>CM036944.2:11124116-12324116 GCA_020352615.2 Yoshiicerus persimilis
GAGATGCCCGCATGTGAAGATATTAACATCGTTGACAGATGCACATATTTATGTTATTCGGAAAAGAGTTATTGAAAGACTTGTGGAAGAAAAGTAAGTGCTTTCAATTTTCAATACTAAGATATTCTATGGGGTTTGCAAAACGTACTACTTTTATCTCTGCCAGGCATCACACAAACATAAAAGGAGAATTCCTGCCTTCTCTGATAAAGAAACAATTTGATGAAAACACCACGTCTTCCGAAAAGCTGTCTTTTTATGTTTTCACTCACTCAGAAAGTCAATGTGTTCGCGTTAATTCAGTTGCTAATTACTCGATCGCAAATAAATCGGTAGGTACCAATAAACGTTAAGAAATGATCATTTTAGCCAAAAAATTTTTATGCGAAATATCTGAAATCGTGTTATTTACGCTTTTTTTCCGTTTAACAGTTGGATTGGCTCGTAACATCCTTTGCAGAAAATAAAGAATCGTGGCATGGTTCTAAAGGCAAAGATACTACTATAGAGAAAACAAGTCGAATAACTGGTTCAGTGATTGGAGATAACTGTACTATTGGTGACAAAGTTAAAATAACGAACTCTATTGTGTTGGATCATGTGGAAATCGAAAGCGGTTCAACATTGGAAAATTGTATCATTTCTTCATATGCTAAAATTGGGCCTTCTTCGGTGTTAAAAGATTGTCTAGTGGGACCTAAATACCAAGTCTCAGATTCAGGTAATTTCCCTATAATTTGTTATACTAACCATCATAGATTATCTTACGTCCTCTCGTGTCAGTTACGTTTGAATAAGATATTTTACGTTTTATATGCATTTATAGGTCGGTACACAAATGAGTACTTAACCGTTATGGAAGAAACCTACTTCGAATCCTGATGTTTTATACTTAGAATTTACTTAAAGGAAATATATGCCTTGAAAGAAGTTTATTGTCTCTTGATGCTATTTAATATGAGTATTGAAATAAAAGTCAAGAATGTAACACGTAAATGTATAAGCTGCAATGTTGCTCATATAAAATATATTTGGCCAGCGAATAGTGAATACGTACAGACATAAATGGAGAACAATCAACAATTTGATAAATTCGAACCAATGGACGGTACAATTTTGTCAGCCGTACAATTTTCACGTTCACATGCTCTATGCAGATTAAATAGTTAACAATTTATGATTACCAACACCCCCTTCACCAATGAATACCATAAACGTATGAGGGTAAATAACGTAACAAATATTTAGCCAACATAATTGGTTACCCGTGTTAAATTTTTCTAAATTCGACTAATTGGTTGATTCCATGCTTCATTTACTTAGCTATTCAGTGAATTGGTAGCTAGTTTTAGATTTACTAGGCAAATGCACATTTACAATACTATTGTAGAATTTCATTTCATATCTGAACATTTATGTGCAACTGTGTGTATCGTGTTCATCCTTTAAAGTTCGCATACCGAGTCTCATGCCTAAGGGAAAATTAGAAATACTGATTATGAATACCATCAGGACAGACATCATTTACATTCTCCTGGAAATATTCAAATATCTACGAGTATCTAATTTAATTTAAGCATAAGTATTACAAATGGCAAGGGCTACTATGTATTTGTATATGATCTGGTATTGAGATATGGAAAAATTCTAATCTACACAAGATATACAAAACACAACAACGCATTTAAGCAAGATACCTAAGTGTAGTAAAGTTTGATCTAAGTGTGAGACTCGGTATGCTTACGAAAGTCTATACTAAAATCCCAATTCTTATAGGATAACGTTTACATGATTGAAAAGACTAAATAACATTGATAAGCAGACAAAATTGTGTGGTAGACTACACCTATATATAAAATAAGAATAATGTCTTGTTGATATAAGTATGTATTCAATATTCATTGTCATATTCTATTAAAATTCACTAAAAAAGCGTCTTTACAATTTAGTTGATTTTAATTAACGTTCTTCTCCGCAGTAGTATGTATTATTATGTATAGAGTAATAAAATTGTCTATTAGGTTGCTCCTTTTTCGGTTCGGTCGATCGCTCACTTTCTATATTATTTAAGGCAAAGCTTCTTACAACAGCGACTCCTACAGCCACAACCTTATTATTAGTGTCCTTACGTCGCATCGTGTACAATGTTCATATTTTTTATAAAACACTTGTTGTCGGTCACACTGGTTGTGATTACCTACCCTCTATGTATTTACGTTAATTTATGTAGCTATTCGCTCTACATATCATTTTTGTAATTACAGTACGATAAACACATCAAAACCAATCAATTAAGTGAGGTGAGCTCAAGGATTCATCGTCACTGTGGGATGCAGGTGTGAAAAATTAATAAACTTTGGTAGACGAAACGTAGAGGAGCACGGCACAACCATTATCGTAATAAAATCGAATAAAAGTTTGTTAAAAATGGACTTGAGTAGAAATCGAATGTTGTTTCGTGTTTTGTTGTGTCGCAGTGGAAGAGGTACATCTTGGAAGTTATAATATAAGTCTTCGGAAATCAAATAGTACTAATTGACTGTAAATCTCACTATTGTATTTACTGCAATAGTATTTATAGATAAAGAGGCGACGATGAGCTGTGTTTCTTCTGATACGTTATTTATACACGTTATACGAGAATACGAAGTATTTCTAGCGACTAATATGGTGACGAGGACTTGCAAATCCTGTTCGAGGACCGTTCGAAGGTCCTGTACCAACTCTATTCGGCGGGTGACGTCGGGAATGAATTTTCATCTCTCGGTCTAATTCAATGGCTTCCAATCTCTGATTTAGCTCTAATTTCTGTTGAACGGCCAATTTTAGAAGCTGATTCAGAGTCTGCAACGTAATTAAACCAAAGATATTTAAGATTATTTCATATTCTAAGAAAATTAATTATCTTTGACATATCCATCTCTATTCTCACAGTATCATTAACATTTTCTACCTTCTTTTCTTCTTCGGCAGCACTAAGCTGACGCTGCAATTCATCAACTTGTGTCGCGTACTCTTCACAACGGGCAGCAAACATTGCTCTAAGACCTGTACAAGAATAAATTTAGTATTATTTTGTGGTCGTATTTTATAACTTGGTGCTCAGTCGAATGGATTAATCTGTTGATTTCTAACACAGAATATTGTACAATCTTACTTGAAAATGTAGCAGCGTCTTCCTTAAGAAGGCGAAGTTCATTTCTCAGCTTCAGCATAGTTTCTGAGACCATTGTTTTCTCTGAATCATATTTAGCCTTCAAATTAGCCAGGGCTTTCTCCGCAGCCAATTTGTTAGCTTTAAGGACACTTCTGAGTGTGGCATTCTGTTCCGTCTTGGCTTCAACTAGAGATCTGTACTCGCAGATTTGCTTTTGCACTTCATCCAAAGATGTTGTCAAACTGACTTCTCCGCTTTCATCAACTCCTGCTCAATTTTATTTACAAAGATAGTTACATTTCCAGATCACAAAGGTATATCTTCCATCGTAATCTTTGATTTACAATATAAGTAGATTTATAACTTTAAAATTAGTACACTAACCTTGACTGTCAACTTTGTTTCCTGCTGCAACAGCTCTGACAACCGTCTCACGAAGAATTTTTACCTGTATAAAGTTAAGAAAAGTTTTGAACCTTACTATAATTATAGAAATTTGCGAAAAGTAAGAACGAATTTGTCAATTTTACAAAATGAAATGAAGCAAAAATGGAATGGACTAACCTGGTCTGCAATTGTTTCCACTTGTCTGACGAATGTAAGGTCAGCGTCAGTAGATGAGGCTGATTTAGACTTTAACCTCATTAATAAACCAAGAACATGATTGTTTCCTTGAAAGCCTAGTGATTTTGCAGGTGAATTGGTTTTCAAATCTATTTGGCAAGAAAGTTAACTTTAATCACACTGGTATACCGAGTTATCTAATCGTAGAATGTGATATGCATTGTCCCACTATTCTACATAAATTGAAGATGCAGATAAATAAAATCACCTTGCTTATTGTTGGTGTGATCCAACATAACTCGCTGAGGCGTAACTCCTTGCACACTGCAGACTTGATAATAAAGATTGGCTAATTCTTCTGAAATCGTATTCAGATCTGTTTGCGTAGCATCAATTGTCTTGTGTGCTTCTGAAGCAGAATCATCCATAGATTTCAATTCGATATCCATCTCTTCGAGTTTCATTTCGCATGATAATAACTAAATATTCAATTAATATTAATTATCTTACATTGAGAATTCAGATACAGCCATACTGAAAATGTATTTAGTTTACCTTTTCTTTTATATTGGTCATTTCACTTTTCAAAGCAGCAGCAACATCAGAAATCGCTGCACTGTCAGCTTTTTCTATTGTTGTTAATGCTTGTTTCAAATGATCGATTTCTTTCACGGAAATGTTGAACCAGCCTTCGTAAGCCGTGCCCTGTTAATTATATTAGAATTGTGCAGTCGATATTCTATATAATTGACTAACAGTGTACTACATTAAGAACAATTTGATTATCACACATGGTTCACCAGTTATACACATTATGTATAGAAAAGAAATACGCTTCTCAAGAAAAAAGTGACCTAGGTATTTTTTGTAAGTTTGTGAAGAGAAATCAATTAAGAGCGTTGTAAAGAATGTGTAAAATTGTGATACATACCAAAACACTTGGGAAAATTTAGTACTAATAGTTCATTTACCTTAACATCACTTTTTTGGGTCAGTCTATCGCTAGTTTGATTCTTAAGGCCGTTGAGTGCATCAATATGTGACACGATGGTAGCAACAGCAGCTTGTAAAGTGGACACCTGAGATTTTCCTTTATCCACTTGATCCTGAATCTCCTTAAGACTTTTCGTCAAAGCATTTCTTTCCCCTTCTACTGTTTCCAATTGCTTTTCTAATTTTTTCATTTGATTTAAATGAATTTCGCTGAATAAATCGACTTGTTTTTCCTGTCTTAACTCAGTTCCATCAGGTGGCACTCGAACATCTTCGTCACTATCACTTCCGGCGTTATCACTATCTTCGTGTAGTCCACCTGGCATGGCACAGAGAAAATAAGAATTAAAACGGAGAATTTGATATGGACCAGTATTAAAATGAGATTTAATGTTGAAAAGCAACCTCTAAGCGACAAGGCAAGATTAGATAGGTTCATCATCGACTCGGAATTAATTTTGGCATCAAGCTCCTTTTTCAGGGCATAACGATTTTCCCTTTCTCCTTGAAGAGCCTCTAAAGCTTCTTCCATCTGCTTTTCAGCAATTTTCTTAAGTGTTGTTAATTCTTCGACTTGCTGTTGCAGATCGTGTTGGATATCCATCAGTCGGCGAATTTCATGTTTAGCCCCTTCGAATTCCACGGTTGAACTGCGGAGAACTGAAACTTGTTTCTGCAAAGATGTATTTTCCTCCTCAAGATCTGAACAATCTTTTAAAAGTCTCCCTTCTCGAAACTTTAATTCCTTAAGTTCTTTCTTAATGTTCGTTTTCTCCATTTGCGCCAATTCACCTTCCTTTTGTAACTCCCCAACATCATTTTGTAAACGATCTTTTTCAGCTCGCAGTCGATCTTTAGAAAATAAAATGCAAACAAATAAAGTTTTATGTAATATATAGATACATTGTACTTATCATGATGCTACTTTAATTGTAATGTATAATTTGCTTTACCTGCTTCTTGCTTGCATAGTTTCACCTCTGCCTCCAAATCCAAAATATGTGAATTTAGTGAACATTCTAAAGCAGCACTTTCTGACAAAAGTGTTTCTTCGATTTGAATTCCACTAATTTCTGATATTTTGTGAGTTTCGTATGTTTTACTGAGTGCATCCTTCGTAACATCCAATTCCCCTCTTGTGATTTCATACAATTCCTCGAGTTCTGAACATTTCTCTGACAATTTTGAATTATCTTCAAGGAGACTGATGCCGTATTTTGCAGCTTGTTCTTTTTCACTTTGTGTCTGGTCAAGTTCTCTAGACAGCCTGGCGATTTCCTGCCGGAGTTCTTCTAGAGATTCTTGTTTAGTGCTTGTAGACATTCTTCTACTGCTTTGTCTACTCACTTTGATTGAATTTTAATACTCAATTAAGGTTCATTCTCTCGCTATCGGTCAAACTCTATTCTTGGTACAGTTCTAAATATAACTGTACCAGAATTGCCGATAGATTTAATTCACCTCCTTCAATTTTATCCTGTTGTGCTCTCTCAACGAATATGGTGACAATTTAGCAAGCGCAATTAATTCTCTCATTCCAATTCCCAACAGCTAAACTGAAAAATTAATTTTCCAAGTAAAAATCTGTTGAATATTCCTTTGGATATTCCATCCTAAAGAATAACAAAACTTTTCCTGTTTGATCTTTCCTCTGTAATAGTCTATTACAGCGTGAATGCTGCAATCCCAACTAATGTTCTGTTATCAAAGTGCAGTAATGATCTTTATTCCTTACTATCACCTGTCTTGTCTAGATCAATGACGTCCGATCTCAAATTGAATCTTTGCTTTACCATTCTATCTCTACATTTCTGCATGCAACGGCTCTGTCGCAGTCTTTACTCTCCAACTTAACTTCTTCACTTAACCCTTTCATTCTTTTATGCCGTATGTATGTGAATCTCGAACTCTTTCAGCTGTGCAATAGTGTACCGCCCAACCAACTCAGGCTCCAATCCCTCGCTGCTCTCTAAACATATCGTTCCTACTATCAGCTTCCAATTCTTTTCTATTTTATCAGTTTTCTCTTTGAAATTCTTTTCTTTATTAATACAACATATTACAGGTACATACATCCTTCTATGTGTACCTTAAACTCTTTTTTACAGATCAATACATAAGACAACAGTGTACTTAGTACTTCTACCTAATTTAGTTATCGATGTAAAATTTACTTCAGTTTTACGAATCAATCATATAACACTAAATACAGTTTTTACATGTTTATCATTTTATTATGTGCATACAACATGCAGAGTTTTTAATTACCTCTGCATTACATTTAACATTTGTTCTGGCTTAACTTAAGATACTTACTACTTACCTTGGCTTTATGCCACAATTAATTTATGTGTACATAACATAATGCAGTAATAGTCAGTTCTTTGTTTTCAGTAATTAAAAGGTTTTGTTTCAGTAATAATAATTAAGAGAGTACTTTTCTAAGAGATCAAAAATATTGTTATACAATAAGTTATTAACATCGATCGCAAAAAGGAAATCTAAATGAGCAAAATTGTCATAATTAACTTTATAATTCCGAACTAAATGAGGAAGTACAGCTGCAAGGCGATCAACATCCTAGGACATGAAATAAGATTTATTAGTCTCACCATATTTTACTTTTACTTATCATTAGTTATGCATCTCGATATTATTATTCGTGCACATGCAAAATTTAATAAGCATATACCTTTTCAACAGCAAGCCAATCGTTGTTACCCCAGTAGAGAGCAACAGGAGCAGTTACTTCAGAGATATTATAATTAGGAGGAACTTCTTGTCCATACAAAGCCATATTCTTTGCTTTTCCATAATCAAATTGACGAAATTCTCCTGAATTTATTCCTTGGGCAAAATGTAGTACTGTATGAGTAGATGCTCCAGCTGGGGTGTGTCCCAAAATAACGGGAACCATCGTCTTGTAAAAATAGTCAAATATTATAGCGAAACCTGGAAATGGGAGATCTACATTTCATATTTTAGATTTAATTACTTAATACCTGATTTAATTGAGCTCTATCAAAACCACTCATGAGGAAAACGATATTTTCACAGATAGCTTCTTTCAGTGGTTCATGATTACAAACGATTTTCCGGAAGATGTTGACAATACCTTGATGCGGCAAGAATTCTCTGTCTCCGAATATTTTCTCGGCAATCTATGTACATTGAATTTGAGGTGGAATTTAAATGTATTACCTTTTGTTTTAAAGCTCTGCTAAATTACGTAGTTTGTAACTTACTTCTGCTTCTGTCGAAAATGGTGCAAGCAGTCGAACAGGACTTTTCATGTTTTCTACATATGCAATTGGAGCAAGTGCAATCATTAATTGAATCTTAGAGTTGTAGTAAGGATTTAAAGACATAGAAATCCAAAACATTGCAGTTCCCATTGAGTGTCCGATGTAAAATAACTTTTCATGCTTTGTTTCATCTAAAATGTAGTCTATCACAGCGGGGATATCGTAAAGACCCATTTCATGGTAACTGTAAAAATATTAAGCTATAGAACTATACAATTATTCATTGGTTCATGTATAAATGATTAATCAGGAATATTAGGTTAAAGTTACCTAAACTTCCAAAAATCGGCATCTTTTGGTGATAAAGTAGTATGATTTCTAGAATACGTATTTCCACGGGAATTACCAAGCCAAACATCATATCCTTTGTCTGCTAACTCATATGCTGTTCATCAAAGACAAAATCTTTTGTAGTACATCTTAAACAAACCCATAATATATATTTTGAAATTAGGATATTTTCAAACCTAAAGATTTCTCCACAGTGTTTTCGATCCAGTCAGCCGATGATGCAAGAAACCCATGCTGAAGAAACACCACTTTTTTCTTACTAGGATCATTCCTATTCAGCCTACCATGTGGAATTCTATGAAGAGTCAGTATATATCCATCCTTTGTAGTAACTATATGTTCTTCCACGGGATAACCGTATTTTGTTATCAGTTGAGGCTTTTACAGGTAAGAAAAAATTACATTTCAGATATACCTTTAAAATTTTTATATAGTATGTCATATATACACTATCTACATCTAAAGTCTACTTCACATAAATTACTGTACATGAATACAGAAATTCTGCTGAGGTAAAAATGAAGCATGATAAAAATTACTCACAACATTCAAATCAGCATCAGGATTTGGCGGATCACAATCCACAACGTCTTCTCCAACGTTATCGCCGATACCCAGTTCATTTTGAGTATAACTAGGTAAATCGAAAACGTTGGCTAAACTATTTCCAATCCCAAACAGGAGAATTACAATGCAGGAAGATGACACGTGCATTTTAAAACACTGTAAGTTGAAAGGAAATACAAGTGAAAGAGAAGAATCCTTCTTAACATTCACAAAGGATTGGAAAAATAAGTTTGAAAATAGATTTCTTGGTACTAGTGAATGTAACTAAAGGGTAATTCAGAAATAGAGGGCAACTGTCTAGTTATTAGATTCTGACAGGGAAACTAATAATTGTACTTTGAGATTGGTAAACCTTTTTGCTGTAAACTGAACTGTTTTCTCACGTTATATGCTTATGTCATTCTGAGTATGTACATATATTGGTTCGATGCATATTTATACAATTTGTTTATCCATCAAAAGCTACTGCATATAAAATGATGAACTCTGTGTTAATATACAATCCACTAAATTAGTATGCAACTGTATCTAAATAAAACTGACTCACAGTGGTTGCAGTAGTTAGTGGTATGATTGTATCATGGAATGTTTTTAGAGAGACGGGACATGCAGCAAAACGTTTCATTGCCAACCATGGACATTAATACGACATGATACATACAACTCTTGAAAAGTCAAATCCTTTGTATAAGCACCATAATATTTTGCTACATAAAAATAAGTGTAAGCTTAATCATGTAATTTATACTTTGGACAATTTTATAACTGTGTTCGTTTATGTAGCATGCCAAGTTACATGTTTCTGTTTACAGTTATACGTGTTGAGTTGCAGAGCTGAGTAATCATGAAAAACTGTCAACTCATTTGTTATCTGGACTGGACTGGGCAGAATACAGAATGCAAGATATACATTGCTTTTATCTCCTTCGATATTTCACTCTTACTATCCTGTTTACACTTTCTAGAGTAGGCATCCTTTTCTTTTGCTTATCATCATTTGCCACTTCTTTATGACATCCTACGTCCTACATGAAACTCTTTTGAGCGATTGATACTGATATTATACGCACATGTTTCCCTTCCACTTACTTGGTGATTGATGTATGAAACGTGACTCAATTTCAAACTATTTATCATCCTGTGACACAACACAAGACACAAGGATTCGAAGAAAGAGAAATATCAATGGGATAAAACCAGAACGCATATTTTAGTAGCAAGATAGAGGAAATCAAATTGAATTTTCTTCAAATGCTATTTATGTACGCATTTATTCCTGATGGGTCATTTTTTAGGTTTTTCGTTAGTTTATTAGTCTACAGTTTGATATTTGTATCATCAAAGCATATTGTATTTCTACGTGACATCCTTACGTTCACAGAATTTGCCGTACATTTTAATTTAACTCAATTCATATATTCCTAAAACTCCATCAAGCAGGTCATTCATACATTAGTAAGATAATTCACCTACTACAAATACTTTGTCAAATGTTATTTCATCAGTGTGAAAATACACTTGGCATGAAAACCAGTGCACTTGCTGAAAATTTTCTTTCATCCACAAACCATCTCAGAAAGTCAATAAAACCAAGTTAAACTTTTGTAGAAGCCAGAAGCACAATAATTACTTATGTAAGCATGTTCTGCGAAGCCTGTTGAAATACATATCGTTCAACAACGTAGCAAATATTGAAGATATTATATTTGAAGTGTTATTCTGCATTGACTTATTTAAAATGATACATATACAGAATAATAACCGGTTCACAAAGTGTAGTCAGTCAGGCTAGTGCATTTTCATATTTTTTCGCAAGACTGGAACTGCATTTTTACAGAGTTTATTTGTAGATAGCAAAGATTGAAACCTTTCCACTTAAGAACTTAATTAAGTCAGCATTATTATAATTACCTTTCTTGCAAACTTAATGTGTACAAGTTTGCAATCTGTCTTCTTTTGTTATCTAGTAAATGCGGATAAAGATACAAAGCTTAGAACATCAAATCCCTTGCCCTTATATGGATATACCACGGAGTAGTGCAATCTTAAGCACGGAACGCTACGTTTCTTGATTGAATGATTACACGCAAATCAAATATATTTGTACTATTTGCAATTAAAATATTGTTTCATATTCTGTTTGGACAGTTTGGAGTTAGCTATATGGCCAAGCTAAAAATTCTCGTCAAAATTTGAATGTTAAACGCAGTAATCCTCTTTTACTATTGAAATCTAAAGTTTTCGTAAACTCCTGGTGAGCTAGTTTAAAATCTAACTAGTTAACTAGGTATTATAATTATATACACTCACCTTACCATAAACGTATTGCTATGCAGGTGGTAAATATGCATTACTTCATGAAAGTTTCGCAGCGCTTCGTAGAAAATCTACTCTTCATTTAATTGACTAATTGTAACTCAACATTATAGTAATAATAGCAATTATGAATACTAGTTCCATGCTCAGATGTTCAAGGTCTTGATTTTCCACGAGTGTCTTAGAGTACAGTGCACAGATATACTGCAGACATACTATTTACTTAAAACTCTTGAAAACAAGTATTTTACTATCTACAAATGATATTACGTATGTAAATTTAATTGCTGGTATCAATTCCCAGGCTTTTAAAGATTAATAATGATGTTTGTGTAATTGTGTATGAAAACTAATGAAGATAGGGAAAATATTTTGCAACATAACTACATCTTAATAGGAAACATCATAAAAATACCTTTAGTGTTGTGGTAAAGAACATGATTACTAGAAAGTAAATAGACTTTGAAGATAGGAAAAGGCGTGTCGTGAATTATACTTTGGATATTATTATTACCAGAAAAATTAATAGCGTTTGAAGAAGAGGATACTATTCGCGTAAATGTCTTGGGAGCATGTAAAACACATAGTAAAATATATCATCTGTTGAATAGATGACAAGTGTGATCTAATGAAATTTCTAATGTATGTAAATAAGTGAGTACACATGTTATAAAGATGCTAAGCACGTAGTTAATTTACACTTAAAGTGAATCACGAGTTAATATAGGTATAAGTATAATGGCTTGCGTGCTGATGCCACACACATCAAGTCCATCCTTCGTATTTGCAAATACATTATGCATCTATCTATACATATGTACCTATATCAGAAACACTTGTGTTAACAGTGGAATTCTGAGAAAAATGTTAGTTATGTTTATAGTAGTGCCATTTGGAAGCAAATGTACGTATTCATTGACTACATTAGGATCGTGCATATCTGAAAGAAGAAAAATGCCTAAATTTTTATTCATACAGAATCTTAGAAAAGATACAAAGGTATTCCCATGCTTTCATTGCATTCATACATACATTGAACTGAGAAATTCCTTTAGCACTACGGCATTCGTACAAGATTTATATATACTGCCTACATACAAGATCCATTATACATACATTCTTATTGCTGTTACGTGTAAATAGCAAAAGCATTTATGTATGTGCATATAGATGATTTGGTGGAATAATAGCCAAAAGGGTTTGCTTCTCAGTCCCATACTGCTTAGGTACTTTGTTAACGAAAGAAGTAATCTATATAATATTGGTGTACATAAATAATGAATTTTTATGAAAATTCGAGAAAACTTGGCAGTAGCCTCATAACATTAGGTACATCAGTAATAGAAATAGTTTTGCGTCTGGAAAATGGAAATTGAGTTGGTTGTTAATGTTGTAATTTGTAATAAGTTTCGCTGTTGTGTTCTTTTGATTGTACACAAAGTATAAGTAACTACAAAAATACATTCTGTGAGAATGAGAAGATATGATTATAATAAATAAGTAGAAATAAATAGGAGCGGTCTTTGTCAGTTCAAAGTTCAATCATTGAACTTGAATCAGAAACTCATCATATTGCATATTTGCAAGTTTATTGCACTACTTTAGTTTTAGTGCTTTATGCCGAGTTTGAGAAACGAAATATACATAGAATTATGCCTGAAGTAGTAAACGTCTGTCTTGTCTGGGTTAGATGTTAGATTGGCGTCTTGTCTTGTGTTTCTGTTGTTGAACAAGAATTTTATGGAAATCCTACTTACCTAGCCAAGGTCTTTTGTTTTACATGGAAAATCAAAGACCAACAAATCGTGTCCGTGTCGTGTCCCTACCCCTCCAATACAGCATTGCTGCACATAATGGGCAAACAAATCATTATCGTTTAGAGAAGTGTGCGATGCATTAGTCAAGACTGTTACTCTTGCGAGGACAAAGTGAGCGCTTCTTGCGACAAAGACAATTCTTTGAAATCTGAGGAGGCTACTCAGACACGCACACACAATAATTATTCTGCTACATGAGAACCGGAGTGATAAAAATATAAAGTGTGGATTTGTGTTGAGGTATTTGTTACAGTGTCTGTAAGGATATAGGTGTAGTAATTGCAGTTCACTAGTTCTACACTCGTATTAACATAAAGAACACTTGTGCGTCCCTATTTAAGTGTCACTCCTCGTAGATCATAGAAAAGGAGCAGACTGCAGAGAAAAGAGGAAGCACACGGTAGAAACCGAAGAAACGAGACAGTCTATACGTAAGATCTACTAAAATAATTCCTGTAGGAGTGGATACCTTCTACTTCTACCTACATTATATTTGTAGTGGAAGTATATGAACTTTTACATACCCGTCTACTAAAATACATAAAGGAAGAAACAGATAATCCCAACATGTGACTCTGTCTCGGGCAAAAGTTTCAAGCTGCTGCTCAATTTCTTAACATTAGAGTACAAGTACAAGGAGCTCGAAAGAGCCTTGCCTTCGTCTCTGGATACTTTACATACAATTTGTCACTATTTATTGTTATTGTTCGGCTAAAAATACACACCTACAACTTTAACTACCTACTTACTCAAAGTTAACGCAGACCAAGTTCTAAACGTACACGAAACGATCATAACACACTACAAACAAGCGGCTCTATCACAAAATCACAAAAATCAATTTTTAAATTCAAAATTCAAACGTACAACGAGAAAATGAGATAAATTAGGTTTTCACACAAATATCCAAACTTATAATACTGCGGTAAACAGTAAATAGATTTAAAATCATCGCAATGACTTTTGGACTACAGCTAGAAAGTATTTGTACACAGACTTTATCGTTAGTTATTATCATCTGTTTTACGAGCGTTTTACATTACAAGACTCTCTCTTAACTAAATAGTACGATATAGTCAGTCACACCTGAGCACACAAGTTTATTTAACCTCCTCACTACAGATATGTGTTGCTGCAAGTACAAAAATTCGTTTTCAGATACATAACATCTCATCAAATTTGCAACTGTATATTTGTAGTACACCAATTTGAAACAAAGTCAATCCATGGTTGTGCCATATACGAATACCTATTACAACATAGCATAAGGATACAGATTTACATTTAGATACACTAATTAGTACATACAAATAGTAAAGTGTCAATTTACATAAAGTGCTGCCACGGGTAATCTTCCTTAAATCCTTACAACTTAAACTACAGTAGCTAATTCTTAAAATACTAACAAGCAAAACTTACATCGAATCTGTGATCATTTCTCTCAAAAAGAAAAGCCATGTACAAATAGCAGAATTAAGAGTCAGAGAAATTGCTTTGACACACTCAATTTAATTAAATCAAAGTTGTCTTACCAATAATCTTAAGTAATTTAGTAATTACACACCATAATAGTATTACACTACGGATTAAACCTAAGTATAGCACTACAGTACCTATGTACGATACAATAGAGCCTATACCACTCTTCTAATCATAATCAACGCAAGCTATATACTTACACGTACAGAAATGTTCCAATCGAGAAAAGTATGGGCAGTAGCTATAACATTAGTTTTATGTTCGGCAATATCGACAGCCTCTGGTTCGAGTGATGAAATTGAAGATTCTGCAGAAACTCCGACACAACAACCACATAATCATAATCATAAAACTAATAGTTATGAAACTGGCAATCCCCATATCGAGAGCAGTGATCTTGAGTCCAATCCCGTCAAATCCACTGCCGAGAATGCTACACCTCAAGACGAGCTAGGGAATATCAACCTTGCTTTGACACAACTCGTAGTTGAAGAGCCTCTTCAAATTCCACCACGTGCAAGTACTAATCCTGAAGAGACTAATGGGGAAACATCTCGCAATAATGAAAGAGATCAAGACACAAGATCAAGACAACAAGCTTTTCCACCAAAGTCAGATTCCTTTTGGAAGCGTCCAAGAGGACAGAATCGACATAAGAATAAAGGTACCTCATCCTCGTGCAATTCAGTATGTTAAGAATATCACAATTACATTAGCAAACAACAGCTATATCGGTCCAAGCATATCTAATTATACATTGCAAGATACATATCTTTATATATTTATTTCTTTCCTTTGTAAAAATACATTTTTCATATGACTCTCCTTACAGGCGATTACAAAGGTCAGAGGGAAAACACCACCCCGGCTGCAGACGAATCTCAACGTGGGAATATTAATGCAGAGGAGAAACCTGCTCGCCCTAATATCATTTTGATTATAACGGATGATCAAGATGTAGAATTAGGTACGAAAATTACATTCCTCTTTTTTTGCTTCAACAATCAAAGACATATCAAAATTTTCCACGCATCCATTATTTCCTCCTTTCAAAGATAACATAGATAGCAGTAAAACTTCTTCCCATCAACCAGCACCTATTTCCGTCTGCACTTAAACTTCAGCTCATCGTATAACCTTTCAAAGGATTTACGTTTCCTTATACAAGTACAAGTGCATCTGTAGATAAGAGTTATCTCAATACATAAATTATGGTCAACTTAGCATAATCGTTATTTTTGTTTCCTTACAGGTAGCATGGAGTATATGCCAGAAACACTAAAAATATTTCGGGATGAAGGAGTCGAGTTTCGGCACGGGTAAGATATAATTTTAATTGCAAGTACTAAGAAGTAATTTTCAGATGCATATAATAATGTTTACGTTACACTACTTTAAGAAAAATTCAAAGAATGAATTTATATACATTTATAATAATACATAGGTGCATTCCAAAAAAATGAATTTCAATTTATATTCACAATTTCAGATATTGTAGCACACCAATGTGCTGTCCTAGTAGATCATCTTTACTGACAGGACTGTAAGTTGGAAATTTGTAAATTGGTGTTAAATTTTTTGTATCGGAATTTTGAGAGTACATGGACCATTTTTATGCTAGATACGTTCACAATCATCAAGTATACACAAACAATGATAACTGCAGTAGCGTCCTTTGGCGTGAAAAATACGAGAAGAAGACTTTTGCATCGTACCTCTGGTCAAGTGGCTACTACACATCCTATATAGGTAAATATCTAAATAAATACGATGGATCTCACATCCCTTACGGTTGGGATGAATGGAACACTCTACTCATGAACTCACGCTTTTACAACTATACGCTTAATCGAAACGGGCGTCGCTACCGATACGGAAATAACTACGAAAGAGATTACTACCCGGATTCCATTGCCAATGACACTTTGGATTTTCTGAGTCGAATGGCAGGAGATGATAGAAATAACAAGCAGCCGTTTCTACTTGTTGCGAGCTTTCCAAGTCCACATGGACCAGAGGATTCAGCTCCTCAGTATTCCCATATGTTTTTCAATGCAACACCTCACCATACACCAAGTTACAATCACGCACCCAACCCTGATAAACAATGGATCTTGAGAGTCACGAATAAAATGACACCAATTTTAAAAGATTTTACAAATCTACTGATGACAAAACGGTTGCAAACCCTACAGAGTGTTGATGTGGCTGTGAAGGGGATATTCGACAAACTGAAGGAAACGAAACTGGTAGAGTCTACTTATGTGTTTTACACTTCCGATCATGGATACCACGTTGGACAGGTTATTTGAATTTTTGAATTTGGTACTAAAGATTTTATTGAGTTCATAGAGAAAGTAATGAAGAAATTTCTTAATATTGTTGTTTTATAGTTTGGCCTTGTGAAAGGGAAAAGTATGCCATTTGAGAGTGATATTAGGGTTCCATATTATCTGACAGCTCCGAAAAGTGTAATAAAAGGAGGAACGACCATTTTAGAACCAGTACTTAATATTGACTTGGCTCCGACATTCTTGGACTTGGCAAATGTCCCGATTCCTTCACACATGGATGGAAGAAGTATGGTTCCCCTTATTGAGAAATATTCTCCGAATTACCAAGATGACGGTACATTTGTGTGGAAAGATACGTTCTTGATTGAAAGTTCAGGAAGGAGGGAAACACCCGTTCCAGCTGTAGCTTCTCCCTCTAGTTTAATGAAAAGTGGGAGCAGGAAAAAACAAAAAGATAGGGAGGAAACGAAATTCTCTTTTGTCGACAATGAAACAGTACGAATTAATGATCTGTGTTCATCTCTACCGCATCCGTGCTTACCAGGACAGAAAAAATACTGCAGGAAGGAAAAGAATCGAGTCAGGTTCAGGAAATGCAGACAGAATATTGATTTCATCGGTGGGTTTGGAATTAATGAAGGTGGGAGTGATCCTCGCTACCAAGTTGGTGAAAATCAAGAGAGTAATACAGGCATTGTTATTGGAAATAAGTGCCATTGCCGTTTTCGCAGATCTGCTGATGAGATTTTTGATTGGGATAGCGAACGAAGGAAAATTGATGATGAAATTGAAGAATTGAAGCAAAGAATTGAAAGACTTAGACAAAGGAGAAGAGAAATGAGAAGAAAATGGATTGCTGACACAGTCGAACCCAAGATTCCCATTGTAAAACCAAGGAAAAAGGTTCATCACGGAAATATCTCATTTTCTCAATATCCCGATCATAGAGTTACCACTACAACTACAAGCCGAACTTTTAATTCTGAGGACGCACTCGGTGGATTCGGTGAAAGCGAGGATTATGATGATACAGCAACGGAAACTAATAACAAAAAAGGAGATAATGATGACCCATTGGAAGATATGGATATAGATAGCCCAATTTTTCATCATAGTGAGGAAATGGATGAAGATGATGGCGATGATACTGACTTGGATGAATTCGAAGATAACCCAACACCAATTTATAATATTACGAGTTTAATGAATTCCCGGGTAATCGGTGGAGGAAGTCTTAGCAATAATTACAGTAATAAGCATTATGATAACTTAAATGAATCTTTCGGCCAATGGTGGGATGACGGACTTAATTTAAAGTTCAGCGATGAGGATGATGAAGACACTTTCCCTCTAGGTGCAGGAGAAGAAGATGATACGGGTCTCTATTCAATAAACGGGGGAAGAAATCCTCCACGAGGAAAGCATCGCAATAAAATCAATGGAAATCGCGGAAAGTACCCACCCAGAGTAAATATCAATGAAAACAGGGAAACGTACCAGAAGTGTGATTGTTACAGTGACCCACGTTATATTCGTCAAAAGGAAAGAGAAGACAGAAAACGGAAAAAACTTTTGAGCAAATTGAGAAAGAAACAACGATTCCTGAATAGAATTAACGATCCCGTAGAAAGACACCAGGTACAAGCACATTAAAAATCGGAAAACCCTATCTATGCATTATATTTTTCATTTTATTCGATTTTGGCATCTACAACTAATTGACGTCTAATATGATTTTTTGTAATCTTTCAGGCAGAAACTTGTGGAACGGAAGAAAAAATGAATTGCTTTTGGCATGATAATGATCATTGGCGAACAGATCCTCAGTGGACAGGTGGATCGTTCTGTTTTTGCATGAATTCCAACAATAACACATATTCTTGTTTACGATCTGTTAATACAACCCATAATTATCTCTACTGCCAATTCATTACTGGATTCAAAATGTATTTCGATCTTCGACAAGGTAGTGGCCAATTCAAATATGTAATACACGTCCACAATTGCATCCCAGCATGTTATTCATTTTTACCTTTCAATCAACAGACCCGTACGAGTTACAGAATTTAATTGGAACACTGCCAGCCACCCAAGAAGATTGGATGGTGGCTCAACTCATTCGATTAAAGAATTGCCAAGGAAAAGATGAATGCTGGAATGACAATGTGGTATCTGAGGAAATTATCGAACCATCAATTTGGGAACAAATATTTGGAAGGTAAAATAGCAGACTTTACACTCATGGATTTTCCGAAAGCTAAATTTATATTTCATAATATTTACTCTGGCAGATCAAGAAGGAAGAAGAAACGCGGTGGTCGCAGACGAACTCAGTAACAATCTCAGCGTCGGCATTTCTTGAACTAAATCTTTGAGTATGTAGACTTTGCAAAAGATTGCAGTATGTAATTGTACGGAATCTTAAATATCTAAATTCAGTTTCTTCAGAACACATTCAAAATTCAAAATCGCTGAATTTAAGGAAACGAATTCCTGGGAAAATGTTACACAATGAGAACAAAGTATTACAAGCAAACAAAATATTATACATACATCGTAATTTAAGGTGTGCAAATTGTAGTTAATTATAAGGTTTACATAATACGTTATGTAATAAATTATACGTATGTTTACAGGCAGATGACATGAGTCTGCTGTGTGATGTGCTCATGTAACCCGACATAAATAAACCATATTAAATATATAGCGCTACTTGTTAGTGTTAGTATGAACTACTTAAGTTGTTTCGATACATGAAGAAGTGTGTCTTTGTTTTACAGTGGCAGAAATGCTGAAATATGTATAGATAGGCAGCTAAACGTACTTATTACATGAATTAGTGTTTTATTTATGATAATTACACTGTATGTACTTTAGTATTGAAGTTTATTAGTAGATAAACTTTGAGAAGTATAAATATAATGCCATAATATAATCTGTTAATGTAATTTAAACTATCTTTCATGGTTGTAATGCATTGTACGCAATAATTTATTGTTTTTATGTTTTAGCAAATCTTTACACACTGAAACTGTTATAGCATCAATCTTTTGTGATGTATTGTGTCAAATGTGATTTTTTGTGTATATTATTTAATCCAACTTTTATTGTGATACCGCTCGTTGTTATATGTATCGGTATCATTCCTCCAAATGAAAACATTTTAAGAACTGTGTCTAATGTTTTACATTCATCAGAGCAGAGTTTTACTTTTCTTTTTGTAACACGCATGCATTATATAAGTAAGATTTTTGGTTACATTTTGTTATTTTGTGTTTAAATATTTCTACCTAAATCATCAACTTATTTTCTTCTGTTTATACATATAAACAAAAATATATAGTAAGTAATTGATATTTGTTATTATATGTACCGTAATCTTAATGTAATAATTATGTACTTATAAATCACTGAACTTCATTCGTTTAATCTCGTTTGTATTGACGAATATTATGATTGTGGATTTATTATATGAAGTAAGTATGCAAACTATTAAATTAACTAATTATATCACTCAATTTTCATCTAACCTTACAATTTAGTGTAAGTACCGCAGCTAGAGTTACTTAAATCTCTTTATTTAAATGTCGAAATAAATTGTAGGAAGTTGGACTGTTGACTGCCAGAGAGATTTTCAACAAAATTCGAAAAGCACTGTTAATTTATTTTCGCACATAATTCATATACAGCATTATTTACCTTTTTATGGCAACTGTAAGTATCGGAATAAATCATTTATATTTATGGTTGGTATTAACAAATTAAGATTGTACTTAAACCATTAGAAAAAGTATTCGTTAGCTCTAGCGATGCTCCTAGAGTTAGTTTAGTTGATGTGATCAATAGCATGCTCCTGCGGTGGCCTGGCCAAATGAAATTAAACTAGAAGTACTGAAATAAACCATGACACTGAAATAATAGTTCTAACCAGGAACTAGAAATCTGCAGCATGTAAACAAATAATGTCTTAAAAACGACTCCATAATTTATTGGTGTACATTTGTCACTTTAGCTCTCTGCTTGCCAATGCTACCAAAACTAAAAGCTAATAAATTTCGTACCCTTTTAGACTCTTAGCTGAATGAATTATGTTATTTATGCTCATGCATTCTTAGCATAGCATTTCGTTTCCCTGCATTGCATTCTAATGGAAGATGCACTCCTTGTTTCTTTGTTGAATTTATTCTCTCTTACAATACAATTAGAAACTTTCATCATCTGTGCGAACTAATTTAATAGCTACAATAGTACACATATTATTCTACAGTATATATACAGCATACAAATCTACTACTATACACAAGCATTGTGCAAAAGTGATATTTACCCTTTGCTGCAACCTTTTGTAAATTCTTATAACCTAATTCTAAACCACAGTGCATACCACATTACAATCAAATACATTTCCGCATTATTCTACTTACAAACAAGCATTTATATTTAGCTCCTCGAATCCCTAATTGAAAAAATTCCATATTGCACCAAAGAGAAGTACGCCCTGTTTGATTTAAAACCAATATGAAACAAGAAAGCAATGCCATAAACCACGATTTTTGTAAATAGCGCAAATTGTGCAATCATACTGTAATACTGATGCAATCAGAATCATAATCTTGGAAATACTGATGAAGTTAGGCTTTAGAAAGAGTGTGAGAATTCCAAACGAGATATAAAAAGTATCTCACCCTATTTCCGCCAAAGTTCTATTATGAATATTATACGTCTTTCTGCAAGATTAAAATATTTTAATCTCAGAAGCTACTTGGAAATAGAAACAATATTTTCAACAAATGTCTTTTCATGTTCATTTTATGAAAGAATATGGGAAAAACAATTAGTATGGAAAACCTATTCTGTAATATTATATAGCTGTACTTTTTTTGCAAAGGTCAATATACAGACAGACACCTAACGTTATTGTAGACCTAACTTTTTTGTATGCGTAAACGCTGCTGACGGTAATATGAGCATTCCTGTGAAGTGAAAATGTAGACAAGTATGTATGTATGTGTAGGTATTTTCTGTATATATTTTCTCCAGAGAGTGAACAAGCATTGTATAGGCATGTCATTCCAAATTATCTTGAGCGAAAGAAAAATATTGGTCGTGGTATGTTTCTATATTACAGTACGTTGATAATAGTGAACATGCATCGGATTTCCTGTTATCAGTTAAGTTCATTTCTGTTCACTAATAAGATAATTGTATGCTTTCTCATACAATTTGTTGGCCAGGATGTGCAAGGTACGAACTCGAAATCGAAACTAACAAGGTTTTATTTTAGTTATAAAACGAAATCGATCACGCTATTTTGCCAATGTTTCTCAAATACCAGGCTAAACAGTAGCTAAATACAAAACACGTCTGCATTCTGTTTCACTATTCATTGTGGATACCCGTACAAGCCAACACTCTCATAACCTAATGGCATTTGGCATTTACTATGATCCCATACTTTTCACATGAAGAATTTCACTAACTTAAGCATATCATTAGCAAATTACTTTTGTCAGTTTACCATTAATTCAAAAACAAAAGTTTTAAACTATGAAATGTATAGGTAAATTATTAACTGAGCCTCCTATTGTCAATATTCTGTCATTCTTTGGGAATGATATCCTTTGCAATTTACTATTATTAAATATAGATCATTATTTTGTCATAATAATAGACTTTGAATAAAATCTGCAGTCTGTTGAAAATTCGTAAAATAGATTAGAAAAGTTTTACAAAGGAATCTACATAGAAAACAGGAGATACAAGTGCATAAGAGGAAGGATTTTTGGCAATATGTAATGTAATATTCAAAGTGAACATGAAAATCTACGACTGACTTGGAAGACTAGGTAGGATAACTAAATTAATAAAGCTAATGCAAAACTGAACTTGCCTGACTAATGGGCATTCTATTCTCAGGTTGGTTTTACGTTGCACTATTAAGCATAGTTATTAAGCAGCGGAAGCCTTTTTATAAGAATGCCCTAACAATATGTCTGTCTGTCCCCCCGTGTGTCCTTTGGTTGTATAACTTCTGAATGGATTGAGATAATTAGCTGAAACTTTTCTATTGTGTTGCTGAGGTCCAGAGTGACTTTTGCTGAGTAGTCAAATACTTTTGTGTTAATTAATAGGAGACTTCTGCTTCTTCTGTATAGTATTGGTTGCAGTAGTTTATCATTTTTCTTTTTATCATGTACACATTTATGCATATCCTTAAAAAGTTAGTACACATTTGTTTTAAGACCATATAGTATAAATTTGCTATACATATCTACAGTTAACTTAAGTACTTTCCTTAGTTCCTCTGATCTTTGGCAGGCTACCCCTGACATGTACTATATACAAAATGTTATATTGTAAATATGTACGTACAAATGTCAAGTATGTATTGTGTATTAACCAAGGTATGCAAGTATCTTGCTAATGTGTTCAATACTGAACTTGGAACGATAAAAGTGAACTAAACTAGTAACCTTAAGTTAGAAACCTCAGAAACCTGAGTTAAAAGCTTTTCCCAATTCTCTAGACGGAGAAGGTTACTACTTCTGTGTGGTGCAGGGTAGTGGAATAATGAAGCAAACATGTATTCATAAAACATTAGACAAATACTCCCTAATGTAATTCAGAGACGCTTAAAAAAGAGCAAACAGCTGCATGAGGTGATGGCCATCATGTCACTATCTTTTTTGTATTTTTCTGCTGTTGTGTAGATTAGGTGCACATTGAGATTCATGAGGGAAATGACTTTCCGGCTGCATTCTAACAGTACAAGTACAAGGCGAAGGTTCTTTCCTTTACCATACATATGTCACCTATTTGTAAAGCTTCACTTTATTATTCTCCGTGCTTTTCTATTATAGTCATATTGCGATTAATTAGGAAAATTTACGTAATTATCCAATTAGGAAAAGTAAAGATGGAAAAACGATTCGAAATATTCACGGTATAAATTTGCATAACTTTAGTTTTAAAACCCATCCAAAAAAGATTAACAATTCAATTGATAAAAATCTTTGTTGTTTTCCAATGCAATGCACTGCAGTGAACAATCCACCTATTTGTTATATATTATTATAAAATGACTATTGTAGTTTTACATTTTCCAGTTTGCGTCAGACTAAAAAATTATATTTATTAAGCTTATGCTGTATTACGTTTTCTCCATTTCAGCAATTTGAACTTCTCAGCCTACATAGATAAATTGGTAGGAGATATTATTAGGATTAATCTTAGAGATTGCAACTGCAGTCATTATGTGGCTCTCGCCCTAAATACGCAATTCTCTCACTTTTGTTTTATGGCTAAGTAATTGGCTTTCAAAAACTGTTGCTAATATTGCTATATGAATTTCAACAACATCTTGAAGTTTATTACTGTTACCGTACATTTTGTTTAATTCAACACAACTATAGAAAACATCTTTTAGTTTAGATGGGAAGAAGGTATAAGATACTTAGGACAAATCCTAATTTAATATGGTGAACTGCAAATAAAGAGATTTCATGTAACCATAATTATGTAGTACACAGTATGTACCAGTATGGTTTGTAATTGTAATGAATCCATGAATTTTTATTTTACCACATTGGGCTCAATTCAAAAGAGACTAATTATAGGTTCTTTGGAAAAGAAAGTGATGCAAAAGAAACTGATTCTCGAAAGCTTTCTTCTTGTGTAGGGTAGTCTTCTATTCGGAGTTTCATATAGTTAAAGTTAAAACGCAGAATTTTTTAAACACATTTGGCTGATTTTGAAGCATTAAAACTTAATGTAAAAGATGAAGTTTGTAACCCAAAACTCACCGCTGCTGACCTGTAAATTGAGAACATAGGCTACACAAATTACGAGAGTGTAGAAGATGAACGGCAAAAACAGCTCAAAAATGATTTGATAAGCCACTTTGTTATGTCTAACTATTTATTTGCAGTTGAGTTTCGCCTCAGTTAAAATCAAATCATAATAGATCAAATCATACAACTTTCATGATACCTAATCCCTGAACAGCCGGGTAGTTAAAGAGATTTCGTAGAGAGAACTGTGATTTTTCCTCATTTCATTCCATTATTTCTTATTGTTTTCTCAATTTCTCGAGAGGAATCACCTGTTTTGTGTTTCTGCGGTTCTGTCTTGCATTTTATGAAGAAGCTAGAGTAGATATATCTAAAAGTACTTTATAAGGGACGAAAATTTTTGTAGTTCAAAGTTAGCGAACAATTATTGCAAAAATTGCAGTAATTAAAAATAAGTTTTACACTAGGAGAAAATTGTGTTGTTCTGCTTAAACATATCAAAAGATCTTCTTTACTGTATTTCATGGAATAATTGAAACGTCGATGAATGGTCGGGTCATCGCTCTCTTGACATTTTGAGGGTTTTAAGACATTTCTTTTATGTACGTGTCTGAAGGCACATAATGAAGTTGTGTAACTTTTTCTGTTGACAAATGAATGAAATCTTCACGTCGCAAGTAAAGCAGAGTGGAGTGATACTTACCAAAAAAGACAAGCAGGCATAAAAATTCCAAGACCATAAGTAAACAAGATTTTTTACAAGTTTGTCATGAAGCATTCTTTTATGTTTGCAACGTGCATACATTAAAGTTATAGGACGAATTCCGCATAAGTATAGGAAGGTACACATATTTTTGGGATTATTTTCCACGAATCAGATATTCAGCGTATTTTAGCCCATCTGTCATAAAAAAAGAGTGGAAAGTTTACGTTCGGTTTACTTTACGATATCATGATGCATCACTCTTTCCGTTCTCATCACGTTCTATCTGAGCACATCACCCAGCGAATTAAGTAAGTTTAAGTAGAGCAGTATGAGAGATTTTCTCGCTTTTGTAGATATTTGATATTTGATGGGCGACGAGGAAAGTAAGGTACCAAGGAAGGAAGCTCTAGTTGTAGCTACCATGTGGTCTGGTAGGTATGTTAATGCTAATGGTAATAGTAATGGTAATGTTAGAAGATAAGGAAAGAGCGACTTTTGTAGGTACGTGAAATATGTGGAATGTATATGATTATTTATACTTACTTAGTAGCTCATATACTAAAATAATACTTGGTAATGTACAATACACTTGTAAATGAAGCGGATAGGAAAAAGTAGTAAAGAAAGGAGTATATAAGAATGAATGACTCATGGCTGAAGGAATGGCATCGCAAATCTGAAAGTAAAGTAAAGCAAAGCATAATGTAGCAGAGAAAAGAGTAAAAGTTTGCTGTTATGTTACTTTGCCATTCTCCTCACTCAACTAGAATTAGTTTAGTGTGTGTTTGAATTGAACCCACATAACATAACATACGTGTAGGCACTATACAAATACACTTCTACAAGCTTTGCATTTTTACAAAGGAGCAAAACTTTCGGTAACAAAAGTACGACCAAACCGAAGCAAAGCCCAGTTTTACATGCACATCCTGTTCTGCGAATTGTATCTATGCACCTACTTTAATAATGTATGTATATTTACATAGCACATTTCACTGATTATCTACATATATGATACCTTTCTACTCAACTTTAGCTATTCATGTAGCTATAACCTACGTCTCTGGCTCATTTCACATTCACAGTTTTACTTTTTCTGCTCAGCTCAAGTCAACTCACATCACATCATCAGCCAAGCTACCTCAAGGCATGCCAAGTCAATACTTAACAGATTACACACAGAAATGACTACAGCCATTCCATGCCAAACCAAACCAAGCCAAGTGATGAGATCGAAACGCTTCCTACTTATATAAACTTTATTTCGGCGGAGCGACAGAACCGATGAACAAGATACCAAATGGAATATACTGTACTGCCTTACATACACTATGGATCTCAATGTAAATCTTCATACGCTATTTCTACTGCATTGCCTAACTCACTTCTTGCTTTCCGAACATTTCTCGATCCTCCGCCAGCTGAGACTAGAAGAATCCCTTTCCTTCCTTCTTTCCCGTTCTAAAGACTCAGAACAGTCAGAACTCAGTTGCTCTTAACTGAACTAAAGTAAAACGCACTTAAATTCCAGGGCAAGCAAGTGCAGATAAACAAAGATGAGGAATGCGGGTATCACCGGCCTAGCTAAAAATAACTCTCACACTGTCGTGAGTCAAGTTTGGAATGTGCCAAGGTTTGTACTCCCGCTATTCATCCTATTTTCTCTCTATATACTCCCTTTACTCTACATGGTATGGCAAATTACTTCAAATGCCATCGAAAGTCAAACCAATCGCAAACTCAATTCCAAGCGCTTCCCTTTTATTTTCAGACAAACACATGCACCAATAGAAAATTTACAAACCGCATTTTTCCCTTTGCTTCTCAATTAAAAAGCGATTATAAATCATGTAATGGTGGTATCATAACAAAATTGCTAAATAAAATATTAAACTTTCCATTTTACTTTCCGCTAATGAATAATATCTGAGGAAGTGCTGGTAATCTGGTAATCCACCTTATGTATGCCAAACTGAATCAATGGAAAAAATTGTAAATGAATTTTATTTTATTCATTTACTATGTATTTAAAAGATTATTTTGTTAAAAATGCTAACTATAATTTCCAGGTAAATTGTCATTCTAAATAACTACCTTTTCTGTGCGCAGAATGACATTATCAGAGTTGACCATCAAACATTCATATATTAAAATAGAACATTTATGTGCCAGCGGCTAGCGCGTGTCACTGCATTGAATAAAAGAATCTTGAAAGCACATAATGCATGATCATTCTAATAGTAGAAATATGCAAAACACCTTTTATAGGTTAGACGTGTTTGTGTTTGCCTAGCAAATCACCTTGAGCTTTTCCGCAGTTATGCTGTAGCTGTCGCGTAGGACATAATATTATTAGTGCCTTATATGTACATACAAGTTATACTACGGAGGTAGTCTCAAGTTTAATTGACCCACACACTCCTCCTACCAATATATGTCCATGTCCTGCCAACACATAAATTGTGAAGAAGCGAAGGTACAAAACTGATACATGTAGAATATTTATAAAATTACAAAGGAGCTGATCGTGACTACAAACTTTTGTATTCGTCTCTAGCTAAAAGTATCAATTTACACTGACAATACAATTTTCATGGACAGCAGCAGAGCAATAGGAGACTTATTATGGAATTGAAACTGAATGCAACAGGACAGAACAAGAAAAATCAGAATCAGGCTTAGGTCAGCTAGAAAAGAATCCTTGCAGAACAATAGTTCTATTTTCTATTTGCATTTGCAAAGAACATTACATTATAATATTAGTAATATAATATAACCAGAAGGTATATAGATATATGTAATTTAGCTTAAAGTATATATTACAAGAGAAATTAGGTAGCTAATGAGAACACAATACAGTAGCTACTTATAAGACCAGAAGAAGTAATCCATTTTGTATAGAAACGCCGAATAAATCCCAGCAGGACAAACTTACGTACGTCTTTAGTCTTTGAGGTGGAAATAATATTATAATAGTATACTACTGTAGTGCGCATACTGGAGTTTTGTATACATATACATACCTATACACGTATACGTGGTTTTACTACTACTAGAATGCTAGCAAGAGCAGCATAGTTGCTTAGATAGCACACTACGATAAAATAAGCAGAATTTCGACTAGCATAAAACACAGCAACCCAGGTTTATACGCTATGCTATAGCGAACTATGCATGTCATACTTCTAGGTACTTATTATATTTTATTGTATGTGCTTTACCAAGAGCAAAGTTTATACGAGCATATAGGTTTTATCTTTGGTTAGGTAGTCAGATTTGGTACATACGGTTAGTGTTGAGTATATAGCAGATAACAAACCTTACATACATGGTAGAGTAAAATAATACATAGAGAAAGCTTGAAAATTTATATATAAAACCCAAGTTAAGTCTGTGGACTCATCAGTTGTACTTTCGCCTGCTGTGCTTGCTGAGCTGTTGTGTCGTGTCGTAGGAAAACAGAATCCGATTCGGATACTCCAATGTTCTATGTGTACAAGGATTTCATACTATCCGTTCCTTGTGCTTGTGTCCTATTGTAATTTTACTGCGTATTGAATTGAATTGAACGATTTCTACTTGGCTCTGAACTGCTGTTGCTAAATATTATTTGCCATAGTATATTTTACGTAGCTAAAATCGAAAAATTATACATGTCCATCGTACGATATTGCACAGTCTTAAGAACATAAAAAACATTGTAGCCAAGTTCTGTAAACACGTACAGTTGTTTTGGTGCTTTAGAATTTAATTTGTTAAATTTCCTGTTGTTATAAACCCATAGGGAAAAAACTTTATGACATTTCCTAAAAGATGTGACATGAATAAATAATAGAGTGCAAATCGATATCTTACTCTTACTCCTAGGTATGTAAGTTTAAGGAAAGTTCAGTTCAGTTCTCATATAGAATTCTTGGCGATCACCAAGAAGAAAGTCCACTACAGTCAAGCCAAGCCAAGTCGCTCTAGTCACATTACATAAACTTGCCTTACTAAATACTAAATACATAGAAAAGGAAAAAGAGCGCTATTTTGCCTTGTCGCCTACTTGCATTACATTGGTTTGTCTTTTTCCCAAGAATACTTACCTAATATTCTCAGCGTGTGTGCAATTCAGGCAATTCTAGTCTTGTGGCAGAACCAAACCAAACCAAACCAGCACCGCTACATAGCTTAGCACTTACACATACATACAGTTACTTCCCAACACATGCAAATCCAAATCCAAGTCGCCGGACTGTCGGACGAGCAAAGAATTTTGGCAAATTAAATTATTCCTGCGTACATGTTCGTACCTATGAAATGTTCAAACTTTAGTTACTCCTTACTCGTTCACTCACTTTTTTCCTCCTGTCTTTCTTGTCACTGCATCTCGTTACACGTTTTCTTTTCAAAGATTTAAAAATTACTTTTCCTCTCATCGTCGTTCGTTTCTCTGTGAAAATACCTTCACTCATCGTCGACCTCGTGAGATAACTAGACAGTTGCCTTTTCCTTGTCGTGTCTTGTTCTTGTCTCAGCCTTAGTCTGACTCAACTCAAACCAACTTAATTGAACATTCAACTGTCACCTGACCTAGGACGGAAATTCGTCTTCATCATACAATTTACTATATTCAATCTACAAGGACTTTAATTAATTGTACTTTTTGTACTTCGACTACAATCTATTTTCTCACTGCTAACGGATTTTCTAAGGATTTAATTACTAAACTGAAGGAATATGGGCGAAGTCGGTAAATAACCTTTTTCTGTTACTTTCTATAGCTCACACTTGAAAGCAATCTGGCTCTGACATGACATGTCAATTAACCGTGACTCTTACAGATGTATTTTGTATTAACATGTTTGATTACATAACAATGCGTAAAATGGTGCAACAGGGACAAGGCAGAGCAGGCACCTACTTTGCACTGCATGATATTATGTATCTGTAAATTAGATTTGCAAAATACTACGCAAATTAAAAGTAGGTTGATAGACGGAATGGGAATATTGGTTCAAAGTACACACTTGTATATTTCTAGCATGGAATTCTGTAAGCGTGCCTTGTTTTCGTGTATTTTCTTTAGCAATAGAAATGTAGGTCTCCTATTCCCATCTCTTGTATACATGTATGTACGATAAAGAATGTTTTATGGGTAGTTATATAGTGAAATATTATATTATCTAACTACTTTGGTACTTCAAATCTTAAAGAAGCTCTAATGTCTTAAGAAATCCAAATATTTCACTCTTTGGTATAAATCTTGAGGGTATAATGTAACTGTGCTTGTAGCGTAACTTTAGAAGAGTATCGGAATACCAGAGATATTCTCAAGTTGAAACAGAACAGAAGAGTCATAAAAAAGAAATCAAGGAGAAACAAGTTGTTATGTTTTATTAGTAGAACTCACGGATTATCCTTTTAACCAGGACGGATATTGTATTTACATAAGACATTACTACGCTTCTTCTGTAACCAAATCAAACCAAACCACTTCACTCATCCTTTACTACTTAAATGTACACAACTTACTCGAGCATCTGCTTTAGTTTAACTATTACCATCTAACAACGTAGCTAATACATTCCTTAGGGTAACTATCTGTGTCAGCATTCACTTGACTTACTTAAACTTTGTTTGTTTTGCTCACTTCCACTTTTCAAACAAAATGACAGGAAGGAATAGAGAAATCCATTAATTCTCGGCTTTACAATTTTTGGTTCCTTAAAAAAATTACCACCTTCTGGTTTAGTTTTTGTGTACTGCAGACATAAAAATAAACAGGATCCAATGCCGATTTACATAACAATTTTAAGCATGCAAGTGGAAAATTTACGGAAGCAAAAAGAATATTGGAAACAAAGAATACGAAGTTGAAAATTGCAATCGAAAATTGATAGCCGCCCTAAATTTTCTTTTTTGTCGATGCGTATATTAGTGTACTAATATTATTACTAGATAATTTTAATGACCGTTTTGAATCAACCGACTAACAAATTGGCTTTTGAATTTTCCAATACAGAGTGAATTACCTAACGTGTGATAACTACTTTCTACTAATAGGATTTTATTTTTTGGTAAGTCTGACATGTTCTTTGTTCTTGCAAATTAATAAACCTTTCGCAATTGTCAAAAGATTTCAATTTTCTTCTCTTTACCTTTTAGTACTCATTAAGTCTAATTAAAATGAACGATTGGTTTGATTTCAGAGGTAATGAATCGTCCATGGATGTTCAGCAACCCACCAGGTTGTGGTCCAACTCCAGCATTACAAAATATAACGATGGCTTCAACAGCTCAGCGATCCAGAGCCAATTTAGTTAATGGTGGTGGAAATGGAGGACTGTCAGTGTAAGTCGATGCAATCACATTTCTTATTTAGCCAATTCGTCTTTGTCCATAGAATAACTGGAGATATTACTCAATGTATAGTGTACTTATTACGTAACGTGGTTTACTATAGACAGGGCAGGTTGAAAAGACATTTGAATTATGCAAGTCGTAAAGTATAAAAGGAGTTTCCTCGTTCCTCTGAACGAAAAGCTCTTCTTCATCTATTAGCAAAAGTATTTGAGGTAATTATCTGTGGAATGGTACGATATGAGTAGTATTTTAGTTCGACATTAGAAAAAGAATGTTTACAAACGATGTTGACTTTATGAGGTAATATAGAAAGCAATGAACTTTCTAAAAACACAGTGTGGGTTTTATGTAAATGTAAAGTAAGGGAAAGCACTATCTTTGCTATGAATATGATAATCAAAAGCATCGTCCATAAATTATTGTGGAGGTAGTAAATACCTTTGGGTGAAGAAAACAGGAGTAAAAAATCTGGGTGCATTCCATTCTATTTCACAGGTTTGTAGATACCATGTCATGTCTCATTCTCAATATAATATAATTTGTGTAAGAGGTTTTTGGATGGATTCCCCTGCCAAAACTTAAACTGTGCCATGAATTTCACATTTTTCCAAGGAATGACTTATACACGCTTTGGACGAGTATTTTCATGAATGTTTACACACAATCTACGGCCAAGAGTACGGACGAGGGCGTAAAAACTGTCATTTCGTATAATCTGTTGATAGTTTTCCAATTCTGACTTTGATTTACTTTATTACACATACTATATTACAAAATAAACCTGGTGTGGCGAGACTTGGAAAGCTATTTCGTGCAAGTCATTTCATTTCAGTATGGCATTGGCCTAGCCTCTGGAATTCACACCAATATCTGCTCAATGTAAGTATTGATATGAAAATGACACAACACAAGAAAATAATGGACAGTTTTATGGTAGCTACCTCGGTTCCATTAGTCAACCGTTAAAACATTCTTTCAAGATTAGATTCCTATATTAATGCAGGGAAAACTTTCAAATACAATTTTCCCTTAACCTTTCAAGTTAATAGGCTCCTAGATTTACTTTCCTGATTACTACACCTCTTTCATGGCTTAATGGACATTTTTCATTGATTTTTTCTACAGAACTGGCACAGGATGCGATATAATGAGTCAAATCCACGAGATCAGTGAGGGATTATACCTTTGTGGAGCCAGAGCTGTGAAAATCAACAAACTAAGAGAATTGGGCATTACAGCTATCTTCAATGTTACTATTGAACTTCCAAATCTCCTTATTGATCAAGTAAGTCAACCTCTGTAAAAACTAAACACATTATATACACCATCGATACATAATATTTAAGTAAATACAATAAATTACAATTAGTTCCTTATATCAGTAAATTATTGCCGTAAATGCATAGATCTACTTTACTAAATTGATTTTGCGTCCTTACGCATGAGGTAATAAAATTTCGTAAATGTAGCATTTAGAACCAAATCGATAGTAGTTTTTCGCCTTTTATCAGTATTAGTATGACAAGAAGGTAAGAACCATGTCCAGTTTTGTGTTAATCAGCCATTTGAATTCTAGCTAGGTATCTTTCAATGAAGAAAATAGCACTTTGTATATAAATGGCTTTTTGGATGGCTTTCAAGATGAGATCTCGTAAAAATTAGCGTTGCGATTCATTCCTCTTTTTACAGTAGTAGCTCACATACTCACATTCGATATGCTGTTGTTCTGCCTCTATGTATTTGATTGTGCTCTATCCGTTCATGATCCAAGTGCGTATTTTGTAGAGAAGATATGGAGCATCCTTGAGTTACTTAACAACGTAAACTGTGCCCTGTGTAAAATTGTATGAAATTTTTACATTCTATGCTGGTATATGTATTTGCCTATATATAAGTTGCATGTTATCCTAGTATAATTATACATTAAGTGTGATTTGCCAAAACGAAAGCTGTATCAGTCACTTTGGAATGTGAAGTGTTTATAACGGATACAAACACATGGAGGGAGGCAAAGTAACTTGTTCTGCAAATCAAAAATATTTATCTAAGTGCATTGCCAAAATGGGGATGATTTCCTTCTTATCTTTCAAGTGTCTTGTAATACACAAGTTTACATTTTGAATGAAACGATGCTTCTCTTAACAGCTAGTAGTTTTCGTTATAAGTCATTAAACATTGCGAAATTCGTTTTCAATTGGTTACGATGTAATAAGCACTAGAATAATCGATTTAGATTAATTATTGTTTTGACAGCAACTAATTGTCATTCATCAACTCAGTTTTTGTGGAAATTCCGATTAAACTTAAAAGGTTAAAGGGCAACTTCTATAAATACTGATAATATTGGAACATAAATTACCTAGTAATGATAATAATGAAGTTGACTTTTCAAATAGACGGATTTAATTTTAATATGATAACGAACCCTTAGGTTTAATGTGAATATTGACATTAAATGTATTTGGTAACAGTAATTTGAATTTGTTCTAGAAGGGTCATGAATTCTTGGAGTAACCTATATTAGAGATTTCTTTAAAAATAATCCTACGAGTCAACAAATGAAAATAGTATGAATATTTGCCCCGTTTTTTGTACTGTGAATTCTTGAGCTAAAATTGGACTGAAACGGAATTGTGACAAGAGATGTATATCAAAGTCCACAGAGTGAACTGTATCTTATAATCTTATACTATATTTAGAGTAAAGGATATATTTGCATGTACAAGTATTGAATTAATAGTATGTGTGTCTTATTTGTATGTAAGCCAAAGGATGAACGAACGCGATTCGGTTTTTTAATTAAACTGATGTGTATTGCCAAGTTCCGCATAGTGTTAGTAAGTTGCATTGAATAGTATAGAAAGATTAGTCAAAAGTAAACATCATAAAATAAACAAAAACATCTTATCAGTAGGCAAGTAGCAAATTGTTGACGAATTTCTTTTCTCCAACAACAAATACTTACATGGGCATAGAACAATGAAAGCGTTGCTAAATTCCATACCACTAGAACGAAACAAGTTAAGTCATGTTCCATTAAGTCACATTCTGTTCTACTGCGTCGAAAATGTGATAGTAGGACATAGAACGCATTAGAACTTGTATTTAATGTGTCACATTAATTTTAACTTGCTTAATCAGATTATTAGCTCAATTCTTGTCATACTTACTATTTTGCAATTCCCAAGAGTATAGTATATAATTCTTGGTAAGCATCATTACTTCACAGAATCGATACGTAGTTTCACAATTAGCTATTTATTAATCCAACAATTTTGGCCTTGAGCCGTACTGAATTGCAACAAACAAATATGATGTATGAATTTATGAATAGCTCTTATCTATGTACATAAATACATGTGTCATGTTCGAAAATATATTTTCATGGTTCATAGGTCATTGGCTAACTACCATTACCATTTTACAAGTTTTTCTCTTCTGTTTAGGTGGAGTATGTAAAAATTAACATTGAAGATTCGCCTTATGCCAACTTGGCCTATTATTTTGACAAAGTAGCTGATAAAGTGGAGGAAGTCCGTCGACGGGGAGGAAAGAGTCTGATTCATTGCGTTGCTGGTGTATCCCGCTCGGCATCACTATGTATTGCTTATCTGATAAAACATAAACGAATGTCTCTCAGAAAGGCTTATCAACATGTCAAGGTATGCTTAACCTTAGATCAACCATAACCTAATGTAACCTACAACTTATTCCTATCAAATCAAACAAATGTCAACACAACTTAATACTACGTACAAAACACAAACGCGTTCTAAATCTATTTTCATTTTTTTAATCTATGCTTTTTTACTGCACAATAAAAATTAACTTGCCTCTTATTTTATTTTTACCACACTTCCAATGGTTTTCCTAGGTTATGTAAGATTATGTTGGGATAGGAAAACTCAGTTCTCAGAAAACTACAGTCACATTAAATTCATTCTAGAAGGTAAACAACGAGACTAATGCAAGCAATTATTGAGCAAACTAAGCAATAATTAATTCTCTATGGTTGTCATTTAGTTTTGCGAAATTCCTCGGTTTTACTAAGCTACGCTTTCTGTCTAAAGGGAACAACTTAGTCATTTCACTGGAAACTTTGCAATAAAAGCTCTATTTAACTCCGGTGCACTTCAGACTTCTGTTTTCAAAGGACTGTCTACCATTTTATTGCACAACTAAAAGTTTAAGTGCTTTCCTTTGCCAAATATCAAAGGACACAGAAAATTTCACCGCTAAATTGTCTGACAAGCTTATTAACTACTGATTATACAAAAGTCTGTCTAGTCGTCCTCTTATTTTAAACCACTAGTTTTCTCTCAAAAAGCATAATTCCAATTAAAATCGTATTCGTATTCCGGAATGAAAATTCATTTACAAGCTTAGTAAAATTTTGCCGACTGTATGCAATACGTGTCCTGCAAATCTGAATCCTAATGTATGACACAATACAATGATAATTAGCACAAAAATATACTATATATTTTTAACAGTTCCTTGTTTAATAATACGTGAAAAAGCAAGCGAGCATAATCTAAGCAGAGTGTAATATGCATTTGCGTATTTCTTTACGTAAATACATGTAGATTACGTAAAGGCAATAAAGAATACTGTGCATACATTGAGATCATAGCAGCAGAAAGGAGAATATTAGTGCCTTAGGTTCTTGACAGTGTGTGACAGCAAACGTGCACTGGAGATTAGAGTACAAATAGGATCCTGAAGTCTGACAATTAGCAACGCTCAGTTAAAAGTAGTGAACAAAAGGTTATGTACTATTTACTAGTACGCTAGATAAATATGTATGTTTTTTCCGCATCCACAAATCTGTCGTCCTACACGTTAAAGATTTAAAATAGACGAATTTTTTCTGGTAAAGCTAGCGAGTGACTGAAGTGTTTTCTTGCGTCTAGCCGCAGTATTTCTTCAGCTATTGTCATTTGTTACAATTTTATAGAAAGAAACTAAAATATCTATTTACAGAAACACAACCTAAGTTATAATTTTGGATCTCATGACTTGTTATTTCAGTGTACTTATTTAGTTAAATGTAACTGAATAGTAGTAGTCGTGAACAATAGGACGTCTATTTATGTACTCAGTGAGAGCACAATTTTAATGTATAGTTACCATTTTTTAAGTTATATGAAATCGACAGCTCATTTATCTACTTTAGTACAACTGAATACTTAAATGCGAAGTGAGAAAAGTCAGGATTTTATCAGCTTTGAAATCAAGGCCTTGAAAATCCGAAAAACAAGGCAAACCCTGGGATTTTCAGATACACACTTAAAGATGCTAATTATTCTTTATTCTGATACGCTTAGCTTAATTTTTCAAAGTCAGGGACATACGCGTGGGTTAAATTGGATTAATTTAAACCAGTGAAACAATGCTTGAGCTTCTCTTCTCAGAGTTGAGAGCATGAGGGAAAATCCCGTATTCAATTAGATACAATACACGCTTAACGTAAAATGACAATATCCGTCCTATCCTAATACGATTTAGAAAACGCAGACATACCTATAGTTTGACTACTGAGGTAGACTTTATGTTGCTCCTATGAAACAAAAGTTTACACTTTGAAAATTCCAGTCAGACGAGACAGACGCAGACAAGAGACAGGATTGCAGACTTCCATTAAACGGATAAACACAGATTATATTATTTGTTATGTAAATCTGTTGTATTGTGTGATACGCTATAGAAAAATCCATTTATTTAACTAAACAGATTTTGTATTTACGTTGAAATGCTGTATAACATATCCCTCGACAGAAATGCGTTCAGAATTTTGGTTTGCTTTGTGGTTTCACTTACGTCAAGGTTCACTGTTTGAGTTGTTGGCAAAGTAGGTGAAGTTCAGAAATCTCAAACATTTCTGTGGTACATAAGAAAACCATAGTTAGTTAGTTAGTAATGCCTCAACCATTGTATGCTTGACTTCCGTTCGCAAGAAGATAAGTTTGTTACAGATGTCGACGAATAGGAAATAAAAATAATTGCCTCCTGTGTGAATAGTAAATTCAAAGCAGACATTACACAACGTTTTAATCTATATGTATTTACATGAATGCAAGTATTTCAGCCAAATTAAAATTCCTAGCTCTCCTATAATTATAGTCTTTCTTGACCTGACTATTGTTCTTTAAGTATGAATAGCCTGGACTGGATTTTCAATGTAATATTCGTTTAAATAATGTGCTTTTTAGATGAGGCGCTCTATCGTCCGTCCTAATGTTGGATTCTTTCGACAATTGGTAAGAAAATCTTCACAAAAGGATGCAAACATTAATAGACAAAGAAATTAATGTTTATGTATATATTTTAAATGTAAATGTATTTACTTAAAGATTGAATACGAAACTCGTTTCTTGGGAACTGCTTCTGTGACAATGGTGTGGAATGTTGCTGCTGGTGGTCACATTCCTGACTTATACGAACCGGAATATAACAATACATTGTGCTTCCTCAAAAAGTACGGTACTCATAACCAAACTGATCGAGTTGGTCCTGGTCTCTGTTCTGCTGATTCTGCAGATCATCATCATCGATAAAACTAGTCTCGCCATCATTATCGTATTACTACAAGAATACATGCAATCGGAATCAACTACATTTCAGTAAAATCAACGCAACGTTTACCTTTTCAATTTACATTGCATTATCAATTTGTATATTTAATGTATTATTCTCTAAGTGTGTTATGAGTATTTAGTAACCCGGCTAGAAGGTAGCTACTGTAGATTTTTCAATTTACTTCTTGACTCGATGTGTTAATATTAATGACAGCTCTTTCATGCACTTATTATTTCAAGTATTATTATCATCACTTAACTAAATAACTTAATTAATTTGCAAATGCCATCATGCAACATATTTCTTCAGTTCTTTCACTGTTTTCCTATATTAGTACTTAACTGTGTAGCTTTCTACGAATAATTACCAATGTATTAGTTAATGTTAAAAAAGGGTTATAATTCTCATACTAAGTTATTTAATAAACTGTCAGTTAGAACTTACCTATAAAGAATGTGATTAGGGACAATGATATATAAATATATCACTAATGTCTGTCTTTAACAGTAAGATACAAGAGTAAGGTTACCTTTATGTGTTATATATAACTTATTACATAAAACAAATGCTACATAGGAATTTCTATTATTGCAAACAAATCAATGATATAAAATGATATTATAATATTATTACTAGCTATATGTATACAAACAGTTTATGCTATTTGATATGAAATCTGTACATAATTACAAATTTGTAAATGTGAGTATACAAATTACGCTATATTGATATTGTAATCATAAATCAAATCAGGAAGATCGATGGATTGTCATTTGTTTAAAAATAATCTGGGACCAAATAAATATTTTCTAAAACTAAGCATTTATCCCATACAACTTGAAAAAATCGATGTTTCGCAATAGTAATTGAACTTGGAATGTCAATAGGACCACGGAGCTGCAAGGTCGCATTATCGACCAACTTCCATGTCATGATCTTGAAAGTAATAGGTTTCCAAAGGTTTTTCTTATTTCTTAAGGAAAGCACTTTTCTTAAAATATGCATTAGTCATTGATACATTTAGTAAGGCCGCACGAGCTAATTTTTTCCCTTCGAAGTTAAGTTTACCTAGGTGTATCATAAATTCTTGCAGACACATTTACGTAAATACTATCCACATTTTATTGAATTTTAGTATGAAATTTAGTTCACATGTACATGCATTTAATTAGGAATTAAAATTTACAGTCAATCCTCAAAGTGACCTCCGTTTGCTTTCACGCAGGCCTTAAGTCTACATGGCCATTGACTAATTGATGCACGCAAGGACTCCATGGGAAAACTGTTCCAAATCTCGACTATTTTCTCCTTTAAGGATTCCAAATTTTTATGAGGTTTAGCACACACTTCCCTTTCCACTTTTGACCATATGGCATAGTCCAATGGGTTGAGATCTGGCGAAGCCGCAGGCCATTCTTGACTTAGGATGACATCAGGAATATTGGATTTTAACCAGGCCTGAACTATTTTTGCTCCATGAGATGGTGCAGAGTCCTGCTGAAAGGTCCAATGGCCTCCTTTGAAAAGGGTAGATCCTAGGGGTTTTACAATGGGTTCCAAGATGGACTCCAAGTAGTTTTGGGCTTTAACTTTAACTCCTTGTGGAACAAAGTGAACTTGGGTCTTGCTTTCCCAGCTTACCCCGTTCCAAACCATCACACAAACGGGGTGATGAGCTCTCATCGACTTCCGCTTGTAAATAGGAACCGTAGATCTGCTAGTAGCCCATATTCGGTCGTTTTGTCGATTGAATTTCTCCTCAACAGTAAAAATCTTCTCATCCGTGAAGAGTATTTTCTTAGAACTTTCTCCTGCGTACCTCTTTAGAAGGGCACGACTTCTAATCAGGCAATTTTGTTTATTTTTTTGGGTCAAGAAATGACAAGTACCTCGTTTTAAAGGTTTCATATGGAGGTCTTGTTTTAAAGTCCGCAACATAGTAATATAAGAAACATCGAATTGGTAGGCCAATTTTTTTGCTGATCGACGGGGATTTCGACGAATTCGTTCCCTGACTGCTTTCACCATGGCTGGAGTCCGTTTGCAGCGAGGTCGGCCAGATCTCTTCTTGTCACATACACTCCCAGTTTCCGTGTATCTTTTAATTACATTGTACACAGTTCTCTGCTTGACCCCTGATATTTTTAAGCACTTGAATATTTCAACCGGTTTCTTTCCACTCAAATATAGCTGCAAAATTGCAACACGTTCGTTTTGTTTTGTATCCATTTTGATCAAAAAGTACTTACACAAACTTTTGAGGTATGAAATATATTCACAAAAAGTTAGAGAATCTGGGATGAAATGCCCAATGAATGAAAACTAATATTACCCGGCTAGCAGCCCGCCTAAATCTGTGCCAGAATTTATGATACACCTAGGTACATTGATGAGATTCTCATAGGTTAGGGTATTTTATTATGATACACGATTACATTATGCAGATTGCTAAAATTATACGGGAAACTATTTTCTCTCAAAGGGTAAGAATAATACATGAATAGAAACACAATTCGTATTTAGATAGTAGATCGAATAGAGCTAAATTAATCCTTAAGCTTTGCATGAGAAGCAGCCTTTCACTCAATACTGAAATAAATCCGATGAATGTCCTTGCTCATCTGCCAATAAAATACCATACCAGCCAAAAATAAATTTTGTTGCGGATACTCCCAAAGAATTTTATCAAGGATTATTTTTTTACCTTTGAACGATATCAACTCAGCCTTAGGCCCAAATAAACTAAACAGCTTACCTGCAGGGAAATAAATGCTAAAGAAAATATACATTCGATTAAATTTCTAAGAATATGAGAGACAACAATGAGACAACAGAAAGATATCCCTGGATGTGCTTTGGGTGTGAATGATCCAGTTAATTAGCAACATAGTGTTGATTAACTGGGAAAGTAAATAATGGGAAAAAATTATGCATTAGCAACTGCTGCACTGGAGACAAAAGTGAAAGCATTCATCATGCCGTCTTAAATTGCTTTCTCCTTCGGTCAGCTTTTTAGTAAGGTGAGTTCTCTGTAGCGTATGTTGTAAATGGAGACAATGTCTTTCCGCAAAATGGAATGACGGTTGCCCGATAATTGGAATGCCTATTATTATGTTGTTACACTTTATATTCACATTGCATGTCAGTTTTCATTATTTCATTGCGAGAATACTAGAGAAACTGGTATCTTGCCTCATTGTCCTTCTAATTTGCATAGATACCAATACTACACCAATTTACTCAGGTCAACATTCACGAAATTGGATTTGTTTAACAAAAAAATGGTTTCTTGTAAATGGCACGCAGGAGAAAGAAACTTTTACTACTGTAGGTAACTTCATTCGTAGACAATGAGAACCCATAGCTGTAATTTTCTAACTTAAATAATTATTGTTGCTGAGAAAATCCAATTACAATACATTGCAGCTGTGCAGATCAAAGCTGCCATTTATTGCATGTACTATATCAATCTCAGCTCTGTGGCTTTTCTGCATAATGAAATTGGGAGAATGATGATGTCAATGTCATTAGATGGATAGGCAAATATTCAGTTGTAATGTGAATGACGGTTAATATAGTGGTAGTGATTAGTACTTGTGTCAAACTTAATTAATCGTTCATTGTATAAATATATATTAGTTATGTTGTCTGGAAATGTCGTGGCTTATTAACTTCATTCATGAGTATGAGGCTGATATTCCTGCTTTGAGCTCCCTGAATACATTTCTGTGCTACCCCTGTCCACAGAATGATTATCGTTATGCAAATCTGATAGAAATTGCATATTTTCGTCAACGATATCATAATTTTCAGAACGGGATTCTTCAGGTGTACCATCCTCAGAAATTCCAACGAAATTAACTGTTTGTTTAGACTCTGCGGTTTCATTTCTCGAGGAATCCGAACTACTTGCTACTGACTGTATCTCCACAGGTACATACACATCTGAAATGTAATCAGCTTCATAATTCGGTCTCGGAACAGCAGATAAAGCTTTTCTTTGTAATTTCCAGGCTACTATTTCAGTGACGCTCTCATGTCCTCCATTTCTGACATGTCCCTACAAAGGTTACAGAAAATAAAGCTACTAAAAATAAATAGACTTGTACTTTGTTACTATTATAAAATCGAGACGAGTATTAAAACTTACAGCAAATCGCCCCCATAGTTTATGACCCGCAGCAATTCCACTCATAGCCCAAGAAGCATCTGCATGTGTATCAGTATGTTCCAGAGATACAAAAACGTCATGTGCAACTGCATAGCATTCTTCCGCTTCCCACAAATGCCCTTCCTGGAGAAGAACATGACCTACTTCGCTCATTGCATCTGCTTCCAAGTCCTTCATATTGTGATTAGACGCAATTTCTCTTTGGCGAACGAAATACTGCAAAGCTTCTATTGTGTTGTGCATTCCTATTAGACACATCCCTATGTTATGGTAAGCAATTGCTTCCGTGGTGAAGTCTCCGGTGATTTCACAATGGTGTTGCAACTGTTTGAAGTATGTCATTGCATTCTCATATGCACCACTGTGCCGTAATACAGAACCAAAACGAACAAGGGCTGACGCTAGAGCCACCGGATGCCGAACTAAGTAAATTAGCAAATCCACAATTTAATTTCACACAGCTACCATTTATTACCCTATAAAATTCGTCTCAATTAATTAATGAAACTTCTGCTAACCTTCTAAAGCTAATTTAAGTGCACTGTCAGCGTATACATGAGCAGCTGAGACATCTTCATCTGTTGGCTATCCATTCAAAAAATGTTTAGCTTTTGTTACAGATTTTAAACATATTTTTAAATAATGTATTTTTCGTTATTTCTAAATATTACATATTTGTGATGGGAATGCATTATTTGGTTGGCAAGACTTATTAACATTTCGTGTTCAAGCAAAGTTGCAATCATGTACAAGGTCATAGAACGGCCATCCACTACCTCGTATGAATCACCTTAAAATTATAACTTGATTAGTAAACTTTTTAAGAAATGCCAATTATCGATTTAAATACAGTTCATGCAAAAACTAAAACGTTGATTTAATTTGCTACCTTCAAAGCTTAGTCCGTGAATGGCAATTGGTTTCTTTAAACGTATCATCATTACATGCTGCTTAAACTGCCAAGGCTTTAATTGAATTCAAATTCAAATTTAGATTTGCACTAAAAAATTTAACAGCATTATTAGCCAAAAGGGAATACTATTTCGTTACCTGATCTCTGGAAAGCGATCGACATACAGTTAAGTGTTCTATGGCTGCGGATAGGGCTGATTCTGTACATAGGATACATAAATGTTTTATTAGAATTCAACATAACTTAATTAAGCCTGATTAATTGGCCTGAGGAAAATTAAATTCAGAAATAATTACCTAAGTTGTCATTTGTTTCCCTGGCCAAGAAAGCCAGTAGGCAATGGACTTCTGCTTGAGTTCTACTTTTGTTAAATTCCATTTTCCGGCAGTTTTTTAGAGTTGTTTGCAAAAGATACTTAGAAAGCCAGATATCTTGATCATCCTTCATTAAAGCTTCTGCGAGTTCTTTTCTAGTAATCACCGCTGCCTCAAATCTTCCTGCGTTAATAATTAGAAGTAACCAAAAACTATTTTCCGTTTTACATGTGTATATGTATGACAAGCAAATTATAAATATAGGAAATGAGAAGTTTCATCAAATGCATTAACTGACCGCTATCTTTAAGTTCTTGTACTCTTTGAAGTTCATGGCAGATTAGCATGAATTTACTTTTCTGCGTAATTAAGTCAGCTCCCATTCGCAAACGATACCTTCCTCCTTTCCTCTCCCTATCTTCCTTGCGTAATATATGGTTTATTTCTTGAACTACATCGAAATATCCTGTTGTCATAAGTTCATGTAGCAAAATATCGTGAAAGGGATGCCGAGCTCTAAATATTTTAAATGCAAAATCCATGTTTTTAAATATTCCGAATATAATAAGTATCAATGTATGGGCTCTACATTTACTTGGCAATTTCTTCTTTAGTTAGAACAGGAAGGCGATCGCTGAGACGGATTTGTCTTGTCATCAAATCTTTGTCAACTGCCAGAAAATGTCGTTTTCCAGTTGGTGCTGTGGGAATACCAGGTATGCCACATCCTAAATTGTAGTCCCTCCACATTTTTAAATCTGAGAAGTGCTGAGTAAAATTGTATGGTAATCAAAATGTATTGGTAAAATTTAATATTTTTGACCCGTACGCATTTCTGGGATTACAATAAACTTACTTTTATGGATTATTGAAATTGTGCGGTTGAAACAAGTGCGTAAGAACACTTTTGAATCTGAAAGTATGAAAATTCTAGGGAAATATCCTCCTCTGAACTCTTACAGTTTATAGATAGATTTCAATATAGCTCAATTATTACGTTCATGTATTAATTTTTCCTGCAAAATGAGTATTCAACTTTGCCCCATCTTTCCCCTTACCCTGACGACAACATCACTAATTTATTTCTAATTTCATTGAAATTCATCCGCACCTCGCTCTTGTCGAACTCTTTTCAATTTTTTGTGATTGATCGTAATCATAATGTTAAATTAAAGCTATTTTCATGAAATTTGCAGGGATGTCATTTCATTTAGTAGTAATCTTGTGTACAATGCAGCTCTAACGCTTGCATATTTAGAGGATTTCAGTGTAGAAATCCAACTAGTAGAATTCTGCATTAATTCTTATATTCAAAATTAAAATCAGTAATAAAGAAATGAATGAAAAAATAGAGAAAATTAAGTGATTCGGTAAATCATTGAAACAAAACTTATTAAAATGATTCCTATTTCCTAAAAACTGAATTTTGCCTTAACATGAAGAATAAACCTTTTATGGTTGTTTTATTTTATTTTGCTAATGTTTAAATTTTATTTGCTTGTTTTTATTACTATAATAAAGCTTTTCTCTTGGAGTGGGTGAAAGTATTTGAAGAAAGTTTAATTTTTCTAAAATTCATAATAGGAAAGAAAATATGTATATAATTATAGAAAGAAAGTAGATTTTAATGTTTAATTAATCGGTTTTGGTTGAATAAAAAAGACATTGCACATAGAGGACCGATTAACCGCTCTATAAAAGTACTACGAATCATGACCTACATTTTGGGAAGCAAGACATAATAAAATAAGGTAAATACGTAGTAAGCGAAGTGTATAATATAGATATAGATGGTCCCAAATAAGTCGAACTAAAGTCTATCACATATCTATAAGTGTATCTCTGAAGCAAGTACGTCTGTCTACATACGGGTATAGAACGACTAAATCATACTAAAAAGAGGGGAAATAGAAATGCGGGCATACGCTGGCTTACAAACTGGAAAACACAAACAAGATCATTTCAGTTATTTTTACTTGTTATTGTTCTCGCAAACAGAATTAACAACTTGCTGTTTTATTGCCCATTTGTGCTAATATCACATAAATTAAAATGCATTCTATACAAGCATTTCACTCTCACAATTAATCTTCTGAAGGTTTTTGGGAAATGGTTATTGACCAATGCATAATGAAGAATAACCTCCTTGCACCACAATTACGAAGCAACGGGGCCGGAAGTTTGTGCTTACTTATTTTCAATTTTGTGACTTACAGCTTTCTAAGCTGCAAATTACTGACTTTTGTCTTGTGAATGTGTGAATGAGAGTCAAAGTTAAAAAGCAAACCAAAGAAATGTTTTTTCTCAGTTTTTCCAAAAGAAAACAGTATTCACTTTAATATTCACCCATAGAATCTAAATTTTGTATGTAAATGTGTGTGGTCTGTTTGTTATTGTTAGTGTATTGTATTTGTGTCTGAATGCATCTGATTATGGTAATAATACCATTTGTGAAAATTTGCAAAATCAGATTCAGTATATTTGTTCTTAGGTAGAAGATAAAATGTAAGCTCCTTCCACTTCGAAAATGCCTTATGTAAGTCTAAGAGTGCAAAATGCATGGTTATTAAAAAGATTTACTGTGTACATAAATACCTATAATTCAAACTAAAATACTAAAATCACCTTTAAGGGATCCGTCATTTTAAAGAGCTTTCTGCCCAAAGTATACGAACCTTAAGCAAAATACCATGAAATAGTAAAATGAGGCAAAGTTATTTTGCAAAATTGCTGTTATTCACTACAAGAGACTTTTCTTTATGTACTTAGTGCACACACACCTAAACTAAATGTTAAGCATTTGTGAATTAAGTGTTAATAAATTTCTTGAAATAGTAGATCTCTATTTTTATGCGAATCATACTTGTAAAACAAAATTTTTATATGCATTTGATGACAGCATTGAGCTGAGACTTAAATGAACTGAATTGAACCGCAGTTTTGTTTAAACTTAAATAATGTCATTTAAATGCATACAAAACTTATCCTTACATATGATAGCCAAATGCTATTAGTTTCTGGCAATTAAGACTTAATTACTACAACGAATGGTTGAAGCTTAAGTCAACTTTTATTGACAATAATTTATATCGTGCACACTTGGTTCATAAATTTTGTGGAACCAAGTACCTTAAATTAGTAGTCAATTTACGAACACTTTAAATATGTAAACAAGCTATAACATAATATATAGGTAGGCATATAAAACTTTTGCTTCTTTCTAGAGGTGTGTGTTCCTTGTGAATTGCTGAGTGAAATGTAATGCACACATGTACACAAACGGAAAGAGTTGAGATTTTGATAGAAAAATGTTTTCTCATTCTGTACCATGTAGGTACTTTGACCTTCACTTTCACTTTGAGGTTACTATAAGAGAATGACTGACCCTTTAGTGTGATAAACATTATAGGAGTTACGCTATAATTTACATTAGTATTTTCTTATGCTGAACTAAGTAGTTATTAAATATGAGTACCTAAATGTGACTTATATTTTTAGAAACCTGTCTTAAATTAGATTAATGGTAGTTCTATTGTTGCTTGCTTAGCAGATTTCCAATAACATGTTCACTACTTTTAGTAATATTGTAGTTTATTATCTGTCTTTCATATCTGTGTATTGAAGTATTGATATACATATATCTACACAAAACAATATTTTAACCATTTTCCAAACATCAAAACAATGTTTTTACTTTTCGATGCTATTTTTTAGATTTATTGGAGAAAGTACTGTGTACTCACTGGAAGTTTGCATTTTAAATGAAAATACGGATAACAATTAAATTCAATTGCTAACAAAGATACATTTTATTTTACGTATTACTTAATCTTTCAATTAGTTTGCAGTGTAATTCAGAAGTTATTGAGTTGTTTTGAGAAATGAATTATCTTGGACATGTGCATACGCTAAACGGGCTAAACACGTCTAGAAAATGCAGAGACAAAATATTGTAAGGACAATTTTTAGTACATTTTTTACAACTTTCCTCAGATGGCTGCTATTGGCAGGCAATGACAACAGAGATTTGGCTGACAATGAGAGATGAAAGCTTACGTCAACAATGACAACGTGGTTTTACCTTAATTCAAAAAACGCTGGACTTGGGTCCAGCTCGTCTTCCAGCTCAAGGCCCCCTAGAAGTATGTTTACTTTGTTCTAATGGTAAAATTAGTAGATACAAAATCTCCCTTTTGATTAATCATACATTTAAATTAAATTTTGCAGTTTCTAGAAGGGATACAACTGATGATGTGCAGGTGGACTTTAATCAAGGTATAATGAAAATATGAAGAAAATGTGAAATATGTCGATCCAAGTAATCATTATGCATTTAATATTTAATATAAGTCTCATCGTGCTCAAAATGTGTATTACTTCTTTTAGACCCAAAGGCTATAATTAGTGAAATACTGAAAAATGTGTCCAGAAAGGAGGGAGTTACTAAAGGCAGAAGACTTGCTTATCTCAATGTCTTTGTTAAGTTTTTACAAGAAAATAAAACTACACCGAATAACCCTGTTTCTGAAAATTTTGGATTCTCCGTCGAGCAAATCTGCCTTTGGTTAGCAATTATAGTTTCATGTTGTCCTTCACATTTTTAAAGACAAGATTTTTGTAATTGTAGACTTAACGTGTGATATGATGTTTGTGATTATAGTTTACGAGTGTGCCTTGTGCACGAAGCGACAGTAGTAAGAATGGCCGCCCTCCGTGTTCTTCGTTATTTAATTGTAACCGAAGAAGATTTGTCTGCTATGAATTCGACACAAATTCCATATCTTATAGTTCGCTCTTTAGACATAGTGCTCAATAACTCTGGCGAAAGAATGCAAGCTGCTCGCCTTTGTCAGAAGATACTAGCCATCCCAAATGGAGCAGATCATTTTCCTTATGCCGTCACAAGAGCTCTAGTCGCTATTGGATTCGATGGCCTTATTGAACACGATAAATTACATAAGACCAGTTTGTCTATTTTATGCCACTTAGGTAAGTATCATACTAATGACAATAACTTCACCTAGTTTATAGTTTGAATACCAATTTACGTCAAAACTCTGTTTCGGACTCGTTTTGCATCATATATTGTATATACTGTTTTTGAAATTCATTCCAGCCCTTCTCAATCCAATGCATTTTATTGAAAACGGAGGTGTTCGTGTTTTACTGCACAATGTGCTAGCGATTCGCTCCCCCATGGTATTAGAGGCCATTCTTGGAAGTCTTCTTCATTTGCTCAATGTTCCTGAGACTCGAGAGGCTGCTGGCATTGATTTGCAATGCCTTGTCGCACCTCTTACTGACCAATATTTTAAGCATAGTGGATGTGAACACCCTGATAAAGATGTGTAAGTGAATTAATAATATTACAAGAATACTTCTGCCTTCTGCACTGGAAAAAATAAAAGAATTTTAAGACAACTAGTAATTGATACACAACATTGAGAAAATATTATTGAAATCCGAGAACCGAACTGAGATACTTATTTTGGGTATCATTTAGTAGTCTTAAAATTCTTTGTGAAAGGGGAAAGTATTTTAATCTATATACAAATTATTGATAAATAAAGAATCGTAGTACTGAAATTGTGAAGTGGGTATTTAATTGGGAAATGTAATATTTTAATAGAGATGAAAGAAAAATAGGTTATAGATGCGCGAAAACAGCTATTGGAATAGTATTAAGATCTTGGAGCGGAATAGCTCATTTTTGCCAAAGTCGAAATTCCGGCCTTCAAGCCTTAATTGATGCTCTTTACATGGAACAAAGAGAAATACGTGTAAGTTAAAAAATACGTTAACATTTTATAAAACTTGTACACGAACTAGACATACTATATTTATATTATTTACTGCAGAGAAACATGGATCACATTACATGAAAGCTAGATTTGTGTTACAGAATTGGAGATTAAATGTATTTGCTTTACACATGTATTAAAATAATTTGTAAAATTCCTTATTTTTTAGGAAACAGTACTGGACCTTCTCTGTGAGATAGTCGGCCTAAAATTTCCTACATGGACTGATGAAGTCAGTGTGGCCTTATCAGCAGTTGATTTGTCCCATCCTAAAGATTCGTGGAGACTTCAAGAGGGTTTCATTGTTCAAGAGGCTCTTACGATTCTTCCTCATCTTGCAGTTTCAACGTGAGGCCTAAATATCATAAGTGTTTTCAAAATATTGGTCTTTCCATATATTTTCTTATGGAATTGTAAAACGATTATTGTATTTTGCAGACCAAATATTACAGCAAATCACATGGGGCTGATTATATACAGCTTTGCTCAAAAAGGACTCTTAGAAGCTCTAGTAGAAGTAATTGTGACAAATGATACATTTATTAGTGTAAGAGCGACGGTTTTACTGGGAGAGCTGTTAAGTCTAGTCGACCGATTCATTCCTGTGGACTGCTTAGACCCTAGTCAATGTATTCCCAGTCTTATAAGTTACTGCATGGGAGAATCACCAAGAAATACAGTTCATCACTCTAGCTCTTCCGTATTTAAATCAACCGTGTCAAATCAAATCAAGCAACAGAGGGCTATGGAAGCTATAACTGTTCTTAGCTGTCTACAGAAAATCAAGTCTCGGACACCCAGTCCGCATTCAGTCTTCCTTCAAACACAACTAGCTTTTGCTGGTTATTATACCAAGCAACATGATAAAAAATTCGTCGACAGACTTGGACAAGTCCAGATTAGCAGAGTAAATAAATGCATAACCCCTAATACATCTTTTCATTTCACAAATATGTAAACATTGTTCAGTTTGTATAACTTTTTCTTTTACAGATGCTAAGTAAAGATATTGAAAGCAATCCTAGCAAAATTCTAAAGGATACGGGAGTTTTAGGGTCCAAGGACCCATTAACATGGCAATGGGAAACTATACTTACACTAATTCGGGTTTGTGCTCTAAGCGTTCTTGGCATATTTGTATTTAGGTGAAGGTATTCAAGAATCTAATTTTTTCGATATATTTGTAGTGGTGCCCTTCTTCTTTAAAGCGAGTAGAGGATTCTTCTTGGAGAACGTTCTTAAGAAGGCTGGTGGATTTTTTCAAACCTTCCAATAATTTATTTGCGCGTGTGGAATTAGGGAAAGGACAGTCAAAATTGTTTGCCAAAGTTGGTTGTGCCCTTTTTGAGTTCTTAGCAGAAATAGTTGAGGTAAGTAAAATTTTTCGACTACTTTGATATCTGCATCACGAGATTAAAGATACCACTTTATGTATTGCAGAATTTCAGTGGTACCACACTTTTGGAAGAACTCCTTGCAGACATCGCAACCCATTTGGATGAGTTGCTCCGCCATACGAAAAACCCTTACAAGTGTTTTTTCAGTCCAAATAAATTGGAAACGACATTATCACAAACTTACTTTTTATTTGTGGGAAAACTAAGTCATAGTCCCAAGGGTTTCAGAATACTTGAGCAGGGAAATATTTTGAAAAGGTTTTCCGATTTGGTTGGTGAAATGCAGCATGAATGCTATGTAAAATTGACTGTGTCTAGTCTTTGCTACACTTTTGAATATTGCAAGTAAGAAAAATATTTGTATTTGTATCAGTTGCAAACATTTTAAAAGACACCAACTCACAATTCACTTTAATTGTTTTCTAGGAGAATTCTAAATTCTGCTCTAGCCTGCCCTGGGGAAGGTTCTCGTTTGTACGCTACTCAGTTCCTAAGGGTCCTTGTTAGAGGACGGTTTTCCGGATTCAGTCACTGGTTGATTAAACTGCTGGTTAACAAGCTTGATGATAAAAATAAAGCTATATGTCTAACTGCTATGGACATTTTGGAAGAAGCTATTCATGATAAGGTACAAATAAAAAAGACATATTTTACAGTGAAGCAAACCATGGTGTGGTAAAAGCAATTATCTTAAGTATCGTATTTTCTTAGATGTTTCTTGAATCCCTCATTGCACTGAGACCTCGCGAACAATTAACACAGTTTGGTGACAGAGGATTGCTTCTGTTAATATGTTTTCTATCATTACCATCTGGCTATAAATTTTTGTTGGACATAAATTTCTTAAAGCCAGAAATAGAGCGGTGGCAAAAATGTTTTAACAAACGGTAAAATTAATTGATTGACAATTTGACATTTGATTTGAGACCGGATTTGGAACTACAATTTGTATTATTTTTTTACTTGGACAGGTATGTAGAATTAGTAGAGGTTTTAGTGCGCGATTCTGTGTCTACACTGCGTCGGGGCGAAGATGGAAAATATCCAGAACGAGCTAGTCGTGATCAGGAACAGTCAAAGTTTTTAGATATTTATGTCCCACCACATTTGTATGGTCAGTTAGGTATGCATAAAGAAGGACTGGAATTATTACTGGAGATTGGTCAAATTGATGTCTTACTGGATGTAATTAATTATTTTCTATTTTATTTCAATATTACAGCACTTTGCAACACTAGTTAACATTGTAATTTCAAATAGGTGGTGTACCGAAAGAAATGCAGTACCGCAGAAGAAACGCGTGAACTTAAAGCAGCTTTATGGGCACTTGGTCATTTCGCAACGTCCATAGATGCACTTGAAATTCTGAAGGATTCTCAATTTTTAGAATGCATGGTCTCTTTAGGTTCTACTTGTCCAGTGTTATCAGTGAGGCACACAATTTTCCACTGCCTTTGTCTCATTTCATCAACACAAGCAGGAGCTGAAAGCATACGGAAGTATAACTGGCACGCAATGCCTAGAAGTCATCATGAAAACTATCCCATTTGGGGTTCATTATCATTTAATTCAGATTCTTCTGCATTTCTGCAACTTCATCCAGAACTAGGTTTAGATATAGATTTGGATGATGCAGATGATAAAACTTCGATAACATCAAAAACTGACACATGTAGTAATATTCTGGAGGAAGACGGAGATCCTGCTGGATTTTTCATGATGGAGGACGAAGAGTCGCTTCTTGTATCTTCTGATCAACAATCACAAGAGCCCCTGGTTAGAGGAACATCTCAACCACCTGTAACTACCTCAAGAAAAATTTCTTACGTTCACCACCGAAGTCAAAGTGATTCACAAACACTGGGACACCACTCAGCTACCGCAACTAATGATAAAGGTACAGATTCAACAGATTCAGTTCCTCCGAGGCAACATAGCGTTGATGAGGTGGATAGTGGATTCGTTCGACCTTCCAGTAGGGCAAGCTCAGGTACAAGTGGAAGTTTCAAAGGAAAAATGTCTGCGTTTTTTAATGTTAATAAAGGTAGTGGCTCATTAGGGCGATCTAGTATAGGTAGTGGTAGTGTTGCACCTAGTATAAGACCATTTCGTAGTGGTAGCAATGGTAGCTGGAAATGGCGAAGAGGTCGCATTCGAAGTAACACTGAACCTTCCGAACCAACTTCAAGTCGAGGTATCGCAGGCAGCTATGGAGATCAGTCTTACTTAGAAAATAGCAGAATTGGTCCACAGCATTCAAGTGTCACTGATCACGTTTCCACACTAAGCCCGATTCCCAGCTCTGCTTCAATTGCTACCACGTCGTTTTCAAATCCACTCAATCTCAGTCCTCCATCATCTGCTGGTAAAATTTATGACTTTCTTCATAATTTTCACTAATTAACAATATTTAAATTCTGAGCACCTCTCTGTTGTTATTAACATAATAGATTGTAGTCGAATGACCGTAACAGAACCGGGAGGAAGATCCACCTTGGGATCATCGCCGAGTTATGCCTACAGAAGTGTCAAAATGAGAAAACCTACGATTCGTATGCCCATTTTATCTGATTCTGATATCTATCCGATGTATGCAACCCGCCGTCATCGTGAACCTAAAACAGCCAGTCTCGATCGTCATTTTATCCTTTCGGATCTTTTTAATGAATCTAAACTAATGAGAGTCAATTCATCAATGACATCTTTATCAACGCCGTCTTTTCGTTTACGACCCGAAGCGGAAAGTAGAACTCCATGTTTCATGGGATTGTGTTTGCCAAAGGATTTTCAAATGATTTTCTTAACGCATAGTTCTGTTCCTTTACATGTCCGGATGGCCAGCTTAAATGGTAATAATAATAGTGGCTCATTTATTTATTACGCTACATGTAACAAAGTTTATGTGTTTTAATTACTGTTCGTAATTGTAGGGAAATTGATGGATCTTGGCGGATCAGTAGATTCAGAGGAAGATTCGAAACCACTAGCAGAAGTATTTGAATTTCACTCCAAAGAAAATTGTTTAGGCTGCTTTCAACATACAGATGTGTGCACTCAAAAAATTGAACCAGCGCCTACGACAAGTAAGCATTTCATAATTATTTTCTTTTGTTGACAAAAGAATATTTGCTGTACAGTATTTTTTGAACCTTTAGTTGAAGATGCGGTGAAAACTTCCGAAACTTTATTGGTTCCGGAAGGAAATCGGAACTCGATGATTAGTTATGGATCAACAGCTAGTTATGCTAATAGCGTCGACTCTACTGACAGAAAAAGAATCGTTCCAAATTCGCCAGAAGGACAGAATTTACTGCGGAAAGAAATTATTCGACTAGTATCTAGTATGATTAGTTGTGTAGGAGCAAAAGCCAACGAACAAGGGCTTCTCAGGTAAAGTTTTGAAATAAAAACATGCGTTTAAATCATAATATTACAGAGAATTCTAGATTTTCTAATAGAAAATTCTCGATTTCAGATTGAAGCAAAAGTTCGGGGATGCATTTCAGGATGTTTGTCTGTACTCGGAACTTTGTGCTTTAATAAGCAACTATAATGTCAGACTTCCTTTAAGAAGATTTGTTCAGGAGCTATTTCTCGATCTGAGATACGATGTGGTGAGATTTAACTTTTTCAAACTAGTGCAAGCATAATAAAATAATAATCATCTCTGCAAAATTCTTTCAGAAATTTTAAAAACTATTTTTCTCTTAGTTTTTCAAAGTTGCTGCTTCTATTACTGGAGAAAAAGAACCCGAAGTAACACCTTTGGAAAGCACGATTGAGACAGCAATAGAAGACGGTCCTCCTGTAACACATCCTGTTTCAATGTCTCCGAAGCATTTGCGAAAGAAGCGTTTGCAACCAAGTCCAGTACCAGAGGAAGTGATGCAGGTAGAAAAGCCAGCAGAAGAAGAGAAGCCTTTTCCACTAATAATTCCTCTGAAGCCTGAAAAGCAGTTACTAAATGAAGATGAAATATACCCACCGCCACACGTTAAGGAGTTAGGGGAAGATACAGAAGATGAGTTTGACTCTTCAGACTACATTGACCTCAAGTGACAATTTTTTTCATTTTTCGTTAAATATCTTAAAATCTCTTTATTTACGTTACTGAATGCTTGTTATTTGTATCTGTTCTGTAGTATTGCTGAAATGTAGGACAAAGTTGCAACAAAATGTCTGCTGGTAAGACTAGTTAAATGAATATTAAATGAACTACTACCTAGGCTATTTGTATAATGCCTATTTTAGGCGGCTTCTCTATGCATGCTGACTAGAAGAACAAAATTTTAAAGCATTTATTTATCAACCTTTAGCTGTACTACTCATTTTATTCATTATTCGCACAACTGTGGGATAAGTGACAATTTATTGTACCTTTAGAAAGATAATCAAGTTCCATTCGTCTACTATACACTTATACATAAATAAATAACCATTTGCATTTACTAGTGTAAGTATCTTTAGATTGTAAATATCAATCTCTGTTCACAATTATGTGTATGCAAGAATTGTCGACGATTATTTAATTTGTAGTGTGGGAGTTGTATTGTATTGTGTGATAGACGCAGCTACACGATAATTATAGATTAATTTTAGCCCACCTGTGTGTTGCAACACTCAACAGATTAAATAACATTGTATGCGTCATGTCATGAATTGTGCTCCATAATTTGTATGTAAAGGCTTGTTGTGCATGCAACTATGTATACTAAAGATAAAAATATGTTATTGTAATTATTACTTTTAAGATAAATGTAGTCTTTAGATAATTATTTATACCTTATATCGGTTAAGCTACCAAAGATGTGCCACACAAAATTCTTTATCATAATATGTATGTTACCGGCATTATGTCAAAACCGGCATTTTGTAAAATGCCGGCAGGCATTTTACAAAATGCCTGTCCTAGGATCGGATATTTGTATTTAGCCTAGGCATTTTACAAATGGCCTAGGAATTTTGTATCAAGCCTAGGATGTATGTAAAATAATTCAACATACATCCTAGGACGTATGTTATGTAAAATAATTTAACATACATCCTAGGATGTATGTTAAATTGTTTTACATACATCCTAGGATGTATGTTTAATTGTTATACATGCATCCTAAGACGTTCTAGGATGTATGTAGAATGTGCTATTACCCAAATTTAGCATTTGTAATGATAACTTTTATTACATAACATCATACCAATTGAATTACAACTCTCGAAAATACAATTTTGAAGTCACAACAAGGTTAAAAATCATTATACCAAATATTAAGAAGATCACGTCAGTCAGCTTATTTATTAGAGCAAGAATAACTGCTCTGCTCATAACTATGGAATTAAATCTCAAGATTTTTTCAAGGCAGTCAGTTTATTTATTAGAGCAAGAAGAACTGTTGTGGCATTTGGAATTAAATTTCAGATTCTGCCTTTTGCATTTACATCTATTGGTCGTACAATCTCCTTTACATTTACATTTTGCAAAGCCCTGGCCTAAATAAAAAATAATTTGTGTAAACTCATGGAAAAAAGCTCACAAATTATTTTTTATTTCACTTCAGAGGTTGAGTATCGCAAAAAGCCGTTGGGTGTTTGTAGCCCATATATTTACGGTCCTTCTTGTAGTTTTTTTCATTTTTGTAGGTATAATCACTATTGAGTTTCCGTTTTTTTTGCGAATCATGTCTTGATAATTTGAATTGTTCAATGTGTTGGGGCATGGGCTTAGGAAATTTGGCCTTTTGCTAATTCATATGTTGTTTGGTTACCATTGGAGAGTACTTAGCACGTCCTATAGAAGCACATTTCATAAAGAGGATATAAATGAGCGCTCAATGATAGTGTTTTGTGGCAGGTTTTTTAATCATTTTTATGAAATCCATGGTAATTAATTAATTCCAAATTTTTATCAAAATCCGAGTGAAAACGTATACACACGACCAAGGCAATTTGAATCGTCATGCCAACGGGGTTGGCCTGGCTAACAAGGTGCAGACTGGCCCTGTTATCCTCGTTTTCTGCACCCAATTTGTGGCATATTTAACTGCAGAAATTGGGTGCAAGATTATCCTTACTTACAAGTTACCCTTTCTTCCTCATTTTATTCCTTTTTACAAGTACGGTCGTATTTGGGCAGGAATATTGACAACTTGCCACTTTTAAATTAAAAGTATAAATTTCAGAATTGCACCTAACCGAGTAAGAATAATCTTGCACCCAATTTCTGCAGTTACATATGCCACAAATTGGGTGCAGAAATCGAGGATAACAGGGCCATGTCTGCACCTTGTTAGCCAGGCCAACCCCGTTGGCATGACGATTCAAATTGCCTTGCACACGACTCTTAATTCAATAGTTATGAGCAGAGCAGTTATTCTTGCTCTAATAAATAAGCTGACTGACGTGATCTTCTTAATATTTGGTATAATGATTTTTAACCTTGTTGTGACTTCAAAATTGTATTTTCGAGAGTTGTAATTCAATTGGTATGATGTTATGTAATAAAAGTTATCATTACAAATGCTAAATTTGGGTATTAGCACATTCTACATACATCCTAGAACGTCTTAGGATGCATGTATAACAATTAAACATACATCCTAGGATGTATGTAAAACAATTTAACATACATCCTAGGATGTATGTTAAATTATTTTACATAACATACGTCCTAGGATGTATGTTGAATTATTTTACATACATCCTAGGCTTGATACAAAATTCCTAGGCCATTTGTAAAATGCCTAGGCTAAATACAAATATCCGATCCTAGGACAGGCATTTTGTAAAATGCCTGCCGGCATTTTACAAAATGCCGGTTTTGACATAATGCCGGTAACATGTACATTGTAAAACAAAGCTACGTTTACTTATATCTATGCATTTCTTACCTTTGCAATTATCTACTAGTGAAATCAAATATCAATTATATTATACATTATATTGTGTATGTAATGTTTGGATTCTCTATTTAATCTAACTATCTGACATTGACCTATCATCTTGTAATTCATTCATTGCATATACTTATCTAATAGAATCATCATCTGTGGATCAGTATAATGCAACGTTATCAAGTTTACGATTGTGTTCCGTGTAAACCTTGAACTGTTTAGGTAAATTAAGCATGTCATTTCAGTCCGTTCAGTTTATACACATTTGTACCTTATCTACCAACTAATTGTAATGTCGTTGTTATTACCATTTAGGCAGTGGTCATTGCAATTCTCAATGCATAACATCAAGCAAATTATCATTAAATCTTTTTACTAAATTACTGTGTAAGAAACACTTTTTCATAATTTTTTGGCATCTCTCTCATTTAAATTGCTGAACACATCATAATATCAAAGAAATGAAATCATTAGTGAAGTAAATTGGTAAAACTATTAGTTCACGCAAATAAAGCTTTTGACTTCATTTAATGTTCCACAATTGCAATGAATGCAAGATCTAATTAAAACCGCAAACTTCAGCTAATATAGTAGTTTTTTTCGTCTTTCAGATTTTGCTAATTTTACACTTTACGTATGCAGATTTTATGCAAAATTGGCCAATCTACACCATAATAATTATTGCGCATTAGAATTCTTCGCTTCCACAGTACTATATTTTGCGTGAGACTGTACTAGTGGGAGATTCGTACTGACTCTATGTACATTCAATAAAATATGTCAAGTTTTTAGTTCTCGTCAGTTTTTTTGGCTTAAAGTGCTTCTTACGTAAGGCTAAATTGACAGTTGCACAGTAATGATAAGTTTTAAGTGTCCAGGAGCAAGGATTACGTAAAAGTCAGGTATGTATTACGTACGCGAGACGATCGTCAAAAATTGGTTTGTCAACTTGTAAATATATTGCAATCTGGAACAGGATTCTATCAGATAGACCATGCACATAACCGGAATTGATGGTCGAGAATAAATAATAAAATAATTCATCTTCTATTATTTGGCTTTTTCAGAACTTCATATCTCTTAGATTTTAAGTTCAGTTATTTTGCAATGTCAAAGAAATTCATGTTACATTTTAATATTAAGTTTTAATATTACTTTAATATTTTAACATTACACAGTATGAGTTCTTTAATTAAAGAGTTAAACTATCTTCTTATGGACATATCTTTTTGAGGTTCATATGCAATTTTTGATATGCATTGCATTATTTTTGTTCAAGCAGATGCTGTTCCGTTAACCTGACCTGCTGAACTTTTTATTGATTGAGAGGATTAATTTCATTGCTAAAGTGGTCCATATGCAACCATAAGTGAGTAAATTGCCAGAAAAATGTTTTCTGCACTTAAAAAGTTAACAACTCGTTCTTCCGGTGGAGAAACGGGAAATTCGCACAATGGAACAGGCGTCCCTCCTCCTGGTCTTACAACGATGTCATCTTCCCTGCAAAAGAAATTCGGCAAAGGAGTCCACTATAACAGTAACCATTTAATAACTCTTCTCTATTGTGTCTAGTACAAAATTTTCCGTGCCAATACCAATAATTCAGATATGTAGAAGAGGTGAAAGTATTTTTCGGAAAGGTTATGAGATATCGTTGTTTTTATACACAGGTATTTAAGTGTCATAATACTTGAGTTTATTTAGAAGTATTAAATGTTGGCATGCATGCTTTCATGTTAAATATCCTTTCATTGTCAATGACACAGACAAAAAAGACAGATTGAGGGATTGAGTTTAGTTAGATCTGCCAGAAATTAATATTCATGTGAAGATTCGGATTACTAATTATATATGGCATTCCCACGATCATCTGAAATCCCTAAATTCTAGAAAAATGTCATATGAAAACACTGCATAAAGTACGCAGCATTCAAAAACGATGACATAGATTTTCCTACAGGTGATTTAAATATCTCTTTTCATAGGTATTAAGCATAAAGACCAAATCGTTTAACTCTTGCTAATATACCTACTGTATATGAAAATACATATACCAAACATACCTGTGTGGGTAGTTTATGATGCAGTTGCTAATTTAATAACCTATGTACTTGTATATGTAGTGCAGTATGATGTACTATGTATTTACTATTTACAACTTTATAGTACTTGCAACTGTGTATGCTCTACTGCTTATGCTTTGATTCTAGTTGCAAAATGTATTTACTGAGGCTTGAAGCAAAAGAAGCCATGCAAGCAAAAGCAACAAGCAAAAAGCAGAAAAACTTGTATAAGTCAGGCAAAAAGAGTTTGAACGGTTTGTAGGTAAGCGCATGGTAAGCGTAAGATAGATATGTAGAGAAGAGCATATGGATAGTCAAGATAGCTACAGCAGACAGTATAAAAGTTGAATGTATGTATAGCTTAGTGGTGTATGCCACTTGGAGTAAATGGGAAGCTATTTAAGTGCCGTAGATTCGATACTCGTTGTTCCTTACCAGTTTTTCCATTGTAGAGTGTGGCATATTGTGGGTTTGATGATTGCTGATGATGATAAAATTTGCGTTTGAGAGTCCGTGATGATACTCACTGCCTGCAATTTCCGCTTATTATATGAAGCGTCATTAACCCAATTTTTTTACAATTTCTGTACTGAGTTGATTCTATTTGTTGTAAGATATTTTTTATTTCCAATTATGTATCATTATCAAACGTTAACTTTTGCTCTTTAATTTGATTTTCAGTGAAAATTATTCTTAAAGGAGATCGAAATGTGGGGAAAACGCAAGTTTTTAAACGATTACAAGGTTTGTCGTTTGCTGAAGAATACACAAGCACAGAAGAAATCCAGGTACTACATATAGGTTTACGTGACAGTGTGTAAATATTAAGAACACCATATCACTAATGGGTTTTATCTTTCTTAATTATTTTAGGTTGCTAATATCACATGGAATTATAAGACCAGTGACGATATAGTCAAAGTGGAAATTTGGGATGTGGTCGATGTTGCCAACAAAAAGAAGCGAATTACGGATAAGTTGAAGATCGAAAATTGTCAAGAAGGAAGCATAGAAGGAGAAAACGAAATGGCACATGAAATTGCGCTGGATGCAAACACTATTGATGTGTATAAAAACACTAATGGTGTACTGCTGGTTTTTGACATCACAAAGAATTGGTATTCGTCTTGAATTCTTTATTATTTAACTTATTGCGTTTGCTTAGTATATTTAACGCATTGTTTGGTTGCAGGACTTTTGATTACGTTAAAAGAGAAATTCTCAATGTTCCTGAGCATATTCCTATTTTGATCTTGGGAAATCGTTGCGACATGGGACACCATCGGTATAACAATTTTTCCATTTTGTCAAATAATTTAGTCTGTACATTGGTATCTCAATATTGGGAACTGAGTAATATTTATTTTTGTTCTTTTTAGGGCTGTGGCTGGAGACACAGTTATATTTTTTATAGAAAGTTTAGAAAGGTACTGCAAAACCATATGAAAATAATTAATTTTAATTTTCCCCATACTGTTCAAAAACTGAACTTTTTCATTTTATTGCATGAAACTACAGAAATCCAGAAAGTGCAGAGATTCGTTATGCTGAGAGTAGTATGAGAAATGGGTTTGGACTGAAATTCATTCACAAATTTTTTAACCTACCATTCCTACATTTACAAAAAGCGACGTTAGTTAAACAACTGGAGACAAACCGAGACGAAACAGATATTACTGTACAAGAGCTGGATTTATATTGTGAAGGCGATGATGCTAATTACGATTTGTAAGTTAACTTTTCTATAATGACCTTAGGTTACATTTTGCATAACAAATATTTCGGAGCTAATAATTATCTGTTTTCCAGGTTTATTGAAGGGTTGAGTCAGAAACGTCGTTTAGTTGCAGATGCTTTGAGCCCTCCAAAGTTGAGTCTAGCGGAGGCTCAGGCTCTTGCTTCTGAAAGAGCTTTAAAGGATAGTAAAACTGGTGTTAACGATCTAAAAGCTGCAGCAGCGAAAGTTGCCATCAAATCCGATCCGACATCAAATGCAGGTCAATCTTTGCCTCCTTCTCTTGCCAACAAAATTCCTGGTGCTTCTACTGGTCAAGGGCAAAAGCAAAGTGATACGGCAGTCAAAGGTGTTGTCACAGATATTATACCTCAACAAAAGTCTGTAAACAAAGGAGGAGCTAGTACATCACTAACCTCGCCTACGAAAACAAATTCAACTTCCAGTGGAGATTCGAAGCCGGGAAGACACAGTGCCAAAGTTGTTGTTGATGATTTTGTACCTGACGAAGATGATCCAATAACATCTTTTTTTGATGACAATCAAATGACAAATCAGTATACCAGTAATCCGAAATATGGAAATCATTATGGAGAAACGAGTGAAGATGAGGGGGATTTGGGAAATGGGAATCCATTGGTTTTAGCGCACGAAGAAGACATTGAAGTCGACAAAATAGTTATATCCAGCCCTACCAATCAACAGCCCCAACAAAGTCAACTGTCTAGTTCGGAGGATGAAGTGCAAATCAATGTAAAGTCAAGCCAAAGTGAAAGTATCAAAGAACCTGATGAAAAATTAGGATTCAGTATGTTTTTGCAAAATAATACCGTTAGTAACGATAAAGAGGAAACTCCAAGCCAAGAAGAGAAGAAAAGCTCTAAAAAGTCACACCATAAGAAATCGAAGCACAAGAAATCACATAAAAGCAAGGATAAAGATCGACATCAAAGGGATTTGGAAGATTTTCTTTCTGGAGACTATGTAGCCAAACAAGAGAATTTAGATACCAGTGCCTATGAGGCTATCTAAACGTATCCGTCAAAAGATTTTCTCTCTCATTTATCTCTTTAAGGTCTAACTACACTCCACAATTATACGTATTTCCTCTCTTCGTGTCTTGAAGTCTCATACTCGTACCCTCAGATATAGATTATACCTACATAAGTACCGAAATCTTATTACTGACTATTATTAACTGTAAACAATGTTAACGCTGAGCTCATCTCAGGTCCTCATACTGTAATACATCGAATCAAATCTGATAATGGAATTTCTTTTCACTAATTGTAAAAATATCATTATAATATATACTACGCAATTTATATTAGCAATTAATTACTTTTATTAGCATTATTAAAAAATTAAAATACATTTATGATGGTCCACATTCATGTATATAAAATACGTAACGTATATTTAATGTACTTTTACTAATATTTTGTTACATCGAAATATTTGCTTGTTTGTTATCCGTTTCGTTTTACTATATATCACATAATCAGTGTTGTGTTGTATACATTTGCCAATCGTACTACATTCTTTCTTACAGAATAGATTTATGTGTAATTAGCAAAATAAAATCAGGAGATCGCACGACAAAGCTCGAGGTTTCGTTATCATGGTATATTTTTAAAACACGCTTAAAATTCATATGTACATAGGTGCATACTACATACATCGATAAATATCGTCATCCATCAAGGAAAAAGACTTTTAGGGCAACATGTCACACATTACATAATATAATTATTACAGCAATGCTGTAAATTTGCTGATCTGTACATTAAAATTCGTTTAAATAAAAAGTTGCATGTTTAGGTAACAGCAGCATGAAGGGTACAGATGCAATTAGCTTTGATTTGCATTGAGTTTGTGTAGAACAGAGTCAAGTTCACTATCGGTGGGTTATACGTCACGTGAACACAAGATTCGGGACTGAAGATTTAAATTTCTTGTAAGTTGTAACTCTTTTCTGCAAAAATCTGCTGTATATAAAGCCGATAAACTGGTAAGTGAACTAATTGAGTTAATTTTTCGATATTTGTAATTTATTCCATTGTAAAATATAGTGCAGTATGACCACGTGGTCCCAAAATATTAAAAATATCCATTTCCTTTTGCCTAACCAATAAATCTTATATCTTGGGAGTTTAGGAAATTCAAGGTCAATTTTTATTTCTCATTACGAGAGTTCTTTCATTTTAAAAATTTTTATGTTAAAATCTAAAACACTAGAAATTCTGAAATCAACAATGTTAATTTTTAGTGTGGGTTTCTGAAAGCACCATCGGCTCCAACTCTTATCCCAGATTGTACATAACCGAAACAGTAGAGTAAAGTCAATTCCTGCAATTCAAGTACTACATTATGCAAGCAAATATTTGGGCAAAAGTTCCTGGCGGGGTGTTCCGTGTTGGTAGAATTGCAGTTGTTCAAACGACAAATGCAACCCGGTCTATGTCATCATCTCAAGATGCTGATCTTGTTGTTATCGGATCCGGTCCTGGTAATAAATCTTTTAATCCCAATACACTTGAAACCTTTAACACTTTAAACATACATTTGAAAACTTCTATGAACATTACTTGAAGTAAAAATTATCAATAAAGCCTTCACTTGTGTATTTTAAGGCGGATACGTTGCTGCCATTAAGTCTGCCCAACTTGGTCTCAAAGTAAGTTTTTTAAACTGAAAATCTTTTGAAATCACGATTGGCGAATAGACACATTTTATTCTTAAACAGTCAATTTGACTGACATAAAAAGTAATGCAAAATATTATGTTTGCAGACTGTATGTGTAGAAAAGAATAGTACACTTGGAGGAACCTGTCTCAATGTGGGATGTATACCCTCGAAAGCACTCCTTAACAATTCCCATTATTACCATATGGCTCAACATGATTTCAAAAACAGAGGTATTATAGGTAAGTATGCAGAAAATAACAGGAAGGGAATTTACAGCGTGTGCATCAAATAAATACTTATTTAATCGAATTTTTTAATGAAATTATTACCTGTACGATTTTCTAAATAGTTGACAATGTGGGCCTCGATCTTGAAAAAATGATGGGCGCTAAATCTACTGCTGTTAAAGCCTTAACTGGTGGAATTGCCCATCTTTTTAAGCAAAACAAAGTAACACATTTGAACGGACACGGGAAAATCACTGGACCCAATGAAGTCACAGTCATTAAAGCCGATGGATCTACTGAGAAAGTCAATACTAAGAATATTTTAATTGCTACTGGTTCTGAAGTAACTCCGTTTCCTGGAATAGAGGTTTTTATTGCTCCTTCGAACTAATATTTTTGGATTTTGACTAGTATCATATCAGATAATATTGTAATTATAATTTAAGATCGACGAAGAAACGATTGTGTCGTCTACAGGAGCATTGTCTTTAAGTAAAGTTCCAGATGCTATGGTTGTTATTGGAGCAGGAGTTATTGGACTCGAATTGGTAATTTTTCATCACAATGTAATGCTGTCATGCTTTTATCACAATGTATCTTGTCTCAGTGATAATATTAGGTCATTTTAATGAATTTTTAGGGTTCAGTGTGGCAAAGACTTGGTTCCAAAGTAACAGCCGTTGAGTTCATGGGGTCTATTGGTGGTATGGGCATTGATGCCGAGATTTCAAAGAATTTCCAAAGAATACTGACAAAGCAAGGTTTGAAATTTAAATTAGCTACTAAAGTAACAGGAGCAAGGAAAGAAGGCGGACGAGTTAAAGTTAGTGTTGAAGATGTTAAAGATCCTAGCAAGAAAGAAGACGTAAGTTTTGCAAAGGATATTTTTTTAATTTCCGTCAAAAAAAGCTGAAATAATGCCTTAATATTTAATGTGGTCCTTTAAATAGATTGATTGTGAAGCACTTCTTGTTTCTGTTGGACGAAGACCATTCACAACTAATTTAGGTTTAGAAGAGCTAGGTATTGAAAAAGACGAAAAGGGTCGAATCCCTGTTAATGCTCGGTTCCAAACTGTTGTTCCCAGGTAGGATTAAATCCACATAATGACAAAAATAAATGTATCAGGTTACTCATGAACACCTTAATAAATTATTGGTCTACTCTCAGTGTGTATGCTATTGGAGATTGTATCCACGGACCTATGCTTGCACACAAAGCAGAAGATGAAGGTATTATTTGTGTAGAGGGACTTACTGGAATGCCTGTTCATATTGACTATAACTGTGTTCCCTCCGTCATTTACACACACCCAGAGGTTGCATGGGTTGGAAAAACTGAAGAAGATCTGAAAACTGAAGTAAAAACTCAGATTTTAAGTGCTTTCAAATAATTTATTTGAAATAATTATTTAGAGAGGATTCTTAAGATTGAATATTTCATTTTTCTAGGGTATCGAGTACAGAATAGGCAAATTCCCATTCGCTGCCAACAGCAGAGCGAAGACAAATAATGATACTGATGGCTTCGTAAAAGTTCTTGGAGAGAAGAATACTGACAAATTGTTGGGTGCCCACATCATTGGCCCAGTAAATAATTTAATATGATTTGCACTTTTACTAAACATGGCCACAAGCATTTGTATTAAAAATGAAATGATACTTATGTTAATATAGGGAGCTGGAGAGATGATTAACGAAGCCGCATTAGCAATGGAATATGGGGCTTCTTGTGAAGATATCGCCAGGGTTTGTCATGCTCACCCAGTAAGTCAAGTCGTCTAGCACTGTTTTATTCCAGCACAGTTAATTAAAAATAATTCCCCTTTTTAATTATTATGTGGTTTTTCTTTACAGACATGTTCCGAAGCGTTTAGAGAAGCCAATATATCAGCTTATATTGGAAAAGCAATTAACTTTTAAAGAAACAATTATCTAGTCATCATCTCTTGTACAATGTCTGCGTGTACTGTACTGTAGTTCTTCCAGGTACCAATATTACTAGCCAACTGGAATTCTTTCATTTGTCATGGATTTTCGCTTGAGTGCCTGCAGCTTGCCACATATTTTCTGTAATTTAGGGTCGCCCTGAGATGCCATCAAATATAAAGCACAGAGTGTCATCGTGAATATTTCTATGCATCCAGCAATATAAAATAAACTACAATATGTAAGAATCTGAGGATGGTGTAATCTGTAACAATTTATGGAGTACTTAAATAAATGGTATTAAACACCTCACCCGCACGTATGCATTTTTATTTTATAACTAATATTCAACATTTTTTTTTAAAATCACGATACTAATGTACCCATTAATAGTTTTATAGCCGTAAGTCATATCATAACTATCAGTTGTGACTTACGGATAAAGTTGTGATAAAGTTTTACAACGAAATGTAAACGGGATATATTTGTTTAATCCAGAACTTTTGTAGAGCAGTGTAGACATTTGTATTTCCTGCACCCTGTGGGCCTGAGTATATAAATAAAATGCTATTGCTATTATACTCCAATGTTTGTTATGTTAAAAAGAGTAGATACATTAGGAAGTATTAGTATAATAGTGAAAAGTGCTCGGAGAGAATGTGTTATAAGTGTTTTGGCAATTGAGAAAGAAGATATAAAATGTACATGAAACTTAGACCACCAAAGTTCATGTAACACATTGATTTAGTTCAGTGTACCACTACAGCCGAAATGTCATAGATATACTAAATATTTTCATTGTATTTGATGTATGCATTAGGTCATACGCATAACATTACAGGTATTGTACGCCGACACGGTGTGCTATGCATAAAGATGAAAGCCTAAATTGCTCAGAGACTTTCAGTTCAGTCACTTGAATGTTTTGATACTCCCCAGCTTTCTTACCTTAAGAATGTAGACAGACAGACTAATCTGTGTGTCCATGCCATGCTACAGTGAAAAACACTTACTTATGCTATTACATGACAACAATGCATCTATCTCACATCTATCAAAGACTGAAGTATGCTTTACCCTACAACTATAACCTACAATACAATATTAATATATGAATTAGACTTGGCCTAATCTACACAAGTAAGTTTGATCTGATGTTCTTATCGTATAATACAATGTTAAGAATCTCTGCTTTGCTGTAGATTTACCATTTACGTTTTACTGTTTTATTTTCCAAGGGAGAGGTAGTTGTCAGGTTTGGTTTAGGTTGCATTGGTATATACAGCACAGATATTACGTAGAGTACGCTTTATACATTGTAAGCGAGACAAGTCCATCGTTATCCGGAGGAGTTCAGTTGAACTGAACTGAAGAAAACATGAGTGCTTCTAGGTAAGGTAAGTAAGGTGTTTTCATCCCTGAGCGAAACCAACCCTCTTATAATTCCTTCATTTATTATTCCAACAGCAGATACTTACTTTGCAGTGAGTACGTATGTATGTATGCAATGCATGCTCATAGAATCTCACGAGGTGTTTATGTACTTCTTGGTCTGGATTGGATTGGGATGGAATGCAACTTGCTGTTTCTTACATTAGTAACTTGACTTCTGTAGCATACACTGTGTATGTGTTTAGTTTCTGAAGTTTATTCTTGCTAAATGCGATTTGGCTCACCACAACACAACAACACACGACTAACAAACCTAATAATATTACCTTGTTTCGTCTACATCTACATTTACTCAGTTCTCTCGAGAAAAAGGAACTTACCATTTGGTTCCGTTCGTTTAGATTCCAAGTTAGTGGTTCCTGTCCCTTTTGTTACTAGGAAATCACCCAAATAAATCTTAGATCGACAGAACAGAATGCACCAACCAGAACACGAGCAATAAATTCGATTTGCTTTCAGTATTCTGTTTTCGTGCGGTGATTTTTTCTCTGTTTGTTATCGCAAACGATTTCCGGTGAACTAAATTAAACTGTTTTTGTTTTCCCAAGAAGCAAAGTCTTGTATGACATGTTTTGGACAAACAGTTAAAATTAGTCATGAAAAAGCAACCCTTGGAGATATTTCGTTGAAAGAAGCATTTGGAGTGGATGAAAAGGGAGATTTTCCAAGTGTTAAGTCCAAGGACCCTTCCCTAGGGAAATAAGTACCTGAAAGAAATCAGTTACAGCCTAACTCAAGCCGATATAGTTACATAAGCAGATGCCCTTAAATTCATCGATAAAAATAGATTACCTGTTGTTGTAGCAGAGGAACAGGAAAATATGACTTAGGGCAAATTAAGCCTTTATCTACGATTAGTACATTACATACACATCGCCCTTAACTTGGTCTCATGTTTTAGTTTACTTTTGCAAAGTGTTTGTATGTGTGTTAGTTACTTCATAGTATAAAGTTTATAGTGAAGTGGAATGGAATAAGTATCTCAGTCAGTCAGTTAAAAAATTTGCATTGCAATTGCCTATACTTACATTATTATTGAGGCAGAACAATATTGTAGCTATACATACAACAATACACAAACAATACAACTTTACAACAAGAACATAGTCATTTATGTAGTTCTACATAGTTGTGTGTGCTGTTCGTGAATTTCAAAAGCAGGATCTCCTTGTCTTTTTGGCGATTGAGATTGGTTGGGAGTGGAGTCAAGTAGAAGTACAAGTAGAAGTCTGCTTTCCCAGCAAGCAGACAAAAGTGTGTCATCTTTAACAACTTTTATAATCAATAGAACACAAAAGAAAACTTACACAGTTACAACTTACAAATACATTACCTATCAACTGCCTATTTGTACTTGCATTGTATACAAGTACTTATGTATATAATTACATACGATTGAATATCTAATAGCATCTGTAAATCAAATTCAAAACAACTGCCAAAATGGTCGGCTCTAAAGTAGAATACGTTCACAGTGACCAACTCATGGCTGCTACTTATGTAAAAAATTCTAAAGGTGAGCTGCGAACTTATGTTGATGTCGATGCTAGTATTACTATTATTATAAGTATGTAGAATACAAGGCCTACCCTTTGTTTATAAGAAGGGATGTATACGAGTTTCCTTTTTTTACTACCGCTTCCCGTAAAACTAGTATGGTCAGGCATCACATAGTTCTTATAATATGGTATTTATAGAAATGAAATAAAACCACATCCCGCATTAGAATAAAAGGAAAATTCCAACCATTAAGTAATCTTTAAAAACTCTCTGGTATCTGAACTAATTAATTATTCTGGAATGTTAACTGTCCGGTGTTGGGTGGAAATTACATTTGCGGTGGTATGAAGTAATATATCTCTTTTCCTTTCCTTTTACAATGTGCGTGTTTACATATAAGGTAAACATGCAAGAAACCTGAATTTCATCAAAAAATTCATTTATGCATCAATGAGTAGCGTACACAAACCTTTGGTACACCAATAATCTACCAAAACTAAATTGAACTGCTGCCCAATCAATATCCTATGTAGATTCTATGCATTTATGCGTCCCATGTTTGTAAAAATCGTTTCCCAGATTTTTTTTCTAGTTTACACAGAATGCATTTGTTCATTCATTTATTCATGCATGCATGTGGTGTCATTATTATTGCCTTTCTAAGATTTCCATTTACACTATTTGTAATTTACATAATAATCAAAAGGAAACGTAAACATCTTTCACAAGAAAATTCTTAGACTGGCGAGGTTCATGAATTTTTCTTGATAAGCAATTAGCAAATGAATTATAATTTATAAGCAAATTAATGTACCTATTGTAACTGTAATTTGTATTTTTTTCAGCAATTGGATTTTTATGGGGAGTCTTCAGCATATGCTACGCCATTATAAATGTAGTAGTGTTTATCCAGCCGAATTGGATCGGAGCCCGAGCTCCGAGTAGCTCTGGGTATTTCGGTCTCTGGAGACATTGTGCTGTCGCTTCAGTGGTGACAGAATCTTCGACACTGTCAGAATTTATATGTCGAGGACGTTTGGATGACTTTTCCTCGATAATCAACCCTGCATTTCGCGTTGCAACAGTTTTCGTTGGGATTTCTACACTTGTCTCCATGCTCTCTATCTTCGCCCTTATCCTTTTCATTTGTGCTCCAGCTCGTCAATCCTTCTTTATTATCGCTATGATGCAAACAGTTTCAGGTACGCTATTAAATTATTCTCCATTATTTTAATTTTAGTCGAGATAAAAAGGAAATGCATAATAGTAGAGTCTACAGTAGAGTCAATGTTTATTACTTCATAAAAATTTAAGATTGGCAATTAAGAAAACTCTTTCACATTTCCAAGATACGGGTAGTAATTATTTCGTGTGCTAAAGGTTTACTTATTAAGACGGTATTTTATTATTTGCTAATACTTTTATTGTGTACATCTGAGGTTTGAAGTGAGTATCAAGATGAGCACATGTCTTCTGTTCTAATAGTCACGAGAAAGATTATGAAAACATTCTCAAGACAATTGTATAAAATGAAATGCCATAAAAATTCCCATTGCGAGCTTGATTTGTGTTGCCACTTTTGATTTGACGTTGACGTAATGTAAACTTCATTCCCATTACATAGAAGACAGGCTATTAGTACTAAAATACACAGCAACAGAATACATGACAGGAAGTTGTATGTAACGTAACAGTAATCATGATGAGATTTATGCAATGAAGGCAGATACTTGTCATTTATAAGCACCTATGTAATATTATACACTTATAAAGGCTAATCTCTATCTTGGATATATCTACTAACATTAATATAATGTACCTAGTCAAGTGTATGACCAATTCAATAGAGTATATTGTATGTAGGTAATATTGCATATCCTGTTCTTCGTTCTTAGACAATGCACGTACCAGAAAACTCTTAAAGGTAGAACAAATAATATGTTAACGTATGCGAGTTATACCTACTTTTAAGTATACCATAATATACACATATCCCAATTACCGAATAAGGTAGCACAGTTTCTATACACCATATAGGATAAACGTAGGAATTAAGTAACGTAATAGTGGGGTAATCTATTTCCATCAAATTGCTTTATCCACGCTAAACTTTAACTTGATAATAAACGAGCCGGACTGCGTAATTCAATGGATAATTGACTTATTGTGCATAAACGGTTATGTCATCATATAATAGTAAAATATAACCTACAAATTTAAGTGCGTTACTTGTACAAGACTATGATTTATGTATTTACCCCGTAGGCACTAAAGATAAATATATTATTATATGATCTCTATGTAAAATAGCGGTTATGCATTTTTACGTTTTCCATAACAAATGCACACAGGTAAGAGGATTTCATGTAGCAAGCGTGTGTCTTTATGACAGTAGACCAAGATTGATAGAAGAAAGTGAATTTTTCATACATCTTAGATAAAATGAAATAGATTGTGGGTTGTGTGCATGTGTAGTAATGCAATGTAACGTCAAACAAACAAGACAGGGTTGGGCATGAAACTTTTTGAATGAGGAACCGGAATCATGAGAAAAAATATACACTTTTACAGCGTTTGCTCAATCTGTGTCAATTAAATGGCAGAATCTATTGGGATCGTGTTGGAAATGTAGACTTTTCATTAATTCACAACTCACAGGGAACAACATGCAGTTTTCGTTGCCTCCTTTAGAACAGTCTCCTCTGCAAGAAACTAGGAAGTGCCACAAAAATTACTTTTCAAATTACATGCATAAACTTCTTAGTTTACAGGCATCCGCATCCACATTCTAATAATTCCCAACTGTTTACCAAATCTTTACATCGCCATATAACCACTATATTCCGTTTAATATAGTAAAGTAATGTAAATTCATGTAGTCCACTTCATTAAGTTACATTACCTAATATGTACTTATTACTTACATTCTATTCACACAAGCTTTTAATTAATTTTATGACTTATTGCGCAACACATAATATGGTCTGTTCATTTTACAGTACTAGTTTTTAAATTGTGATCAATGCTTCTGCAAAAATGCTTATAAATATTTCTATTTTATACAAAATTACAAATATGAGATAGGAATTGGTATTTTAGTGTATAAATTGTAAGCAGCCCCAATAAGCGCCTATCAGCAATAATATAATTTGAAACATAATATTTACCTATCTTTAAAAATAGGTTGTTTTTGGAGGGATGTTGTGTGGTGAATGTTGATTATTTTGCAATTAAAACATTTATTATGTATTGCCTATAGTGAAAAGCATCGGTTTACTATCTACGTAAAACGGAAAGAATTGTTACTGTATTCAGGAGGGTAAATAAGATGAAAATGTTTTCGTAGTGTGTAACCGTTAGAGTGTGTAATAGGAAAATGCACGACAAATCTGTGTAAACCTCCTAGAATTTACTTCTTTGACAACACAAACCATGATCAAATGCAGATTCAACCTTTTGGTAACAGAAAGACATTATGTTTGTTTCGGCTCTGGCAATTCAAATCAAATTGTTTGTCTTATTCCCTTCCTACGTGAATGGATTGTCTTCTTTTGGTTACATGTACTGTACTAAGTATTTTCGTTTTTCCTACGCTGATCTATTAAACGAGATGATAGCATGTTGTGTGATTTTGATTTGAGGTACTGACAAAGATGTATTTGGCTTCTGCTTGTTTTTGTCTTCAATTGTCGTGTGATAAATTGTTGACAGTGCAACAGACAGTGCAACGGTTGCCTTCACAGTCATGCATCTTGATTTTCTAGATCCAAGATGTTATGAATAAATGCATCTGCAAAAAATCTACTTGTAAGCAAGAAAATACTAATTTCGTTGCAGTTTTTGGGTAAATCTATCCATTTGCTTAAAGATAAGTGTCATTTTCACCCAAATATGGTTAAATACATAAGTATAACAAAAAATAAAACTCATTTTCTTTATATGTATAAACAAACTATTTGTAAAACATTTATACAAATACATTTTAGATGTCTGATTATTTGCATTTTTTCGTTATTGTTGGGTGTGTTTTCAAATAAAGTGACACAAACTGTTACGGTTCATTAATATAACCAAGGAATTGATTGCAAACTAATACATCTGCAAGTCATTATACCATTTCAAGATTTTTCATTTTATTTTGGTTCTTCTCGTTCTCTTCTGTTTCCTTGTGGTTGAATCAGTATACAATTCCATGTATTTAACAAGCGCACGTTTTCAATGAAATTCAACTGAAAGTTTTGTTAGAGTAAGGATACAGCAAGAACTATCAAATCAAAAGTTCTCTGTAAAAACAGCAGTTAATTAATTCATGAATAAAATCTAAGTAAGCTTTTTAATTAAATCTCCGTACTTTTTACAAATCTGTCTTAGAGAGGTAAAGTTTATCGTTAATACTGGTGTGCAGGATATAATTACTATTAAAGGAATGTCAAGAAAATGAATGTATAATGAATATGATTAAAATTTTATACAGCTATCTGCACGGGTGTGGGTCTCCTGGTATTCCCTGTTGGATTTGATGCTCCAGAAGTGAAATTGACTTGTGGGAACGAATCAGACCGATTTTATCTAGGAAGCTGTACCATACGGTGGGCGTATGTTTTGGCGATCATCGGTTTAATGGACGGAGTCGTCTTGGCCATTTTGGGGTTCGTCCTTGGCTCTCGGCATATAAAACTTGCGGATGAATTTGCAGGAAGCACCCGAAAAATTCACAGCATAACCGGATTGAATGGATACCCGCCAATGGGACGATTACCCCCCGGTGGAGGATATTATGGAACGGATAGTGGTCCTACACCCTCTGTGACATATTCTTACGCTTCTACAAAGAGATCTATGAACTTGCAACCAATAGTTCTGCTTCCTCCTGATGGTGACAATTCTGATTTCCGCTCTACGAAAACTTCTTTGTACAGAGCGGAATATGCGACCCCAAAGCAAAACTTTCAACTTTAATTTACATTCCTTGAGCCGAAGAAGGAAAACGTAAATTAAAATAGTTGTTGATATGAAAAGCAACTACCTACACTACAACTACAACCTACCTACCACCTAAATCTACCTAAACTAGAATGAGCGGTGGCAATAAAAAATTATTGCTTTCCATTAACGAAGTAATTACTATAATCAATTAATGCATTGTTGAGACGTGAACAGTTTAATTTACTCAACTTAAGTCAAATGGACAGTTTTTAATTACTTTTACATTAAGGATAAGTTTAAGAAGTGTCTATAGTCTATATTAAGTGTACATATGTATAATTTATAAGTATGTTAATAGGTGTGAATCGAAAATTGAATGCTAAGATATTTACCTGTATATTACCGTAAGCAATTCTAATTTTGAATGATTACCTGCTGTTTGTATTGTTCATTTCGGAATTTTTTAACGCCTGAACTACTAGAGTTAGGGGAGTTGCTACACTTAATACATAGTAACTCCTTTAACTTTAGTTCCTGCAGCTCCGCTAAGTAGGCGCTACAAAAATACCGAAATGGCAATTACAATTACATTTGACATTGAGATAGTGATGGAGCAACAGAAACTTCAACATCCTGAATCTTGTGTTTTTGTGTTGTTTTCTTGTAAAACTGATGGTGATGATGGTCACGGTCACAACAAGTGTCATTACTCGCATTAAGTGTTTGCAAGCCGTTTTCTTCGCATAATTGGAAATTGGTTGTGTTTAAATTCGTCCAATTACATTTGCATTTAGATTTAAAGGGACACAAGTGTTTCTGCATTCTGGGAGTAATTGGTGTTGACAGTGTTGACTCTGGGTGTTCTTTCTTTTGTAAAACTGTGTTCTCATGTTGCTGAACTGGATTTTCTGTGCCACTGACACAACATTCGTCTGGCTTCAATAATTCTTCAATGCTAAACGAATTTAGTTTACGAGAACTCCTCGGCTTCGACACTAATGGTTTAGTTATTGTGAGAATATCTTCATTTTCCCCACCACTTGCCGTGAAAACATCGTTTTCTTCAGTTTTCCTCGGACTTGCTGCAGAAATGGAACGTCCTAATGTTCTTTGTTCAAATCCCTTTGAGGAACTCAACCGAAGGTCCCTATCCGATTGGGAAGAAACTGGAGACTTGAGGAGAAGACTTTCATTTTGACTATTTCCTTTTGCTTGGGAAACTTGCAATGGACTCCAAAATGGAAAAGCCGCGTAATAATTGAAATGCTGAGAAAATGAAAACTGAAAAGCGTGTTGGGGAGAAGTTCCTAAATCGCGCAGTAAATTTGTTCCAGCTGCATTTCCATTGCCACCTCCTCCTCCTGACAAAGGCTCACATGATTCTCCACCTGTTTTCAGTAACACAATCAACTCACCTTAACATTCAAGATAACTATATCTTTCGTTTTTTACATAACTAAAAGCAAGTATATCGATATTAAAAATCTCTTTTGCCAAGTGAGTGTTAAATCCGCTAAACGCATTTCTTGTTTTGGGGCCAAGCGAAACCAAGTGTCTTAATCTTAATTTCCGCTACTTTAACATGAAGAATATAAGTGGATGATATGATAAATATAAAGATAAAATGAAAATATATGTGCTCAATAAGTTCTGTTTGTATTGTTTAATTGCTTACTAAAAGTCAGAGCTTACCATTTACTTTGTGCTTATCTGACTACTAATTAATTCTACTTTAAAATATATATAATGAGCTACAGATAATTATTTTTCCAAGAAAATCGACACGTAAATTAAAAATCTACGGTTTTACCTACGGAATTCAGATAAAAAATTAACAAATGTACTTATGGGAATTTTGCCAAGGGATGCAGCATAATATAGTAATTTCGAACATAAAATTCATTACCATTGTGTGAGTAATATGCATTTTCCATAAGGTGTAAGTAGCAGTGTTAAAAGTGTACTGTACAAGCTGATTTAGTAGATACTAGGTTGAGTAAACTTGTATCTGACTTCATTCAAATTGTAAGTAAGGCAGGATTCTTTAGGTATTACTTATACATGCAATTTTATAAGCAAAGCTAAACGGATTGAGGAAATGATACGTAATGTGAGCATTGCAGAGCAGTTATGCTATGTTACCTTCATCACCACTGTTTAAATGCAAGTTTAAGTAAATCGTATTGTGCCAGAAGGTGTAAGTAGGTGTATATGATGAAATAATTGGCAAGAGACTAGAAAATGAGGACTATTCAGTGTGTATAGTGTCTATTTCACATTCACATTGTATTTGTTATTACATACAGCGATGTAAAATGATGTAGTTGTCCGTTTAAGTATATTGACTACATACTCCTAACTATTTACATGTGTATCTGTACAAACTTGGAAAACAGAGATTTAACATCCATAATATAACTGTGTGGTTGGCTACGTTAGTTAGTTAGTGGATTTTGGACGCAGGATACATATACAGTTGATTGTCAGTTCAGTTTTAAGTATATGTAGATAGTGATGAAGAACATAATTAGATATGGAATGTGAGCATAAATAACTTGAGTAATTACAAGCACGCACCCTCGGCTCTAAGATCTTTTACAGTTTGCTTTTTACGAGATTAACACGCGGAAAGTCAGAGAAGTGCATCAGTTACATTTATGCTGTGTATTAGAGGAAGCCAGAGAAGATGCACCGTAGTACTTTTATCAGAATTAAGATCCTACTGATACATATAAGTATGTAACAAACATAAGTATGCCTCAGAGATAACTAGCGCTATTAAATTACACATCTAGGATGAAATGTAAGTGGAAAGAGAGAAAATTCTGATTTGATTGCAATCATCATACAAATACACACAGATAAATTGGATGTAATAAACACATATAGGATTTTTCATTCAAATTACTCTTGATACCTATTAAATGGTGGAAAAATGGAATTAAATAAATTGTAAGTAGACACTTGCAATTACTTTCAAGAAAAGTAAGTTATTCTGACCTGTTTGTTGCACTTTGTTGATGTAGCTTGGTGTACTGGGGTTGTGACTATGGTTGTTCCCCGCATTTGTATTAAGATGATGGCCCTGCTGACTGTGATGTGGATTTTGTTGACTAGATAGCAAACTGTAGTCTAAATTATGATGATGGTGATGATTGTTCGATGAATGGTGTTGGTGATTCAGATGGGCTTGTCTTGATTCGGAAGAAGCACTCCGTTCTTCTGAAGGCATAAGCATCCCTGAATTCCTCAAGATGCGGTTTATAGAACTGATGCTAGGAATCCTATCAAAATTATTAAATCATTTCACTAACTGTATAGTTCACCATTATCAACAACCTAGACTAGAACGAGAAGCATAACGAAAAGATTATTTACCGCAAAACACATATTTCTAGAATCTAGAACTAGCAAAAATCATTTCAATCAAATCAAATACAGCGATACTTTATTGTACCATTACCACTTGCTACTACATTGTGAAAACCTTAAGCAATTGTTACAAATCTTGTGCAGACTAATTAGTTTTGTGTAATATAATTTAGAAATAAGTTATAGCCTTTGTTATTTGCGAAAAGCAAATTAAAATTACCTATGTGACAGTAAAAATCTACATAACACGATGAATAATATATTTATGCACGAACAAAGACGTTGATACATTTATCATATGAAATATAATTGTATTAGTATTTACTCAAGAGTTTAATGATTTAGTGCAACTGCTAAAGGACCATGGATTCTTATCATGTCATTTGAATTTATGTATAGCTATTTAAGAGTAGTAAAACTGAGATCCACGCCCAGCCCAAGCAAAACTACCTTCGTATTTTAAAATGCCAAATGTACTAAATAGATAAGCCTATAATTAAAATACTTGAGTGTAGACTTTAGACTGTAGACTTTCAATAGTTACTTATTATTATGCTTTGTATTCTACGTGTTATAGACTATTTGTGTATGAAGTGTGTAATAAAACTGTTCAGACAAATATCAAAAACATACATGAAAATAAATGTAGCAATATCAATAGATAAAAATTGTAAGTAAACAATGTATAACTATTTTTAACATAAAGAATGAACAAAATGAAATTCTTATCAATAGAATACATCTGTGGTTGTTCTCTCATTTTTATTGTTATTTAGAACTCTGTCAGTGCTATTGCTAAGTACTATCTGAAGATATCGTACTGCTCGAACAAAACAACTTGTACTTACCATTCATTGCATCTTGCATATTTCATGGCTTTCTTGTCAGTATTTAGCTAATAGAGTCGAAAGTTAGCAAACTAACTCACTCAGCAAGACACCACTAATACATCTAACTAGACTCAACTTGACTTTGTCTTTATCTCACCATTTTTAATACAATTTCACTGCAATAAGGATTAGGATTATGTTACAGGTATCATAAAATATTTATTAGCCTAGGTAATTATAATTACCCTAATTTTGTCCTTTGCAGGTAACGAAAACATTGTATAAGGCACAATTATTGCCTTTTAGTTTCATCTAATATTTTTGACAAACATTGTTAATTGTAAATTACTTCAACAATTTTTCGTTAATGGTCAAATAACATTTAATATAAGTAGCAGATTCAAAAGTTGTATGAGAAGGATTTATTTTACTTCATAAGATCAATAGTTATTGATAAAATACAAAAAATCTTTTTAGAATTGACAATCTAGTGTCTGTATAAAATCCTTCTTAAACATCCGCCCTATAACAAAGACATCAACTTAAATACTCAATAGTAGTGGGGTACCTTCCCTTTGCTACAAAAGGATTGGCTGTCTGAACTCCTTAATCCAATCTATATTTGGTGGTTAAGTCTTCGCAAGATTTGATATGATAGTTAAGCTATGCGAATTTAACACATTGAATCTATACATACAATATATTAGTGAAGGCAGCAGGAATGTTAATCCTAAATGTGAACGATGCTAGTACATGTTGAGAGCAGTTCTTTAGTAGTTTGTGTACATTGTGCATGTCCCGTACTAAAGATATTATTAATAAGTAGGTAAATGCAATACACAAGGTATATATTATGGTACATTATAGCAGTTACCTATGTGAATGTGGCCTAGTACTCGTTTATGTGTGTAAGTACAGTTGACTTACAATATAATTCATGTTCGCTGAATGAAATGGTTTGCGCTATGCGTTTCATTTGCTAAACTTGAGAATTTCTTATACGCAATAGGGTTGGAGCACAGCTAGAGTGTTATAAGCGGTAAGAAGGCAACTTAATAATACTAGTTAGTTAGTTAAACTTAAAACTATGAGTGAAGGTAGCTTTTAGCTTTAGTTAGCTAGCCGTGGGCATTCATCTAGGTCATTGACATTTTCCTATGTCTTAATGTGTATCTATTCTATCGTATTTTTATTTTCGAATGTGTTTCATACGCACTATATTAAAAGGAGTAGGTAAGAGTCAACAGTGTGCAATAAACTGTGGGTATAATACAAAGCTAATTCAAGTGTGCAGTGCATATTTCAATTAAACTTCATTTTTAGGAGAGTTATTATGTAACTGCAGAGAAATTTTGCAAAATTCACCTTTTTATCAATTGAAATGCAACAATGGGTGTAGGTACGTAAACATTGCATTGTACTAATGCATTTTAGTGTTCTTTCATTACTGGAAAATTAAAAACATGCAAAATCTTTCTTTTGGAAGACTAAGCATTGATATTTTTGATATATTATATAATAACAATAATATAGATTGACTAGATTGCTTTCCTACTCTTGAAATAGCTTCACTTACTTCACTATAGTACAGATAAGTATATTTTTGCTTGTTTTTATCGAGAAATGAGGTTTTTATTTATTACCTTGAATGAGAAATATATTTATATTACGATCTATCAAAGGTGAGCTGTGTTTGGCAGTTCTATAGCAATCAGATACGAAATGTTACGTAACCTGCTACGAAAAGGGCACTTATAAGGCACTCTCGATTAGATCTTTTTATACGCTAGCAATCTAGCTAAGAAACGATATAGAAAATGTATATCCATGACATGAAGCCATAGCTATAGTAAACAATTAGAGCACTCATTCACATTTATCCACGCCAGTAAACCGCAGCGAGCTAACTGTAACGATAATTATGAGTATTCCTAACCCAACATCAGTTAATAACTATGAGAAATATTAATAACACGTAATAATATGACATTCGTCCCGTGAATGGTAAAGTAAAACAATGCAAGTTCACTTAAACACATACAAGTACCGAAACAATGGAGTTTGCACCTTTTTAAAAAAGCAAAGAATTATTGCAAAAAGATATTTCACTGCAAATTAAAATTGAAGCACGCTTTCATTGGGGTTTAAGCAAAAAGACATTAAGCAGAGGTGGTTTAACGAATTATTACGTGTTCATGTCGCAAATGCGTTGTGTTAGGAGCACCTCTCTGATTTCCCATGCGAACATGGCTGGGTTCTCGCTCTTCAAACGTAATATCTTCTTAACGACATTCGGTGTGGCAACTTGCTGCTCGACCCACACAATATATAAGTAGAAGCAAATCAAATTCAACCCATTTCCCACATAGGTACATCACAATAAACTTTTGAACCAATCTGGTGTACAATTAGTTTAGAAAAGATTACATATGCAAACATGTAAGTGCAGATAAAGAGCCATAAGCTCACTATTTTATCTGATTGCCAATTTCTTTCTATTATATGCAAATACAAATGAAAAGAAACTTAATGAAATGAAATTAGAACACTTTTTTCGAGACCTCGGCTCTTTAATGTGTGTTTTTACTTATATCTGTCTATGCACTCTAAGCACATACCTACTCTAATCGTATTAAGGTGTTCTATGAGTACTTTTCATGTACAAATTCAAATGAACGAACAATAAAATTAAAATTACACAATCCAACAAGCGAAACGAGGACTTCCAACTTTAAATTCATTTTCTGTTCTGCATTTTGCAGTCAGAGTCAGCTAAGGCAATGCTCCCAGTCTTACATTAGTTAAAAATGTGCAGTTATGTTATGGTATGTGTACCAAGTTTAATTTCAATGAATCTACATACTTGCATGCTTTGCTTGTAATAAAATCGCAGACAGATGCGACATGATGTAAATGTAATGCACGTATGCAAATCTGCTGTCGTAAGCAAAACTTATCTCTTTCTCTTTTTATGCATGCATAACAAATGGAAAGTGCTAATCAAACAAAACCGTCCACCGTGTAATGAGGAAAAGTAGAATTTCAGATTCCATTGTAACTCTTTTGTAATACTAATAATGGTGTACTATTGGTTTCTTTCCATTCGATGCCAAATTAGAGCTACCTTAATGCAGAAAATACATTGTAAACAATGAATTACCTTTAGGCAATCCAAACGTAGGGGTTTTTATAAATTAGGTCGTAGCAACACACAGGAAGATTTCCAAGTATTTACGGCTAATTAAATACTGATGCATGCTATTATGTAACAAATCAAACTATAACTAATCGTAAGAGGAAATAAAAACTAATTACCTTTGTCTTAGAACCGCCTATGGATCCAGGCTTAATAGACCCAGTTTCATAGAATCTTGTAAGAATTTTACTTACACAACCGTGGGAAACAAGCAGCTGTCTGGAAATGTCACAAGGACGTACCTAAACGTCCAAGAATCATTTAAGTCTTGTAAATTTCTATTTTTATACAGAATACTGCTACTGTTCATCTTTAGAAGGTAGTAATGACAATAAATTTTTTGTCCGCAATGACTAATTTTATATATTCATAAGATATCTGTACCATAAGAACACTTTAGTTGTTTATTGTTAAAGAACAGTAGAAGTTTGTTGTTATTCTATGTAAATAATTACGAATGTAGTCTAAACTTACTCCGAGTAAAGCCAACTCAACAATTCTTCTTCTAATGAGATCGGGAAGCGGTCTTCCATTTACAAACACTCCACCCAATTGATTCACTCCTGCCTGACCTAAGAAATTTCTTTCTTCTATATTGTGAACACTATTTGGTTGAAAATGTAAAAATGCAGTAACAAAAGAAGAATTGGCAAGGCACTTTATCTACTCAATTGAAATTAAAATATAATTATGAAAATAAATTGAAATAAATGATGATAACACAAATCAAACAAATTACCCAAAGTAGTATAAACACTAAAAATACACTATAAATCACACAAACAGATTCAAAAATTAAAGAACATTCTCACTCACACAACAGAATTACTATTATGCTAATTATGTAATTGTTTTAACTACTTACCTGTATGGGGCATTGTGGGATTGTCACTGCCAAACCACATTAACTTCTGCACTTAACCGAAATGCAAGAATTGTTTACTACTCCAGTAGTTGTATTTCTCTGCAGACAAAAGATTTCTTTATAGGTACTACAAGTACTACTTACCACTAAATATGTACTAGATTAAATGTCAGTAATGTGAATCAATCTAGATTATGTATACATGAGTGATTACATTTACGTGGTTAATTTCATGTGTAAAACTTGTGCACAAGAAAAATTTATGTCATCACAGAAAGTTTGATGTAGACCCACTTTATCCAGTACTGGAAAGGAAATCCGAAGAGAAATGACAGAAGACAGACAATGAAGAAGAGTGGAGAGTCTGGCTTAAAGTTTATGGGACGGCCAAGAATTTGGGATTCGGAATTCGGGTGCATTCTGTAATGTGTACATAACCGTTCCGTAAAGAAAATCATGAGCATTGAAAGCATTACACACATCCATGAGGTTCTTCGCTCACGAAAACCGCATAGGTAGATCTTCCGAAAAGCAAACAGTGCACAATATTGTATTCTGACAAGTTACACGTTATACGCGTTTATTAACGTGAGGATGAAAGGTTGCAGGACAGAGAGAGAAGGTGAAACTCCAATACGAAACCAGAAACCTTTGTTATACTTGAGTGTTGCGCCTGTAGGAAGGGATAATCCTGTTAGGAGAAGAAGACTGGTCTAAATGGAACAGTAAACCGAATTCGGATAGTTTCCATATGCGCCGGAGAACGGTTAGAACCCAAGTTCCTCCTTGACTCCTCCCTCTCTACTGGGAAGCTCAGCCCATCCTCTCAAATCATATCATCATTGTCAACAAAGACAGAACTGAGAACTACTGAAGTGGTTCGGATTTTCATTTTCATAAGATAATATTGATAGAGCTGAGGTTAATAGTTAATTTAAAGTATCACTCACCATTCAGTCCTCCTTTTGTTACCATTATCTTTTCTAACAAATGCGAAAAGGATTACACTCTACTTATCGTTTAGCACCCTAATATATATCATGGATTCTGTTTCGGATCCGATATGGTCCTTGTTGTGATCTTTGCTCTGCTTTTACATCACCCCATATGGCTCCCCCAGTACGAATCCTTTGTTCTCCCTGTCATCCATAGGATACCAATTATTAGAATTATTGCACCACCAACCAAGGGTCCCCTCTACTCTCTTTCAACAACACACCCCAACAATTCAAACTACTTTTAATTCGGAAATCACAAACACAATAAATGAAACTGGTCACACAAAAGATGATCAAAAGGATGTTCATTTTAATACACTGACCTTCGCGGCTGCAATATACAGATATGCTATTCATTTAAACTCGAAACTAAATTCTATAAACAAATTACATACGAAACATTAAGTATCCATGCATTACATGATGCAAACAGTTATAAATATCGTAATCCTTTCCCTACTATCCCTACATGGTCAAGGATCATTACTTTATCAAATTACAAACGAAGACAGACAGTATGATAAAAGCAGGTCCTTAGAGTTTCATTTCACCACAAAAATTTACCATATGATATAAAATCGTCCTTTTTTCCATTTCTCTGAACCAACATCTTTCGTTGCGTTAAAATCGTTTCTCAGTGTTTTTTCATTTCAGATTTTTGTGATCAACATGAATCAATAATTAATGAAAAAAAGTCTGAAATCGGCATCACCTAAAGAATGGAAATATTTAAGAAAATCAATATATTTAAAACAAAATAATAATGGTATGAGAATAAGGTAATTGCAAAACATTAAATATCCCTCTGTATCAGGTAAAATATTTTAATTGTTATTACGAATAAGAACTCTACTTTTAATGAACAAGAACGAGAGAATACTTTTGGACCATACCATCAAGACAAGCGAGTCAGAGAAAATCCCTTCCGTAAATTGCTTTCTCTCGTTCTAGATCTTCTTAATATTAAAGTCACCGATATGGAACCTCCAGTTTCAGCTTTCCACTCGAGCTCCACAGACAGCCAATTGATTTCTTGATGAGGTAAGTACCAAAGATCATAGTACAGTTGCATTTGGTCTATTTGAAAGTTTTCAACCAAAGTTAAATGTGTAAAAGCGGGTAGCTGAATTATAAGATCACCCGGGCAGGGTATGCTGGGGCTGGATAGAGAAATCTCTTTCCGAATAACTTTGTTATAGGAATTTAGAACTGGGATCATATTAAATTGAGTGAATGGTGTGTCTGTGTCCTGTCGAGGAGCAGATTAGTTGCCTCAAGTCTGGAAATTCAATTAAAGTCCTCGTGTAAAGTCTTGCATATAGCTCTATGCGGCTCATTTCCACGCTTCACAGATTTTCTCATCAAATTCTTATCGCTATTTTAAATCTTTCCTTTTCTGTTATCACTTTTCTCATTCTCTAGTCTCCTCCCTGCATAAAACGCTGTGAAACTTTCTCTGCTTCCCATTATCCCATTGTGCTCTACTATACTTTATTATGAGGAAATATCGGAAGGAATTTCTCCAGAATTAGATACCTTGGTATGAAAAAAGTTTTACTTTACTATATTGGTAAAATGATTTCAGCTTTATTTACTATATTCAGTAAAATTGTTGTAATAGTTGGCCTTGGTTGTACCTACATTTATATTCCATGTAATTTGCGGGGTCTTTTTTTAAAGAAAAGAGGTTTCCCAATTGAGACCAAAAATGTTTTCATCGCATTTTTAGCAGGACTTGCAGATATTGCATTGGAAAATTGCGCAGAATTTTTTCCATTCCTGAAGACCTAGTCAAACTTAGTTTCTTGTGCTTTTCCATCAGTTATTATCATTTGCTTACCATATCCTTTGTATGCAATAGATTATATGTCAATAAACAATCGTAGAACGTAGTAGAACTGAATCGGAAGTTCGGAATCGTCATAAAATAATAGATTTTGGCCCCATAAATTCAAGCAAATCAAATTTCCTCTCTCAATATTAGATGAGAGTTGTTCCCAGTGAGAACATCCGTTCCATGGAGTAATCAACTACAATTTTCGATCCAGATCGGCATTATACCAGAGAGAGAGACAAATAGTACACTTAACTGCATGAATTATTTAATTATTACGCGATAGGAAATATCTAGATATCTAGAGTACCTTGCATGGCAGTTTCAGTAAATGGTTGCTTTTTACTCTTCGCTTTTCTTATCGTGGCATCACATTAGATATTCATGGACCGATGTTTTGTTTCATGTGGTTCAAGATTTGGGGAATAAAATGGTTGTATATATGCTCTAGGGAGAATTACGTGTAAGCGCTGGATCTAAGTAGATAAGACTGCAATAAAATGACATGACACGACATGTTAACAAATGAGAAATGGGTCAAAACAGGAAAAATCATTTAAAATTCAGAAGCAGAAAGGATAGAAAAGAGAACATTATAATATTGTGATGTCATTACTATAAATACCTAGTGTGCTATATCCAAGTGTCATGTTTTGATGCAATGCTTATTATCTAGTAAGTGTATCTGTACAAAGGCTGGTACGATTTGCTTTCATGTTAACCCTAAATTTGGAAAATGTCATCATATCATGCCTTCTCAAATGTGTAATTCCACGCAAACTTTTATCGGTCTTTTCTTTGTGAAAGAGTCCTTAGTTTATATTACAGTTTTTCTTCCATGCGTTCGATTTAGCAAAGAAATGCGCACTAATGTAGAGAGATAAACCTATAGACTTGCTTTTTAAAATATATTAGCATTTAAACATTTGCTACAAATGGTGTATGAATTATTTATAAATTTTTAATATGCACTATTTATCAAAATTCTGCCACATTTATTTTAAAACAGATTTTATTCAGTTTATTCGATTAACATAACGAGTTCCATCCTCTTTGTGTACACCTTGCAATCAAGACTGACTTGGTTTTATTATAGACATTTTTTTCAACATTTTTGGTTTGAGAGTTGAGTCTCAAAGTTTATTGAAGAATTTTAGTGAGCCAATTACCTAATAAGAAGGAATAAAATGGAAAGTTAGATTACACGGTTATTTTGTGGAATTAGGGGATATAATAGGTTATAAAGGTGGTAGACACTTTCAGAGCTATACCCAATACGAATGAGAAACCTTAAAATGCTTCAGTATAATAAGCAAGGTGAACAGAACAGTGAATTTTTCTTTGAGACTGAGCTACCGTTCTCTGTCTAAATAATTGAGAAAGGGACACCAACATAGCAGCTGCTGGTTGCTTTCGTTAGGCTAGCAAACACAAAAAGAGCGTGGCGAATTTATTATTTTGTCCCACAAGAATTCAAGTACAAGTTCACCTTTGTGTATAGCATTGCAGTAATAATCGTTAAATGGGTATATAATGTTCATTCCTTTTCAGAAATATCATTAAGACTCACATGTGTGCTTAGCGCAGACGTTCTTACTTTTACAAAAGAGTAAAATGGATTGATCTTTCCAATCTCTTGAATTCTGAATAGGTACGACGTACGTCGATCTTCACTTCAATGGTAATGAAACATCAATACTAGTAAAATCGTCACAGAATTAACTTTTAGTGTAAACATAAACATTACACACAAAGATGAACAATCTGTAAAGAATGTAAATCAACCGTTTTCACAAACTAAGCAGAGAATAATGAAGTGCAATTAGAAACCCAGGTACATTGTAGTGTTTCAGCTACAGATATACATCTACAAATAGTAAAAATACAAAACACGACACTAACAAATGCTCATCTTCTTACTTGGGAGAACAAAGAACAAAGCTTTGGAAGGTTATTTGTAAATTCATTCAACTATTACAATATTACAATACAAATCCCTATCTGAATTGAATTTGCGAAAGTTTGGAGGTATACATAGCGAACACTACGCTCACATTAATTATATAAAAGATCTTAGCTGCAAGAAAATCGGTTTTATTTCTATTATACTAAATACACATACAGTGAATACAAAATACAACATTCAAGATAAACTCTCGCTTTCTCTATACTGTCTGTGTCTTACATTGTTCTACCCTCGGTAGTAATCAATTTGCGTTTGCTTCATCACAGCTTGAGACCCAAATCTGTAATTAGATAAATTAACATAATCAGGACAATAATAATAATTAAATTCTGCATGAACTTCATGATAGGATTTTCTAATTGGTGATCTCTTTGTATAGAGCATGTTTTGGGGCATCGAAATATTCAGAAGAGCAGAGCAGAAATTGATTAACTAGAAAGGATAAGGTTAATGTCGTTGCTGACAGATTTTACAAAGAGGAGCATATCATTATTACCGTATACCATTGCATTGTGCTACTATAATATAAAGTATGTGAATTACACTTACCATATTGTATATTGCATTGTCTCTTCATAAATACGAACAATCCGAATTATATGGGTAATAAAATAGTATCATGCATGGAATTCATAAGCCATACTCAAAATCGAGAGCGTAACATGCGATCCAAGATCATAATCATCCTTTACATATGGAGAAGGGAAAAGGGGTACATGACACAGAGACAATTATAAATAGAGTATTGTTATCGAACTGATAGATTAACGTTTCGCCTCAATGAATGAGGAATAATGAGATAAATGTTACCACAATGCTCATTTTATGTATTTTCAACATAAATCACTTCAGATCACCACTGACAATACATTTCATTCTGTATTTCTGAATCTTATGACGAGGCGAGTTTCATCCCATCTACAGATATTAAGATACATAAATGCAAGGGTATTAATAATTCTTTAAAGGAATTTTAATTTTATCCTGTCCACAGGTTTTTGGCTTATTTAAGTTGCAAATAATTTTAAATTAATTGCATAAATTTTAGAAATAGACTGAGCAGTAGATGATCAGTTGCTTTGCTTGGTATTCAGGTAAATTGGCTAGATGATAATTTTTAATAATGAGAAATATTTAGGAGTGAAATATGGATTTTGAGTTGAGAAAAGGTTAGTAAAAGGAGAGAGTGTGTCTGCTCTGGTGTGCTATGGCTGAACAGATCAGAAATCAGAACATAGAATTGAAGTGACTGAAATTCATTGCTTGGTAGCAGCACAGAGAATAGCGAGTAGAATGGTGGAGTGATGGAAAGAATAGAATTCCCAAAGGAGAGTTTGGCACAGCAAGATACGATACGAATGTTAGCGCAGCGATGACCTAAGAGACTTAATTTAAAATCAGCTAGAACCCAGCAAACACATTTCTATTCTAGCAGTTGTCACTGCCAAGCCAAAAGTCAGTCTGTGCAATAGGAAAGCGAGCAAGTCGAGTTTTCCTTATTATAGTTTTATAATTCGATAAATCAGTGTGGTGTAGTGTAGTGTAGTGCAAATGTAAATGCATGACTGTATTTGAGCATTGTGTTTCCTAAATAGTTTGTTAGTTTGGTTTGCTGCTTTGCTTGATTCTTCTCTGACATTTGACTTTGAGGATTGAAAAGGCTGTTGTGTTACTTTGTGATGCTGGATTACGGGTTGTTCAGTTGAGCTTTAGTTCAGATTCGGTGTCTCTCTGGAGAATTCCCTTGTTCATCCTTTCCTTCACTTCCCATATCATCTCATTCCATACTTGGCAAACTTGGCATACCATATAGCATGGCATAAGCATGAGCATAGCGTACCATATCGTCCACCAACACCTACAAAACCGAACCACCACAAGCACAACTATTCAGCACACTTCACTTGTCTTCTATTATTTCTCTCATACATTTAGATACATACGTCTCGATGTGTGGATTATTATGTATCTCCTATACGTAACACTTATAAATCTGTGCTACGTAAAATAAACGTATAAACCTGTGTTACAGGTACATATTTTTGTGATATTTTTGTAATTCTAGTCTGTACAGATCTTATAATATGAACTAAAATAGGTTTGTATTGTAGTAGCATACGTTTTGTCACTTGTTATAGAGATCTCCGTGATCTCCCTACTCTCGTAATATTATGCGGTCCTTTATATGTACTCTTTGTTCAGTTGCACGATATACTGCGCAATATTATAGGGATAACTGTCTTTTATGCTGCACATATATCAAAGGAGCTCTCAACGCCTGTACAATAAATGCTCAGGAGGATATATGAACTAACTTTCAATGAAATTGCTCAACCCAAACCAAAGTTTAGACTCTTCAGACCGTCTCTCTTTCCGCTATCTGCTTTCCTAAACTACACTTCTATAATCGCATGTATGTAACATCAGTAGTAGTATTGTCGAACATGTTCCTTACCACTGTATTAATCGCAATTTTATATGAAATGTATTATTGTAACTTGTAACTGCGTAGGTAGTGGGTATCGCTATTTATTTTTCAGCTACCTCTTCCACAGAACTTGTACTTATTATTTCATTCTTTGAACTTTACGAAAAAATCTAGATACATCCGTAAAAAATTACATTAGTAATAGCGTCTTCTTTCGTTAGATATCATCTTCAAACAAAGGATTGCAAAATAATTGACCTTCAGTGAGATTATTTATGAATTTTAATGTAAACAGCTTTAAGAGAGGATTTTATCAGAATTTCACCATATAAATTATTCTTTTTAGTGTTTGTAATAAAAGCATTTTCCAGGGAAATATTTAATTTCATTCATAATGGGAAACAATTTTCTCAATTCAAGACTGAATTTTGGTTTATAAATTCAGTGCTGTATTTTGGTGTGATTTGTAAGCAAAGGATCTCTAATCTCTTCAATAATAGATTGTCCAAATAACACTTTTTACTTCAAATTCCCGTTTGTCATCTAGCTATTAGAAGAGAAATTGATGAACATAGGAACAATTCTAAGAATGAATGTAGTTCATTACCAGACACTTACATTTGTAAATGCACTATGTATGCAAATTTAATTCTTTAATTGTAGCTTTTAAGCAGAAATCATTATTATTGTAGCATTCAGAGAACATAAGGAAAGTTTTTCCAAATATAGAAGAATGGCTGTAATTGTAATAAAGCTAATGAAAGTGATAGTTAATTGTAATTACCAAATAATGTTTAATTAGAATTTGAGACAAACGACACCTCCAATGTCATGTCGTCGACACCGTTTGACAAAGTGAGAGTCCACAGCAGGTAGAGTGTACAAGGTAGCAATCTCCTTCGTCTCCAATTTAAATGTATGTATTTCGTGAGCAGTTAGGTAGTAGTGCTGTGCTAGGTTTTGTATGAGTCTTGCAAATTACAATAAGATTTTGTAATTGTAGTAGTGAGCATACGAAGGCGTAGGTAAGGAAATGAAAGGAAACTAGAAAATAGACTTTTGTCAAGTGAAGTCAAATGAATTCAAGGTACAGCATATCTGTACCGTATCCTCGTGTGCAACTAAATATGATAGACAAGCAATGTCTCTCCAGATGAATAAAAATTCCAAAGTACCTTACCAATAATGTGACTATGTACATTTACTGCTTAAGCTTTAGAATAAATACGCATGAATGGATATTGGACAGTTTGACTGACTCTGATCAAAAATGCAGTTCGTTGTTATCTGGCACGTAATAGAAATTACCTATATGATTTTTATCCAAGATGTATTTATGTAGACGTGTAAATGTACTATCCAGATTAAATAGTTATTAGTTTTTGTATTACTTCTTACAAGTGTTTTTAACAATTGGGTAATAAATTGCAAACATATAGGTACCTACAACCTACGTAATCTCAAGAATGGTTTAGACAAGTAAATATAATTAGACTAAGGAATGAAGGCGTATGTACTTGTGTTTAGTATTAGGATTAGCTGTGTAAATGGAATTCATGTAATTCGTAGCCTTGTGGTGTGGTTGGGATTTCTGACCGTGGTTACGTGAATAGACATTAAATAATAGGAGGGGCAGGGAGAAATCGTTTAATAACAACGTAACAGTTAGGTTAATAGTAATGAAAGCAATAAGAAAAAGAAAACTGCACGATTTGAGATCATAAGATGTGATTGCGGTGATACATATGCATTTTTAGTGCAAGTTACAGTAGCTACTATGCATTGCCTACTGTGTCTGCCTTTGTGTTAACTTAGATTGCTTTGTAAATGAAACCGCAACTGCCAGCTATCAGGTAATCAACGCATGAGATAGCAATTTAAATAAAAACGACAATCCGCACCACAGTGACAGTTTTCATTAAGAATTTTGTGTTCCAACACGATGTATGTACGATTATTATTTAATGTTTGTAAATCGTTCAATCTTAATCAATATGAATACTAGAGCACCAATATGACCTAATGCTTCGGTACACATGCAGGTATTACATACAGATGTATCGTACACATACATACAATGAATGTAAAGAGTATAATTATAATAAATAGTATAATAATGTAGTATTTCGTATATAGGATAACATATGATAAAATTTTAATCAGACACACTTACAATCAGCAGTAAGTTGGTTACCTATTGTTTTAGTAAAGTAGTATCTTTGAGTTAATCAGCTAACTACAGTATAAAGATAACAACATGATTCTGAATTTTATACTAACCATTAATGTCTAAACTTGGTAAAACATTTGTATTTTTGCATAGCATTTATACTTATCAGTTTGTTAGTTGAAACTTGAAAGACGAACGAATACGGTGATTATTACAGAAAGTAACTGCATATTCTCATAATACCCTTTGCAAATCTTACGTATTTTAAACTACAAATATATTGAGAACAACTAGTAACTATTTAGAACTCGGCTAGGCTAATATTCAAATAATCTCGAACTAATGTGTTACTGTGAAAGATCCTTAAAACTGGCGATGTTCAAAATCAGTAAAGAAGTTCAAATCGTATAGAACTAAATATTACACATAATATGGGGGTTGGGTTTGCATACTTTTGTTGGTACTAAAAGGTAGTTAGTTGGGTAATAATAATATCTGTGTATTTGGTAATGTGAATTAATATTTTTAGTAACTGTCAGTTAACATTCTATAAATAATTTTTGTAGAGCTCTTATGAAATTGATCGATCATGATCGTCAGAAGGATCGGAATGGATGAGGTTGCATTATTAATGTAGTTTTGATGATTTGGTAATCAAAATGTCAGTCTTGTAATTAGAAGGTAGGCGCGTTGATAATGAATATTCTATCTTCGTCTTTTTTGACCCATTTAAGTAGTTTGTTAACTGAATCGATGGCTGCCTTCTTCGTGACTAGAGGTTCGAATACAACGTATAATTCGAATGGTGTGGTGAGCTGTAATCAAATATTAAGGTTAACTATTGGTTTTTTCACTTTAGCCGTGCCAAGTACGAGTACAGGGATATTTTATTTCAGGACTTACCCAGCCAAGCCAATTTTCCGTATTACTTGTCATATAAGTCAGTTTTATGGGCCGAGATTGACCGTGTAATTTGGAGTGCATTTTGAAATAATTCGAATATATTCTGGAAAGCTCTGGTGGGCAAATACGACCCTGTATATTGCTCGTAGGATCTACTGCCCCTAGTTCGGTGTAGGGAATGTCCAATACTGGTGACGCAAATTGAGCTAGTAAACGAGTTTTGTACAGGAAATGTCGAATTTCAGGTATATTTATGTATGACATTGTTGGCCATGGATTATTCATTGAAGCATTTAAAGCTTCCAAACAATTGTGACGTCTCAATCGCTACAAAATGCAAAATTAAATAGAACATTAGAATTTACATTAGTTTTAATGCATTATGTACCAATAACCATTAAACTCGAACTTACATCAACGATTTTTTGCTTAGCGTCCGAAAGAATAAAAAATGATTCTCTATCCACGGTAAGTAGAACAAGGCATGCCTGACAATCTTCGGACAGGTAAGAAACGTGGCCATGAACGAAACCACTGAAACCAAAACAATTAATTAGAAAATGTTAATTTTAAATATTTATTTAAAAACTGTTGTAATTAAGTCTTCACCTAGAATCAAAACGAGGTAGACATAACGGTGTCCAACTTTCAGCTGATTTGAAGGACTCCGAGGAGTCAATCAGGTTTAGAATTATGTGCAAATCCTGCGGATGAACGAAACATTTCTTCATGCGTACTAAGCTAACTAATTGGTTGTTAGCTATAAGTATGGCAAAGATGACGTTTTGCTAAAAAACAAAAAATATAATTAACATTATTTATATTAATAATACAGATTATCTCAACACCTTTGGGAGCCGTTGTCGGTTATACCTTAAGTTTATTAAGCGTTTGTGTTATTGTTTGGCTAATGGTTGCTCTGACTGATGACGCTAATGGAAGACATTTTACAGCTCCTAATATAAAACTTGGATCGTTTTCCACCAAATTCGCAAGATTGTTCAATAATCTCTCCGACCCTGATAGCAATCTTCTTAAATCGTAGTTTTTCCGTTTTTCGTAAATATGATTTAGTTGCTTATATGTTAAAATACTGATTATTTGGTTGTAGAAGTATCTAAAAGGTATAAAATGAGGATTAAAATCTTTTATAGTTATCAGATGAAGAAATAATGAAATATTTTATTTGCTTACAATAATTGAGTCTGAATTTGAGCAACACACTCATCAAGGCGAGAGACACACACAAATATCAGAGGACTTTTCTGTAGAAATACGAAATTAGTTTCTCCTACTTTAATTGAACGTATTGTGTCGTCTACATCTTGAGTTACAGAAACCAGTGCTTGTAGCAGTCCAAAAAGAGTTACTAATTTGTCCTCATTTCCATGCCTAAAGAAAATGAACAATTAGATTTTCTATTTACAATTCTCTGGATAGAAAATAAACCACAAGCGTAAACGTACCTTGTGTAAATAGGTTTCCCCGATTCACTCAAAATAAATATATGCCTCTTTTGTAGTTTCCACTGTAAACTGGTAATTCCGTCTTCAAGATCTTCTTTGGTCATTACTTCATCGTGTCCATTAAGACTAGCATTGGTAGACGGAGACTGAACACCGTTATCAACTGCATCCGTAAAATCATCTGAGCCAGAGGTATTTGTGGACAAGCCATCTAGAGCTGTAGTCAGACTTGCAATATCCTGCATAATAGAAATTTCAGAATTTATGAGATTTCAAGAATTAAATTAGATTAAATATCCTATGCTGCTGCTGCTACTATTAAAACTTTTACTGATACAGTTCAGATTTTGCTTTTGAATAAACGTGAGTTTTTAATACACTATCTATTTACTATTCGAAAAGCCCTCCGAACCCATAAATGCAGTTTTGTCATAAAAAATACAATAATTATCAATTAGTATGCCTAAATCTATGACAAATAAAATGAAATACAGTATCATCGTCTGCTTTTTGAGTAGACGTTCCATTGTTTGCGACAGATATTCCGTTTTCTTCCGCATCCGTGATAAATATTTTCTCGTTTTCTTCTGAAGTCACTGTGGAGTCCTCCAGTGCTTCTAAAGTTTGAGGATTCTCTCCCAAAACTGCCGAAACATCAGATATACTGGAATCGCCTATATCTTTGTTAGTATCTCCGTCCATTGAAACGAAACAAATCCTATTAAATCAATAATATTTACATAGGTATATAAAATTTTACAGCAAGCTTTTTATTTACTGGATAACGCAAGTATATCGAATTTTGATAATTATGTATAGCTATACTACTTTTTTGCCATTTTATACAAAAGATTCAATTTCAAGTCTTTAAATTATCACGACCAGTCGTATAGTTTTGAAAAATTAATAGTGAACCCAATTTTATATTCCTTATCGATAAAAATAATTGAACTAAATTACATTTTGTCTATTTACCTTCACGATGTTCCCTGAAGAGCAAATTCAAAAAATAAACACAATTCGCTTTCACGAAAGATATGACTACCCTAAACTAAGCGGTATTATATTAAACTGCAAATATGTAATCAAATCACGCAAGAAAAATCTTTAACTACAATTTCTTTAACATTCCTGTATACCTATTTATTATTATTCCGCACAATCGTATATTTACTATTATTATATTCACACTTTACTAGTGTGATCATTTGCTATCCTCCTCCCAAAAATCATATGAAACTCTATTCGTATTTAGAAAGAGCGGTAGTTGAGAAGCCTCTACCGTGCATTTTGTAATGTAGTACAAACCAAAGTTTGTCCCCTTATCTAGTAGTACGAACTATACAGTAGATGGGCAAAGAGTACTCTTGTCTAGGCTAACGTCAAGTGACAATGGACAATTGTGTCTTGCACAGTTCAGAATTTTTATCCGTGAATTTTGTCTAGTTTTTGTCTACGTAGTAAAGTTACATTTGAATCTATGAAAATCTACATCCCTGAATCCCTGCTATAGAATCGTGAAACTTCCAAAGTTTAAATAGCTGCATAAAAGTTGTATATTAAATCATTGTAGCAGAGGAACGTAAGTACTTGCAATATTCTACAGTATGTACAGTATGTAGTATTACTTCAGATAATTAAAAAAATCCCGAAAAAAATAATATTGATAATAGAGTAGAGGAAATATTCCTTAACATGATGCAATTTCTCCAGATGCAACATACGATCCTATAATAGCATTAAGGATCCTTACGTGCTGTCTCCTATAATGTCTTCTGTTAAAAACGGGCAAGCATTTATGAGACTGTGAACTGAATTATAACTTGAGAAGATCCGTAAACTCTTTGCATAACGTAAATGTAAAATGAATTGAAAAATATATAATGAGATTCTATATGGCAGACACCGTAGCATACAAATGCAACCAAAGAAAATCTGTGCAAATCTTTTCCGTGTCCGTAAATTGACTGTGCATTACAGATTAAACTGGAAGTACCCATAAAAGCTCCCAAACTGCATGCATGCATCCTTCTTCGTCAATAAAGTGTCAATTCCGTCAACATTACTGATTCATTTGCATTTTATGCACGAAAAACCTTTGGGTGACACACAAGGGGATTTAGTTTTAATTTGCATAGGATACAATGACAAATAAAATAAAATGTTATTTTTGCTAAACAGAAATTCTCCTGGGTCGCAATAAGAATGTCATTATCGAATTCAACGGGGGGTTTTGGCCTTAATGCTCTTAAGTTGTGTTGTGTCACTTGACTTGAGTATACATTGGTAATAGCCATAGACAGAAAACCAGTAAGTAGTTAAGCAGATCTGTGATTCTCTCTACTATATTTTATACCTTACATAATAACAAGCAAGAATCTACGCTTAAAACATATAAACCTTCAGGATTCGGTATAAGTGCACGTTTCATGTTATATTGTCAATGCATTGTAACGTGGCTTGGCCTGTGAGTTAACAATAGAGTGAACTGAATTGAGGAACAAGTCACACAGTGCTCAGTTCATGTCGTCTCGGTTTGCCTTTAAAATAAATGGGATGGGGGAGAGAGTTGGCACTGGGATTAGCCATATTAGAACACACGCCGTTGTAACGAATAGCTCAGTATGGTTGTTACTTGTTATTCTGCTACAGTGAAACTGAGTTTGATATTTTACGTGTCTTTAATGTATACTTATACGGGAGAGAGAAAGTTACGTATGTATGAAGAAGAGCGAGAGATTCCGTATCCCATATCTAGTAGTTAAAGTATAAGCATTATAATACGAGATTTGAGAGAATCAAAAAGTCACACAGCATCCCATCCCAATCACAATGGATGTTCATTTGGGGGAAAAGGTTCATGGGATTAGTTTCTAGTAGTAGAGGAAAGCAAAATACAAATACTCGGATATAATATAGAGTGGTCTGGTGCAGATGAGTAAATGGCACCCTCGACTCAATCCTCTCTTATATAAACTAAACGAAGGCTTGACCGAATAAAACTTTCTCTAAAGCTCTTTAAAAAATATTACATTCAAATTGATACCAAGGTATAATAAAACCAGTGAGTCGACAATCCCACGATTTCGCATTGTCGCTAAATCTCTAAAAGTTGCTCTGACACACACCACATCATCGCTCTCTTAGTTCTCATCTGACATCACATAAATACTCCTCCTGTAGCTCTACTACTTCTACCTAAGTTCCCATATAATTTAAAACTCTTCTCATATCACAGTATATACTTTCCGTTCTTTTTCTACCAGTCGAATTTCCATGTGTAAATTATATAAGAACACTTTAATCCAACATTGATTTGTAAACTTAAGCCTTGATCATTGATCCTATTTCTGTCTGGTTCGGTTTCGGATTTATCTCTCTTACACTAAGACTCTACGCACTTGTGGCTAATTTGTTAAAGGGATTAAAAAACATTAAGTACATGCGCTGACACTACGTACTTATGCACTGATGTATTTTATTCACCATTCTTTTCTGTTTTCTCACCATATGCAAAGAGAGGGCTTTTGAGGAAAATCAAACTAACATTCTATATATTCTATAGTTGAAAGTTGAAACTCTTGGTGTAGAAGGATGGCAGAACAGAAGATGAGACTGGGACATGACATGACACTAGTCACCTTAAACCATTAAACTCCCTTTGTTTGATATAAAATACAGTTTAACTAATCGCAGTGCCTACATTCTTCTTATCTCTCTACGACTTGTTATTTGCATTTTTCTTATGTGAAAGTTGGCATTTGGCTATTTCAATGTCTTCTGGTGTGATGTACTTTTTAACTAATGTCAGTTGCAGGCAAGAGTTAAGAGCTCGTTAACTGTGACATTTGCCACTAATTTCTCATTGTGGTTATTTGTCTTATGTACGGAATGACGCTTAGTTTGTCACATTTACTTCTTCCATAAGTACATACATACATTTCACAAAGAGTTATGATTACTACTCTCTTTATGCATTCTATCAATGTCACCCTCCTTTTCCATTAAACTAAACCAAACCATTTTAACTGCCATCTTCGTTTACATTAAAACGGTATTATTACACTTCCTTCGTTTCTGCGTAAAAGTATTCCTAATGTTTTATTTCAGTTTTGATTTCAGCAAAATTTATCATTTCACTTTTACCTACTTTTATAGAAGCTAACTAAAAATATTTAAATTCTTTGAAAATAAAAATTGGCGTGGTCGTATTATCATTATAATTGATTAGTATTATAATTTATGTTTGTCCATAATAATATGGTGATGATAGAATATCGTTGATGTTGAGTACTAGGATGTAAAAATGATAATGGATGGAATGCATCATGTAATAATAAGTCCGTTAACTGGACAGATTCATCGAGATGACAAGAAGTTTGTATTGAATGGAGTTAGAAAGAAAAAAGTAGATAAGATAGATATTCCTTTGGGACAAGACGACAGTATGCGTATCCGAGTTGGGCTGGAGGAGACTGGACATCGCGGAGATTTCAGCGTAATTGACAATTGTGATCCTCGATCGAGATTGTCCACTAGGATTCCAGATTCCTCTGTAGAAGAATAAACATTTTCTATCTTTGCTTGTTCCTTGTAGCTCCTCTTGGTGTAGTGTATTAGTATTAAATATATGTGTGTAGTTTTCTGCAGATATATGTTTGGGGTAAAGTTAATTCGATATAGTGAATTGAATGAGAGGAAGAGAGATCTTGATTTCATCCAATTTAGGAAATAAACTTTTCCATTGCTCTTCGCTTTTTCGTGGCTTGGCTTGGCTTGACTTTCCTATGGTGCGGTATTGCATCGCATGACATGGCATTCCATATCTGATCAAAGGGTGGACTTGACTTCAACTAACTTAACTAAACTGGACAGCAAAAGTCCCAAAAGAACCAAGTCCCTCGCCAGAATCATTCCATTTTCTATTTTCCTCAATGTTCAACTGCATTCGTGTATTGTCCCGTAATCCCTATACCGTCGCTCTCTTATTGTCTATGTTTATCAAGTCAAGTCTCTGTTTTTTATCCACCAAACCATTTTCTGTTGTGTACAGCAAGCGGGACTCCCAAGAAAAATACTTTTCTCGTGATACGTTACACAATTACACACATTAAACTCCAAGCTCTATGTTTAATGCAAGAGGAGAAAATTTCTTTTGTTTTTATCTAAATTCTATTATTTTCCAACATTTCTATGTAATTTATAAACATTTTCGGTTCCTAAGAACAAAACAACCAGCCGTTAGCAGTCAAAAGGTATTTAGCAGTATTCAGTGTCACTAATATATACATTTAGTCAAACAGAAGACAAGCACATTTAGAAACGCGGCTCTCACTTTGATTTCCATCATCCGTGGGGACTGGGGTAGAATGAAATTGTTCGGCACTAAAAGGTTGTTATATTCTTTAGGTAGTATTACTACAGAGAATATGCAGGATGCATATTATATTTATATCCCAGTGAGTTCCCAGAGCTGCATTACTGTAAATATACAGGGAATCATACTATAAATGAAGTTTTAATCTACATATACTGTTATTATGATAGGGAACGGTGTTGTTTGTGTTGTTGGTAGTAAGCATTGATATTTTGATCGATGCGAGCAAAAACTCTTGATCTCTGACGCTTTTCAATCTGTGATGATGATGAATTTGTGCTAATCGCTCTTGACAATCTGCTCCCTATCAGCGTCAACAGGCCCAGTTCAATTGCAATTCCGTATGAATTCAAATAATTGCCTTGCTTACCAACATTACTGTATTTATGTATACTTACACATCATACCAATATCAATCAAAGCAGCCCCTGCATTCTGTCTAATATTTAATTTGCATTTATGTACCCTTTACTTTCTAACCAATTTACAATAATGATACAAGTCATGCAGGATCCAAGTAAGTTTTACTCACAGTGCAATGTTGCATGCTGCTGCAATATAACTAGTACTTTTTGTTAGGTATTTAAAGTCACTAAAAGTCGGGACTTTCTTTTTTCATGGTTAAATACTTAGTAATATTGCATTTTTTTAAAGTTTATTTAAAACTGTGAATTCTTTATTCAAGTGATGAAGATGTATTAAAGTGTTACTTTTGATTACTTAATAAAATCCTATTTTGCGGTTAGTCTATAAATTACGCATTTGCATGTAGTTCAAATATTACTGGGAATCTGTTTGCAAAACCTCGTCTACTTGGTTTACACATGCATATAACTGATTTGAGCCTTACTCGAAATTATTTGTCGGGCCTTAAAATTTTTATGCAAACTTTTGTTTAATTTTTGTATAAATTAATGTATTGTTTTAATTCCTATTGTTACTGTTAGGCAGAGCCCATGTAATCCTTGTACAAATATTAATAGATTTAAGGTAATTATTTGGCATTTCAATTTTAATTTCTTATTTTTAAATGCAAAACAGTGCATAGTCAAAACTTAGCTTACAATGTCCATATGACTGTCAGTTGTACAGATTATGACTAATCACCATTATTGGCAATGCGTTGAAACCTGTAAAATGGTTTTGCTCAGAGCAGAGAATGGTTTGGTTGATGATCAGAAGAGATGAGATGAAGATCGGAATTCCCGAGTTAGTACATTCGGACAATTCGGAGAGTGCCTTAACCACTACTCGGATTGGCATTTGCATTCGGTTCACTCAACTCATATGGCAGAATGGGATGGGCTCTTTTTTGCACAGAAATGCCTCATTTCAGTCCTGGAGTCTAAGTGTAAAGATGGATTGGATAGAGGATTACTTTGGACAAACTATCTCTTACTTACATCCACCCATCCACTATCCGCTCATATAAATTTCCATTTGCAAACTTGGATATATGGTATAATCATTTGCAGTTACACTACTAATCCTTTACGATAAAGAATATTGCTATCTTGAATAGTGTTATTTTTCATTTTCGTCATTATTTTATCATTACAGAAATCAGAAATCTTCTGAGTAACAATGCATAGTAATTATTGTCAAGTGTGATTTGTTCTTCATTGAATTATAACTGTATTGTACTTTTTGCAATATTTCTTCGGGATTTTGTCTCATTTTGTTACACCATGCATGGATGGTGTATTTTTATATATATATTTCTAAATGTATTTTTAAAATATCTATATACTTTCATGTAAATTTTAAAAATTGCAAGCAAATTAAAAACTTTGTTAAATTTGAGTTTGCAAATTGTTCCTAATAAATAATGTATCATACCTTTTTTATCATAACTTTATTCTTCTTCAGTTTAATCTATTAGTAATGAAACAATTGCAATAATTGCAGATTTTTTATTATACCTTGGCAGTTAATTATATCACTTTTGTTTCCCACAAAATTTGTTTAATTCTCCTAAAATCTAAGTGCAATTCGTCAGATTTAGTTGTAGTAGAGTAAATGTAACTAAATAGGTAATAAATGAGAGGAGGGACATTATCAATTTGTGTTTTCTGGTTCCGGTTGGGTTTGCACGGATTTCTATGTAGTTTTGTTGTTCGCTCTCATCCACTCATCCATGTCCCATAGTTTGTTCCGTGTTTCCGAACCAGAACTAACTTATGTAATGGTACTTACATGGATATTTTCTAAAATTCAGTAGTCACCATGTATAGTAGTTGTCCTTATTGTAATATTCCATTTACACAACTCACTTTGTATTTAAGTTGGGGAGTGAAGTCAAGAAATGAAGAATATGTTTTCTATCAAGTGTACATAATCTACAAAACAAAATACACTGCATATCTAGTATACTTCTAACTAACACATCTGAAAGCCTGGTGACTGTAACCTAACACCTACTGGAAATACACGACACTTTGTTATGTAGTCATTGTGTAAATGGATGTATCACACGTTGAGGGGTGCAGCCACTAACGATACTTCTTTCTTCCGACCTGCTTTCCTTTGTTAAGGGCTCACTTGCCATTCAAATACATAATTCAATGTAATAAGTACTGAAATGCGATATAACTGCTACAATTCAATGAATTCAATTCAATTCAATTTCTAGCCGCTGTGTAAACTAATAAACCACAATCAATGCTTATGTAATGTATTTATTTCAATGCAAACCAAAGTATGAATTCCTAATATGGGAATGAAATTTCATGAAGTGTAAAATTTTTACGGATTAATATAACTTTTAGAACAGTTTTCTTAATTTAGATTGCAAAGTGGTGTGTATTGCAAATGTTTACTCCTAAAATCTCATTTTTTGCAGTTTATCAGTATGAAATTACATTTTGAATATTTGCAAATCCAATAAGTATTAAATTCATCACGATAAATATTGTTAATCGTATTATACAATAGATATTTATTGGATTTTTTATATCAAAAACATTCCAAATGTGTAAATATTTTTCTATTTATTAAATACAGTACCTTATTACTACGGTCCTATAAGCAGGATTCTTAGTTGATAAGTAAAAGCTTATTTTTCCTTTCGCTTAGTTTCCTAGTGTCAATGTTATGCAATGCATACGTCTTTCTATTGTTACATGGAAGAGTAAGGGAGACGGAGGCACGTGGACATGATGACACGTGCCTTTGCCTTTTGATTGCTCCCTTTTCTGTCCTGAGTATGTCAACCTGACTTTACTTCATTTGACTTGACTGAACTTGAATAACTATTGTCTCCTTTTGCTGTTCAGTGTTCAGCTCAACTGAATTTTTATCCTTTAATGCAACAATGCGTATTGTTTTGTTATGTGAACAAAGTTCTGATATGAATAGTAATGCAGTGTGAGTAAGTATTAAAGTAAGTGGTATTATGGAACAAGCAGTACATATATGCATTATGTATTATACAGTAAATGAAAAGATTTGTGCTGTAATATAGTTATGAGTTTAGTATGCATAATACGTAGACTGCAAATCATAATTGCAATTGCACGTGAATGTTTCTTAAATGTCAGCGAGTTAGTGTCATTCATTTAGAATTTTATGTTCTCAGCAGATCACAACAGAAAAATTCTGTCCAGCCCACCTCATTCCATGTCACTTCATCTAATCGCGTATACATTTCATTTGTTTTGTTCATCACATCTATCAATCTTTTCTGGATGTCATCATTACCATAGAACATTTACAGATAGAAGGGTTCTTTCTATATACTTCAGCATAATTCAAATATCTCATCGAGAGAGAAAACAGAGAACACAGAATAACTATGTGATATTTCGGAGATTTTTCTTATAATAAACGAAAGCCAGAAATCATGTTATGTTAAACGTACGTAAAATTTGTTCATTCTTACAAAAAATCATAAAAATTCTAAACTTGTTCATTGTCACTCTGTTTCTTTCTGATGAGATGAGCATGTAATGTCATGTCACGTCACTTTAAGTCACCAACTAGTTTATTCATCATATCTCCGTATCTTTTGTTGTCACTTCAACTGTTTCTGCTACATCGAATGAATTTCTCGTCAATGAAAATGCGTATACACAGGACAGGTATACAAAATCTACTAGTTAAGCTCAAAAAATTTTAACTCAAGAGTAGATAAGGAACATCTCAAAAAATGACACAATGTTCTTTTAATTATTTCCACAACTCTACTTCAACTCTTCATTAAATGAATATTTCTCTTACATTTACACGACTATTTCTGAACAAAACCTATTTGAAATGAATGAGACTATAAACAATGCTAAGCAAATAATAACAATTTGGTGTCACACAACGAAACAATTTTCATTATTTAATAACAATCAATTTCTAGTACATTTTTCTTTCCTGTAAGGTCTTAGAATAATATATAGATAGTAATGAGACAAATTTTTAGAAATTTTACGTAAACTCTTGTTAAATACAGGATGGATAGAAAGATATGAGAATGTAAAGTTAGTAAGGAAGTCGGTATTGTGACAATGAACGTTGTCAGTGTATGATAGTGATATTTTGATGTGCATGTGACTATCTGACGAAAGTAAGTAAACTGGAGATGAGAATGAAGCTGAGGAAAAGAAAGACTATCGTCATCAGACTTGTTCGTTGGTTCTGTCAGTCACTCACACGGTTCAGTTTAGTGATAGCAACTAACTTAGTGCATAGTGCACTAAACTGAGTGATATAGACATGATTTGGAATTTGTACTATGGTGTGGAGGACTAGTATAACTATGACTTTAGTAAGTAGTGTAGGGATGATTTCGTCCAGGCGGGTGCCACAGATAAAGTCTCAAATGAAACTTGCTGCTAGTCAAGATAAGAAATATTTCCACCCTAGTCTCAGGCTACTGACTGACTTTCCTCATCCTCTATTTGCTAACCTCATACCATACCACTCTTTCAAATCTCTCTTCTATAACCTATAGGACATTGTTTGCTTTATACAATATTTGGTGCATGTTCCGAAAAGGATACAGATATATTAAATGTATAACAGATTTGGTAGAAATAAATCTGTATCGTTTGTTCAGCTTTTGTGTAGAAAAGTAGTTCTGATCTATATAATCATTATTTGGTGATATAATTCATAGTTGTACCTCTAACAGAGACAATATATAAGTACCCTGTAACTATCCTTAACCATTTCAATAACAGATATCGATATGACAAAATTACTCGGTAGAAATAATATGTATACAAACCGTGTCATTCAGTTTTCGTCATTTTCAGTGTAGTTCCTATCTCTCGCGTTTCATTGATATCCTATTCTATTTGTTTCATTGTGTTCTTGGTGTCAATCTAGTGGAGGATTTGATTGTCATCATTAACGCTATCACTTGGCTCATTTTCAAATCAGGAAGCAGACTGATTCAAGATTAAATTCTAGTATCACTCTGTTTATTCAATAGATACATCAAAACCCAACTGAATTTTCAGACAGACAGACCTGATGCCATTTTAAGATTTCAATGAAAAAATTCCTCTGTTGTGCTAAATCAATAGTCCCAACTTTCCAAATTCTTTTTCTACCTATGTAAAATATATTCAAGCAAAGAGTTGTAGTACCTATTTAGCAATTCTATTATTACAACATTTATCCACAAAAAAATTAACGGATAGCTGCTATAATTACAAAGAGTATCCTTGTTCGATATAATAAGGTGATCGAACTCTAGGTGTAGTAACTCTTAATAAGAACGAAACTTATCAGAATTGCCATTACCTAATGGTAACACTAACAATATGTAAGCTGCATCCATATGTACATTGTAGGGAAAGTTTAGAGACAGGAAATAGATAAATCTAGATTCCAGAGTTGATATCTTGTGCGCTTTAATATTAGAACGAAGCATTCCCAGTTCAGATAATAAAAATTGTTTTTATTGCAGCAAAGGAAGGGCACGCTGAGATATTTGCATTAGAATTTATTTGAGTTGGAAAGGAAGGCAAGGTAGTAGGACTGTAGAAAGAAAAGCGTGTGTAGCATAACAGTAGAGTGTATAGCAGCAAGTGAGTATAAGACAGTTTAAGAAATTGTTCAGAGAACTGCAACAAACACAATGTGTATCTTTTATCTATGTGGACTAAGGTTTTGTAAAGGAGGGGGAGCTTCCTTGTATTAACACACGTAGGTACACTTTATGTATGTAGATTTGCAACATCGCATAACATTAAAGAAGAATTGGAGTGCGGTGTATGCACATAGATAGAAGAAAGGTAGCTAAGTGAGCTGCGCTAGGAGAAGTCGACAGCAGATATGTATTTAGTTAGAAATGAGTGGAGTCGAGCGGAACCCCCCGTAGGAAAATATTTGGCAGAGCGGAAATCAAAGCGGAGATTAAATTGGGAGAGAGAGCACACGAGAGAAATCATATTTTACTTTTCTAAAAAAGAAACAAATTTCCGACAAGGACGAGCGCTACTCTCTCGCTCTCTTTCCTTTCATTCATTTCATTCCATAACTTTCTATATCTATAGCACATATTATAGTATCAACCAAAATACTCGTATAACCCAGTCTTCTAACTAAGAAATAGAATAATACACGTAGTCACATATAGAAACTACTATTCTGTACTAGGAACCTATATTTATATTTACATTCATTTCTTTGCTATGAACCTACATTAATATAACTTGTATTTATATTTACATTACATGTGTAGTGCACTGCGCATAAGTTACAGAGAGATTCTCATTTGCACAGTTGAGAAAAGAGAATTTCTTGTATGAGAAGATGAACTGAACTCAACACAGGACAGCACGTTCCAGTAGTTAACGGACGTGTTGCCTAAGATTCTAAAATAGTCCCTCTTTTCAACCCTCATCAAAATAAACTTATTTCCAGATCCTTAGCAAAAGGATCATTAAAGATAGACGTGCTTTACTCTTTCCTTGCCTTATTCTATTTAGAATTTCCTTAACTTAACGGCGATAGATGCACAAGACAGGATCTAATGCATCTCCACTTAAGTATACACAGATATTCTTTTCTCTTCAACTAAACGACTCAATTTTCATTGCAACACATGTCACTCTCAAATCTGCAAGTTTCATCTCTAACCTATGTACGTAATTTAAAATCAACCCTTTCCTACTTCTATCTATAATAGTAATAATAAGCATTTTTACTCATATAGTCCGTGTGTGTATAGTTTTCATATTTTATTAACAGAGATGGGAATACAATGTGAATGTGAGATGGAAAGGGTCCTGCAGTTCAAATTTGAACAATTCAAGTAGACCCACTAGTGAGAGTCATTGACTATCATTGACAAGTGACAATGAATAGATGAACCAGAGTTATCAATACTAGTTATCTTCAGTTTAGAGGTTATTGTCTGTATGTTCTTCTGCGTCTCTATGAACTTATGGTGCAATATAGTTTACAGTAGTCGAGTTCTTCAGTTTTCATATACCTATACCTTTAGCAGTGCACATTTATGTCATTTCAAATGAGGAGCGGATTTCTTCCACTTACTTTTAAAACCATTCCCACAGAATCCAACCAAACAAACACAAAAGACATTTATCAATTTTTAATGTTTCCATTTGTGTGGTCTTCCCACCTAAGGGCATCCACCATTCTATTCCAATTGCTTCTTCTGTACAATGTCAATTGTCAAACTATTTCGTATCGTATCAATTACCACAACTAATGTCCACAATACCAAAGATATGTACTACTTGTACGGAACAATACACTGTTAGCTGTTTCAGAGTTAGTTGCGTAAGGCGAATTCTCTGTTGTTTTTTACTAACTGAACTGGGATAATCAGCTAAATACACATATAACTATTTGTACTTATTTTGAAAACTACAATGCTAATAAACTGGCATAACTTAATCTAATCAAATTCTAAATATATCTATTTATTTGTTTTTGAAGTTTCTTTCAGAGACATTTTATTGTGTCAAAATTGTATCAAAATTAAATATTATTGACAAATCAATGGGCACCTATCTAAATAGCATCTGGGGAACTTTTTAAAGGAGCTTTTCATTTTGAATTCAGATTTAGGTGGGTGTATGAAAAGATGTTTATTTTCATTTCGTAAATACTTTTCACTTTAACTATTGAAATTGTTTTGAAACGTGTAAAATTTGCGAATTGCAATTTCTGACGATAGTAAGTTTGATTGTGAAAAAGGTGTGGCAAATATTGGAAGTAAATAAATAGAACGGAAATAGTTAGTAATATATTTAGAATCTAGGTATGGTTAGATTTTCTTTTCTGGTGTAACAATAATAAGATGGATAAGGCTGGTGAAGGAAAGAAGAATGGTAAAGGATATAAATGAGTGCATTAGGTATAGGCTGGGACGAGGTTAGTGTTAGTAGATGAAAGTGGATGGAGGTAGATGGTAAGTACATTAGGGTATGCGATAGAAGTTGGAGAATCAAAGTGGAGCAGGGAATATGCACCGGAATGGAATATAGAAGTAAAGGAACTACTTGAGTTGAGTTGACTGGAGGATAAGAGAAGGGACTGGAGAAGAATTGGAAGAAGCGTCTGTGGCTGCTGGAGAAGGAGGGAGCGAGAGAAGTGAAAGCGAAAGGCAGGCGGGCGGGTATTTTCCTTCTCTTCCAGTTTCAGTTGGATGTTGGACGGACGAAAGAGAAATTTCTCCGAAAATCGGAAAAGAGATAAGACATGATAAATGGCTTTCTATCTCCGTTGCAGTCTCCCGAAAATTTCGCTCGCTCGCTTTCGCTCTCTCCTATCGTCCCTACATATCGTCTCTTCTTTTCTACTACTACAATGCAATAGTCCTCCTCCGTCTGTCTACCCTACCTACCATTGCATTCACAGCCACCGTTACACTTTACACTCCCTACTTACTCCACAGTCCTATATTCTATATTCCACGCAACCACTTTTACTGCCTTCCTCCCCGACTAAATACCAAAGGATATACACAGAGTTGAGCTAAACAACCAAGAGTTAAATTTCCTAAAGTCTATTCTCCTCTCTTCAGTTCGCTGCTTATTTCACTTTGGCTTCGCTGCAACTTTATTCACAGTTTCACTTCTCCTCCTTTCCTTTACTTTTCCTTTGGCACATCTTTCCCACTCTACTTCTACTCTCTCAGCCCTTTAGTCATATTCTATTCTCCATTCTCCTCCTCTCACATTGTAAAATGCGTTTTTATAATATTATTTTGCATCAATAATATTTTAAATAAATGCTCTAAGAATCAGTAGTCTACATTTGGAATTAATGCCTTTTCAGTATATGTGATAGGCTTTACAATCAATTTTAATGTAAATTCCACCACTCAACTTGAAGATTTATCATCCAAAACGCATCTCGGAGAAAGTGCAACAGAAATAATTATGCTATAACGTACGCATTATGAAATTAAGTTTGTATCTGTACTCCATTATTATAGTAATAATTTAAGATATTCTTTACAGTAAAGTCATGAAGAAGCTAAAAACAAGAAAGAAAGCAAAAAAGATTTTTTTGTAAGCGCATTGCAATTTGCTGTGCAAACAAAGCATTGGTATTAATGATTCACCAATGTAGTATAGTTTAACTTTCCAAGAGAGAATGACATTTTTATTTATCTGTCCAACTGACCTTACATTAAAGTTTGCCATAAATGACACAGTAATAATAGTTCTAGTAGAGAGCTTTAATACAGCAATTAGACGGAAATACATAATTACATAACTAAATTTATTTAGCTGGAAGACGTAACCTCTCCTGGAGGGATTTTAGAACGCTGGTCCAATTTTATCGAAGAAAATGGCTTTCGATCAGAGGGTTTGTAGCGTTTGTACAGATTTCCTGGGACTAAGACAGAAGTAGCTGAGCTTTTTAGCACTTTGGCAAAAGATCCGAGTACTGACATTCCAAGTTTAAACTTAACAGTGAATGTTGTGGCCACAGCTTTAAAGGAGCTTGTTGCAAAAAGAATTTCTCTCGTTATTCCCATGGACATGATCAAGGATGTTGAACGAGTGAGAATCCTATTTCCTTTCAAAAGCCTATTTATAGCTGTACCATGAAAACATTTCTGGTTGCTTCTCAGATGGCAGTGATTGCAAATGCAGACGCTCTTTTGCAGGAACTGAAACAATTTCTTTCTCACCTGCCACCATCTAATTGGACTGCGATGAAAATTGTGATTCTGCATTTGACAAAAGTCGCTGCAAAGTCTGAAGCGAATTCTTTAAATGCAAAGAACCTCGGTTGGTGGCCAATTCTCGTCCCTATTTTCACGTGGTGAAAATTGAAAGTAGGAGAAATGCAACCGCAGAAAATTTGGTGAATACTATGATTGATCAGCGTGCCGACATTTTCGGTGGAATAGAAATGAAAAATATTTGATTAATTATATGTAGGTTTGAATGCGCCCCGTAGCTTTGTTCCAATGCAGCAATTCAAGAAAGTTGAAGTGTAATTTATTTATTTAAATGTTTTAACTTACAATTAAATGTTAAATAACAAAACTCACAATAAAGAGCCAAAAATTCTTTAAAATATGGAAATTGTTAGAAAATGTATTTATTAACCCCCTGCAGTGAACTAAACGAATTTTGGTAAACGTATTGGATCTGAAGTTAATGAATCTAGTTAAGATGAAAATTAGATTGGACTGATGACTATAAGCCATAGGAGTTAGGATGCGGCTGCGGGAAGTGGTAAATTAGATGTGTGGATGGGAAATAAATGTAGATTTAATCGTGTGTTTAGAAACGGATTTAGTCCGGATGGGTCACAAGTGTCATTTTTGGGGAAATGCTCAATTGAGTGTAGCGAATCGCTTGACTGCACCCACACGCATATGACATCACATTCTATCTGATACATATTCCGAAGTTTGGTGAATTTTGCACTGCTACGCACTGGTGTATATACCATTGGAGTCAATACATAAAATGTTTCGAAACAAAAGATTACAGTATAGGATGTTTGATATTACATAGTAATAGATTGTTACGTCACATTAGATGGTAATATTAATGGTGCAGGGCGGTTGTTGACGTTTTTACCTTATGGCAGGCGAGGACTCGAGCTTTGGTGCTTTGTAAACTTAACGAGGGTTATATCGAGACAGAGAGTGGAAGCGTAGCTAATAGGATTCAAAATAAATGTATAACTTTTAGTATCTGCTTGTGCATAATGTAATAGATGGAATAAGATAGGAGCGAGATAGTTGATAGTCGGAAAGGAAACCAAAGGAGTTTACGTTTACATTTAGCATTTACATACCCGTAGAATAGACTACACTAGCTGATGCATTGTAAGCTGGTTTGGTTTGGTTCTTGTTCATCTTGTTATGTTATGTAGTGTGGCGTGGTGTGGTTTGGTATCTGTAGTTTGGTGAAAGAGGAAAAGTCGTCGCATCCCATAGTGTGCCATAGACATTAGATTAGAATTCCGTTAAATCGCTATTTGGTATGGTAAGGACTTAATGGGCAGTTTAGTTTACTACTAGTGCGTGGCATTATGTGTATCGAAATAAGAAGGAAGACAGAGTTTAGTTCGACTGGACTGGTTTGGTGAGTGGTGGGTAGGGAGAGTCCTTATTTAATTTATGATGTCATGCAATCCGTTGCTTCAATAGACTGGGAGGGAATAAAAGGGAAAAGAGGACTCTTGGGAGCTCCATCAAAGTCGACTCTATGGCTCCCTCGACAATTATTATTATTTCTAGCCAACACACTTTCCTTTGACTTTGCTTTACTTCTCCGACGCTCCACTCCCAGTCTCTCTAACTAATGCTCACTACAATACACTTTCATCATTTCATACATATTCTCTTTCTCGCCGGGTAATTCCTAAATTTCAAGACACTTCTAGTTATCATATTTTATACCCTAACTACATTCAACAAAATCTCACAAACATACTTTGTTGTTCTTTTGTCTTCCGCACCCACACATTGTTAGTTTACATTGCACTTACTTCATTACTACCCGCAATTTATATCCTCTACAAACTAAGTCCAATGTGTTGCAATTGCAAACTCTGCACCCGTAATGGATTGCCTTCGAATGAGCAATTTGCATTCAACATTAATAATAATAGTAATAATAATATCGTTGTAATTTATAGCACACATTCCTCCAACCTGTTATCTTTAAGGAAAAAGAATTAAATTTATAAATTGAAAAATATCGTTCGCATTTTAATTCGTTGCATTTTTTCAAATATTTACTGTTTTTTGTTTTCTAAAGTTTTGCCGGAAGAAAAAAATTAACATTACGAATATTTTGAATATTGACCTGAAATGAATTCTTTGTTTTCTTTTTACTCTCCAAGTTTTTAGGTTGACTGAGATGAGAGAGAAAGTTACTTTGGAGAGAAATTGAACGTAGGTATTTGAGTGCACGTTATTTGAGTAGAACATATAAAATGTTGTGGACTGTGAAGAAATGTGTTATTTAAATTATGAGGGAAGAAAAAATAATGAGTAATGTGTAGTAGTTATTGTGAGTACAAAGAAGAGTGTTATTTTTGAATGTACAAGTAAAGTATGAGTATGAGAGGAATATGTGTTTTATAAGTAGGAGTATAAGCTAAGGGATATAAATCTAGAGTTGAGAATCTGACAGTATAAAATTGTAGCATTAAAGTTGGGTAAGTGAGGCAGTTGAGTGTATTGTGAGTGAGTGAGAGGATATAAAAGAATGTATGAATAGAGAAAGTTGCCTTGAGGTAGCCCCTTGGGAGATAGACATTTGCATCCAATTCTTCGCCAACCACTTCACCACAATCACATGACAATACAGAAACGCTCAACAGAACAGTAGACAAGAGTGCTTTGCAAAGTACAACAAGCGAGTACATATTCAGATAGAAGTACAGCGACTCGAGAATAAAAAGGAATATAATGCATAGTGGAGGAGACTATGAAAAACCGCGAGACATACTTTACTTAACCAAAACGAAGGAAACTCTTTTGCATTACGAACAACTACAACTTCTTATTTCCTACTTTTTTCAAGATTTTAACATGACAATGGCCATGGAGTATAGTGTAGCAGTGCTTTGCTCGTCCTATTTCATCTCGTCCTCTTCAACTCCGCTTTTCACATTACTCTTTTTGTTCGCTTTATTCTTTCCTACTCGCCAATCCTCAAGATGAATACTTTGCATAATCATATTGTCATTATAGGCGTTTTTAAAGTTAGTTTTGCCTTGCAGTATCCTAATCGTAGTGGAGAAAGAAACTCACGTCAGTTCCGTTATGCTCTTTTTATGCTTCACGTCTCATCTACGAAAACTTACTTACATCAGACAACTTTACATTTATATTTACATATTACATACATTAGCAATTTATGAGATGTATCTGGACTCTGTTCTTGTACATGGGTTGAAACAACTTTCCATAATGTTTTAATTACACCTCCTCCTCTTGTTCTGCAACAGTATTATAACTTTTCTTACATATACAAAGAATTGCTATTATTATAACTCAAGATTTACTAGTGGAAGGAGATGCTAGATGATGACTCAAAAGTTGGGGCAAAATAATTCAGAATTTATTTTGTATAGACAGAGTGGAGAATATGGGAGATAAAGAGGAAGGACGGAAGTGAAGAGAAATCAGAAACAGTTCTCTATGATTGGATGGATGGATGGAGAGCGGAGATAGTTGGATTGATATGATAACATTGTATTCGGATAAGGAGATGCGGAGAAGAGAAGATGAGATGAGTCGAAAAACACCAGAGGAGACGAGATGAAGGGAAGGCAGAGAAACTCTCAAGATTGGCATGCGTATTTTCATTTGGGGATGCTGAACACAAAGTCGACAGAGTTGAGTTGAGTTGGTGATAAAAGGAGATGAATGGATGTTGCTCTGTTCGTTGGTGGGAAAGGGAGATAAGGAAGTTTCATATGAGATTCAGATATGCTCATCTCTTCTCTTTCCTTTCTACTTATACCTTCATCTCCACTTTGCACACGTATATGGAGAATATATTATTATCATCTAATGCCCTCCTTCCTCTATACACTCAAAGAATGAATAGAAATAAGGAATGTATATTCTATGGATCTCTTGTTGATATGTTTATACTCCTATACTACCAGGATAATATTATACGAATTCTAAGGATTACCTCCATAGTTGTGAATTCGTTGTCTTCTCCTCTTATGCAGGTTTATGTACTTTAATTCTACTCTCTATGCCTATATCTAATGTTATGACGCAAACTACTTGTTTATCTAAACTACACAGTAGGAGATAATAACAAACGAAACTGATAGCAGCTACATTCTACTACATTTGTTTGTATCATACTTATTGTTAGTAATAATTTTACCTAACCAGTCCTCCTACCTACTTGCTTTCACTCTAATAAACATACCACTATTTTATTGGAACAATATAAAATACTCACCCTAGGTTCCACATACACTTGCTATACAATTATTATACGTAATAAACATTATTTAACTATCCTCACTACAGGTTTTAATACCTCAGTATAGGTATTTAGGACCTCTACCTTAATAATTACTTGAAAATTTATTGTATTCTAACATTAGGCAAATAAAATCTGACTCACCAAATTTTACTTGCACTTTTAGGTAAAAACTTATATTTTCAAATTAATTTCGTACATTTTGGTAACCTATCTTTTATTTTCATGACGCAACTATTAATACCTCAAATAAATTATATAGGTAAGCTTTTGGACTGAGTAATTGGTTACTAGCTCTAAAATTTCATAAAGATTGCTATTCTACTCGAATTCTTACTACATTGACAGCAATTAAATCTGGAACACAATATTAGTTCGTATTTAAATAAATTTGTGTTAGTTTGAATATAGTGGAGGAAATATGGTGTCTGAATTTAGTTGGTGAGCGAAATAATAGGAGCGGAGGCAGAAAAGAGCGGATTGTTTGTGTAGAGGAAATGCATAGAATGACAAGGCTCCAGTAGTCTTGAGTTTAGTTGACTTGACTCAATCTCTCATTCATCTTTTGTCTCCTCATTGTGAATAGTAATAGAGAGTAGTAAAGTTAGCTATGGGAGAAGAGTACATACAAGTCGTGAATACTCATTGCAGAGTTTGATATGCAACAAAGATAAGAGTGACTGTCGAGACTGAGTAAGTGAGACTTGAGAGGATTGTTAAACCGTGGAGTGCAGTGTTATTTGGGAGTCGAAGAAGAAGCCTAGCTCTGAAGAAAAATATAGACATAATCAATGGAAGGCCAGGTTTGTCAAAAGGAGACTTTAAGGGTCTTATTATTCTCATGTGATGTGAGGTAAAGGATGAGACGGTGATTATGTAATGTATTTGTGTCCCACGCCAGCCAAGATGTGGATGTGACTTGATTCTTCCGAATACAGAAAAAGATAGTCTGGACTGGAGACAGAACACAGACTGGAGATATGAAATATAGTAAAGAAAGACATCCGAAGATTCGGAGAAGATGAAGAAGAGCGGAGACAGACAAGGCAAGACAAACTAAGCAAAGACTTTGAAAATAAAAGAAAAAGGGAAAAGAAGGAAAGGGTTAACTAACAAACAGTCGGGTTCAAATCTCAATGGGTATTTACTATTGTGAATAACACACATACTAAAGTTAACGTATCTTCCACGAGTATCTCTGCACCTATCTCCAATTATTCCTATCTCTTCCTAAAAGAACATTATGAGAAATAAACGAAGTACAACAGTATAACATATCTAAATACTTAAATTACATTTACATACTATATACTACGTACATCAGTTAAATCCTCCTGTTCAGCTTTCGTTCTTCTTCTCTCTCTCTCTCTGTCGAAAAGGAAATATCTTTACTACTACTGAGTCTCCACATATGAGATTGACATGACAGCGAGTCTAATTAAGGGGCCACAAGCCACTGACTGAAGCCACCAAAACGGCGCCGTGATATTTGATCCCATTTGCATTCAACAGACTCTGTTTGTATGTACACGCACAGTTATAACTTTACGGAGGAGAAAACAAAATCCTAATAACACTAACCCTATCTCCTTCATTCTATGTTTTGTCTTTAACTACAAACTCACATCTCGCACACAACAATAATAACACAAAACGTTGACAACATTTCTCTTGTGCTATTCAACTAACACCGTGTATCCCAATGCGTAATCATATCATGATTGTTGTAAATCTATGTACTACATGTGTCTACACATGTTTCATATGGTTCTCAATCCTTTTCCCTATTTATACCAATACGTACACTTTGTACACTAAAATTACTTAAAAAATTAACAGTTCATAAATAGTTTTTTCAAATAAAACCGTTTTTAAGGAGAAATTTTTTCCAATTAAATCTAAATTGTATTTGTAATCTAATTTAATTAACAATGCATTTTAAAATGATAGGATTTGCAATGTTACCCAGAATTAAAGTAAAGCAGAGTTTTTAAAATGGTTTTGGATGAAATTGTGGATATATTGCATGGAAAATGTAGAATGTATTACAAGTATGGTAAAGATATGAAATTGAGACTTGATCAACTGTGTGTTTATTTATTAATGAAAAATTATGGTTTTGACATGAAGTGGGTTTGTGTATTGTTGGTTGAGTAAGAAGCGGTGGTAGAGATGACAAGGACAATTATGTGAGTATTGTGATGGTGAGTGTGTAAAGTGAGTATTTGTATAGATGGAACATTATTCTGAAGTGAGTTAGAGTTTAAATATAAATGATGGAGTTGACCCGTGTCGTGTGTGGTCTGGCTTGGTTTGTTTTCTGTTCTCGGGTGGGTAATACCTATGTAGCAGAGAGACAGAGTAGGATGAAGTGGTTAGTTAGTTTAGGTTTGATATTATTGTGGTGGTTTGATGGTAAGCACACGTAACTGCGTTGGATATGTAATAAGAGTAGCTAATTCTCGTAGGCATAGTCGCGAGGAGATAATAGGATGGTTAGCACTGTAAAACAAGTGAGTCGCTTCTGGCCTGGGTCACATCCGCCCTTATAACAAGTTGAAATACGATACACAGGATTCGTATCACACTATAATATCCTATCACATCCATCCAATCAACAATTTAAATGAATTGCTCCGATGGTAAATCTCACAGTACGTTTTATTTTATAATCCCTTCATTACATCACATTCATTGTGCTATTATTTTATACGAACAAGTACCTGTAGCTAGTATATTACTTCTCTACGGACAAACTGTGGACTAATTGGCTCACTTCTTACTTTATATTACTCCAAGCCAAGAAAAGATAGGTTAAACTTATGTAACGCTTCTGATACATGTTTTTAATATTCAATTGTGCTTTACAATACAAGGTATAATGGCCAAGGCCCACAAGAGAAGGAACATTTAATGGTAGGTACAAATACAATCGTCAGAAAAATATATCACAAAATTCACTATTCCTTATTCCGTTTATCTTCATCAAGATCACAATATTATTCCTGTAGAAGCAGACAGACACAAGTAGTAGATGCAATAAAAGATTTAGGTATCACTGATTCTAACTCACTGCTGTAACAAGCAACACATCATTATTGTAGGTATATACTTTTTACAAACTTCACTCCATATGCCCCGAGATAATAAGGTATTCATTATTTTTAACTACTTATAGAGATTCGTACTTACAGATAATGTAGTGCAATACAATGTAATGTCATTTATGTTCTATAAGAATTCGTCGGTGTGTTTATTATATTGTAATTCTGCATTAAGTGTTGTTCTGTAGAGGAAGACTGGAAACCTTATGAATAATAAAAGTAACAAACATATCTAATAGACACTTTACATTTCCTGTGTGTTCTGTTCTCCCAGTTCGTTTTAAATACTACTCACATCATATACATTCACATAAAGATACAGATACAAATAAGATGGATTGGTTTCTATTTAGTTTTCGTTTTTACGTGTAGCATGACATGACATGACTTCATTTGATTTCATTTGCCGTCCCTTGACATGACTTGTTTTAAATAAATCTGATTCAAATTAAATAAATGGGGGGATTATGTACATATATACGCTTTGATATGTATCTCTCCTTCCGGAGAACTGATATTTAAGGAAAATAAACGGAATACTACGAATCGCTTTAACACAAGTGAATAAATGTGGGAAAAGTGTCAAAAGCAAAAGGGCTTACATAATAATAACTCGGATTTCCTCACTAAGACACACAGAGACAAGTTTTTAGTTGGAGACATACCCGCATCAGATTCACAACTACAATATACACTGCACTTGTGAATTCCAACCTGCATCAGTTGTGAAGTATGAACATGAGAGCACTTACAATACAAAACATATTCTAATTGTAGTGCTGATGGCTCTAGAGTTTATGGGTGGCTTTGGCTTTCCTAGTTTCATATCCTACACTCCACTATCGTAACCTATAGATCATGAAACTATCTATCTTGATGTGATCTACCATTTACCTTTCATGAGAATGTGAACTCTACGCTAGTATTTTCATACGCATTCAAATAATAAATTATTAGAGGATTTTCCTATCTCCCATTACACCTTTAGGATACATAAAGCTAAATTCTTAGTAATGTTCTCTGTCGAAAGAAAACTTAGTTATCTGTGTAAGCATCAATGGAAAAAATTAACATAATTTTCCAGAACATTATTCTCTACATATTTTACTGTTTTAATATTCTCAATCTCACAAAGTCTTCAGCTTTCAATCAGAAACTAGTAAACTAGATTACTAATCATGTATTTGTTCAACATTGAAGCTTTAGTATGTGTGATATGACATTGCGGATGTTTTTCTTTATAAAAATCCATTATTTTATCAACTATAGGGAATGTGAATGTTGTATTCGAGAAGGAAAGAGGATTTTTAATGAGGGAATCAGACAAAGTCGTAGTTATATCCATTATTAACTAAAAACTAAAGCTTGGATAAATAACAGGACAGAAATAATGTGCTGAGTTTGTATTAGTACAATATTGCGGTTTCTTAAATGCATAATACCAGTATAAACAAAAATAATGGTTTTATAACTTGTAGTAGTATAGCATTAGAATGATTATAATAGTGTGTAACTTTAAGCAAATTGCGAATTGCGGTTTATTATACGATAGAAACGATAATATTCTTGGTATTATTACACAGTTTGACTAGTATGCATAAATATTTGCAGTAAGGTTAGCTATGAAAGGTTAGATATGATTTGTACTGAAGTATCTCGCTTGGTACTATGTTGAAAAGATGGTTGAATAGTGAGCAGTGATGCAAATGAGGATGACTCCTGCGGATTGAGCCTCCGACCGTCCATCCGTCCCGGTCAAATTAAATTAAACGCTCGGAGAGCAATGTTAAAAAACCCATTTGCAGTAAATCAGTTGGTGAGCCACTTGAGTGCTTTCCTTCTTCCAGCAAACTTAAGTGGAGTGGAGTACGGTACGCTAGGAATATAAAGTTACAAGAGTCATAGTTTAATATAGTGTACAGGCAGGACAGAAAAATAAAGTAACCACTAAATGCACTCTTAGAGAATCTGCATTAAGAATTGTATCGTTCCATGTTTTGAGTAACAGCTTCTTCTCCTGCGGAAATACTTAATGTACATATTAAATGGTAATAAAAATAAGGATTTTCTCTATTCTGCAAAAAAGTAGAATAAAAATAAAACTAAGTTTCTCAGTTCTATTCATACTTTGACTGAGTAGCAACTATACATCATACAAAATATAGAATATTATATTCCGTAGCGTTTCATACATTACATAGTACTAGAAGGAGAATAAATATGATAGAGAGTCTAGTCCATAGTGGACGTAAACCACAATGGGTAGCTTTACTCACTGAGTTCAGTTGGAAAAATGAATTCAATTTAATCTGGTTGCTAGACGAACTGAGACCAAGAAAGTTTCGCTTGACCAATCATCCCCTATTTTTATGGCTACTCTTCTTCTCTTATCTTACTCCTTACTCGAATTCACTTCGCTTAGACTATTCTGCTAAATTTACTTTTCTTCAGTATACTTTATGGAATATATGTATGAAATATAGTTTACAATTTGTAGGGAAGAGATAGCTGTTTTGGATTTGCCGTAACTCTGCTATATATGCTTATCCAAGACAAGTACATTACACATAGAAGTATTTAGGTAATTGCGTTGTATGACTTACTTGTTACGACGATATGTATGGATTTCATGTAGTATTATTGTTAGACTTGAATTTTATCATATGATATCGTATCGCATGATATGACTAACACATACACTAGTCTAAAGTTATATCTGTACGTAAAGAGTAAACTTTGAGAGACTCAAGTCACATGTCGGCTGGTTGTTGAATTTTTATTCTTATCTCAAGTTACATATTTCGTGCTCCTGCTAGGCTCTACAATGTATAGTACTACATTACATGAATACAATAGTGTATGAATTCTCATTAAGATTTCAGGGGGCATTACACCAACGAAATTGAAAAACATTTTAATAGGTCCAACTTCTTTCGGATGCAATAAGAGCATTTGTGCTCTGTATGAAATAAGCTATTGTACACGCCATGGCGGTTAAAAACGATATCAGAAATATCATAATGGCATACAGGACTCACTCACCAGTCAAACATTCCGTCCTAACGTTAAAATTAACAGCCCTCACCTACACCTTCTTCCTTTTCTAATTCTAATCTCTTTTTCTCAAGTCACACCAAAGCGCACACTCTAATAAAACTCAGGTTAATTTTAACTCGAGTTAAGTGTAGTAGTTTCAGAGGAGAGGTAGCGAAAACAATGTGACTAACAATAATAACCTGGCTACTCTCTATTTATGTGTGCCTACTGTTTAATGGTTAACCTTCGTTAGATCTCTATCGCACAGTCATACTCATTTAAATTTTAATTACCCTCCGCCGCAACTATAATCAAGCACACTTAATTTATATGTGGACACAATACCTGTGTGGTTTCGTTCTGTTTGTAGGAATGTAGTAATCTCCCCGAGTAAATATCGTTAGGTACATTACATGCAACACTGTGTGTGTTTATATTATACGCAGTTCCTCTGATTTACAACTGGCATTAAAAGATGAATGTCTTCCTTTATAATAATTTACTATCAGAACAAGACAGACAATAATATGAATGCTCACTCATTCACTTTGTTTGCAGAAATAAATAATAAGTCAAAACGTAAATTCTCTTTTCGTTGTATTTGCTCTGTGTTCTGTCAAATCAAATCCATGCGAAACACAAGTGCTAAATTAAATGATATATTATGTACTATACCTGCCTCATATATATTTATATTTTATCGCTACAGAATATCTAGTTTCTACTCTAATACTTACAATGTATACAGGAATCGCTATGTTATACCTAAGCAGATGAGCTAAAATGATAAACAATCAAATGAATGAACTTGTGAGTGAGTGAACATTCACAATGAAACGGAGCAGAGGAAGCTCTAAGAACGGCAAATGACATATCCCATCCCGTGACTCAAAACTAAACAACAAAGAGAATTCTGCAAGTCTTTACTAAAGTAGCTGAACAGATTATTGTCGCCTTCCATTACTTTGAGCCATGCATAGCACCGCTTTACAAGTGACACAACTTAATATTATTCTCCGTAGGTGTTAGTTTTCTGGGTACACAAAACCAAATGCGAAATGACTAAAAATAACACATTAAATTTCTGAAATATGTGATCTCTAACTTAAATTGATTAAAATAATTAATACCAACCAGAAATTTTAAAATTATTTTGTAATTTTTATTTTAAAATAAGTTACGTAGATAAAGGCAATCTCCATTCCCGATTTGTCAAACCAAAGCTCAATAGAAAACTCTAAAACTCTACTATAGTCACAATAAATTCATACTGCAAAATTAAAATAGCTTAGAAAAATCAAAAGTTGTCTATTGTCCTGAATTTCCCTGTAACATGTATAAATTTAGAATATTTGTGTCGCACATTGTATATAAGCAAGAGGTTAGTTACTCCTGTGTGCACTGTATACTAGAATATATTAATGGCTTACCTATAGTAAATAGTAACTTGTACGAACAAAAGCGACGTATCTGTATTTTAGTGTAGAAATGCTTTACGACAAAACTCTTGGAGATAACAACATATTTCATAGTTTACGGTAGTCCCTTTCTTTGGCTTTGGTTTATGATGGCTTAGTTAGTTTGTGTCTGTTACGCTAGAATTTTCGTGCAAAGTGTTCCTGTGCGCGTATTTGATATGATACTGTGATGATCTTTGTTTATCTTTAGCTAACTCGTCCAAAGTGTTTTCTTGTGCAATATAGTTTCTTTATAGTTATCTGGATGCACTACAACAGACTTCCTCGTGTATTTGACAAAGAGATGAAAATCAATGATGAAATCGAGGTAGAAAAGATATAAAGTTTCTCTATACCTTCTGCACCATATAAAGTGTCTTTTATGGATAAACATTTAATAATGGTTATTTAGATGTTGCTTTGAAATGCATACTGTGCATACTTTCAATGAGCAAGGATAGATAGGAGAGAGCAAATATAAAGCAAGGCCCGTCACTCGATGTCAAATCAAAGAGATATAGATGTAGATATGTGAAGACGGGCAGAGTTACTAAAAGATGGGTTGGGAGCTCTAATTAGATAAGAAATCTTTGCGGTCCTGCTTTTCCTCATCTTCATCTCCGTCATCATTCTCATTGTCGACATCTCATCTCATCTGATAGTCTTATTCTGTTTATACATAATATATCTATACTTAAGTACATACTTCAGTTATATTTATTGTGCTCTGCGTTATGATTATGATACTGTAATGTACAAATACTGTACATGATTACGTAGCTGTGATCTGGTTTTCTATTGAAATGTTTCTGAGATTGCAGTAACTAGTATTAGAAAAACTAAAATTACATATAAACAACTATGTTACTTTAATGTACAATTACTTACCCTGGTTATACTATCTTTTTTGCAGTATCTTTAGTGTTGCATACAATTTCCTGATAAAGTAAGTAATCAAACACTAGAAAAATTAATGGTAGAGCCGATAGATAAATAAAATTCGTTCTGCCTCCTATTTTGTACAATGTTCTAGTATCGATAAGATTCTTTTTCATGATTCTCATCTTTTCTTCTCACTCACACTTTCAGGTTTAATATATATTATTATAGCAACCACCACTTGCTAGGCTATGTGTACTTTACAGAATTGCGATACAGGTTATCTTTGCTATGCGGTTTACTTCAATTCCTATACCTATGGGAAACCTTATAAGATAACACGCATGGGTTTCTATGTATCAGATTAGATTTATTCTGTAGTAGAAAATCATTCGGATTTTCTATCAGCACACGAATCAACCTTGTCGGTTACTGAACATTTATCTTTTTACTCCTTTGCTATACACATAGTTAAGTACTTAACGATACAACACAAATTCAACCAAGTCCTTTACAAAATTACCACAATTTTCAATCTAATGTTGCAAAATCCCATTCCTTACTTAATTTTTCAATGGTAAACGTGATTACGTGATGTCCAATTTTTAGTGGTTCTATAACATTGCAATTGTCACATATATTATATATAAATCAATGTAAATGCGAATTATGGGAAATGTAGCACTCCAATATCCAAACAAATTTACTGAACTGTGAATATTATTACTTAATATTACATTTCAGGTTCAAACATGAAAAGTGACCACTACTAAAACATTTTAAAACAAAGCGTAGTCCATACAAAACTTACTAAAACAGGAACAATGAGTACTTCTATGCAAGAATTCTGGATAAAATGTATCTATTTTATATATTTCCAATAGAGCACATTATATTATTCGGGGGAATCGAGCGTAGATATAGGATAAGTACCTTTACAAAAAAAGAAATAGTGAGGATAATTGCAGTGTGTACTTATATAATAAAGGTAGGATAGTGGTAAGTGCTATTGCAATAATGTAGTTTAGTTTTTGTACATTGTAGGATGTACTTACTAACAAATGATAACATGGTGAGAAGAATGGAAAAGTAACAGCTTACATAAAATGCGGAGAAGAATAGTTTTTAGTACGTATTGAAATTGAGTATTGAGCTCGGAAGAGCAAGCATGTTTAGCGTAAGCGTATGCAAGTTTGGCTTTGGTTGAGTTTGTCGGAGAATCGTGATTGTGAATAGAAAGGAGGAACTTGAAATTTATCTGTCGGATGATCAGAGTGGAAGATAGTGTTTCCAATTGTGAGTTTTGTTAGCTCCTCCAGAGATATTCTTATCATCCAACAAATGTGTTGTGTTGTGTGAGGATCAGATCAGGGGCTTTGACACCATCAGCCATCAACCAACTCACATCACATTCAATTCACGGCACAAGAGTGTCCTCTCTATCAATACTCTTCTGCAATATCCTCCTGGTCTGGTCTGGCCTCGCTTCACATTCACATTATTTAAACACTCTCCACTCAATTCAATTCAAATGTATACAAGTACAAAACATATACATTTACTCTTCCAAGTTTTGATTGTCTCTGTTCAAAACCTGGTTTGCTTGTGTTACGTATGTATATAGTTAGGTTTGATTTACTCTTTGCCCCGTTTTACCCGCCTGTCCTATTGTAACTGTTATTGTGTACAATATAATGTTCCATGCCAGTTTCCATTTGAATTTTGAATTCAGTCCAGTCCCAGTCCAGTAATGTATTGCTGGCATGGGCCTACGTTCTATTTCATTCCTTTCCTATTGAAATCAAGGAAATCAGTGAAACCCATCAGAAGAAGATACGGATCTTCACTAGTCCACTCTTCTATTCCCTCTTCCTATCTGTTTTCCATCTTCCCGGCGTCACCACAAAAAATCTCACATTGCCTGGCATGGCATAGCTTTTCTCTTCTCACTCACTTTGCCTGGTATTCAATTCTTTTCCCTTCTACGTACATAATAGTCTCTATGTGTAACATTTATCTATCAAGACATGATGTATGTATTTGTCTATATCTATAATCTATATAAGTTAAACCCAATGTGCCCATTTCAATAATGTCATGTCTAGCTCCACTTGGATATATGTACAAATTTGTTTCTATCCATTTCTTTATGTAAGCGCAACATTTGTCATTATAGTACAATACTCTACAAGGTAAAGTAAAATAGTTTTGTTAAGGTATATGGTATATTTAGTAGTATTTTGGTAAGACTAGTAAACGCGTGCCTTTCTCTCATCTCCAATCACAATCATAATCTTTCTGCACATAATATAATAATAATATAAGCACAGTACATGACAATAGAATAAAAATGTAACTACATATTCAATTCGGATGAAATGGTTATAATACTCGGATTTACAACTTATACTCATTGTAATGTAAACGACATGTAGTAAGTAACGACGTAATATCTTGTCCATACCAGTTCATGTAATAATATGTAGCAGAAAAGCAATCTCTCTGTTGTTGGCTCTGTTCATTGTCAGCTGCTCTTGTTCATCTAAATTTACGGCGTCCATATAATCTGTTGTATTATAGTATGTATGTAATATATGTGTACTAGTTAAGTAGTTAGAGTTAATGGTGCCTTGGATTGGTTTGGTTAAGCTGTAGTCTGTTTCATTTTGTTAGAATGGAAAAGCAAAGGTGCAATGCAACGAAAGTGTTGATGAGTTCCAATATTTCCAGTGTGAATGCCATAGAGAAAGAAAATACAGCAAACTATCAGTGAGATGTGCCAGAGATAATGGAATAATGGAGTGTAGTTGTCCTGTCGTGTCATATTCCATAGACTTTTGTTAGTTAATACAGATAACTGCAAGTATAAGGACAAGAGGCGAGAATGAAACCTAATGAAACCACAACAGAAGAGACGCAAAGGCAAGAAAGGCAAAACCCCAACACTTTTACAATCCAACGGCCTTATGTGGTGTAAATGTGTAAATGTAACTGCAGATTGCTTTTTTCCTTCATAATATTCCCATTACAAACAAATAATATTATGTGTAAGGCAGACTTACAGATATTATAGGTGTTCTGTGTTAGTCTTCTTTCCAGGTATGTACATAATATTCCACCATACCACGCTAAAATGAAATGAAGTAAACCAAGATGAAATAATAGATAAAATTATAATCCCCGATGGGAACGAGAAAATGGAACTACGGCTCGTTTGCCTGTCTTGTCCTCGCTTTGGTAAATTATAATATAATTTTTACGCATTTACAATATTCACCCCAGTTTAGGAAAGTTTTATGTACACAAAATGGCAATACGGCATCTACAAATTAATTATCATTAGAATTTTAATCAATCAACCAAAAAATCTGATTGGCTTGAGTTTTATATGAACTGGAAAATTTTTTGAAAATATATTCCAGTCAAAAGTATAACAGAAAATGAGGATTTGAGAATTTTCTTCCAAAACAGCCTCGACTTTTAAAGAGCATACAGAGTTTGAGAAATGCTATTAAAATTACGCAGCGGAGTTCATTATAATTGTCAAGTATTTAAAAGGATTTCTATAACGATGCTACTTAAAAACTGTAAGGTATTTCTTAACTTAATAAATTCATGTACATGAACATTTGAATAAGGTTTAGTTACTTCAGATGGTAGTTCACTTTCTAAAGTAAAAGCAAATCCACATGACAATTATTTCATATAGAGCTTATCTGAACGAAAGATCATTTTCACACTGAAAATTGACTGGTACCTTTGGTGTTGTGGCAGTTGAGTTGCTACTTAATTTGTTTCTCACAGAAAAACTGAATATTGTGTAGACTGTGTAGCATATTGTATGTATTTGGTGTGCGTAAGCATAATATGAAGTAGCCAAGCACGCCAGACTGGACTATTATTGTGTGTGTCCTATTCGCACTCTAATAATAGTTTTGTGAAAAGTGAAGTAAAGCCAAAGTATGGTAGAGTCCTTTTGTGTGTATTTAAAGGTTAGAAGAGACGAAAACAGACGAAGCCAATGCAACTGCTATCTTCAATCTGGAGATGCTATCCATTCATCTAAGAGACTATCTCTAGTCCCATCCGAATTCAATTTTCAGCTAACACCGCAACAAACCAGACCAGACCAAACCAAACCAAACCACAAAGTAATGCTTCTCCTAACTCTTAGTTAACTAACGACTAACTCAGACTATTGGTGCAACCACCTTTGTATTAAATATCAATAAAGTCCCTTCCAAGTCTATGATTATACGTTTCATTATACTTCACTCTAAATAAGGTTGTTATTTCTATATGGTTCTGGAAATATGAGTGACTGCAGTGTATACTCTTTCTTAGGACTGTGCTTTATTATGGACTTGTCATGTCAGTCAATCTCCCAGTGAATCAAAACGAAAATTTAACCAGTAGATCAAAATCACTCTTTCTCGTGTGCTATAAATAAATTAAAATGTAATGTAGTTAGCATTTCGTGTGTAACTTGATATAGACAGAAAGCGTCAAACAGTCTGATTCAATTTTAGTTTCTGTGCTTACCACATTAGTACACAGGGTAGCAATTCAATGGAAAAGAACAGGGATACTTGGTGTAGTAGAATACTGAGTACAACAAGTACGATGGAACTAATCTTTCTAAATGCATCTTTGTGATGGGATGTGGTGTGTAATTATTTAGTATGAAAATAATTCTTTCATAGTTTTTTCTCTTTATCTCTTCGTGGAGTAATTACAGGTGAGCAAATGAATTAAAAGGTGAGAATAGACAAAAACATAAGTACTTTATACTTTATACATACATTTGTAGGATTCTAATGAAAGTTACAACTTTTTGTTCTGTCAATGAATGAAATTATTGTTTGTACATACAATACTGTGTACATACTATATCATTCTGACAAGACACCAGGATTCCTTTTGTATTACTCTTAAATTCTTATAGCTTATATTGTATGATTTGGAATAAAAGTTATTATTACAACACCAAAAGTACTAAGTGAGACTGAGAGGTCTTTAAACGAGTAAATAAAAAAGATGCTTTATGCTATTTCGGATAGAAAAAATTAAGATATACCGTGAGAAATGAATTTGAAGGGAAACAAACGTAAAATCGTGATTGAACTTAAACAGGAGTCGTAAGTAAGGAAAGTTAAACTACTGTGGGTGTTGTAATAATACGCTGTGGTAGCAGTCAGTAGTTGGCAATAAAGGAGAAGGAAAGCAAGAAGTGAAACAGCATGTTTATGTTCAACTAGTTTTCGTTTTAATGGTAGATGTCAACTGACAAGAGAAGTTGGTTTTGTGGCTTTGTGATAGCATTATTAGTTAATTAATTGCTTTTTTGATAGAGTGATAGTGATAAGACAACAGAAGGGAGGCAGAAAGACAGACTGGCATCAACCAACTGAACAAAACATTATTTCACACATAAGTAACATGCATTTGCAGAGTTGTTCCACCGTATCTATTCCAGAGCTCCTTTGCTGTGGTTAATTAAATATGCGACCTGTCTGCTTCCACCCACCAAACACCAAACTCAAATAAATAATACAAATCTATTCACTCTTCCATGTAATGAAAAGACAAATAAATTGCTTTCGAAACTTTTCAGTTTAAAACTTCTCTTCTATAAATTCTAAGTGTACAATTCACTGAATTCACCAATGCAATCGAATAGTTGGACAAATTGAAAATGAGTCGTGAGGGAAATAAAATTTTATTTCTAGCAGATGCATGCATTCAACAAAATTTGAAGAAAAGACAAGAGTATATTTACACTTTACCTATTTACTTGAATGTTTAAGTGAAAATGATGAATAATGAGCCTTTAAATAAAAAAGTAAAATTAAATTAAAAAATATTTTGTTTATTTGTAGATAGCCCATTCTTTTCTATGATATCTTAGCGAATTTTATAGTTAGTGGTGCAGATTTTTACGGTTGGATTGGAGTTGCGCAAGAGATGAGACTACTGCTAAATACTAATAAACAGAAAGGTTACTAGTGTTAGTATGCAAATAATATCTAGATAAATGATTTTTTAAATGTTTGGTAAACATTATTATATAATTATTGTTTCCCTTCATTGCATTGTATGTAATATCATAAGTGTGCTACTCCATAATAAAATATACTATATGGTAAACCCATGGCAAGACAAGCATAAAAGCACAAGGGAACATTTTAACAACGAGAAACTCAAGTTTTCCAGATTTGACGATATCTTTGGTGTGGCTTAGAGTGAGAGAGTTCCCAACCAGCCGGACAACGACAACAATGTATGTAACGAGCCCGTTGCAAATATGTAATATTCCATAAAAATGCGTACCAACTATTCCCTTCCTTACAAATGCTTATCAAAAGGGTCTGGAATGAATCTTTCTTTTCCTAGTGACACAATGAATGGGAAAGCAGTTTTTCTTATTGGCACACAACACAGTGCATGCAATTACACAATCTGTAGATTTCAGATAGATATTTAATGTCATTATTTCGTCTTATTTGTGTCCTATAAAACTTATAAGATAATCTAAAGGTAGCAGAACAGGTAAACAGTTGTACATGTTGTAGTGCTAGTGCTGATAGTTATACGGATAACGAAATGGTTTCTAATACAGAGACTTAATGAATGTGATGTAACATAATGTGAGTGTGGTCTCACATGACATGACTCTATTGACGAAAATGGTTATTGACACTTGTACCTTTTAAAATAGGGGCAGATTATCAAAATTTGTCGGTTTATATCTGCATACTAAGCTTATGTTTTACAATTACGCCAATTCGGTATAAAATTTTAGCATATTATTTATTTCATAAAGATGAAATACATAGGTGGAAAAGTCTAGAGGAAATATTTATCCTATATATATATATATATATATAATAAGAATGTTTCCAACATCAATAACTGTATTATGGATGGTCTATTATGACAGTATAGTTTGTATTATTATAATAATAGAGCATATATTGCTTGCGTACATAGAGCGTATATTATAGTGATCGTGGACTGTGATAAAAAGACATAAAGCAGGGAAGATGATGATTAAGATGGAAGATTGTAGAGGTTGATGGTGCATGAAGAAATGACGGTTGGGTTCGGTTGTCTGCGACTTTCTTGTTGAACTCAAACTGAAGGACATGGGACACCACAGGGGGGAAAACTGACCTGATGCCAAGACTGCAGACTCGTGTCCTTCTTCATCTTTCAAACTATGGATCTTTTCATTAACCCGTTTGGTGAACTAAACCTAGAAGACAAAGCCAGAAAGAGTTTCCACAATTTTACTGAATTATACAAGCTTTCTTGTCTATCATATGTAATGTATCTAAGCTACATTACAAAATTTAGGATTTGGAGTTCACACGTATCTAATTATCTTTAAGTCTAGTAAAAATGCAAAACATTGACAAATTGTCATGTGGCATATTTATTTATTTTCATAAAATATTGTCAATTTCTGATATTGTATTCGAAATGCTATAAAAATTATGGTATTTTGCATATTCTATGAAGAAATGTTTACTAAGAAGACAATTGTGCATTGAAGATAACCTAATGTTTTTGATGATAATAATTTAGGTTTGTAAATATAATTTTAATCAGTAATAGGTATTTGTATGAAGCAGGTAATTTTGGATTTCGACATTCTAAAATGACTATTGCTTAAATAGGACATTTGAAATTATGTTTAAAGTATGCAATGTGCACTGCACACTAGTAAAAATATGCGGATTGAAAACTATGGTAGAATGGGACAGGACATGACAAAGACAGCAGCAAACCACAGCCTCATTAACTTTCTCAGTTTTTCTATTATTTATCTGTGTTATCTATCTTGGAGGTTGGAAAAGACAAAAGAGGAAAAAACGGTGGCACACCGACTGCGGGACGAAAAACGAAGTTAGCGTAAGTGGAGAAATCTCTGCAAAACTGACGAGGACAGAAGAAGGGATTGTGTATTGTGAATGTGTGGTACGGCACTTGTGTTAGTTATAGAAGTGCGGGTTTCTTATTACGAACATGGATAGTAATTCGACTAGGAGATGAGGTTTCTAGTTATAGGAGTATTTGAGAGTGAGGTTTTGTATGCTGTGCACGGCAGATTTTGTGTACTTTACTTTGTGATGATGAGATGGAGAGATTTGATAGGATTCCGTGAATAGAAGAACAGAAGCCTGAACTCAACTAGTCTATTCAGTGAATTCATCAGATCAGATAGTGTTTCTATCTGTGTATGTGTATCTGCAGCAGAGAGTTTACTGTTTCTGTAATGCACTGACTTGACTTATCTCAAGACTCAAATTGAACTACACTAAACTAGCGTGTGCACCGTGGAATTATCTGATCTAATTCTTGAGTAAAAGGCTTACTATCAATTCGATGAGTGAAGTCTAGTACTCATCTTCACTTATTTAAGTTCCTGGTGGTCTCCTCTCCCTGCCACACTCTCTTCATCCACAGTTCAACTCCTGACTTAAAAATGGCACCACAATTGCCAATAATAAGTGAAGAGTTTCAAAAGATAGCTCAACTTAACTAAACCTTCCAAGCAGAGCAAGGAAATAGAAAAACCTAAATAGATGTAATGCCTTAGCCTATTAACTACTTGTATTATTATCTCTCCCTGTATATACCCAGTGTATCTTACCTACTTAGAAAATGCATAATTCAAAAAAATTCATGTAATGCTAATAAGTGCTTCTCTGTAGGTAGAGTAGGTACTTCTGTATGTACATCTAACGTCTACGTATATGGAATATATACTACATTGTAGATTGGATTATTCTCTAAACGAGAAAAAATTGCTTAGCTTCTTTCTAACTCTGACTCTGACTTGACGATTATTATGTATATATATGGAGAGATAGAGATAATAATGCTCACTCTGCTATTCTCTTCTGCTCAACTTAAAACAAACCTTACTGAGTAGAAGCGAAGCGCTTGTTAATTGGCAAAGAGAGGAAATGAGTAGAACTATATTATACTCTCATGCCATGCCATGCCAGGCGGATCTACAATAATATCTACAGCTACATCCATTCCAGCTCTTTTTTATGCATTCTTTCTCATTATTCTGTTATGTTCTTAAGAGTTGATGTTCTGTGGTGATTTAAACTCGAGTTTTAACAATACTTAAGCCTTCCACTTCCATGGATCCCTATCTGTACTCATTTAATTAGTCTCTTCCCCTATCTCCACTTACTTGCTCGACTTTTCTCTTCCCTCCAAGCTTACACACAACCAATTCTTCTACTCGCATAGGTGGCTCAGCTTATTAGTACACTATTAACCATAATAATATACCTAAACCACTTTGTACTCTTTTTTCGTCGATATTATTATTCAATATTTCTATTTTCATATTCAGTCCACCATTTAATCCACATAAAATACACGTACAACGTACTTTCATACTATGCAAAGTGACCAGCCTGAGATAGTTACACTTATTTTACACAGGAAACAATACAGTCTTTATTAATTTACATAAGACACAAACTACAAGGGTGCAATGCATGTATAATGTATTAGTAGCATGTTTACAATGTAGTAAAGGGTTGTAGAACACATTTCTTATTTCTTTCTGCATTATGGTTGTGATTAGTTTATTAAACGGACTGACTGTAGTGCGGCAGGCATGAAAAAGTAATTTCTTTTGTGAGGAGCAGTGGAAGGATGGCAGTTAAAAAAGATGTCAATGCTTTTAGGGGCACTTTAGCAAATAGAGTGACAATAAAAAGCAGGCATGACAAAGTGACAATGACGACACGCAACCAAACCATTCTTAGACGAGTTACGTGCTAAGCTATTACAAATTAATCTAACGTGGCTTTCTGCAAAAGTAAACCATAGTGGAGGAGTGACATGGTAAATGTGGTATCCAAACCAATGTGTTTTAGAATAAGTAGCTCTCTATTGCTTTAGCATTAGTACCTTAGTGTTAGCTACTAATAGCATGACACAGGAGTACATAGATAGAACACAGGTGGGTAAGTTGATTGAAGAAGCGACGGAGGTAGACAAAGAGCCATCCATGCCAAACCAAAAGCCAGTCAAGTCTCTTTTCGTAGTTTTTGCTCTATTCCATTAGCATGACGCGTATTATTATTGTTAATGTATCTCAATAACTTTTTTGACACTTGGCTTACCTTAGCTTCGGCGAGAATCTTTTCTTTCGTTTAGTACTCTACTTCACTTTGACGGGACATCCCTCATAAACTTATGAAATCTTACAATACGTACATTTCCCTGTAGGTATTTTATACTCCACAACAATGCGTTGTAATACAAATACACTTGGAAATACTTTATTATAAACATTTTACACCAGGATACAATGCAGAATAGAGCATGTGTTATAATCTATAGGAATCTGTCAGTTCAGCTTGTAAGATATAAGGAAGAGTTTAGTTTAAGTTGTGGAGCGGTGCATGTAATGTGTAAGCATTGAGCATTGACATTAAATCTTGTCAGTTGGTTTGAGTGAACGAGTGAGTGTTAAGTCATCTTCTAATGTAACCACACTGGCACATTGCTAGTTAGCCTTAGCCATGCCCTCGTGTGATGTGATGCGATGTACGTCTTGTCTTTGTCCTCTGTCTTATTTTACTAATGGCAAATGTCAATTTATTATTTGGTTCGCTGCTATTCCTTTACTTTAGCCACTTCTTAAGTTTTACCTTTACGAATGTTTCATATGGAACATGAAACACTTTTTCAATTTTTTCTATCATTTTTGTACAGGGTATGTAATAATACGATTCAAGTCTAAATATACGATAATATAGGCATTAGTACCCTCGAGAAAGTGAATTTGTTGTGCATTGTGTGAATGTATGTAATTGTAAATAGTGTAGAATGCTAGTTAGTGTAATAAGTATGTAATAATGGTAGGAATTCTTGAATAGGGTACTTAAGTATAATACAGAGTGCTATAGATAGTAAATAATGACATGTAAGAAGGCGAAGGCACTTGAGGAGAGTGGTTGTATTATTTAGTAAGTACTAGTACAAATAAATAGATAGGGTACTTGAAACCCAGAACAGTGAGTAGACGAAAGCAGGACGATGAATGGGTTGATGGAGGTATTAATGGTAGAGGAATATGCTACATCTGACTTTGACAGTACTTGACAGGTACTTTACACGGGGCGTGCACTTCATACTCACCGGACCGGGCTCACCCAGAACAAGACAACACGACAGCATTAATCTATTCTTCTCCAACTAAATGACTTAATGCACTCCTTCTACATCTTTTTCTTATAAATATTCTAACACTGATCAACTCTTCTAAATCCGAATGTAAACTTTACCTTTGCTTTTCTAAAGATTGTCTTAGATTCACATGTAATGAACCGTATTTTATTGTAATATCTAAATATAATTATATCTAAATGACAAAATCTATAACAAATCTGAATAACTATATATACGTTGTAATTTAATGCAGAGATATTATTTTACAAGTAAGCGTTAATTTTACCATTATTTTATTTAATGCCCTGTAATTTACTGTTCTATAGGTAGAAGTATATTTTTATGGATTTTGGAAAATAGAGAGGACGGATAGGGTAGAATTAATTTGATGAGTTCTCCAAATAATGTTGAATATTCTTTAATGTTACAAAAATATAGTGAGATCTACAGGAAAAGAGAATTCGCTGAGCTTGGAAGGAAATACTTGGTATAATGCAAAGTGCAAACAAACTTGACAAACATCCGTTTCTGTTGAAGCGACATTGGATTATTGCGACACGGTAGATTATTCTGGAGTTATTGAGATTTTCTAATTGAGTGTACCTTGTGGACAGTGACCTGGAAGACAGAAGGGCAATGACAATTGAAATGGTCAGAGAAATAGCGTAATTGTTGAGTATCATCCTTATATGAGAAGAATGGAGATGAACTTGTGATAGAAATGAAAATACGGATTGAAAGTTCAGAGAAACTGCTTACGCATTAAAAATTATATAGTTTTGAAGAAAATGTATGGTAGAGATAGTAGAAAAAGTGGGTTTAGATAAACAAAGGTGTACAGGGTTTAGATTAAAAGCCAAAGCCAAGGTAGTTGATGGTGAGAGATGTCAAAACAAAAATTGTCGTCGTAATGGATTTGGTTATTGAGGTGTATTGCATTGTAAGGATGCATTGAGGACTGATTCCGAAAAAGATTCTTGTTGCTGATCCGTTTTATTTCTGGCCGATTGAGTTTGGAAAGGAAAGTAGAGGAAGAGGAATTGAGATGAGTGCAGTGAAGTAAGGGAAGATGGAGAGCACCCATTTTCTGAAGTTTGCTTTACTTTTAAGCTTAGTGGCTATCCTCTTACAATTCTTTTAAAAATTTTCAATTTCTCCCATAACAAGAGTGCTTATCTGTAAATATCTGTGAACTTGTTTCTACAATTCATTTATTTATGTGTGAGTCGCTGTCTTGTCTTGTCTTTGTCATGTCTTCGATGGGCTTACTAAAACCGAGTAAGAATATATATTCGAGTGTGTAATAGTAGACAAGACAAGACACATGAATGTATTCATGAGACAAGATGACGATGAGACACGAGGACAAACCAACCAAACGAAACCACAATAGGGATGATATGTATATCTCTCTTCAGAAACTATCTATACTTATGTATGAACAAAATATTCTAACTCTTACTCTGAAAATCGAATGTGTCCTAATAAATAAATAAAGGAAGACAAGCCAAGGCAAAGAGAGACTTGCTCCAGTCACAGTCGACGAGTCTTGGCCCAAAACAAGGGCGACACTTTTGACAGCTACATGGCGCCTACAGTTTACCTTACCCAACTGCCTTTTTCCCATTTCTCAGGAATACTTCTTGGTTATTATTCCATATCCGTTTCGTTTCCATTTAGTTTATACATATTACAGAATTAACTGACACAGTGCGCAATTGCATATAAATGTCCTAGGATACTTAGATTTCCAAAAATCATTAAAAATTTACTTTTTACAGTATATTTTGTTAAACTACATTTTTGTTTGTCTGTGCCAATTTAGATATGCTTAGGTTAAAAATGTAGATTGCATATTTTAGTGTTACATATTTAATAGATTCCAACTGCACCAGAAATTTTAGTTAGTCATAGCATTGGACTAGTTGGCTTTTCTTATGTTCCTTTAGACCGGTAACAAATAAGAAACTATTATTATGTACGTATTTTCCCCATATATCCAATGATAACTGAAAAACACAGCATCATTGTACGTGCACTATAAAAATTGCAATTTTAATGAGATAAGTATTGAATAACAAGAAAATATATTTGGGAAATCTTGCTCTCAATACATGAATCAGTTTCCAGTTTATTCTATGAAATTTCCATTGGAACATTACAGATAAGGGATAATACGTGGGAAAATGGTTCTTTCGAATTGAATTCCAATCTGAGGAATCTCCTCTGTACAGTTACTCGTTTTCTGAATAATTAAATGGGCAAAAAACCATTCTGCACTTTCAGATAAGTGACTTGCACCGAATTATTAACATTTAGCAAGAGTACATCATCAATAAAAGATGCACCTTTCTGGAGCCTCAACTTCCTATCCCTATTTTACAATTACAATCCTTGAAACGTCCAAACTAGTCTCCATAAATAAATATGTATGGAGATTTTTTCACCGAGTCGGATCAACCCTATTAATTCTGAGTTCAACATCTCTAATAGCTCAACATCCAATTTGAATCCCTAATTGGGCGACTTCAATTATACTTACCGGGACCCGATACATATTTATTCCTACGGAATGACGTTTGTTTGTTTTCTTACCGATAACATTCGAATTCAATCTCCCGACTTTATTAATTCTCAAAAACTTTTATCACTCGATCCGCATTTGTTATTCTATTACTTTCTACTGATCATGATACTGAAATGCATCGCATATCTTTATTGCAGATAGGTTTCTCACCTCTTTTATGCTAATTGTCAAGAAGAAGTTTATGGTAATAGTTGCGGTGAGTGATGAGCAAAGGAGATTATTTCAACTAACTTCTTACGTTCTCTTATTTCTATTTATTTTAAGGTCATTTTTGTTTTGTAGAATATAAAGTACCTCTCTGAATCGTAACCTTACTTCATTCACGAAGATTTCGTTCTAAATTTCTGAGGATTCTGAAGATTTTCTTATACAAAGCAATCCGAAATTACTGTGCTTTCGTCATCCGAAATCCGACACGAAAATTCCTTACTAAAATCAAGTGATTATTAGGAAAATTAAAATCCGCATTGGGAATTAATTTGAATGAATGATAAAACTTTTGACAATATTATTAGGTTTTTCTCTTCTAAGTAAATAAAATATCAATAAATATCTACGTATTTACATTAAAGGAAAAAGACGATACCTGAAAATTAAGGGAATACTAAATGGAAATATTAAAAAGCTGTAAAATAATGTACTGCTTATCAGAAAATGTTATTTCTGTGACGTACATTTGCAAAGCATTTTTATATAAACAGTATATAATACAACTATATAAGTATTTCTTCATACCTTATGGTTTCGTTTTGGATTTCGATGTAATAATAATAAGTATGACTCTGTTGAAGATATTCGAGTGAATCAAATCTAATGATATAGATAGTTGTCTTGTGACAAAGTAAGAATGGGTATAGTAATAGTTACTAAAGCAAGATGAAAGTATAGTTAGATGGATGACGGGAAGGAAAGAAAGAGAGAGAGAGAGGAGATGAGATGGGAGAAAGGGGACGTAGGTATATAGATAAATAGATAGAATATTATATATGAAGATGTAGAAATGATGTTTATATTGTATCTCATTATATGTGTTATGTTCTATACATGTCTCCAGTTATGTTGGCACAATAGAATATTTAAAGAGTAAGATATTTAGCGCGAGTCTAGATAGAAGATGATGATGAGGATATTGTGTGATGTGCGTTCTATGAAAATGTACATAATGCAATGCACACGACACGGTGTGATGTTCGAGATGTCTAAGCCAAGGGAGAATAAAGCGTACACACAATAGAGAGAAACTTTGCAAGGAGCATTGGTTTAGTTAACATAGAATATAATATTTTAGTATATTCAGCAGAAGGAAGCTAAGAGGAGAAAAGCGAAGGCAAGCCAAGCCAGCGAGTAAAGTCGAGTGTGCAGTTTGCTTTGCTGCTGGAGTCTGCCTGGAGATAAGGAGGGATTTTTGATAGGTTGTCAAAAAATCGGAGTTTTCGGACAATGATTTGTTGTCAAGACCAAGCCTCCGGACTCGGGAGGGTTGAATACAACAGCCACTCACTACTCACTCCATTTTAACACAGAGCAGAGCAGAACTAAAGCAAACCGAACCGAGAAGCAACTTAACTTACGTTGCATAGGCATAACCAAACCAAACTACATAACTTATATTATACGCAACGGACTTGGTTCTACATTACACTACTACTGTACTGTTTTGTTAGTAAAGGCAGCAGGGAAAGAGAATTTAGGAGTTTATTTAGGTAGGCAAGTACATACAGACAATACAGAATCAAATCTCTCTCTTTCTGCTCTCTATTTATAATATGTGAACGTATTTCGCTCGGCTTTAGTTTAGTTTGGCTTGGCTTTTGCTTTGCTTCGCTCCCTAGTCGCTCTGTTCTCCGCTGGCTTGGCTTTCGTTCTGCCTTCCCTGTGTGTACCCACTTTATGTTTATTTTATATAGAGACTCCGATCTAACTCTCCACTCTCGCAGGTCGCCATACACATGCAGTTAGTTGCATTGCACCCGCAACTCTCCATTGGCTCCATTCCAACAGCTCTCCAAGTGTACAACACGCCTTCCTTATTCACACACAAATACATGGATGGGCTTCAATACAACTTTTACAAATTCTCAATACAAATCTCATCTCTTATCCAACACGCAATGTAATCCAACGCACTTAATACTCTATTCACAATATTTTACTCAACAATCAATCTCCTTTCCCTTCTTTTACCATTTTTACACATTCTATGCATCTCTTCTTGTAAAACAAGAAATTCTCCTTCAGACATATTATAAACACACAATAGTTTGCTAATAATACCGATATCTATATACTCATTTATGCATTTTGTTAAATTAACTGCAACTTTATATTACAGATTGCTTAACAAACTTAACATAGCTATCTAAATGTAAACACAAAATATGCATGCCATTCCTTACATAATTCTTAACCTGAAATATGAAATCAAGATATGGTTATGTCTGAACGAAAGAACTTCAGTTATGTTATGAGAGTTTGTTCGGTTCGAGTATCAGACGCGATCAATCTAATCTCATGTTTACTTTTGAACTCAAATTATGATTATCTTATGCACACAGTTTCCCAACATTGTAAGTTGAGACATGTGGTTGCCAATGAAGTCAAGAATCGTCTGTTCCCTCAATGTTTACTTTTCAGGGATGCAAGTATACAATTCAGCGCAATTACTCACGAGCTAACCATAGATTATTGCATTAGCTCTCCTCACGCTCATCTTATTTGATCGCAGTCTGTCTGATTCTTCTCCCCTCTATTAGATTAGGTAACTCAATGACCATTATTAGCAATCTTCTAAAACTGCCTCGCTCTATAACTTTATTGTACTCTAATAGTCAAATATTCAAACTATCCGAAAAGTTAAGTTTCTTATAAAAGGTATAAGTATGATTCTTCTTTAAAGTTCAAACTAGATATATGCATTGTTATAAATATCGAGTATCATCATAATTTTATGTATTTGTTGAATAAATTACATAACAATGAGTAAATATAGTATGAAAGATTTAAGATTGTTATATGATAATTCTTAATACGGTACTCAGATACAATGTCCTATAAGAATAACATAGTATATTACATAAGGTGTGTACAAAACTATTAATAGATGTCATTTTTCTAATGAATTGCTATAGGTATTTGTAGCTTTATGTATTGTTAGTTTGTGTTATGTTAGTATATTAATAGCAATCATAAATAGTATCGATATTTATAAGGTTATGTTGATAACGATTACATAGTAGGTATTAAATTGTCTTTAGTAGAGATAAAAGTCGTGTCTGCACTATTATTATAATTTAGTTAATCTTTGATAGATAATCATGATTCCCCACTTGAATTTGGTCTGTTCTTTTGAACGGAAAGGTATAACAGGCATTTTAGCGTAATATAATGCAATAATGTACTAGAGTTTATCAGTAAGATTGTAAGTTGTGACTGCAGCTCTCACTTTGTTTCTATGTAACCTCTAAACGTTTCTATACACTTGGAATATTGTAAGGTAAAGAAAAGAAATAGTAGATTTGATTGAAATATGAAAACTGCATTGGTGTAGTTGTGATAAAAAGAGTAAGGATACGTCACGAAAGAAAATATAGTGACCAAAGTGACCCAATTCAAGTTTTATACTATATTTTAGAGTACCTAAGTATACTTGTAGAAATGCATTGATGATAAATTGATAAAAAGTTACATTATGACTAGGACTTGAGTTGTTGTAGGTTGTAGATGTAAGAATAGTGCACTTGCAGAAAGGAGAAAATCTAATCTTATCTTTACAGTTCATTTTATTCGTTTGGCCTACTACTTGCTGGTATGTTTATACTATAGCAAAGAAATGTTCTGATATCCATATTTGATTTTAGGTTATATTTTGTGCAGTTTCAATGCGAGTACCTTTATATGTAGTGAATACTGTATAGAACAGAGTGAGTTAGGTTCTGTTTCCAATTCTGGTGTGATAAGTATCCTTACAGAGTGACCCTGACCCAGGTGATTGTGAATGTGAATGACTTCCGAACTGTTTACAGAGATAAACTCTTATACTATAAGTAGTCATATCAGAACATCTATCTCTCTCCACAATGCAACAGAACACAATGAGTCCCGACACAGGAAAGGAAACTCTTGTAACGTTTTTACTATGGAAATGGCTAATAGAGATAGAGATACTGTTTTGTTGGCTAGATCCACCATCTCTAATTTATATTTACTATAACCCACCACCTACTCTATACTTTTAGTTCATTCACAATCAAATCCTCATTCAAATTCACACGCTTAACTCAAAACAACCTTTTTAAATCCTATCTCCAACATAGTCCGCGAAATATTCCCAGATAATAATCTATAATTGAATCAAATAACTAACCATCAACTTTAATTTGTCTATGCAAAATCAAATTAAATAAGTACTAACAATTGCTATTGTAATCCGACAAACTTTCAAATATTTGTTTCACAAGAAGGATTGTAACCTAATGTATTAACTCACGTTAAAATATTTTTATCAAGAACCTAAAATCAAATTAAAAGTGCCGAAATGATTTAAAATATACTTTATTTGGGTTTACAAATAATTAAAACTGTCCTACATAGTTAAAGTCGCATTAAGATTTAGGAGCATGTATTAGTAAAATTCATTAGCACCCCTTAGGTACACTTATTGTAAATCTGATAAGGAAAATGATGATATTGTAAGGAATCTTTGTCAACTGAGTTCTTTGTGTACGTTAAATACATTAGCTATAGTCAATAATATCTTTGCTTGCACTATGATGCAACATCCAAAAGCGTTTTTGCTGTTTTGCCAATCTGATTACCTTAGCGTAGGCCATTAAGCACAAGTAATAGTAAGAAGAAGAGTGCAATAGCCATTTGTCTTCGTGAGATTTATCTCACTTTTCAATAAGTTTACTCTTGCCGGCTATTTGTGTTCGTTTTAGGAAGTGTTCCGCGCTTAGAATCGTTTCCCTTAAGTTATTTCTCCTAACGTGGTTACAGTAACTCATTTAGTTAGGATTCGCTATTAGGAAGACTATAGGATGGGCAGAGTATAGATTTTGTTACGGGAAATAAGGTTAGTACAATATATTCCGTATGACAGAAAGAGCAGGGACACGCATAGAATGTTGTTTGCACAGATGCAAAATCCGCTTGCCATGAACTTGAGAACATGGAAATTGCAAGCGAATTTATACTACAGTTCACAGCGCACGGACAAAGTATAACAGTAAAGTTTGGATACATTTTATGTAGTGTGTGTAAAAAGTGATAAGATATGATATGCTAGCTTCGCACGCACATTTTACAACAACCACTGAAAAAAGATATTATTATGTGCATATACATATGCATTTACGTTATCTTAGTCAGTTATAGATGACATCTCAATCGCAAATCTTTTTTATCAGATTTTTCCAACAAAACACGATGAAGGGGATACACTTGCTATGTACTACAAGTTTCTAAGTATACAGTGTACAGTAAAATCCTGCTAAATGTAGATCCACAAAAAATGTTCCTCAATGCACATACATGTGTAAATTGCGTATAAATATTTGCATTAATGTTACAATGCACGCTCAATCTCAGTAGTGCATTTACACACCTATGTAAAATCCCAAACATACAAAGGGTAGGCATCACCTAATACGTTTACAGTAAATTTTTGTTTTGGTAGTACGTAATAAGATCGCATGTAGATATCTCCGTTGCTTATTGTCATAAAAAGTAATAGGGAAAGACATTAAAATTCATTATTATTATATTTGATTGCGTTACAAAGACATAAAGAAGAGAGAACAAACTAAGACAAGTATAAATGGACTGTTGAACATGTGTGTTCGTGTGCAAATCAAAGAAGAGATAAGAAGAGACAATATGTTGGCTCACTTGACTTGTGCCTAGTGAAATAATCGAGTCGTCGTGTGCTGCCTGCCTCTGTGTTTCCTTGTCACACCACACCAACACCGTATCTCTGTATTAGAGACCCACTGAAGCTAAATAAAGTAAACAGTTATTTATTTGGTGAGGAGAGATGAGATTCAAGGCGATGTGATGTGATGAGATCAGATCAGACTCAGCAGATGACATTTCAGGTGAAAATGAGTCTTATCTGTGACAGCCATGTTAAGCAACACAGCAGGCATGCCATATCGTATTATACTTCACAGAACAGGCGATATGCATGTCCTCGTGTCTCCTCTTATCTTCAGTTAACCTAATACCATAACTGTGGCTATGTTATGTTAATGTCTTTCCTTTGCCTCTTCTTTCTTTCCTATTTCATACCGTAGCACGCCATATTACAACCTAACCCACTTACAACACAAACAGCCTCACAACTCTTCTTCTCAAACTAACATTCTTCAATTTTGCCTTTCCTTCACCAACTTCAATTCTATTTGTTTCTTCTCGCCGTACTTACGGTTACTCTTCTAGAAGCACAACCAAGGAAAAATGATATTCAGATAACCAACTGATACAGTCACTTTAAATGACAACTTACAAACCAACAGCTAACTCAATTTAATTGTGCTAAACTACTACAACTACTAATCCTGTTACCCTTTACGTTCAATCTCCCCTCTTGTGATGATTTCTTAATTAATTTTTGATTTTCACAATTCGAGACGCAAAATATCCTACCTGATTGTTATAATATTAATTTTTTATCCGTTTCGTAAAGTTTTGTGAAAGCTTTTTATGTAAAACAATGCAAAGTAGAATAGTATTATTGGAAAATGAGATTGTGAAAAAAGTTAATATAAGATTCTATATTCTAATACGTCATATTGGCATCAATGAATGAATCCGGTGATTACGGGCTGATAGAATGAATAAAACAGGAAGGCGGAAGGAAGGATGTACATTTGAACGTTATCTATAAAGCACAGATAGTCAAGTGACACGTTTTAAAGTTATCACAGAAAGATATTTACCTCAACACACCCTGTGAGATAGGATCCTAACCGAAACGGAATCAGATGAAGATGTCATCTTATCTGTGTGGTTAGTAGGATAATCTCTATTTATACATTATTGTGTAGTTACCATATGTCACCTTGTTTTAGGGCACCAGACTTCACAGTACAGCATGTACCTGTACGCAGATGTACAGATATTTAGTAGAGAGTTGTATTTGGATTTGTTACCTACCTAGGTAGTTCCTTCCTTGATGATGTTGACAATCGTTGTGATATATTGATATGATCATATCACTAAGAACCTGAACAATACAGAATACTTTTATAAAATTGACATCTACATTTAAATATTTCATCACTTATAAGGTCGATGGATTAAATACATACGTGCTACAAGAAACATCGTACACTGCTGGTAGGTATATGCATAATTGATGATGGAAGAGAGAAAGATTGTTATTGCCCTAGAATGCTGATGTCATTTGTTGTGTCGTCGATTGGATGAAGATCAAGATGATTTTTTGCGTAGAATGTTCTATCTACGAGTACATGTAGGTTTATCTTGTCAGATTGAGATGGAAAAAATAAAATACTATCAACATCAGTACAAGTTTATATAGCAGACAAGTAGAATTTTGTGTGTATTAGGAGTGCATTATAATCTGTATAAGCGAAATGAAGTATAGAGACGGATAGGTTGATGATAAGAGGGAGACATGGGAAAGGAGCACATAGGGAATTGAATCTAGTGCAGAGCATTGAGCAGTAGTTGATTATAGTTGTGAGTCTGTGTGATAGAATGGGACACACAGATCGAGGATTCGTAGAATAGAAGAAGCTCTGAACTGAATGACAAGACGCGAGGAGATGGAATGAGGTATCTGCATAATATGCACAATAATAATATAATAAATGCAGTGTATCTTGCGATTGAATAGAAGAGGAGAAAAATGCGTGTCTTGTTGTCTTGATGTTTGATGTATGCATAGTATGGTGCTGTCCCATTCCGAACGTTGTCTTGTCTTGTCTTGTCGCATAGGATACTTACTACTAAAGCACGACAGAACACAATACGTAACGTTATGTGATGTTCTGTTCTGTTCTGCTTTAAAGAAATAGATAGATAGATAGAATAGATTGTCACTGTCTGTAAGATCAACGGAGATTTCTGATATGGTCTCTGTTCTCTTCTCTCTCTCTCCATGTCTTTCTCTTCGCAGTCAGAGTCGTCAGATTGAAAATCTCTTGAACTAACTTACAAAGAGCAAGCAGAACAGAATTGAATAGGAGAAGAGACAGTAAGGTAGATACATAGAAAACACAGAGGCAGTAGTGCATGCATGTACACGATATATCCACCATAGAATAACTCCACACGAGATTGCAATGCATTCGTACACACAGAATGTGCATACGAGTTTGCAAGCTATGCTTTGTATACAGGATAGAAGGTATGTATGTATTTATGTAGAGGTACCTATGTATGAAGAACGTACCTTTGGAGGTTTCCAGAGTATAGAGTAAAAGTTTAGAGTTGTTGGAGGAAAGGATGGGGTGGGCTACATTCGAAGCAGAAGAGTCGTCTAGGCGGAGGAAAGGCGGCGATTGTTGGACTGAGAGCCGCCTGAAGAGCTTTAGCTCCCTCCCAACCAACTCTTCACAGCACACTCTCCAGTATTCACCAGAGTCTCAACAGACTCACATCTAATCCAAAATACGGCCTAGCCGAGTCGACTATAGAATTCAGACAGAACAGACCTTCTCACTTCCAAATCCCATCTATACCAAAAATATTATACAGAGCATAAACCTGTATACAAATCGATACATACATTACACGCTAAACAACACATCATAAACCAATAACAAATATTCTCAATCTGCCCAATTGCTTTATAAAAGCGAATCTCCACTGTCTTTCTCACTTAGAGGCGATTCCTCTGTTCTCTGTGTATTCTATTTCCGTGTCATTGTCATTGTCGCCAAGAAATTGACGACGACACGTATCTGTGACGTGACGGACGAAACATCTTCGATTTCATCAACCAATCTGATAAAGTGTCATTAACTACTATCCTTCAGGGTTGCCAACTGGATTTATAATTGTAAAAATATCATTCAATTTTTACAATTCGTTTTTTCAAAGATTTCAGACCAGACGAAAAAATACGGTTTCGATTACACAGTTTCCCAACTGTTAACCTATTTAACCTGAATGGAGAGAAAAACAGGGAATACTTTACATATAAACGAACGATACGATCACATTTAATATCTGATCTAATCTGATCAACGTAACGCAACGAACGATTTACAGATTAACCCTAAACAATAAGAAACTATTCAAACATCAAAAGTCAATACTATTCAAGTGTTTTGTTTGTGTTTAGTATGTGTACTGTTTCGTTGTAGTAATTATTGTTAGCTGACTTACTCCACTAGATAACATTATCTTCATTGATAATACAATCCACTTGCGTGTACACTTTACTTAATTCTTTTCCTAGTGATACGTAAACTTAACTCAATTAACAAAACAATTACACTCTACTTACATGCAATCTAAACAAATCTAATTAAGACCTAACCTACCACACACAAATCATTACCCGACATACAATAATAGTTGTTACAATTCGCGAATTACTTTCGTTTGACTTATTTTTCTGTGCCCTTCACATTTTTAGACAATAAAGTTACAACTTTAGTTCAAGTCGCTTCACAGCAACTCCTCTAGTTTCTACGGGGTAATTCTCACATACATTTTTCCAAGTTGCAAATAAAGGCAAACTTGAACGGATATCGATTTTTAACTGCAAACAAGTAAACTGACATAGTAAATACAAAAATTGTATTTTTCAATTAATGCCACAGTGCATTACAACAGATAAGCAACCGGCATGTGTTAATGCAACTATTATCTGATGTGTACAATTGAACATTGACATAAGACAAGGTTAACTGTAATTTTATTTGATAAAATGATATCAAATTCACGGAACTAGTGTAATATATAAAGTTTTTAGTGTTTCACGCACATTTCGTAAGAGTATTTGAATTTCTCAGTGAAATGGGAAAGAGAACATAGATTTCTTACAAAGTTACAAATGGAGTGCTCCGTGCGGGGAAAACTTATCTAAATGTCTCCAAATAAAATAGTTACAATAACAGTGAATTTGTTTATGTCTTCAAGTGTGATTTGAAGCGTGAGGGAAAAAGGGGGAGAGTTAAAGTCTACAATTGGCATTAGGTGATTTATGGAGACGAATTTTGTCGGTGGGACTAACAACGGTGAGGATATGGCCACAGCGGATGTGTTCTTTGGCGAAGTCGCCTCCAACCCACGGGTTGCCCGTTACTACACTTCATCCTCCATGCATTCCTATTCTCAAAGTAATCACAAATCTTATCTTACTCCTTCAACAATTATCATTATCACCTTTTACATTAAACTAGCACTTTGTCACAACTCTTTCACACAAGCTACATGCAATTACTGACAAAGTCTGCATACAATTTTCCTAATTGCAAGTACACATTTAATGAAATTACACTTGAGGCTATTAAAATTGCAATAATAATAAGTAGCAATGTAATTGCAACTTTTAATTTTAATTTTTCTGTGAGACTAGACCAGAATCCAGGTTCAGAACAAGACTACTCACTTCAAAAAGTAGTTTCTACCTAACGTAGGTTTATAAAATTATATTACAATGGTACATACTTAGAAGAAACCTATTAAACTTATATTTTGCTAAGTATACATACATTCATCATAAAGTAGCTTTATACGTGTCATTCTAATCTACTAAAACACTTTTCTCACATGATGATGTGTCTCGTGTTTTGTGTGTGACTTATCTCTTATCATCTCTAAATTAAGATTTTACTTACAATGTTGAATTAAGAAGTAGACCTCTAAACTCCATTCTTACTGCTGAAATGTACACATTTTAGTTATAGTAAAAGTATGTAGAGTTCACAAATAAATGGGATTAAATATTTAAGCTGAAGTACCAACTAAAGTGTAGAAATAGTTCTAAATAAGGTTTGAAAGCACACATTGTAGATTGAGAGGAAAGCAAACTTATTAGGAATAAATTGGTTTTGAAACATCCAGAGAAATAATTATATGCAACAGCTAATGGTAAGATTAGAGAATGAAACAGTAGTTTATTTCCTAAATATACGTTAGCTAAACGAATGGCGATGCTTCTGTTGGAAACATGAACAACTGATTACCGTCTGATTTGTTTGCAAATTGAATGAGATCAGATTAGAGAGACAGGCAGTCGTAACGAAACGTAACGTAACGTAAATGTCATAAATCTTAACTGCCTCATTCTTATTTCATTATTCTCGTCTCGTGTCATGTCATTTGATTGTAAGGTTCATTCAATTCAATAGAAAAGTAGTTCTATTGTGCCCCTAGAATAGTTTGGATAATAAAATCCTAGGTCTCTACGTTCTTATGTCTGTAGGTACGTGCATTCTATACATGTACAAGTGGTCGATCCTACTTTTAACTATTCACGGCATAACTGACTTGCACTACTATTATATTATTGTACTTCACATGTGTAAATACATAGATCAAACAATATTAGTCGTGTCCCAAAATTTCTGACACTAATAACCAACTTAGTAATCTATTCAGTTCATTTTACTTTTGTATACACTAATATAAAGTTTCCTCTCTTCTATCTCCACTTGCTAAATAAACACACATAATTACCAATGAAATGATAGAGCTTATTATTTCTGACCGTACATTCATAATTGCGGCAGGGATTTGTCAAGTTAACAGAACTTGATTACCCCTTAGCTGCCTTGATTAACATCAGGTGATAACAACTTTTTAAATGCTCACTAATTTTGTTGTGATTGAAGGACTAAATAGATTACAGATTAGCAATACTAACATTAAATCATTAATTGGGCTGATTTCTAATTACTAACACTATTGGGATCAGCATACGATTTGTTTGAAAATTTGTACACTAAAATATTAAAAAATGTTTCAATTATAATCTGTGTTAATTTATAATACTGAAATTTTTATTATTTCCAAAACCTTTACAGGTCATTATTACTCGATAAAAATCGAATATTAAAGTTTAAATTGCAAAATGGTACATAAAGCACCTACATAATCAGCAACGGTAGTAACTGCATGAAGTATTTATAGAGATGTTTTAGAATCTTATGAAGTTGGGGCAGGCCAAGGTTGAAAGATATAAAGTACTTAGAATTTACGATTACAAGCGCAAATGTTGCGCTGAAAAGGTGAAATAAATATAATACGGTCTAGATTGAGTGTTGGTTAGGTTAGGGCTCCAGTATATTACGTAAATTCATTGAGTTGAATTGAGACAGTCATTCACTCATTTTCATTTGTTAATTGATGAGTTAAGGAAGATAGTAAGCCAGTTTGTCTTATCAGTACACTAGTAGTAAACAAAGCAACTTATTAGCTCGAACTGTTTAATTTTTAATAGATGCATAGAGATAAAACAAAATTAGAGCTGCAGAAAAGAAAAGTGGAGTATGTAGATATCCATTATATGCACTGTACTTGTACAGTATAGTGGCACAGTGGCAATTATTCTGATGGAAATGGAATTGCAGTTACCTAAGTAGATTATAGCACAGAATGAATGGTGTGGTAGATACATAATGATTTTAATGATGGAGATACGAACCTATACTAAACTAAGGCACTAAAGGCACTGATGTAACTCGTGTATGAGTCAGTCAGAGCTAATTGTAAGTAAATAGATACAAAGTCAAGAAATAAACTGACTACTACCAACAAAATGATTACGCAATCTAATCTGAGTAAATAAATAGCCTTAATAAGCTCTAGAATAATAATCGCAAGTAATAAATGTGTAGGTCGTATGCAGTGTGCGTAAACGTTACGCTCAGTACAGAACGGATATCTAAATAAATAGTCGACTTATTCATACACACACAGATATTCATTGTAACTTTGCTTCGAATGGAAATAGTAAGTTGTTCCTTGGCTAAAAGTTGATTCTAATTCTTGATTTGGGTGCTCCACTCAATTGAATTTTTCTGACAAGAGCAAAACTCAATTAACTCTGAGCTCATTAAGTTTCCTAGCTTAATATAAAGTTCCTTCGACTTGTACTTGCACGGACAAGATTTACTTTACTTACTACTTATTTATTTACTTACTCATGCCAGAAAGTCAGCAAAGCTTTAAACTACTGCTCCAATGATTTTTACGATGGAAAGAACTAAATAATAAATTCAGCATGGGTACTCTTAATACCATATAAAATTGCAACATACAGCTAAAGTGCACCATTTTATTGCTAGGAATACGAATAACATTATCTAGCACTGTTTTGTTAGCTTAACATTAACATTGTACATTATCTGTACTTAATTTCGTCTCTCGGCATCTGTATGCAAATTCATTTCAGGTCTCACCCTTAATAACCCATAAAGAAATTTCCACACAATGCAGCAACTGAAAATTTTATTTTTGGGAGCACACTTTTTCCCTCGGAAAATCTGAAAATAATATATGAATAATAATTATTATCATAATCAATTATTGATAAACGGAAATGAATATTCGTAAAACTATTGCACAAAGTGCAAAGTAAAGTATATTAAAATGGAGAAATTACCTGGACATGGAAATCAAAGTGAGATAAGTTGACTAAATTAATTGTTTTTGAATTTGCAGTGCGAATGGCCGGTTCGGGGTCAGTAGGAGGAAGTCCGACAGGGACGCATCCCGGTTCGAATCCCCATGGAGTGTGCCGGCCACATTTCCACCACCCGCCACCTTTGCACCACCCGTGGTTACCTAGTTCGTCCCCCGTGTCAATATCCGACAAATACCCGGGCTGGTCACATCACCTGAATACGAACGCTTCTTCCTTCCCAACAGCCACCTCCTCGCACTCACATCACGGCAAGTCCTCCGGAAGTTCCGCCCATCATCACCCCCACAATTCGATATTCCCCTTTCCCCCGACGCCACCGAAGGACACGACGCCCGAGACAATAACACCTACCTCAAGTCACCAGGATATGTACGGAGGAGGGGGCGGCGGCGGTTCCGGCACGCCGTCGAACTCTGGCGGTGGTGGCGGAGATGACGTGAAGCCTTCGGGTCTCCTCTCAATCCCCCACAGTGGTGGTAATTCCGGCGGCAGTGGAAACGGAGCCCTCAAGCCAAGTCGAGAAGGTAGTACAACAAGCAGTAGCACTAATTATCACCATCATCACGGAAATCATCAATCAGGAGAGTTTTACCATCCCGCCTCCGATCCTCATCACCCCTACTTCGCCGCATCCCACCAACATTTATTTTTCCATAAAAATAGTCCGTCAGGAAATTCTGGTTCGAGTGGTGGGGGCGGTGGAGGCGGCGGCGGGGGGAGTGCCTCCTCACAAAACCATCCTGCTACCAATTTTAGTTCGAATTCCTCATCCTCGTCCAAAAGTGGTGGAAACTCGCAGAGAAATAAAAATCGATCTAGTGCCGGTAAGAGACTTACCCTTTTCATCATCCGAACCTTCAAAAACTATCAAATTCGTATCCCTTTATTTTCTCACAAAAGTTTTCCTGCACTTGGCAGTTTTTATCAGTAGTCTGTGTGAAAATCAATTTTCCATGTAAAATTAACCGCCAATATTCGTCTTTCAAGAAAATCTTTTGCATTTTACAAAGATTAACATTGTTTTCAAATTTTATCAACTAACAAAATTAATACACTAATTAATTATTACCCTTTACTTCTGATTTTCTGATTATATTATACAATGTGCATTGACAAAATCTTTTCTGTACTGATTGTCCCTGTACTGCTGCAGCGCTTGAGTCGGTTGAGCGAGAGCGCAACTGCCTACGCTGGGATCATGGTGACGGTAATTCACAAGTTTACGCACTTACTATCTACTACCCCTTTCCGAAATCCATCCCCAGTTGATTAACTGAATTGTCCCTTTCCTAAATCTGTCTCTTTAACTGTGTATCTACTATTTAAAGTACTTATCTCTCTGTAATTAAAAATTACTTACTTCTCACAATTTTCCTCTGGTTGTCTTTTCTTGTACAATATGCACTAATAACGAACCTATGTGTATATTTGCTTACAACTGCGGTCAGCCTACCTTTCGCTAATGAAAACTGCAATTTTCCTATATAGAAAATGATAGAAAATATAATTACGCATTACCTGAAAAGCGGCTGAAAAGGAAAAGTGTGAATAGTGATGACTTGATAGATCTTTACCTCTTTACTAAAGAATATTTCTCTTGCGGGTGACCATTCTGATTCTCAACTTTACTTTTACTCATTCACATAATAATATATTTATTTACATAATAATATAATGCTATCTGGATGTAGTAGTTTGTATGGTACATTATAGTATAGTTGCATTGTGTTTTTATTGTCATGTGTTTGCGTATTAGACAAATACAAATAATGTAAGATTAGATCCTTTAACTTTAGTTAAAAGGGTATGTATGCATATGCATACCAGTGCATATATAATGTACTAATCTTATTTACTCATCTATCTCGCTATAATCAATTGTATGCACGCGACCAATTTGTTGTGATGACCTTATGCTAATATTATTATTCTTATTGACGTTAGTTATGATAAGGTCTCTGTACTCTTAGTTAGCATAGTCTAGTAGGCTTTTAAAGTAACTTGACTTCTGTTGGCTGGGTCGATATCTTTCTTTGACCATTGCTTTGGAGTACACTCCTTATTACAAGTATACCATGTTTTAAGTAACTAATAGTGCATTTGCTATAGTTAAAACTTATCATGAAAGTAGATTGCGATAAGGCGATATCGTAACATTTGCTTATGCGTGTGAAATCCCAGTCGTGTTGTATTAATGTGCCTTCGAGCTGTTTACTCTTCTAACTTGCTACTATGGTCAAGTCAACTCAATGAATGAATTTACAGATGGTAAATGGCTAAGTAGCACCTATTATTTATTATTAAAACCAAACCACAAAAACCATGTTCTATTCATAGGCAAGTTCAAAGGAAAGAGAAAATGTTATAATGTTTTACTAGTAATTTTCTAGTATTAATATCTACAAAGGACGTCTGGCTCACAATAGATACTGAAAAATATAAGCAGAGACATTAAAATATAAAATTAACAAGGTAATCTATTATAACTAAATATAAATTTGTGGTTTGGTTGAGAATTTAATTGTAATCACTACTTAGTGGTATTTGCTAGCCCAGGTGTGCAATAATAATGAGTCATCAAAAGAATTTGCTTTAAGAAAGCTACTTATTTATTAAGACAGACATTATCTCTTTGATAAATGGTGCTGACAATGATTACTTTCTGAATGTTCAATTTGTTTTGAATACGTTAGTAGAACATTACACTACATAGGTTGCCTATCTACTAGTAATTAATAATTTATTCATTGAGCATAAAGAACAGTGAAACTACGTAGATTAACCTTTGTTATTCATAAAATTAGATTGAGTTGTTAGAAGTATCCATTTTAAGTGGAAGTTTTTAGGGTAAATACAGGTAAATGGGTAAATTGCTATTACTAGTGGCGTACCTAGGAGGTATTCCAGATTACAAGAATTTCTTATTGTGTTGCTATATGATGCTGCGACAAGACGTAAAACGTACTTGTATTTATATAGCATAACGAAACAATTTTAATGATCATACTGCCCTTGAAGGTAATTCTTTTAATTAATCAATGCTCTTTTCAACACACAAATCAACTGCGTTATCTGAATTTCTGCAGAAAACAAGTCATTGTAGGCATACAAGGAATTATATATAGAGAGAGATAAACCTCAGAGAAGGATTAACTACGTCGGTAATACATTTGTTACGATGTCTTTTAATATCTCATTAAATGAGAAGTACCCACCACTTCGTACATGAGCTTTAATATTTTTTATTAGATGCACGTATTAATTATTTGTAGAGCTAATAAATACATACAAAAAATGAAGCTATGACTATTGTTGTGTAATACACTGCTGCCTATTACTCATTATATGTCAGTTTTATTACTGTAGGCTTACAGGCTACATATATACGACTTGTGTGATATGATACTATAAGGAACAAGACGGTTCTATCAGAAACTGAGCATTCTAAAACATTGACTCATTAACTAGAAAACAAGTCTTAATAGAGTGTACCTATGGTTTTAGATGGTGCACTGATTATTCCTTCTTGGACAAGTGCACTGAGGGAAAAGAATGAATAAGATTCTCTATCCTTATTTCTTCTTCAAGTATTTTGTGTTTGCAAGATACCGCAGCACATTTAATTGTAAACTTTAGTGCAATTATGCAAAAATACTACATAGATCGACGCTATAACTATCAGAGAAGTGAGACGAAAGAAAGAAAGAGAGGGAATCCAAAGTCAAATTAAATTAGCATTCGTAGGCTGTAATTAAAGCAACCTAGAAATAAATGTCTTTACATTACAAGTTCTTTTTATAAAAATTCCCATCCCATGGATGTAGAATTAATTAGTTTTCTATTGCAACAATGGCTTTATGATGGCTCCTTTACCTTATCCATTGAATTTGCAGTGTAGGTAAGTACATGGAACACTCTATGTGTTTTTAATGCGATATTATTACCTCTTCGAAGTTAGTGAGAGAATTGGTAGAAAACTAAAGCGTCAAGTAAATGCGGAATCTCCCTAGCCTGGCATGGCTCAGTAGTGTGTTGAGTTCTGGCCAATAAAATATTTTTCCCTATTAGTTTACCTTGTTTTACCTTGTCTTGACTTAACTAATATAATGCAATAACAATATCCTGTACATTTACATGAATAAAACATGAATGGGAAGAACAATGTATTCGTAGACTTACTCATAACTATAACTATAACAGCTCGAGTCACTTTTCAGCATTTATTTTATTATTGCTATAAATTGGTGCGATCTGTGAGAAATTCCCACATTATCTTCATTCTCAACTTGTCTTGTCTTTTATTTTCTTCACTCCAGTCACAGTTGATATTGCTTAGACTCTAGACTCCTTCACTCCTCTGCGTATAATCTTATAACACCTAGTTACTTACATATAAAATAATAAAGTAGTAGCAAGGTAGATAGCTATACTGATATAAATATATATAATTTCCTATAATTCCATTGTAGTCATTCTAACAATCTAATTCTTGGTTTCAGGTATTTCTAGCTTGGTTAATATTTCTTGTTACGAACATAACTCATAAGTAGATAGCTCCTGATAATGAATTACGACGCTTTATTCTCGTAGCTGACGAACTTTAACTAATGCTTCTACTAATACAACTTAATTATAAATAGTCCCATGCTAACTGCAGAGTAATTATGAATTAAAGGAGAATGAAAACGCAAATTGAATGAAGTTTTACCATTAATGTGGATGTAAATTAATATGTAGCGTTTCTGCTGTATTGTTGAATTTACTTACGTGTTTTGTAGTCATTCAGTAATGTAATGTAATGTTGATTGCATTGAATTTGTTTTCCGTAAAATTTTATCTGACAACATTTTTTTCAAAAGATATTTTTTATTATAAGGATGATCTAAATGTACATTTATGCTTGATGTTTTATGTACTGGTATTTGCATTGTATATCGTTTTGTTTGTATGTGCAAGTAATTTATTTGATATCCGCATGAATATACGATTATTTACGAATTATTTTTTATGTGTTTTTACAGAAGGTCGTGAGTGTGTCAACTGTGGTGCGACGTCAACTCCACTTTGGCGACGAGATGGTACTGGTCATTATTTGTGTAATGCCTGCGGTCTCTACTACAAAATGAACGGCCAAAATCGACCTCTCATCAAACCCAAAAGACGACTGGTAAGTTTAAGACAATAACAATCATGTATAGCTTTAGGCTCTATTTTGATACTCGATACTTTCCAATAAGTTATTCCTTGGCTTGCGTTATTCTATATTATACTTGGGAAACTGTAGAGATTACAAAGTTGGGTCGTAAACTAAAATGGTATTTACATTGTACATTTGTACTTTAAAGGTTACATGTGATGTAACTTGTAAGTGTATCCAATTAGGTAGAATGGTTACATCTTGTGGGTCCAATCATCATAATTAGACACTATTCTGTAATAATACATATCTCCAGTACGGTACCTTACCAGCCTATCGGTACTTGTTTTATACGAATTCCTCCCAAAGATTAGCCATGAACCAAACGAGCACAAATCCCAAATAAATATAATATTTACGCTCCTCTTAATTATTTCAATTGTTCTTTTTTCTGGCTTGCATGAGCAAAAGTTACCTAAGGTAACTTTTAAAGTAAATTCAGCTCACAGGTAACAATAAGGCAGGCAGTATAAGAAACTGAACAAGCAGTCAACTTTGGATACAGGATGGAAGTGCATTTCGCTTGGCTCCATATAGCATATGGTCCTTATTCCTCTGTCGTGTCTGGTTTGGTTAAGCTGCCTTGGTCTGGGCTGCATGATAATAAGGTGTAGGTAGTTTAGCTATGTATTGGGAGTAAAAAGGTGAACATTTAGAGAATATCGTCTGCCAAGAGGATATGAAATATGTTTTTTATTCATTAAACTCATTGCACACAAACAACGGAGCTTGTACACCAACTAACTAGTTAATACTAATATTATAGTGTGTATTCAGCAAACGGGAAGGATATATATTTACTTATGTAACATTACTTACATTAGAACATGACAGACAGTACGGTTACATATGGGCACCTTCACTTAAGAGGTATTTGTAAATTGTTCAGGTGACCTGTTGTTCCACGTAGTTATTGTAGTGTGATGTAATGTAATTCAATGCAATATCTATTACAAGTGGGTGCATTGCACATCCTACCTTATCAGACAGTATATTTACATAGTTTTGGGTTTATACTTAATATGTAAATGCTATAGATTCCTCTTGCAATACTTTTTCGAAGAGAACATGGCTTCATGTAAATTTTTCTTGCAATTAGGCTTTGGGTGCTCATATTGAGAAATTAGAAATTCAAGCTTCGCATATGTTTAGATATTTTTGTAACATGGTTTTCTTGTACGTACATAAAATACCAACCTACTGTAGTGTAGCATAAATTCGTATGTAGGGCTGAATCGTTATAAATTCACTTTGGAAGATATCGCATTTAATAAGACAAAGAGTTAAGCAGAGTTATTGTAGAGTGGAGATATTAGGAAAAGAACAGGTTATGTTATGCTCTGTTCTTAAAACTGAGCTGAGCAGGATTCAAAAACTCGTAATTATTTCCGGTCTCTCTTTACTAACGTTAAAACTACAATACATGACTACATCACATCACAGTTGCTCAAATATTGAGTTGCAGCCAAAGCGAAGGCTAAAGCCAAGTCCAAGCAACCAACTTAACTTTGAGTCAAGTCAAGTTTGCTTGTATTTTCATGTATACTAAATAAATATGTTGGCATTGTGCTGTCTTCTCACTAAACACATTGTATTTTATGACTCAGACGAAACTGATGTGATGTGAGGGAAATTATGTGTGTTTATGAGTTGGGAGAGTTTAACTTTACGACAATATGATAAAACACACCGTAATATCGTACAATACAAACCAACAATAGAACGATCATAAAAATTCCCTCTATATTAATAATCTCTACCTTATAGTGAAAAGTCTTGTCCAGTAATAGAAATTAAAACTACATAGATACCTCGTTTTAATTTTAACTTCACCCGACACGGCAAACCGAACAGGCCAATACTAGAACTACATAGAAGTCAAGTCAGGGAAACAAGAATTATAAACAGAAAGATACTAATAATACAAAAATTACTCTTTTAAGTGGTGCGACTCATTGCAAGTTGAGAAAACTAAAAGAAAGACAGCAATAGCAATAAGTAATAAACAGAAACATTATTCAAGTCCAGGGTCATAATACAATCAGACTAGGACCACCATTGAAATACAGATAAATAAATACTTAACTTCAATTTGAGTGACATATATGTCATAGGACCATCTATATACCAATCGTTTACCTTTTAAGAGTATATACCACTTATACATAGTGTATGACCATTTCTAAACTATTTTTTAGGGTTAGTACCAGTAGGCACGCTGCTCGTCTGCGGTTACGTAGTTTTATATTATTGCAGCGTACATTCTACAAGTATCTTTAATCCGATCCCATTAGAATTTAGTGCATTGCATATTGCATGGCACATCTATATGTCTACACGTAATCGCTTTCAATGGAACTACCCTGCTTTAACTCTACCACACCACACCACTGTGGTAAGAGGCTTCAGGAGGTACCAGTACCACTGACTTAAACTAGAGTATACCATTTTTATACTTATATTAGTGTGCACAGTGCACCTTTACATATTCTGCTCTTTTAAGGAGAGGAGGGAACCTATTGAAATCGAAAGTGAAATGGGTTAGGACTTTTAGGAGTAGGCAATAAGGCAATTCAAGTTTATATGCCAACAAAACTAGTGCTGACACATAAAGAGGAAATTTTATGTAATACGCTCAGCTATTAATAATATGACCCACGAATCGAAACCAAAGAAAGAAATAGCGGCAAGGCAATAATGTCTCTCTCTCTGTCTATGTAATAACACGAACTTAACTGCAAACTTCAACAACTTGCTTTACAATTCATACCAACATTATTTTACCGGGTTTTCTCTGTTGTGCTAATAGTTGCAACCTATCGATAGTTAATTATTGACTTATGATTTATTTGTTAGGTAATTTATCAGATAATGTCGGCCAAACATTACCAGTACAAAATAAAAGTTACTATTAAAATTGTCTTATTTAAGGATATTTTATTGTTACTCGACTAGTACTGTTTAAAAATTATTTAATTTTCAGCAGTCTGAAAATTGGTATAAATTTTCTGTAGTATAAATGTGTTTCGCATTGTCTTTGTGTATTCCGTTGTAAGAAGATAGGATACGGCAAGGTAGAGAGATACGGGTATAATTTAAGTTTGTATAGGCAATCCAATTGAATGATGATGCCTCTGAGTGGTACATTATAGTGAGACGGTGTAATTTGTTGGGTGCTTTGTGTAACGTAACGAAACAGAGTGAATGTATGATTGTATATACATTTGGTGGTATAACAATAACAACTACGCTGAAACGAGTTTTTAAAGGAAAAGTCAAATTTTCTCGAGCCAAATTGAAGAAGTTGGGGAAAAACTGTTGCGGCTCGGGCAAAAGCAAAAAATACAGGAAGCCACTTTACTCAACCGTTTCATTTTGAACAACATTTATTTCATTGCTTATCATTACTACACTTGCTATTACTTTTCGTCCAATTTATTTAGCTTTGCGTACCTCAAAGCAAAACGCATATGTCAGTACTTGAGGAGTTAATAAGGCAACAGCAGATAGATACTCGCTATCTCTGTAGTATTACTGATTACCTAAATCACTTAACATTGGAATACTTGGTTAAATCTTATCTTTAATTATTCTTTTATCATCTTTATATAAACTAATCGTAAGTTCCATAGAATCCCACTATTTAATTCGAGGCAATGCAAGCCGTAAACACAAAGAGCATAGAAATTGCAGTTTTGTTCTTACATATCCTTCAACACATTTTTATTGTCTAAGATATAGTGTAGGGCAAGCAATTTTTAATCGTGAATTGAGTACGTGTATTGAAACGCATAACAAGTTCAGTTCAGTGTGTCTTCAGCGTATAAAATTCCAGTTGAGTATTCCAGTCCAATTGAGAATCCACTCAGTAATACATGATTTGATTAGTGACTTTACCTATACGATAGTTAAGCAGAAGCCGACTGCTTTGTTTGACCTACTACCTACTGGATTTGGTTTAGCAGAATATTGATGTTATATACAATCTATTCTTACGTTATGTAACAAACTATTGAACTTATGTAATAACTCTCCTGGAGGTAAATGTCCCAACCTAGAATAAGGGTTATAACAAGAGTTGCACTGAACTGAATAATAATGTTATATAGAAAATTAGAAACTGAAAATAGTATATAAAATTTTATATAATAGGTTTTGGAGTACTTATACTGAATACTGAATACTTAAGTACCTAAGTATAATAATGTGCAGTTTAGGATAGTTACGAAACTTTCGGATGTGCTTTTGGACTTGGTATCTAGTGAGAAACTGGAATAGGTATAGTGTCTAAATAGGTAGCTACCCATTTCAACTCCATAATTGCTAATTAGTATTTTATACACGTTTTAGTGCATTGCCGCTCGGTGAGCTACTGGCATGGCATGGCATGGCATCATCTTACCTTACCTTACTTCACTTTCAACTATGTAATAAGTAAACGAGCCAGTTCCAAGCAATATATAAAACGAAAGTTTATATTGGCAATTTAGATACAGTAGTCGAGTCATGTCCAGTCACCTACATTATACTACCACACACTACACCAGACTGAAATCGAATCGAATCCCCTTAGCCAAGCTGTGCATATGGTTAATACCCTTGTTGCACGAGCAAGACTTTTAAGGTTGTTCAGCAAGAGCAGGTTAGGTAGTTACAGTAAATGAAGGCTGTTTGGTTTTGTTCTGTTTAGAAATCGACTGGAGTTGATTGCATAGTAAATGAGTAAAAGAGAGCGAGAGAATCTTAATATGTAGGGAAGAGACGATGAAATGAAATTGAGCACGTTCAATCCAGCTTGCTAACTAAAAGGTGATTTCCTTCACTCCAGGCTGTACTGGACGATTTGGGTTTCTTCTGTTAAATGTTTTCTTGTCTACCTTGCTTACTCAAATGGATTGATATCCATGTAAATAAATGTTGTCTGATAAGATCCGCCTTCTCTCTTATGGATTCAGTCGAATACTGTACTTTACTCGCTATCAACCTTATGTATATTTACTTCATGGGAAATCATCCGGTTCGCTTTTCAGATAGACAGACATACCTTACTTATTTGGGGTGTAAAGTAGTATACACAATTCTGTATAAATTGGTTCAAATATTTGTAAGTAATGGAATTGTTTTCGTTTGTACGGTGTATTTTGTATTTTTGTTTGTAACCAATTCTATAGTAAATATCAAATTGGTATCTTTCCACTTATCTTATGAATTTCAAATTAGTTAGCTAACGCTACGAAAAATAAATATAATATTTAGGTAATGTACCACATCTACATACTAGTTCATTGTTTCAGTTCAGGGTTTTTCTTGTTAAAGTCAAGCACCTTCTTATGTATGCCATTCCGTTCGATTTGATCTATCATCAGCAAAATGTGATGTCGCAAATGGGTTCAACAGTTCAATCCAAATCCAGTTTGGTTTTGTTTTTTAGGATTTTTAAGGACACCAGAGTTATCCGTGGTATATCTAAACATCGTAAGTTTATTTGTAAAAGTTCAGCTCAAACAAGAAAACAAATGCGTCATTGTTTCTCAAGTTCAATGAAATATTTTTTGAATGTTACAAAACCTTAATTAGAAAATAAATTGGCTAATGAATTGTTAAATAGTAGAGCTCGTGCAAATAAATACTAGAAATTAATGGGTAACCCATCCTTATATCTTTATAGGTATTTTATTGGAAATGCGTGGTAATAGTTAGGTATGGTTTCTACATAAGATAGCGATAGCACAGGTACTCAAGGCATGTAAATATATTATGTATTTTGATGTGCTTTGGTTTTGGTTGTGCATTGTTGTTGTATTGTCTTTAATTTGGTTAGTGTGGTATGTATTTATGTGTATGTGGGAAAGAGTTGGTTGGGGAATAGAAGAATATAATTTTGGTGGGGATTTGGCATAAAAGGGTGAAATAAGACAGGTGATAAAATCAGATGATTCTCTCATGAATTCCAATTGGAAGAAAAGTGTCGCTACGAAGTGAGATAGAGATCTCCTAAGTAAACACAGCAGTGGAGCCAGCACATCAGTCACACTCCGTCAATAAATTCTTATTAGAACTTTATCGCCGTTACTGAATGAGCAACTTTGGGAAAGCAAACTAACTTGATTACGTTAGCATGTATTTTATGCTTCGTAAACGCACAAATATAGAGTGATTTTGGTGGATGTGGTCACATACGAGACATTTCTTTCTACATAATTTACATATACACACTACATGGAAGATAAATCAAGAAAAAAGCTATAAATTTTGGTAAACTGTTTCATTCCAGTCAAAGTAAACAGAGTAGAAGCTCTGAACATTATTTATATAGAAATAGCTGGGAAGAAAGAAAATAGAGTGGGATGTCTTGTCTCTTATGACTGTATGTATTGTATTTATATTCATGAGTAAATTCAGTTTAGTTCAAGTTGAATTCAAGTGAAATGAGTATATGGATCTAATCTATAGACAAAAAATAGATTATTATATATACTGTGACTGAGTAAGAATGCCTACGTAAGTAATGTAATAATAAAACGTTCAGTTGAGTTACCTATATTGTATTTGGCATTGTGGGTGCTTTTGATATCTTATAGACATAGGTAACATAACGCATAGTAGACACAGTTTAGTTATATAAGGTTAAGGCGGACGCAATTCTTTGAGTAAGACGGTACATGTTCAATAAATAGAGTTATACTGTATCCCAGTCCAAACTAGATTCCGTAATAAGTACAACGTTCTGTGAAATAGAAAATACAATAGAGACGAATAAGTAAGTGAATTGAATGAAGAGCAGAGTTTTATTGCAGTGTGTATGTATATAGTGTGTTGTCTATGAATTTTAGAGGAGCGAGGCGTTTTTCACCTCAATAAGCGTCGAGTCAAACATCAACCTCCTCCTTGGCTCCATTTTATTTTATATTCATGTCTCTAATGAAAATATTTACGATGCCATCCCTCTGTTCGCATTTTAGACGAGTGCTCGATCCGAGTCAATTCATGTGAGTCAAGTGAGACGTGAAGAAACACACAAACAAATCTTAAACTCAAATGCTACTCAAAACATCTCTATTTTATACCCATTGCACTTCGTTCGGTTTACTTACTTTTATCTACTACATTGTAAAATCTCCAACGTTTACTTTCATGGTGTTTAAACGGTTGCGGTGCCGCAATGCAAATGAAACGAATTATCATGTGGGAATCAAATGCACAGAAACAGTTGTAAATATAACCCCACTGTACAGAATACTCACTAACCATCTATCCAATGTAATACACTAATATATTTTCAATCCAAAATACAGATACACCAACTCAAACACTTTTCTTTACTTCTTTTCTTGTAATGCACTTTTAGTTCGTAGGTTGCTAACTTTTAGATGTGTTATATTACAGAGTCACGTTCATTCCCATGTAGTTGTCTCCCTGTCTGTGCTCTTTGTGTATTTATGCAAGGAATAGAGTTCGCCAGTCGTTCAGTTGTGATTACTTATGCATTTTCTTTTCCGAACTCTCCTGTGTACTGAGCATTACATTCAAATTAATATTTAATAAGAGGACGAACCGTGGACATGTACTGTTTGCTCAATTCACTCCCAATCAGAACAGCTCTCTTCAATACCAAGACTTGTGATAACACTAAATTTTTACTAACAAATGGTTCGAAATGGCTTTCTAAAAAAGTATCACCCTAACAAACCTGGAAAAGCAATTCCTGTAAAATGTGTCGTAAGTGATCTAAATTCTAGTACACTAATTCTTTAGGTTTACCAAATTAATCTACAGGTACTAATGCAGTTATTAAATAGAAAATTAAACATTTCTTATGAATTGGCATTGACATAAAAATACCCTGAAAGTTTACGAATGTGACTGGTAATGGTAATGAAAAATGTTAGAACGATAATAAATCATAAAAATGGTATTTTTGTAAATGTGTTTGAGGTGACAAGACAGTGAATAATGGGTATAAAGAGTATAGATAATCTAGAGTATCGTTTCGCTATCAACGGGCTATTTACATGACCGTGTTTCAATAAAGAAAAGAGTTCTTTAAGTTCAGGTCGATTTTTGTCAGGCCCCCTTGCTTTTCCTTTTCAGTTTAGAGGGAATATAAATATTTGCTCTATATTACTTTACTAGAATAGCTACGATTATGGTTATAGTCAGCATTTTGTTGTGCTTTGCTTTTAGTTGATGTTGATGCTTGAAACGAGTGAATATGTACAGCAGAGTCGAATATAGTGGGGTAATGGTAATAATATTATGAAGCAGTAGTGTAATGGTTAGAGTTAGTCCCAATTCACAAAGACTCGTTCTTTCTCCCGTATATTTGACATGTGCATATTCATAGGTGTACGGAAAGACACAATTTGAGTTGTTGAGTGTACCTACTAGTATAGTTGTAATACTTGAATCAAATGTAGCATTATAATAAGAAAGGAAAACGGTTTGATGCATTTTGTATTGCTGTACAGTACAGAACACAACACGACAGAGAAACATATTACATGTACTTCCTCTAAATATGATATGCAATGCACCTATATGCACATAAACGGTAGCTAAAGTATTGACTTCCTATAAATAAGTTGAATTTTAGTAGCAGACGGGGATTTCTCTGTGAGTGAGGTAGGCGAGGCTTACAAAAACCGAGGAAAAGTTGCTGCACACGGGAAAGCGTACGTTTGCATTTACAACCGAGTATCCTTGGATACCCTATAGGATTTTTCACAACCAAAAGTTCGTCTCTCACTGTCTGCCCTGTATTTACTTACTTGTAGCGCTACTTTTTCTTTGCCCAACACTATTTCCTCCTTTTTTCTGTCGGATACCCATTTTTTGACATGTTGTGAATCTTGTGTTGTTTTATATCCCACTTTTCATGTGATGACTGCGTGACAATATTCCAATGTGGTGTGCAGTAATTTTTCGCCACTTTTTCCTTGTTTCTATATAGCTTCCACAATTTCTGTACCTTATTTTACGTACCAAAGCATTTTATAGCAATTATAAGCAAATGTTGTAAAGTGTTAGATTCTATGTAGATGCTTAATGATTTCTAGTGGTAATACTATTATTTGTTCTAGGGATTGGAGATGGAAGGTACATTTAGAATTACAAGTAATGAAAACAGCGTTAACTAAAGAAGTACATAGAATTTGGTGTTAGACAATATTATTATTTTATTGCAGGGATAGATAGCGAAATTAATAGTTTAGGATTTGGTGTCTGTCTACAATAAGACAACGTACATATTACAGTGGGTATGAAAGCATAGAAAATTATTAAAACTCAGTGTTGTGTGGAGACAGTCTGGTTTTTCATGAAGTTAGCTACTTAGATTATTGAGTTCGAAAAATTGCAAGGAACGGCGAGGATGATTAAATTATGATTAGAAATTTGGAGCATATAGCTAATGCTCATAAATAAAAAATAAGAGTATAAAATATGTGTATAGTGTATAGGTATTACACGTGCACTTTAATTTGTAAAGGGCCAAAGAACAGAAAAGTGCAAACCCGAGTAAATTCAAGTTAAGTGAAGTAAACCAAAGCAGAACGTACGATTAGCTTTGATAACACTAAGATGGGTTGGTTAGCTATTTGTTAGGTAAATTCTTCTACAATAATACAGTTACCTCCGCGCATAGAATTTTTTATTCTGCACTTTGTACTACATATCACAGGTTTTTTCCTACATTTCAATTACAGTACATACATACCTTGGTATGCAATCCAGTCCAGTGTATGTAAAGCAGCATTTTATATAGGACTCTAACTAAAGATACAATAAATGATGAGCTTTGCTTTTCCATTTGTCACGATTACGCCAATTTCTGTACTGTACTGAACTATGGAGTTAAAAGCAATGTATTTCAGAGGGTAACTCTTACAAATACGTGTACAACTTTATACTTACATGCATTTGTATGATATACTTAGAACAACGAATATTTCTTAGAAAAAACAAATAGTTACTTTAGAGGATATATAAATTCATATCTAAATAGAAACAAAGACGAAGGGAAAGGTAAAATAGGATAGCTACTATTATTTACTAGTATAAAGTGTAATGGAGTAACAGTATACATACTCCTGTGTCCTGTGTGTTAAATAAACTCAGTTCTTGTAAGTTATGTACATACACAAGGGTAAAATATGCATCCCATATAGAATATAGACTTCTAGGGTGGTATACAAAGTAAGTAGTTACCATATTTAAGTGTGCAATATAGAATGAAGCAGACAGTTTATGTATATTTGTAGAGTACATGCTAACGATTACTATTTGCGTAGCTTTAGATTTTAGCTGTAGCTTTTATGTAGGAGAGAAGAAAAAGAAGAGGAGGAAAGGAAGGTAAAAAATGGTACAAGTTGCAGTGAATGGATGAACATTTTGATTGGGGATTCAGATAAGATTAGCCATGTTCCTTTTGCTCCGTCCGTGCACTCACTCACTCAGTCGCAGTCGCAAAACGCTCTTTTCTGTTCTAAACCCAGTCACACTCCTTCCTCCTATTCACTTCTCTTTCCATATGTCCCAGTCTTACACACTTCGCGACAGTTGCACTTACCTATAATCACATTTACCTTCCTAACTCCACAAAGTTCCACAAAATTGTGCTTCCTTACAGTTTGAATTTTTTTTACTTTGTTTTTTTTTCAAAAAGGACGTGGTTACATTCTCATTGGTAATCAGTTTACTCCTATTTGATTTTTGGAAGTGTTTAAATAGTGGAATATATTTTCATATTAGTTTTTGTCACATAATCGTACCCCAAAAACCTAAAATATTTATGTAAAATTATTGTGGTTCAATGAAATATTGCAAAGGGTATTTATGCCTTTTTGCGAACATAATGAAATTTTCAATCTACAGTCTATAAGACAATGACATATACATTTCCTTGTAGTGTTGTATAAATATAGCCAACAAAATGTAGGTAGACAATTCATGTCATATTAAAATTAAATGCATTCTAATCTTTATACTTACGCTGGAATTTCATCGTATACCTTAGCTACATCGTTCTGTCTGTAATAACTATATTAAGCGTATAAATAATTCCTTTTGCAAGGGCATATTGAAATTCGATGAAAATATGCACATGCAATTTGGACATTGGAATTGCTTTAATAAATGTAGAAACAGTCAATAATTGAAAAATATTAATTTTATTAGAAATTTGAAATTGCAAATATTGATGTGGTTTGTGTTTAGTTAATGTAGTGTTTGCTTTTGTTTTACCTCTACGATGTAGTTTGATCCCCAAAAGTATTACACGCAAATTTTATACATGCAAATCTAAATTGCATTGTTGTAGACCCACAGAATAATCCTAAAAGGTTCATTGTATTATGCACTGGGGTTATGATATACATTGGGAGAGGTATGCATACATTACACATCATATACAAAATCCTATTTGTATATGCATGTAGTTAAGTGCAACTTTTTATACTACATGAAAAGAATGCCTAAGATTTTGCTTCATCTATTGCAGTGCTGTGAAAATGTGCACTACGAGTTAGATGGTACGAACTGTAATTTAGCTATGAGATTTGTAATGAAATTAAGTGAGTTGAGTTCATTGAAACATTTCCATCAATACATACATTAACCGGTGAATCTTATCTTCATGCTCATGTTTTCTTCAAACATAATTTAATCTCCTGTGTATGTATACACAAGAAAATACATGCTTTTAGAGTAATTGTGTTAAATGATGAAGTATTGATACATGTTCAAAAGATTGGTACCTTCATTCTTGTAATTACATTACCCCTTTTCAAATCGTAGTCAAATCTAAAGATTCGAGCGTAGCTACGCACCAGCGTAACGCAAAAGGTTAAAAAAAGTTTAAAAACGTGCTTCTCTTATCTTTATTTAGTAAATAAAGGGATTATAATGCATTGAACCTATATTTACCACTCTCTGACTGTAATTCAAACACTTATTTAGTATTTTAATTGCAATTACTGAAATTTTGTGTTTATAATTTTTTACTAAAAATTCGCAAATTTACTTTGAACACAACAATATTTTAAAAGAGCTCCTCTTAGGTTTAGTGCTTTTTGACATTGTGTATAAATTTGCAGCTTCATTATTTATAGGCAGATATTTTCAAGAGAGACGAACTGAGCATTGCCAAAAAATTTCTTCTTTGTACTGAAGGGCTGTCTTTAGCTGGTGATGTTGCCAGCGGGAGGAGCTTTCACAGAGTAGACTCTACTATACATAATCTTGTAACATTAGCATAACCAAAGCTTAGGAATTTTTTTATCTACTTGGTATGGTCGTGCTTGATATTGTTAAATATGCCTTTTACCCGTTAACCGGATAGGTACAACTTATTTTAGTTATTTTAGATCAGATATAATTTAATACGTGTCGTATTTGATTTGTTTTGAAAATAAGCGTTTATTAAGCAATGCATTAACAAGGACACAAATATAGTAGCGAAAAATATTTTGTATTTCTGTGGAAAATGAAGTTGTTATAAAAATAGTGAACGTGTGTGCTGATTATTTGAAATGGGAATTTTGCGTTTTAGTAAATTGTTGGGATAATGATGAACAAGGAAATGATTAGGGCCAAAGAAAAGGGACTGTTTATATAAATAAATAAATAATAGGGCCGGATAAAAGGAAGCCTCACTCTGAAAAAGAGTTTGGTTTGAAATAGAGTTAGTAATGTAATGTTGAGTTGGAAATAAATAGGTCCATTAAAAACAGTTTAGTTTTATCGTAGTAGTAAAGAATGTCGTGACACACCTCCTTTTCCCAAAAATTAGCAGCTACTGTTCCTGACTCGTCTTGTCCTATTGGAGAAACTATAAATTGGACGCAATTACGTGTCTTTCTTCAATGTCTATTGTCCATCCGTTTATTTCTCACTGGTATGGCATTCTAGTATTTTGGGTGAAACGAAAAGATATACATTAAGCTCATGTATTGAACTCGTGAAAGAGTATTGAAAACATGAAAAAGAGAGGCCGTGTCTATTACACGAGGTGTAATTACACGAATGAGAGCTATTAGCTTACTCGAAATTACTTGAACGTAAATTGCTCAAGTTTTATGTGCGTCCGAATTTCTATCTGTCATGGCCTGCACTGTTCACGACTTTGTGTTTCACCTTCTAATAGTTATGCATGTGTGTAATGTGCTGCAGATTAAAATATCCTGGCGTATTTATCCATTCCACCGTACTCATTGAATATGCAGCGTATTTAGCAAAAGTTCAGACGCAAACGTAACAGCTCGCACACTTCTGCTTATCTTTACCAATTTTTTCCTTTCCGCAGTGAAAAACTGGTTTGCTATGATAATTATAAATATTTTGACCACTTTTACCTATTTAAGTCCAGTCTCCTTCATTTAAGTCTGACAAAACTGTTTAATTTCAAAATACTCTGTACAAGTTCATAAATATTAGCTGAATAGACCTATAATGGTGGTTTTCCGTTTTGTGTTGTGATGATGTTTGCTTATGCTTTATGTTAAGCTCTCCGTGCATTACGTTTCATCGAAAGTTAATAATAGGATTGAAGTAGACTGCATGGCTATTCTATTCATGCTCCATGCGTCAGTATTAGTGCAAGTACTACGTATGTGTAAAATAGAAAAGCACACAATACAAAATAAACCAGACTAGCATATAACCCCATTAAATTAAATGCTTTGGCTTTGCATACGATTACCTAATAGCACATAGAGGTTGAGTAGAGTTGTACGTGTAGAGACATACGTTGAATCTAACTACAGAATTGCCTGTCGTTCTCGTCTTGTCTGGTCTGGTAGGTTCGGCGTGCGTGCCGTGTTCCTTGTGTCTTGTCATTGTCATTGCATATCATTTTAGTTTTATATGGTTTACCTGTAGGTGATGTATTTACTATGATTACCGAAACACACTGTCGCTTGGCTTGGCCAACTATTACGTACATTTTATATGCAATGTCTAGTTGACTGACCGGAAACGAGTGAAACTCTTATATAATCTTCACTTTTAAATTACACTGGTAATAAAGAAGTTTCTGTGTAATTCTTAATGCTTAAAACGCACATTAAAATAAAAGTGTTATTAAAATAAGGTATTAGTGTATATATTTATATAAAGTATGTATCTACCAGTTGACGACTTTAGTGAAACACTTTTGTCACTCTTATGTCATCGCGTCACACAGGCGGACAGCAAGAAAACCTGCTGTCCTTTATCTGCACTTGAGTACATACGTACCACACGTACATAATATGTGGAACAATGTAATGTGGCAATGTGAGTAGCTATATACACAGAGTTCTAAAGATAACGCGGCTATTTCTTTAATTGTCTTTATTAAAAAGAGCATTTGGTAAACGTACCGCCAGTACATTTGTTGTAGGTACAAGTTGGGATGTATGTATGAACTACTGTAATTTATTCTGCAATGTTAGCGTAAGCTAACAATAAACGAATGCGTTTGTCATTCGAACATGCATTCTTGCCTTGGCTCTTATTTCAGGGTCACATCACAACACAACACACAAGACTTGTAAAATATGCAAATATTTAGAGAAGTTCTGTCAAGTGAAATGCTACAGCAAGTATACGTAGAGGATATTGTCCATTGGAGTAGAAAAACACGCTTTTATAAATAGCAATATATAATCAAGTTGAGCTTGTCAGATTGGATTGGATTATTTTGTGAATAGCCTAACTAACAAGTTGAATGAGTAATAAGGCAGTGGAAATGAGTAAAGAGGCAGTTGGCACTTGTGTAGATAGATATGCACAGGATTAGATAATAAATAGATACATTACTACGTGTTATTTGATGATGAGACCAAGATTAAGAGACTATCTTGCTATATCGTAATACACTTGTACTTACAATTTACAGACATGCAGATACACGCGCAGAAGGAAAAGAAAAATCAAGAAACTATAATATTCTGTGTTGGAATACAAATAAATAGCTTGTGTTTGTCTAGATATCCAGATATGTGTGAGAATATAGGCGGTTTTGTTGTACATGTGTGTTTCGTATATCTGCCTGCCTTCTGCTCTATTCCGTTTGTGTACTCTGCACTTTGTATGTGTGTGGAAAAGGGAGTTTGATTAATTGCATGTTGCATGTTAGCAGATAGTCCAGCCAGATATTCTTTTACAACTTTTATACAGTGCACTGTTCTTTCCTATCTAATGCATGTCTGTCTGTCTGTCAGTGTGGCAGTAGCACCTTTCTGTACCTAATGCCTATTATATTACTCTCTATGTCATAATGAGTTTCTCGCTAATTTACATGCCAACTAAGATCCATATCGTATTAACCAGTCAACCAAAGCTTCCTAAACCTCATAACACACAAACAGATTCCAGATAATAGATAAATATCAAAGTGCACATATGCATCCACTTTCCTATAATTGTTTCCATAATAATATACACCACTAATTAATACCAATCTTAACATGATACATCAACGAATTAACATTTCACGCACTAAAATATTCAGTGCAGAAATCTACATACAAGATTATTTTTACAGATATATAGACACAACTTAAGGCAAGTGCAAAATATGCATTTTGATTTTATTCTCTGTGACATGACATGACAGAAACCTGGGCTTACTAGTTCACTCTATATTTAATATGGGTTATTGTTATTTGTCTGTCCTTTGGCAATTCTGTGTATAATTATCTGTTAACGCAAGAATTGACTTGACTCTTGACTTGTTCTGTAGTGAGAAAAAGAATTTTTCTGGGATTATGCACAAGGTCACGTATGTTCACATGTTAATAAATAGTAAGTACGTGAACATCGTCCAGTAGTACCTATATATACCTGTATGTATCATTTTAGCATTGTTTTCAATATAATGCTGCTAATAAGTAAGTAATATCATTCAGTGAGTAGTGAGTTTGAGTTACGACTTTACATTCGTAGGTAGTGTAACCCAGAGCAAAGAAAAGGTTCATTCTTGTTTTAACAATAAGTATGTACTTACAATTTAATTTCTTAAGGTTTTGACTTGACTTTGGTAGGTTGGTTATTATTTGCCACATCCAATTGCACCTTTGGTGCGAGATTTCCGGCTCAAAACAACACGACAGTTATAATTATATGTCTGCGCCTTATATTAGTAGCCATGCTATGTGAGACAAAGGGAATTTGTATTTACTTAGTTAGCAAGAATACAATAGAATACTCCCTTGCAGTTTCACGTGTGCAAATATAATAAATTTTTATTCGAATTAAATAGTAATGCAATTGTTAATAATGTAAAAATGATTAAGCACACTAGCCATTACTGATATTTACTATTGTTTTGTTTATGAATGACAATTATACACTTAGCTTAAGTAGGTGTAGGTTAGTTATTATTGAAAGTACAAGTTGTCTTTGGTTAGACAATTAACTTTTTAGTATTTAAATGCTTATAAGGTAATCAGCATTTTGTTTATTGAGATATTGTCTATATGTGTATGTAACAAGTCTCAGGTGTAATTACATAAGTAGTAAATCAAACGGATAAAGAAAATACGAAGGCAAGCGTCCTCCTAAGTTCATTGACGAATGAGGACAATGGTAGCGAAAGATGCAGATGTACAAATAGAAGTTACTTAGAAGCATGCACTCGGGCAGATTGTATGGAAGATAGTCCGTGGTATGGTGTGGTACGTAGAGAGAGAAGATTTGGCGTAACATAATGTAACGCAGGTCTGAGAGAGATAGTGGGATTATATGTGAAATATCGAACGCCCATATTTAATGGTACGCCCTTTCAGAGATGAGACCCCTCCTTAGTGGAAGAGCGGAGCACTGCGTTAGATTACATGATCCTATATATATTTATCTTCTATTTGTAATTCAGAATGGAGTGACAGAAATGTGTAGCTACAGTAAATTACAGTGGATGCCCCGGTGTACTGTTCCTAAAGTAGTTACTTGTATTTATTTATACTTTTAAACCATATGTACAGATCATAGAACTTCTGGGATGTCATTTACTACTACTCGAGGGGAAACTCTACATTTAGCATTTACATTACATCACATCACATATAGCAGCACCAAAATAAAAATATATCTTTTCTCTCCCTCTTTACTAACAATTGGTCTTCCTACGGTACCTTGAATCCTGAACTGAAGTTACACTATACACATTACAGTGAGTTAGTACTATTAGTAGTAGTCGAGTCAATCAAGCTAACCTATTACTTAAACTCTAATAAATTCTCTATGAATCTGCTCTGGCCTGACATGGCACTCTGTGACACCCAACTACTGTTATGGACAATGGGACAACTTAAGTAGTGTGTACTCTCTGCTTTATTTATCAAAATTGTTTGTATAGTGTCCATGTATATGTATGCATAAAGAAATTACATAGGATACACAACAGAGCGTTTCACAATACAATGGGTAACTACGCGTTTGTATATGACAAACTGTTAGTTCTTTTAAATATGCAACGGCTACTTTGTGTAATCGAAGGCATTCAATGCTATTGACGTGTCTTTGTCTTTGTCCCGTGTTATGCTCTCATGATCCATATGAGATATTGCCTAAGCATTTATTTGTCTTTGGTTAGAAGTTACTATAATGTGTCTCTTTTTTACTACGAGATTCTATGTGCATTACTTACGTACGTATTTACTTACCTTACATTACACAGTCTAGCCTACAGTGCGGGTTCAAGTAAAAATCCATTGTTTAGCATCGACTCACTTTGCTACTGTCTCTGTTGTCTCCTCTTCTCAAGATCTAAGAGATAGGTGTTCTCTGCATTTCTTTGGATTAGATTTTCTAGAAGAGAGACTCCCTTCCTTTTACCTACAAGTATTAACAACAAGCTACAATTCCCTTCAAAAGACACACCGACACAAATGCTACGTATTGTAATCATCTAACTTTTTATTCGTATTTATTCTATTCAAAAATGGATTGGGATGGATGATGGTTCTTCCATGCGTTTACATAACTCCTGTAATAGTGCTTATGGTGTATAAATGTTTAAATACGGCTGTCAAGTGCTTTGGTGTGTTGGTATTATGTATCAGAGTGTAATAGACGGTATATTATTCCTATGAGCAAGACAGTAAATAGTTTACAGTGTGAATAATGCAAGGAAAGTAGTAAATGTAAACTATTTTAGAGTTGTGTCTATACCATTAGGTCCGTATTGTTAGTTTTGGTTTGTATGTACACAAAATCTATATGAAATGAACGAAAGTAAAGCCAAAGTGACGGCTGACTGCACATGAATTAGAATGATGAGGTGTAAATACACTTCTCTCAGCTAAAGTGAAGTAACTTTATATACTCCTGTCCAGTGTATCCCACTATTGTAGAAAGAATAGATGAGAAGCGAAGCTAAAGCTAAGAAAGGGACCGTGGTAGGTATACGACTGACTTGACGAGGATTTAGGGCTCAAACATCAACTAGCCGACCTCACACAATACTCATAACATAACTTATCTTCTCCTTCCATCCAGAGGCCTTGCCACTCAACTTAACTATCTCATCTCCTATACAAACTATTTTACTTCCCTGGCCTGGACTATCCTAACCTAGACCAGTCGCTACTGTATTCTATTGTAATTGTAATCTTAGCCTAGCTATTGCAAGTACTGTACAATCCAATACTCTACTCAAGTGTACTTTACTACACTGAACACTCAAGTAGACGTAACCCTTATGCGTACTGGACTCTATTGGGTACTTATCTAATATTATAGGTATATCTTCCTTGTTATGTTTTAAAGTACTTTACTACGCATTGTGTGTGAGTATTGTATTTGGGTTTTAGTTTAGTGTACTATTCGGGACAATGAGAGATTAGGCTGACTCTGTTGATTTGTATCAGTGACCTCTTGGCAAATTGCTCTCGTCCACGTCCACCCTTAGCTTTAGCTCTGCTGAGCCCTTAAGTTTAGTTTGCTTACGTATGTGTATACAAACTTACAATCAGTCCACCACTAACTATCGTCATAACTCATGACAGACAAGAAATGAACTCGCCTACGCATAACTTTTCTTACAAAACGGAGCACATCATCAAGCTACCATTTTATATGTACATTTTCTTCGGTAACAACTTTATGTTATGCATGTAGGTTTACTTTGTATAGGATGAGGAAGAATAGGAGAATAATGTCCCAATTGTACTATAAAGGACTAACAATGAAATAAACTGGATCTCAATCTGCCACCAACAGATTTGTTTTCAGGTTCGTGCTACAGCTAAGTAAACGCAAAGGTTCAATTCAATTCTGTTGTCAGTTACTTAAGCTTAAACACGATTTCAATTCAATTCTTTTCTTTATTCTCGGATTATTAGTATTATTCTCCAGTTGTATTATTTAGTAGCCAAGTGACAAACAACTTGGCGGTGGCTTTTGTCATCTTTTTGTCTGTGCTTCTTAAGATTTGGATTTTCCTTGAGGATTTTATTGAATATGAGTCAAGGACAAGGAAAACAACGTTATTTTTTTACCTTACCTAGTAATTATTTGATTATTCCCTAAATAATCAGGTAGACTGATTTTTTGTATGTTCTAATATTTTGTGCTAAGAATAAATTTGCGAAAAGAAGAAAGTCTGAAATATTCAATTTCCCCTATTGGAATTGTAGAAGGAAAGTACTTCGTTTGATGCGGATGGAAACCGGATATTGATTAAACGATGAGCATAGAGTCTGGAAGCATTATAGCACCACAAGTAGGCATTCTGCTCACGCCAAGTAAACTTGGCTGCTGAAAATTGAGGCAGGCGCATGAGGTTCGTGTTTTTCTCCATTTCCAGTGTACTGTACGGTAGAGAAGTTAAGTGAAGTGAAACTAGAGCCGGTAAACTTACAATCAGAGTTTCCGTAAAGTACACGGAGGAAAAGTAAACGCACGCAATGAAATGCAACGCAACGGAATTGAGAAGCAGCATCACACGTATAGACACAAGAGAACAAAAGTGTTCTTCTACTTAAAACAACGAACAAGAGAGAAAATGACTCACTTAACTTGGAGGAGAGAGGGAAAGAAAGATAGATGATCCATTATCCTTCCTGCCTCTCCATTCAATAGTTATACACTACTATTAAGGATACTTACTTGTGTAGATGCAGTATACTGTGATTGTGTTCATTGTTAAGTTGCATTTTGGTTGTGAATGTATCTCTGGTCTGGTCTGGTGTGGAGTAGGCAGACTTAATGAATGTTAGATGATGTGACAAGAAAACAAGAACACAGAGATGAATGTCGTTGCCTTTTCTTCCCTTTGACTTGACACTTAGAATTGCAAAGCACATTAAAGGAGGAGGAAGAAATAATTCATAGTATTTCTTCAGGCGAATATTAAATCACAATTCCAACAAAGTATCATCGTCAACCAAAACCAAATCATAACTAATGTTTCTAAAAGTCTACTGATATCATAGTGTAAAGAACTTGTGGAGTGTGCTTGTGCTATGCTAGCTTTGGAGTTAGTATGCATTTTGTTATCTCCTTATAGTATCTATACTATAGCAAATAAGACGTTTTATTCTACTCTACATCAATGGGTAGAATATACCTACTTAATATTAAATATGCATTGTATTAACTTACTAATGGAATTACATTAACATGCTTTTATTTTTTATATGAAGGTTGATGATTTGTTGGTGTTAGAGGTTTTGTCGTGCAAAATTCATGTAAATTGATTAAGGGCGGCAGACTTTATTAGTATCTGTGCTAGTTGAATTAAAGAGTGAGACTCTCATGTATATATGTATGGATTGGTTTAGTTTGTCTCATGATGGGAAACTCTGTGAGATTGGATTGTGAAGGAGGAGACCTAATAGCTACGAAAAAAGAGACAGGACAGAAAGAGAGACTCGCCACGCAAAAGAAATCGATTCACGAGTTCAGCTCAACTCACTCAGCCAGCTAGCCTTCCCTTTTGCCTTTCCTCTATAAATCAATCGATTCTGATTTCTTTTTGCCCACAACTTTACAACTACACCACCAACCACCGTCATACCGCAATATTCTTTTCTTTCTGTATCCTTTTTCATATTATATACAATTCCACACTAACTATGTAATATATATGCAAACAAATAGAGGAATAGTCATAGGCAGAATGAAAAATAACTTTGTATTGTAGAATACTGTTTGTCACTTTTTGCTTGCTGATTATTAATGCTTAAATCTTTCGAGTTCGAGTCAGTTCACTGTTCACCTCACCTTATGTCATTTTATAAGTAAGTACCAAACAGATACGAACTATAACTACAAAATTCAAATTATATTGACAATCGACACTTAGCTTTCCTACAATTTATCATAAAATTCGTAGATCCAATCTCCAGTTTGTCATAATTTACAATAATTATCGAATTATGACCTTACTTGTCACTTTTACTTTAGTTTGCTCGCTTTTGTAATTGTTGTTAGTGCTGTGTAACCATTATGGGTGGTTTAATGCGTCTGCTAACGTAGGTGGGCTTGCTGTACAACAAAACGTAATTACCAAATTTGTACATAAAAGCCTCAAGATCCTTCGTAGTTTTCTTTAGACAAAACAAATTGTAAATAATTCCCTTCTGTCGTAAATCTAATCATAACTACACATGTCTCAGTTTCTTTTCATTTCGTGGGAGTTTTTACAACTGTAAATTGGGGGTGACCAAAAAGACTAATACCGTTTTTCGCAAGCGAAATAATTATGATTGTTATATAATTGTTTAGGTATTGCATGTTTTCAATATAGTTTTATAAGAAGCACTTTAGCCTTACAGAATAAAATCATTAAACATATTTTGCTTGTAAGCTTGTTGAATTAAGCGAGTAAAAAACAAAGTGCGGGATTTCTTGGGTTATTTCATCAATACATTTGTCTGAGTACACAAATGTCAACTTGTCACTATTGTTCTGTCACTTTTACCATTTCTGGGGTTAGACAACTTAGGCAGGGCAAAGGACGCCAAAGAAACTCAGAGCTCTATTGCCTGTACTTCTCTATGCAAACTTAAAGCATTATTATAAGGTTGTCTTCTATTCCATTTTGTTCGTCTCTATATACCAGAAGTTTAATCAAACCACAAATAACTTCTGTGGACTGTACTGTATGTGTTGTAGATAGAATTTTCTTATAATAGTGAAGAACATTGAGCATCATATTACATTGCAATAGATTATTAAGGGGAAGAAGACAGTTTGGGAATTCGAATGGTCCCCAATAGCTAGAAATGTAGTTTACTTGCTACATTAACTAACTAAGCTTAAGTAAGGAGCATTGAGATTATTAACCTGACTGAATTTGTCTTTGTGTGCATACGGGAAGTTCTTTCCATCCATTAGATAGAAAAAGACAGACAGAACAGGACAGGAGACATTAGACACTTAAGGATTCACAATTGAACGGTTCATCCATTTATACTCTGAGTGTATGCTACATATATGTAATCTGTTAGTAAAGGAATACATAACACACAACACCACGGGTATGTATAGTCTATGTGTGTAATTCCTTTCTGTCTATTGTAATGTAACATCCATCCATCTCTAAGCGCATTAGTGACTAGTTTTGTGGAGACTTGAATTTCTTCTCCTCTCACTCCAGTTCAAGTCGAATCTCTTAAAAATAAAAGAATAAGAGAAGATCTAAAATCCAATTCGGTCCAATACCAACTACTAAATGGGTATTATTGTGCAGGGACAAGGAAATACTTTACAGACAGATAATCCCAATACATAACAATACCTCTTATGTACATCCTAGTTTCGCTGAGACGAAAAGTCTCGAAATTTCTCATTTAACATTTTAACATCACCTTTTCTTGACAAACGCATTGTCATTTTACTTACATCACATCATTTTACTTTCTGTCTTGGTTGTGTTTATTATATGAATCTATTCCATAATATTATTACTTACTCAACATGCTACCTAAAAATAGTCACTCGAGTCACTTTGTAAATGTAAACCTCTTCAGTGAATTCTCTGCCCATTTATTTATACTCTGATGTCTGAACTCAAGGCACATGGTATACTAGGAAAACTGACACTACATTATTGATAATAACTAATAATATATTTATACAGAAGATCCATTTTTCATTTCAGTATTATTACTGCATAAGATATACTATGAAAGTGTGTTCGTTTGGTTTTGGTTTAGCTAGAAGGTAAAAGGCTGATTGTCAGTTAGTTTTCTATTATGCTATGTCTCGTCTGCTCCCAGTACAACAATCCGTCTGTTGTGCTTATTGTATAGATACCTAGGTTATTTTATTTAATTCATGTGATTTGTCTACGTCTCTGTCACATTATTATTATTATTGTTGCCTCAGACATGGGATGACAGACTTGAGGTCAACCATGAAATGTTTGGACAGAGAGGATAGAAAGACAAGTGCCACTACACAAACCATACAATACATTATGAGTACTTAAATATTTTACTACCAGTAGATCCATTTCTAAACCCTTACAGGATTGTTTGCCTCTCAGTAATACCAGTCATAGACCCGGACTGTCATTTCTATAATACATTTTCTTACTAATTGCAATTTCGGATAAGTAATTTGTGAACAAACACTAATTTCATAATTACGGTGCTTTGGTTTTATTTTTATTTGCTAAATTCCTATACTTACACTATACGAGTAATATAATGCATTACTACTCCATCTTAATCTTTTGCTCAATAATTAATTTTTTATTAATTTATTTATAGTCTGCAGCAAGAAGAGCAGGGACGAGTTGCGCAAATTGCAAAACGACAACGACAACATTATGGAGACGTAATCAGAACGGAGAGCCTGTCTGCAACGCTTGTGGACTGTACTATAAACTACATAATGTAAGTAAACTACCTAAATTCATTCTTATTTCTTTGGGTAATTACTCTAGTAATTGTAAATACTGAGAGGTATAAATTTTCCTCTAGTCATCGCAACAACTATTGCACTTTTATACATGCACACACGTGCAAACCATTTATTGCGTCTTTAATAGATGTGCAATCAAAAATAATTAATATATTTAGCATGTCACATTTTATATAACTGCATTTGTACTATGCGTGGGTGTACGTTTAGTTCAAAATAACACATGTAAGCAATCACATCCCTCCCACCCCCGAAAAAAGGTCGTACACAAAGAATTGATGATAAGTTTAGCATGGAGAACATAGTTTTCAATAAAATATATGTAAAGTCACTGTATAAGCAGTCTTTATCTAATCTCTGAATGTAGAACGTACTTACATATTACATATAAAGCCAACTCCTATGTATTTACTATTGTATTGTGTATTTACCTGTAGTTTAGTAGTACCTTCACTAAATAGCAGCCTTCCCATAAAATACGAAGTAATATCTAATATGTACTACTAGGTGCATTATGACAATGAGTTTGTAGGTTGCTACTCACAAGACTATGTTAAATGGATTCATAATAGTAATGCCTGCCCTGCCAACCTCCCATTTAATCATCACATCTAAGAAACGTTTACAACACCTCGAAAACATAATTTTGTCACTCGTTCCACTCATATCTGATATCTGATAGTCTTTTGACTTATTGTTAGTGCACCGTTTACTGTGTACCGTCTCATAGCCTTTACTACTTCTCAATTACTTTGAAGTTTGTTTCAACGAACACATAACTTACTACTCCTATTAACCATAAACCATAATATTCTCTCAGTCACCTGTAAACTTATCTCTATCTTTATTTCCTTCAATCTTCAAAGGAACATTTTTTATTAGCAGATTTTATTGTTTGACTATTATAATTGCTGATTTAATTAAAATTACCTCAACCATCACTAAATGATTTGTATTTATAATACATATAACTGAAGGGAACTCGTGTGTCGTATTTCTACACGAACTAGCTTATTGTTCTCAATTTCCATTAAATACTCCATCAATCATAATTTAAAACAATCTTTCTATTATCTAAGAACATTAAGTGAAGGTGGACATAGTTGACGAATATTATTGTTATAAAATGGAAATGGTAATTAAAATTAAAGTAAAATAAACAATGCACAATTTTTAATAATGGGTTTTAATTTTTTTACTATTATTGAAATGCAGATACTGATACAGATGATTACTAATAATAGTTGTTGTGGAATAAGGACTTATAGATCCTAGTGAAAGCAATTTTAGGTATTGGCCCAGAGAAAGAATGCGATTCAGATGTAAACTGTGTCACTGTACTGTAAAAACACAAAAAGAATAGTTTGATAGATACAGGGAAGGTATGGAACCTTTTGTTTTCATTTGTTTAGATAGTTGAGTGCTAAGAGTTTGAAATGATGGACAAGAGGTGAAACAGGAGCGATGGAGCAGTCAGAGATGAGATGAGATGAAGGTATTTCGGGTAAAAAGGGAGTGTAGCAATTTTGAAAAGCGTGTGTGTGAAATGAAGGGTAAGATTGTATAGAGTGGGTAATATTGGCTTGGTTGGAGTGTAATGGACTATAGTGGGGAGATCTTAGAGTGGAGATGAGACAGACTAAAAGGCAAAAGAGAAGGAAAGTAAAGTAAGGTAAGTAATAAGTAGAGTGGAGCCTTATAGGTTTAGTGAGCTTATCGTTAGCTGGCTTACGTTAGTTATTGTTAGTGGATTGGATGAGTTGGTTGGGTCGGATTGGAATTAGGAAGAAGAATGCAATGGATTTTGGGGGCGTTTTGTTGGTGCCAGTCTCCTGCTGTGTTGTATATAGACGGATTAACTTTCCCAAAAACGGTTTCTGGACACTCGACTCGACAGTAGAGAGCTACCAGATAGCACGACAAACAATTTCTCAAGCCGGAGCAGAATGTATCTGTGTACACAGCACATACTTCACTTTTAATACACTATACTTTCCTACGGTGCACACTTTGCTCAGGATACTCAAAAATTGCTGCAATGATCAGCAGGGGGTCAAGTGCACGACATTGTGACAAGTGGACTCTGGTCTGGCATGCCTTACAGTACACTTGACCAGAACAGGACAGGACAGTTTCTCTATTACTACTATTTTATTTACCTACTACAGCACAGCACAGAAACTCTTTCTTCTTTTCTTCCCATTCCATTCAAAGGGAAATTATGTTCTGTTATGTTGTAAAGTTAAGAAAAGATACACTTACACTCTAGTAGGTACATTTAATGTATTTACTACATACTACAATACAACAACAGAGTACACCCTGTGCTGTGAGTAAGTGTCGCAGTTGTGTCTCGTATATTCACCAACAGTCTCATCTCTGACATAACTTTCCAAGTCAGTCTGGTCCAGTCCACTAGTTCTATCTGTTTACTCTTCCTATTCCATCTTTTATGTCTTTCTTCTTTACTATACATACACATTGTCCCAGTCTGGAATTCCACAATGATATTCCACTTGTAAATATATTTTTCCTGTTCCTATGTTAGGAATCTTAAATCTAAATACAGAAGTAGTTTTTATGTACTTATGACAATGACACTTTCGGAATGCATCAGTCAGAAATTACTAATATAAGTTTCGATTAGCAAAAAATGCAAAAACAATGCTAATACGTTTTTTAAGACCTTCTGAACTTGTTTTGCATGTGCTATTTGTTTGTGTGTATTACTTAATGACAAAATGACAACTGGTACTAAGAATAAGCTAGGTACATTAGAATATGATTTTAAAGGGAGGGTAACGAAGAAAATGAATAGGGAGAGAGGAGAGGTTCATTAGTCACAGAAAAGCAAGGTGAGTTCAGTTCAGTTATTCTGTGACGAGATGAGAGGAATGGAGTTGGAGTTGGAGGTATATAGTTGAGATGAGGGAGGCAGGAGACATCATACTAATGAATGGTTTGGAATGTGGAATGCGGCAGATGAGTTTATTCGGTCGATGAGAGACATCCTGAATAAGTGTACAAACAAATGTCTCCTTGTGTCTCAACACTCGAGTTAAACTTCTTTAGAATCTTTAAATGAACTATTTTCAATATGTATGCATCTTTTTCAAGTATTTCTTTGTCATTACAAATACTTATTTAAAACTCGTGTATTGAAATCTCTGTTTTTAAACAAGATATATTGGTACTAGCTGAGAGTTAACAAATAGAAATTGGAAGAATGACAATGCAGTTAGGTTTCTGTATTAGTCAAGTCAAAAGTGCAACTCAATCGTCTGACGTTGGGTTGTGTGCCCTAGACGAGGAAAAAGGTGAAGCTATTTGTGTCAGGCAATCAAGAATCCGACATGTCTCATGCAAAAATCTCAACCTTTGACTTTCGACTCTTTACAACTGACGATTGACTTTTAAACTATTGAACTACATAAAATACCTTTTCAATTCTTCATGTCTTCAAAGCATGTCTATTCCAAAGCATTCCAACATATAACAACAGTGTATATTAAGACTCTAATTTTTTGCACATTTTCAATCCACAGAGGCTTATTCTTCAATTCAGTATTCAGTATTCACTAACAATCAATAAATAACAAGAAGTTGAGTGTTAAATTAACAATTCAAAGTAATGCGTAAGCGTATGCATAGAAAAGCAGAAGAATGTGTATTAAATGGATCGTAGAAACTACACAAAGAAAGAATAGTGAAGTATTCACCTACTTAAAAGAAGTAAGACATAGTTTAACATCCAGGTAACAAAAGGGACAATGATAGTTCAACAATAGTTACAATGTGGCTCAATTAGTCTTCCTCTGTCTCTGTTATGGACTTTTCGGTTGTCTGTCTCTCCAACAATAGCGGATTGTGGTTTCGTTTTGTTAATGTTGGTACAGTTAACTATATATACGTAAGTTTAGTGTCCCAACTTACAAATCCAAGGCAAGGCATCCTATACTACACTTCAAGTTACCTTGGCATGCCAAACCAATGGCACTTAATGTTTATCTATTGAAAATTCGTGATGGATGAGACGAAGAATCGAGAGCAAAGCAAAACAGAGGCAGCTAAAGCAACAACCTAACATAACTATCAATTGAACATAACAAACCTTTAGTTACAATGATAAATGCATCCATAGATAATCACTATCACTACTCTCTTCGATCATTTAGATAATGAAGACGCTTGGAGTAAATCAAAATTGAATATTTTTTTTGTTGTGTAGAATGCTAATTAATGTAAAATAATACAATTCTATTTATTCTATAATTTAGTGATGTATAGGTAGATACTGCTTAGGGAATTTTGCGAACACAAAATTTGGATTAAATCGGAGTGTTAAAATTATTTTAGCATCTCTTAATTGATTCTGACACGATGCAAACTGCATTCGCAATCGTATTTATTAAGATGTGTTTTGTTTAAATGTAGAATTGTAATTGAATACGCAAATAATTTAGTTTAGTGTTTTGTTTACATAGGCAGTGCAACAAGAAATAGATGTAATGTAAATAGTAAACACATAGTAAATAAGGATTACACTTTGAAACAGTAGTTACCTAAATTTAAATGGTAGAGTTTTGTGTGTGTGACTGTGAGATAAGAGTGCATTGGAGAATTGAAAGCAGAATGCCATTATTTTAGTTGGACTGTGGTTCGAGTGTGTTGTCTCGCGAGTAATGCATTTATGGCCATGTCACTGATTTATATGGGAGTAGCTCCGTCCACTTTATAATCTATGATGTAAATTGTAAATCTAATGTGCTTCTCTCCTCCTCTGTTATTATTGCTATCATTGTTGACTTGACTGTGCATAGTTGGTCTGTTCTCTCTCGCTGGTCACGTCAGGTCAGGTATCCTTTAGTGTCCTATAGTTGTTTATTATTGTTCTTTTCTTTGGATTATAATTCTACTATGGGAGAGAGAGACAGGTAGGACGTACCTATATTTCATATAATACGCTCATATGGAAAATAGGCTTTTATTGTGGTTTCGTTTTGTTTGACATGTGACTTTCGTTACTTTATAATACTGTATAGTATGGAGGCACTCGTACTTATGTACGGACATGCTGTATGATAAATGAAAGAAAAGGAAAGCAATAGTGGTAATAATAGTGTATATGTATTTATTATGTAATATTGTGGTAAGGTAAGAAGTAAGAATGTATAAAAGGGGACCTCCTCCTTCTCAATGTATTCTCTGTGTGAAAATGTCAACTAGGAAAATTCAATATGAATTCAAATATTATAATGGGACACAATGTAAATAATGTGCTCATGTCGACTTTTCCTTCTGTGTCTATTTCTATGCATGTCCCTCTCTCTTACCTTCTTACTGTACTACTACACTTGTCGTCTTTTTCGAGAAACTCTCTCGGCTTGACTTATTTTTTCTTTCGTTTTCTATTTGTACACTACAGTTAGAATGTAGCCATTATTATAATGCTTCGTAAATACACACATTCGTTTGGTAATGTAATAGTTAACTGAATAAGAATAAAAACTGTTTCTTAATGCACAACAATAGACTACTATTCGAGTTTAAATGTATAAATCCATATGGACTCATATGTGTCAACTCAAGTCACCCGCATCTCATGCTGTCCTATTGAATATCCAATCCAAGTGACCTCCGACCCAAAGCTCCTCGCTTTCCCTCCTGCCGTCTTTTAATGTACTTTACTCTTTTTCAAGTCTTTCTTCTGACACTCGCTATTTATTTCTTATTCTTTACTCCAAGCAAACTGTATTTATGGAGATTCTTGTAATACGGTTACTTTTCTCATACGGTTACTTTTACATTTTACATACCAAATTATTACTGTTTGCTCTCTTTTATTTCTGGACTTTGCATTGTATAACTTAACATTCAAATAATTCAATACTAAATACATAAACTTAAAATTTAATCTAAAAAATGTAGGTTCTCTAAGCAAGAGTTGTTTCTACAAGAAAAAAAGGTATCTTAAAAGTAATGCCCACGTGTTTGCCAAAATTGAGCATAAAATTGTGAATGAACTGTAGGACGAAAGAAGAAAAAGCTTGCACATTAGTAAATACAGGAGAAATGTGTGTAGGAAATATGGAGAAGTTGTGTCAGTTGGGTTTTGGTTTTGGTGTTGTTGTGTACTAAATGAGTGAGAGATGATGTGTTTGAGTTTGTTCCTACTGCCTCTGTTTGATTTTGGATGTAGATAGAGATTGAGGGGGCGGGGAAGGACAGACGGCGGCACGACATCGTTTAAGAAACATGTCATCTTTTATGCTCTCCTCATCCATTCTTCACTTCACTCTCTTTTTACAGAAACTATTTAGAAAATACGCATACTGCACTTAATATGTATTAGTTAGCTACTTAAAGATACTGAAGAGAGGAAAATGGCACTGAATGAGACACATTTGTATTTGTAAGTAAGAATGTTTTAGGAAACATGGCTATCGAGTTTCGATGTTTTAAGAAGTTGATACAGTTGAGATGGTAAAAAGGAGCCGCTCTCCGACAATGTTATTTGTTACCTATTTCCTTCCGTCACTTCACTTCCATTCCCCACACTCAAATTCAACTCATCTCCCCTCCTCTCCTGTCTCAAACACAACATAACAAACACTCAATTCTCCTATTAAGTTCCTTTCCTGCACACTTCTCTTATTTACAATATTTATTTTACAGTACCAAAATCACAATCACTCCAAGAAAAGTAGAAAATAGGGCAGCTCTCAAAGTTTACTTTTCAAAACTAGTCGATATGGATTAGATAATAAGGAAATTAGAAAGAATATATCTGACTGAACATTGTTAATTGTTTTATAATTAACAAATCTAAATTAAATATGACGGCTGAATATTTTGGCATAAAAATTGCATGCAAGAAAAAAATGGCATAAATAGCAAATCTTATTGACAACAAGGACAACAACTGAGTATAGCATTTGACCCCATTATGTAGCATTTGTAGTATTGATCTGTCCTCTTGGTGTTACTATTTTATTCCAAGCAATCAGAAATGTTTATTGTGCCCGATCTGATTTCTGTGTATCTTCATCTCATTTCCGACTGAGTTGACTTGATGTGGCCCTCTGCCATGGGTCAGCAAGCAAGGAAAGTCCAAGTCGAATGGAGTTAACAGTTCTACTTACTGTGTAGCAATTTTCATTCCAGCACTTACTATTTTATACCTATAGCATGTGAATTTTATAGTAAAACCAATAAAACTATAAGAAATTGTAACTTGCCATTTATTTATAAAGAGAATCTAAGAATATACCCCAACTCCAGTGTGTACACGTAATATATAAGTTTTATTCCTATACCAGAGTAGTAGTACAGTATCTAAGGAATCATAGAAAGTGCATACATGTAAATACATACTAGTAAAATTGTTCCTACGAAATCCTTGGCTTATTCCATGTACATGTATGTAGCATTAAGTGAAATGGGAAAGTCAGTCTAGTTGAGTTCAGAGTAAATCCGGGATTTGTGCCTTGTGAGATAACCCGGAAGAATTGGTCCATCAAGGACGTAATGACCGAAGCGAAGAGATATGTGTTTCCACCGGAAGAAATTCGAGTCACACACAGACAGGGAAAGGGACGATGCCTTACGCAAGTAATATACGACAGGCTTAAATATCTGTTTTTATAGTGTAACTTGCTTCACAGCGAATGCAACACACAGGGTAGCACTCGTTCCCCAAATTCAGCATTTGGGCAAGCATTCTCCAGTATCTTCAACTCGGTGCAAACTAATACTAAGGATTGCTACTCACGATTAGGAACCTTTTTTCTGAAAAACTCATTAAATTGCGATACATATTAGTATTTATAAGGTTCCCTAAAAGTGTTTTGCGTAAATGAATACATTCGAGCAAAAATTCTACTTTGGAATAGTTTTAGAATGTGGAATTTTTAGAATCAAAGCATTTGCGTAATTTTTAATGGTGCATCAGATAAAAAGGTCAAATAAAATATTTTCCTGTTACTCTGATTTGTATGTATATTGTAATATAATAGATGAAGACATCGGCTTGTAGTAGGTATTATAGCTATCAAGATATGGAAAGGAAGGAATGACACACATTGGTAGCATCCTCATTATTGATGAGAAAAGTCTAGTAAATATGTTTAAGAGCTGAAGAATTGTACAAAGGTCTGTATTTTGTGTTTAAATTTAGGAAGGATGTCTGGAAGACTAGGATTGTATGAATGTATGTGTTATTGCTATGATGAATTCTGCTGTGAAGGGATCTTGAGAAGGCGACAGTGTTTAGGGTCGAATGTCGCCGTCCGTGTTTTCTTTTCTCTCCTGTCCTGTCTTAGTCTTGAGAGTCCCAACATTCTGTCTTGTCTTTCGATGCACATAACGACATATATTCATTGCATTGGTAAAAAGACGTTTCACAGAGAATGTCATGTAGTCAGACCAGGCCAGGGATCTCCTACAAGGCAACCATCTATCTTACGACACCACAATACGTAGAATCTAGGAAAAATTCTTGGATCCATCATGAAAATAGTAGTATCTCCATTTGGAATTTAGGCTCCTGTGTTTTCTCTGTGTCCTTTTATTCAACTCGATTGTTTCTGCCTAAATGGTCTGTTCCCTCATGTCCCATGTTTAGTTCAGCTACGCGACACGGAGACTCATTAGCTATTCTCCCGGCTCCAGTGTCCTACAGACTTCTCCGTTGTCTCTCCTACCCGTTCCCTCTTGTGTTTATACTTTTGACGCACCCTCTTTCATTTTCATTCATTCATATTATATTTAATTCCATTTTCCATATAGATAGATACAATGTGCAACTCTTCAGGCTAAAAGATGGACTGGACTTGACTGTGGCTCATGTCCATGAATTATGTTCATTGTTATTGCTACTTCTCCACTGAGAATCTCGCAGTAAAAGTATTTGTGTCTATTGCATTTTCTCTTCGTAGGGTATCCCATTACATTTGATTTTCATACCTGAAGCAGTTCGTACTGCAATCCAACCAACGCAAGAGAAATATGTAAAGAATTGAATGAGAATTCCTTGGGGCTTAAATATTCCCCTGATTAAGACTCTCTGCTAATCCAATGGAATGTTTAATCTCTAATCATCACCATTCCTTGTCTAGGACAGTCGGCACTGCCTACTATATCAAATATTTCAAACAAGTCAAAGCAAAACGGTTCAACCTTTTAAATACGTATGCGAAGGCACACTCTCCATTAGCTATTCATTGTGTTGTGAAAGATAGAACGGAATTCATGATTGATCATTGATAAATCATTTATGTTTATATATAACAAAGCAGAACTTAACTTACGCGTACGTACGTTGCGGTGCTTTTACAATAGCTCAGCATTACAGACAATAAGACAACTCACGGCATAATAAATATTATTAAATGTACTATTTCTATACAGGGAGGCTCATGTGTAGACATTTTTGATACCAGTCTGCAATTTGCAATCCTAAAAGCTTTTTTGGGATCAGAAAACGGATTTTCTCATTAAAAAAAGTAGTGTAAAAATATTTATTTTCTACTGTACATCACACAAAAGTTCTTTACAGTTTTTCACATCTAGAATAAAAGTTGTCTTCGAATATTAATTTTGTGCTTTCATTTCTTGTAAACTAGAAAATCCCTTCGAAAAGTTCTATAAAAATAGAAAATGTCAATTATTTAAAATTCCAAATAGTACACACAAAAATTTTCTCTTATATTTCTGAGTTGATATGTTTTGGTTGCGCCAACTGAACCTGTATAAATTAAAGTAAATTTTAATAGCTTTATGAATTCTGATTTTTCCTGGCGTCTAGCTGTAAGTCTCCAATGAATATAGCAAATGAATTATTAGCAATCCTGTACCTAGCCCATGTACAAATATTAGATTGGACATATAAATGTATAATGGAATTGAGTGTGTCTGTCTGATGTAGGAAGAATAAATGCCCGTATAATGCACATATTACACTGTATGTAGCCTATGAAGAAAAATGGTCATACGATAGCGATATGAAAAGGGAGAAACTGAAATACAATGGATATTATTGGTAGTAAGTAGGACTAAAGTAAGTAGGTACGTGTGTAAGTATGTAGGTATGCGCGTAAGTAAAGTTAAGTAAGCATTCTGTCAAGTTGTTCCGAAAGAGTTGATGAGACGGGAATGAGTCAGTGGATTCCAGACGAGACTCGAGACGTTTGAGTTTTGAGACACGGCCTATTTCATATTCTATGGGCAAAAGAGAAAAGACAAGACAAGGAAGACACAAGCACAAGCAATGTAATAATAATTATTGTTAAAGCTAACAATAAGCATGTTTACCCGGTATAGTTACTTATAGAATGATGAATTGAAGAAAACAGTCTAGTAACTTGCCAATGTGTCCCTACCCTACCTACTTTTGTTGATATTCCGTGCTGCGTCTTTTCCTAGTAGGTGTGTTTCTGTTGATTTGAAATGATGTTTTCATTGAATATTCTGACTTGGTTTGAGCTACCTACCTGTGAATGTGTGTACATTGTCTGTTCTGAAATATAACTGCAAAGTTCTTGTCAATGAAACGAAATGTAATGAAATGAGAATTAAAAATGAACGAGGCGATCCTTTAAAAGAGAGGATTTGACTTTCTTCTGTTGGGTTGGCTGTGGCATTGGCTCGTCATTGCATGACATCGCATTACAGACATACATCCGAAGAATGTAGGTAGGTAGGTACAAATGTTCATTTAATAAACTGCAAAACCATTGCATTTCATTCCTGCACAATGTCCTGTGTACTGCTGTTTGTTTATCGCGGAGGGAAATGAATTGCAATCCGATTTAATATGCACCTCAACTGAACTGTTGTGAATTTGAGTAGTGAACTGAATGAACCAAAACTGTCAGATGCTTATCAAACCTAGATTTAAGCGATTGTGAATTTTAAGTGTCACTATTGCTCTTAAGGAAGTACTTTACTCGACTTATATTATTATAATGTAATTTTCGTCGCATGCAATCACTTTCCAAGGCTAATACGAATTACCTGGTTTATTTATTCTCTTAAAAACAATTACTTCAATATCTTTATACAGGTTTACGTGGAATCTCCTCAAAACCCAAACATAGTATACTTGTATTGTAATTTAATACTTAATTAAATAGTAATTACATAGATATTTGTTCTTTGGTGTATACTTTAACACTTAGATATATATGGGATCTAAGATTATATCGTGTGATAATCATATTAAGTAATAATGCAACATAAGCTAAGATACCAAGAAGAATATCAAAGAAGAGGGCGATGACTTGTTGCGTGATGAATTATCTCCCACTTGTTCCCTACCTTTTTTCTGTTCTGTTCTATTACTTTAAGATATTATGGTTATTATTCTGACGAACTGACATTCTATACTGTGTAAGGACAATTTATTTTCCCAATTTTTTACACTTTTCCCATTTTGGGTAACATTCTACATATTTTTTACACAAATAAATGTAACACTCTTCACAGTACCTAAAAGTAACTTTAAATCTTAAAAATTACCTTAACATTTTAATGATCTGCGTAGGGTGAACATGATATCGCCCTTAAACCATACCCTTTCTTAACAAAAAGAGATTTCACCCAAGTGCTCCTTAGGAAGGAAGAAATTTAACGAACACGAGTTACTAGTTAGTCTTACGTATATACGCATGAACAGACATCATGTAATGTTTAACTGGTTCCATTATATTACTCAATTGAATCTAAATAGATAAGTCTTTCCTTAGTATTATTGCTTAAGCAGCCCACAACCAACTTCAATTCACGTAGAGTATATTAACTCGGAATCAAATTACATTACACGTACATAGTTATCATATCACGTTATTGCTTACGTGTGTAAAAGATATGATTACGTGCCGGTGTCAGTTGTTACACATGAATGCATTTCAAGTTTCTGTTTTTCTCTGATAATGATAATGAATCGAGTCGAGTGGATGAGCTAAGGTGCTAAGGCTAAGGTCGCTCTTCGTTTTCATGCATAATACAAAAGTAGAGCAGATTAAATGGAATAAAAGCGAAGAGAGGAGGAATCCTGCCACTTCTCACTTCTGACTCAAGTAAAACAATACCAAAATCCATTCATTCAACACACACACAATAATATAATATAATTCCTATCTCCCAGAACTAACCAGATGAACAAAACACAACACAAAATTACAATTATTGCATGTGCGTGTGGCTCGCGACCGTTCACATTATCAAGAGTCACATAACAGCCGCGTCAGGAACATCCTAACTCAAAACTACTCCAAAACCAATATCCCAGATTCATCATATCACTCCCGCATGCACCCTTCCTTACTTGCTTCATACAGACAACTATTATAATGGTTCCATCACAAAATTCAGCAAATCCATACGAAACACCGTAACGTAATAGGAAAAATATGTTAAACTGTATTTCAAGAAAAAAATACTATTTTGGCTACCTTTTCACCACTGAACAAAGAGAATTAAATAATAAAATTGTGATTATTAGTACTATTTAGGTTATTTCTGTTTCAAAATTGTTATTTTCAAAAAATTAAAGAGTAGTAATGATACATTTAGTATTTGTGTTAGTTTTCATTAGATTTCTTTTATAGGTAAAGAATAGTGCTGTGTTTTGTATAAAAATGCACTAACTGTGGATTTAAGGAGGAGAGTAGTAGGTGTATTGTGTAATAAAGAGTGGGTGATACAAATGTGTATATAAAAGGGTAGCATTGTGTTTAGTGTTGTTTGGGGTGTGTGAGGCGATGTGGTGTGGACTGGAATAACATTAGAGGAGAGGAGGAGCGGCTGGACAAGGAAAGGAAAGAAAAGAGCCTCGGCTCTCTGTTGGAGTGTCAGTTCAGTAGTAAATGTGTGATGTAACAATGTACATAATGTACACATATAGTGATTGTAAATAACAGAGCATGGAAATTGCAATTTTATGCTGGATTTTCATGCCCGTTTTATCTCTTTTGAATTGAGCTGGTGTAGTGCGGTCGTTTCGTCGCGTTTCGTTAGAGTCCTTAATGCTAAATGCATCTATCACCACCACCTACTACTTCCAGACCCAATGCCGACCCGACCAAACACTCCCTTTCATCTATTTATCTACACTCTGCAGCTACATCGGTCCTGCTTCACTTCACTCCAACACACTCACTTAATACCCAATACGTATTCTACCCATGCCATGACACAATGCACCAGGCGTGATCTACTAGCTCTATAATCAAATAGAAATTCACAGTCTTATCCTACTTAGCTTTCCTACATTTAATCTCTATCAATCTCTATATGTGTATCAACGCTTTATACAATATTAGTTCAATCCGATTCTCTTCCAGAAAGGTACATCTTATTATTCCCAGAGATTATCTAATTTCTGGGGCATTGTGTTTCCCAACTTATCGTATTTTCTACTCTGGATTAATAATCCTCCAATATTTTAAGCCTTTTGTCATTTACGACACGTATAACCAAATTCTGATACGAAAGTTATGTTTACTTGTGTAGTAAATAAGAAAATAAGTATGCAATACTTAGAAATGTGGTCCAGTATACTAATACAGAAGCGATACATGCGTTTATGTATACAGTAGACATTAAAGTGGAGCTCAGGAGAATTCTGTCTGTTACCTCCTGTAGACTTAGTTTCTTTGTAGTAAAATCTCCGGCAAATAAATATTGCTTAAATCATCGTATCCTAAATGGAAGAGATTGATTTTCTGCTCAAGTTTATTTTTAAACGTACAAGTGAGAGGATTTGACGAGAGCGACAGGACATAATGATTTCTAGTTTATAGAACCTCTAATCTATATTAAATATTAAATGTTGTGCTAATAGTGTTTAATAAATAAGTTTTACGATGGATTTACAATGTAGACAAGTAATTGTCAGTGTAGGAAGGTAGAAGATAGTTCTGGAGAATCAGCAGGATGTACTAGGGAAATAGATTTGTTGATTGATTCCACAGTCTTATTTCTTCCAATCAATCCGTCTCACAGTTAGACATTTTCTCATTTCAACATGTTACCTTTTCCTCTTGGCTTTGGCTTTGTAATATCGATACGTAATATTTATTTAGAGCCAGGAATACAGTTTTACGTGTATAACAATTTATCCTAGGTATAGTAGTGTACATTGCAGCCATAATATTAATGATACTCAGCTTTTCTTGTTAAAGAATGGCAAAAATAGATTCATGACAAGAAAGTACGTTCTTGAACTCATCTCTCTAAAACATTGTATTGTTCTAATAATTAAAGGTGAGTTAAGAGCAATTTGAATCTCAGGCCACCCCAAATGCTCATCTCATCCTAGTCACGTTCGGTTCGGCAGTCAAAGTCAACTTTACTTAACAGGGAGGGTCCGCTCCACTCGTACAAGCCGACTTCTCATTGTAATTTAGCTCCAGTTGTCTGGCTTGGCTTGGCTTGGCTCTTCTTTCTACTGCTTTACACTTTACTTACTTAGATGAGGTACTTGTAAAAATATACCGTAACTCGCAACACACTAGAAATATTATTATTACAACAATACACGTATATACAAATAAGACAGTACATAACTCTTATATCTCTGTGCAATTGCTCTACTCACTGTATAGTTGTCTGTCTTCAACTTTCATCACAAACAAAAGGAAGAGGCACGGACCAAAGAGTTCACTTCATAAAGTCAGCCGAAGAAGAAGCAATTACAAATACTTTGTTTTTACAATACACTCTAGTAATAATACACATATAGGAAAGCTGATGAGAAAAATAAATGAGGGGAGCGGAGAAAGGGAAGGTGTCGGAGCTCCGCCTTGTTGACTGATGGAATGTCAGCCTTTCTTACAATATATTATAGTGCAGAAGCAATATTACACTGTAAAGAAAATCTGTCATCTCAAATGCACTTAAAAACTAATTTCTCAGTACTATAAACGATATCATATTATTTCAAGCATTTTTATTTATCTTTCGATTGCAAAACTTTCTTCGATCTATTGATTCATAAGTATTATAATAATTCAATTTAAACTAGGAAAATAATTTGCGTTAAGAATAAACAAATATTAGATTTTACACTAGGGATGTTTATTTAATAGATCTGCAGTTATTTCTCGATGTAAATATTAAGGTATGCTAGAAGTGCAATGAAATGAGCAGATACAAATTACACTAATGTACTTATGGTACATAATGTGGGTAATTGAAAGACGAAGATAATGATAATAATGGCTCGTGAACAAGGAAAGAGAGTGTAAACAAAGATTTTAAAGCGTTAGAAACAAAATGGTGCATTTTTATTATATTGTAATTTGCAGTGTAATGCAATATTTCTGTCTGTCTAAAGATATCTGTAATTTAGCAACGAATTTTATAGAGATATGAATAGACTAAAGTGAATATTGCTAGTACACAGTGAGAGCTACTAGTTCTCCCCCAGAATGAATGGGAAGTAGTGAAGTGAGATACACACTTTAGTTACGTGCACGAGTGCTTCTCTGTCAGTTCATCATTCACTTCACATAGCGGAAAACTGTAAACGAGCACAATAACAACAAAACTACCTAAGAAGCTTTTAGGTTCACTTATCTATAAGGGATCAGTGCAATTTCATCGTGGAACACTACTAGACTTGAGAACAGTAGAAAATAATGTAGCATATCATATCAAATCATCCAATTTGTACCTGGTACACATTACACCGTGGAATTATGCAGCTTATCTCAATAGTCCATTTTCCATACCTATAGACATGAAATTTCCAAATGAACTACTAATGAACGCATTTTTTATGAAATTTTCTCTATATAAACTATATGAATGAAATTATGAAGAATAATTACGTCTCCTCTCTCTCCCTTAATTATAATTACTTGTACAATTATAGATTATCAATTGAGCACACCTACTTTATATTATAATATCACACGGGTAGTTTATACTATTTTATACTCTTATATCTTGTTACGGTTATTTACATTAAAGATGAACGTAGAATTTCATAGATAGTTGGTAGTTTAGATTGAATTGGATTATAGTTTGGTTGGTTGTTTGGTGTGATCCAAAATTGACAGTGTTCTGATTCGAGATCACTGCAGGTGGTAATGGAGACCCCCCTGGAGGCTGGAGATGTATTCTAGTACTAATGTGACACTGATTAATGACTCACCTCCCGATTTTTACACTCTCGATTACGTACTTCGCTTACCTTGGCATTTCACTTGACTCTATTTCAATTCTTGCTTGCTAGCCTCCACGTTCCTCCTTCATGCGGTCCTTCTGTGAATTCAATAGTTCAGCTTCAGTTGTTGGCTCGTCTTGAATCTGTGTGGTATTGCATTGCTCTGTTGCTTTCCCATCATTTATAAAGTCATTTAAACTATTATACATTACTTCTCTTGTACGAATGCTAAGGAACTCGAATTTAGAAATCTATGACCTGCATAAATATTCAGAAATTATCTACAGAACTATCAGTATGCGTATTGTTTAAGAAATAACTGATGTCTTAATCGGTGTTGTACTGATGAACAGTACTGCTGTAATAATTAGCACGTGAATTTATGTCTTTTGCTAAAATTCTTCGAAATTGAAAAGTACGGTGGAGTTGGTACTTACAAGTTAATTTGTAAGTAGAGAGGGAATAATGAATGAGTGAGTTAATGAGATTAGTTAAGTGATGTGATGGAAAGGTAAGAGAAATAAGACTCAAATCAAGTCAATTCATTTGATGATTAGAAGGAAGAGCACGTGCTATAAACTAATACACTGGGCATCTTATCTTGTGAAAGACATCCAATTGAATCCATGAACAAGTCTAAACAATCAAACATGTGTTGTGTTTACGTCTGTCTGAGTGATGCGATTCGATAGCAAAGACATGCAGACAAGACAGGAGGACAATGTGTTGCTAAAGAAAAAATGCATCCTTATAATGTTATTCCAATAACTAAACCGCACACTATATACTACCTATTGAATTTTATCAATCTATATATAATCTGAATGGATTTATATGTAGAGATATTGTTAAATTGTTGTGTGGTGATACTTAGCATGTTGATATGAAAGTAGGAATGAAATGCGGTGGAATAGAGCGTAAGTATTTAATAATAGAAAGAGTGGAATTGACTATCGCAGGCCAGTCAGCTAGATAATTCAGGTATAGGAATGGAAGTGAATAAAGTTGAATGAATGAAAAAGAGGACGGTGGTAACTTAGCGTAATGGAAATAAATAGGTAAATAGATGGAGAGAGCGAGAATGGAATGAAATTTTGACTTGACTGCATCGCTTGATTATTCCAAATGGATGGACATTGAGGAAGATGGCTTGGTTTGGCTTGGCTCCGCTCCGCTTGCCTACAGTTCACTATTGAATGGAACGAACGAGATGCTTTGGCTTCACTTGACATGATGGTAGTCACTAAATAAGTGAGTGACACGTAAATAGTTTGCCCCCTGCTACGCAATTTGCATTTTTAATTACCCACAACAAATTGGTATTAACACCCTCTTACATTCATCAACAGTCAGTCGTGTCCTGTCCCTGTCTCATCACAAATAGCTGCACTTTTCTATTCTATTTGCAATGCTCTTTTAATACGCACGCTCTATTTGGAATGCATTCCTTTACGATTTACCAGACGGTTTTGTGTAGCCTAATTTCTAAATACTGTTAAAAACTGTATATTATGAGTTTTACTATTATACTAATGTTTTAGAATTTTGCATAACTTAGTAAAACAAATAAAGTACCTATGTTAGTAAGAAATTAGTATATTTTGTATTTCCGAATAAGAAAAAGAAAACGGAATGTGAAATAAGATTTCACGTAAAAGTTTTGTTGACAGATTTCCTTCTAGGCAAAAAGGGAAAGGCAGAAGCTTTTGTTGTGGATGCATGTAATGGTAACATCTTTCATGGTAATAATGTATTGAATGGTTGGAAATAATTTAAGTTTGGTAAAGCCACTGGTTTAGTATGATCTCTGAAGTGCCAAATGGCTTGTGGCATAAGAAGAATTTAAAGAAGCTCCTTTTTTCTATTTACGTTGTACCTACATGGGATGGTAAGGAATTGGTATTGTGAGTATGTGAGTTGATACTTACATGAGCATTTCATGTCACACGCAAATGCATTACATTACCTAAACTAGAAGAATAAAAAAGATTTCACTCATATGAAATATGTTTCTGATGTTTAAAATGACTTATGACCACCTCGGTCTGTCTCTACTCTTTATATTCAATAGTTTTGCTAAATAGTTAGGTTATATACTGTAGTGGCAATATGTTGGGGTAAATTAGCCAGTGGTTATTCCAGTTCGAACAAGTAATATATTACTGCTACTTGGAGGAGAGCATTAGAAAAGTTAGCATTAACTCATACATTGTAGACTATTTACTGGTTTCTTGGTATCGAGTGTCGTGTTGACTCGAGTTCACAATCAGAAGCTTGAATTTAAAATGTGGTGCTGGTCTGCAAAGCGTAAGACAAGTTAAAAGCTGTGTTATGTACTGGAACAAATGGAGGAGTGAGTCCATAGATCATCTTTGCTAGTTTCATGCATAAATATAAAAGTAGAATGTGAAACGTGTGTATGGAGAAAGAGAGCTAAACGTACGTAAGCAAACGAGTAAGTCAAAGGTTGTAATTAGAGTAAGACAACAGCGTTCCTATTTTCCTCTGCTGGAGGATAGCACAGTATTTATAATAGTCAATGGCAGAGTGAGCTTACGATTAGCTTACAACAGTTTGTCCGACAGACGGAGGCAATGAGAAGGTGTTGCAAGAGTTGTAAGAACAAGGCACTACTTATCTTCCACTTTTCTAGTAACACTTCACTTCACTTATCTATACGCATTTTACTATTTAAGATTATTTTCAAGTCTTCTTACAATCCTTCCGTCTCTCCGGTTTAGTTTAGTCAAGTTTTCTTCTCTTGGGGTATTACTCTCTACTTGTCCATTGTATGTAACTATAAAGCGCAATAATGTGTCAGTTTACTTGTAATAAGGTTTTTTATTATATTAAATATAATTTCTGTTATCGTATACAGTAGGTTAAGAAGGTATATTCTTTTGAGTAAATGCAATACCACAACACAGATGTTGATTCTACAAATTCCCGGATGAGTACATACTTACAGTTCTCTAAAACCCTATTTTAGGATTCTTAATTCTTATTGCAATGCTATAGAGATTATAGAAAAATTTTAAATCTTGGCATAGGAAAGGCTTACAAACTGGAGTATTCCAGTTGAAGTTATAATAGAGATCAGTAAGGGCATTTACAGTGTGACTTTTCTTGTACTGTGTTAAAATCGTATTTTGTTGCTTTTTATATAAGGGAGATGTGAACTATTAGGGGTACATATGGTGTATATTTTAACATTGTTAACCTACCCTGTTTCGTTTCGTTTTAAAAGAGTGAGGAAGGATGGAGAAATTACACCTGCCTTAACGATTAATATAATGATAGGCTTTTACACACATTTCATTTCAAGCTCTCAGCTAAAAATCGACCTTTTCTTGTTGTGCAGACGATCTCCTTAGCTCCCGTCCAGTCTGTTCAATCTTACTTTTTTGTATGATAAAAAAGTTATGAGATGAAATGAATTGTTATACTTACTGGATTATAGTTATGTTTTATGTAGTATGGAACAAATGGGAAAGCATTTACAAGTTCCCTCCTACGTACTGTGTGCGCTAAATGTTTAATTTTGTATGAAATATATAAATGGTTTGAGTATTCCAGTCTAATGATATACTGTTTTTTCTTTACAGGTAAATCGTCCTTTAACAATGAAGAAAGAAGGGATACAAACACGGAACAGGAAACTCTCGTCCAAGTCAAAAAAGAAGAAGGGCTGTCTTTCCATTCCCGATGTCATGAAACCCTTGGACAAAACTGCCTTCGCTTCATTTAACCCAGCCGCTTCCTCCATGTCACCTTACATGTAAGAAATCAGAACTAAATCAGAAGTGCACAAATTACGTGCAAATACATAAATGAAATTTTCTACACAAGTATACTAATTGAAAGATATTTAAAAGGACATCGTTTGACTACAGGTATCATAACGGGGGAATGCACCATCACCACAGTGGAACAATGGGAGGCGGCTTTGTCCCTGCAGGACCACCGATGGGAATGTCAGGAGTCGGTATGGGCATGGGAACCTTAGGATTGTCCGGTCCTGGATCTCTAGGCTTAGGATCTGCCGGATCTCTCGGTCTACCTACACACAATATGACTGTGAGTTCTAATTAAACATTACATTTATAATAGAATTTACATCCGTATCTATTTCTTGTAAAGAGAAGCAAAACCGCAAGAAAATTCTAGTTATGGAATAGCAAAGCTTAGGGAATTAGCTACTTAGTAAGTTAAAGTGTTTGGAATGGTTATGAGTTGAGAAGCAAAACATAATTAATATTCTCGGCACATCCTTTGCCTTACTAATTGTTATAAATGTTAAAGAGTCAGCTGAGTGAAAAGTTTACGCACGTTTGAGCAATCCGTGCGAAATCTTTTCCTCTTGAAATAATCCTGTACACAGACAATGCAAGATTACATTTTTAGGCTTTGCACGGAATTCCCACTATTCTTCTCGTTCAGTTGATTTCTTATTGTAAGTTCATATCATATAGGATAATACTACAAGCGCAACTCACGTCCTACCTTGCATGTATTTGGATGCACTGTATTTTTATATTTTCTTGTATTCCATTCAAGTTTGTTACACATATCAAGAAATTCTATGAATGTATATATCCTTTAAAAAGTAGTTATAGGAATTGCATGCATTTTATTTCTGAGTAACTATAAGGATGACATAATATCAGTGTAAAGCTCGTTTGTACTTTGTAGTCGAGTGAATAGAGAGAAATATTATTAGCAATAGTACGTATTAAAACTTCTTTTTTAATAATAAGCCAGGCCAGTAGTACCAAATAGGTTTAAAAAAGAACAGAAATAAGTAACTAGACTATCAAAGGTGTAGGTAAGAGTTTTGCGTGGTTTTTGTGGTAGTTTTTTGTTACATTCGTTTGTATGTAGAATGCACAACCGTTAATTAATTACAACCGCTCCATCTCCATGTATCTATGAATTTCTGTCTAATCTGATGCCACTATCTTTAACACTGCTCTCAACTGAACTAAGAAAGAAGCGCAGGCAATTCACTGTAATTTAACATGTTAATTTTTTGCGAGGAACCGTTTTCAACTTTTAATTGCTATTAGAAATAGAGATTAGTTAGTTAATACTTATCGTTGGTTAGGTACATACATGTCTAGCAGTATACTCTACAACTATTTTGGGTTCTTTATTTGAAATACACACATTAAATTACATGTTCCTTACATTTAGTTAGCTCTCCTGCTTTGAGGCACAGCAATGGACCAAATATTACACACTATTAGTATTCTTTTAATTACATCAGATTTCTTAATTTATTAGTATTACATACATTAGCAGATTGTATCAAAACTAACACATACACAATGTATTTTTGTATTAAGTAGGTACATTGTATTTATCATTCTTCTTCAGATCTCACTCTCGAACAGTGGATTGAATTGCATGGAATAGTTAGTATATGTAGCATTACGAAAGAGTTTTTATTCAGATGCCTGCACGTGAATGAAAATGTATTTAGAAAAATGTAACTTTTAGTAAACGTGGTAGTTAATTTAAGTTAGGTTGAAAATTGAAGGTCTCTCTTTCATTCTTTGCTACATTACATTATTTTACAAGTTAAAAGCTAAGAATATCAGCAGAGCGAAACGAAATGTTTGAGTTGAGTGGTTTTTTGGTTGTGTTCTGCCCATTAGGCTGGATGGAGGACGGAGTACACTTGAACTGGAAAGACAAAAGCCTAAACCTGCCAGCCACAGTCTGCATTCAACCCTTAAACATTATATTATTCTATACTCACATCACATCACAACAACACAAAACAAGTCAAAGAGAGATGGATTATTTAAGAAAGAAGTTAAGCTCAGGCCGCCATCAACTCCAACCTACAATACATCTGCAACCTAAGTTTGCCTATTCCACTTCCTTTTTTATAATCGACACCACTGCTACACTGAAATACTGCAAGTGAACCTTTGGAAATGAGAAACGGAGCGAAGCCAACATGTCTCATTGAATTATCTGCTAGAACAGAGGATACACATCGTAAAATGTACATCACTGCCCGCCAAACGTGGCCAGACGAAAACCAAAGCAAGTCACATTCACGTCATCACGTCATCATCACCCGCAAATAATCCAGTTAAGTCAATTCAATTCAAAATGCTCTTGTGTAAAGTATAAAATGTATCACTACACTACACACTACAATTGTAATTAAAACCAACGAAAAAGAAACTGTTTCTAAATCACTGATCTCCAGCAGGAAACGAGCAACTATTAAAATCTAGCCAAAGTACTCTAACCATCTTCAACACCTACCTTACGTAATATTGTTATCGTACGAATATCACTCTCTCGTTTCTAATGTCCTTACTATTTATCTTTCTTTGAATGAAAATGAAACAACTGAATTATATACCTAGATATTTACTACTAAATACCTTTTATACTTACACAGAGCAAAAATCATATGAAACGATCTGTAACACGAAAAATACACCTTACACAATAAGTGGTCCAGTAAAGAGTCAAGGTGAGTAGTGAATATTGGGTACTGAATTCTAGATGTGTGCAAAACATCCCCATGTGGCATAAGTTATGCATCAATTACAATTACAGCAGTTGATGCTTTATTTATGGTGTAAGTAAACTAAATTGTAATGTAGAAAACTCCTGAAAATGGTGAATATACGTAAACAAATCAAACACGAAGAAAAACAGAACTGAACCTGAGCAGAATAGAAATAGAGATACTAGATCCTATTATACATACCATAATTACCATATAGAACGCAAACTATTAGTACTATTTACTCATGTAGGACTATTGACTTAATAGTTTAAGGTTCATAATTTACCCTGAATTACAGTTACCAAAGGAAGAGCGAGGGGCTACCAAATACTTTCCTTTTATTATACTTATCTAGATTTAACCTAACAGTACTTAGTAAGTATTCCTCATTTTCAAAAATTTGTTATCTATTAATTTTCAGATTACGTACATCGGTAGTTATATCTTTAGCTTCTTTATTTAGTGAAATTAGCACAGTTATCATTTGCCATTACGTTTTGAAATCCTGGTGAAAACTTATGACGGCCTATTTACATTAGATGTATGGACACATACTAAATAGATACACAAGGCATTACATTAGGAAAAGTAAAGAAAGGATGGACTAACTATGAGAAATCCTTTTTTAAGTATTGTCACCATTAAACTGAATTTAGTTTGTTTGGAAGTGGAGTATTGATAGATCTATTGTGTTGTGTTTCTTTGTGTTGCCTCGTTCCATCTCCCATTGTATTTTTTCGACTTTAGTTTTTGTCCAAATGCAGTGACAACTTATTCAATACAAAGACTATGGTTGGTAGTGAGTACGACAAGAACGACAACAAAGTGATTGGCGATTTAAACTGAAAAGAAAGTTAAGACGGAGGAGTAAACAAACGCAAAGAGGGTTAGATACTCTAGGTTAAAGTTTGTTGAAGCCAAGTGTCACCTCTTGTCACTTGTGTATTGTAGACAGAGGAAATACTAATACCTTCTATAGCAATAGTTAGGAGTGCATAGATAGTTAAATGTTCGTGTCCAGTTTGGTGGAAGCGAGAGCCTTATCTCTATTGACAGATGTGCAAACAATAGACACATCAGAAAGAGACACAACAAAACAAGTCAAGTCTTTCCAAAATACATAGTACTAACACTACCTAACTGTACTTAAATTGATAATTATATACTTAAAAGCACATACACAGTTTAAATTGTGTTTAAAGGCCTTTTTTAGTAAAAGTACATTAGTACATTTACATTTGCCATTTATTATATTAGTAGTAGTGTATTATTTATTTGCAAGCAAGAAGGAAAGGAGCCATTACTTTACAAGAAAAGATAAGATGCAACTTATGATGTGCTTTCAAGTGTTCTTTCCAGTCAACTGTTTATCTTTTTATATAAAGAACTTCTTTGTATTCGCAGGTATCGTATATAAATGCTTTTGCGTTTTTTATGATGAGGTCTGATTTTTTTCCAATTTATTTATTGTAAAAATCCTCTAAGTCAGTACAAGTTGTGTGCTTTATGTTGTTATTGTGGTATAGAAGGGAAGACCATTACCCACACCAACTAATACACCAGTAACCCAAGTTAATTAGGACAGTTGTTGAGATGCAGTAGAAACACATCGTTAATACAACACAACAGAACCGAACAATACGATCATAACCATAAAACACTTACTGCCTATAATATAGCAGTAAGGAGTTAACTGCACATTATATTAGCATCCGATCCTAATTACTTGTTACTTGTAGAATGTAATGCGAAACAGAGTGTAGCTTAGTTTGTGAAATGCAATACAGGTATGGTAAGCAAGAGTCCAAGTCCAATTCAGAAACGTTACGCACTAACTAACTATATACATACATAAACCCTAAAATACATAAAATAGCCATTATTCTAGTAGTACATCACATCATGACTTGACTTGCGTATAATACAATAGTATTGGATTCCTGTTTTTATTTTACAGTCTACTGTACTTATATTGTTTAGACCTGTAGCTTGAGGATTGTGCTGTACTGTACGAGTATAGTTAATATATTTGAAAAAATCAGTTCCCTATTAACAACGTTACCTATTATCGTTGTAATCTCTATTGACAGAAAGAATTATCCTCTCTTTCTCCGAGTCTTTGTGAAAACCAGTGAAGTTAGCATACTTAGTTATTGATACTTTTATTTAAACAGACATAACAGGTAGAGTCTAGAACGTAGGCAGTAGTGGAAGGTATAAAAAGTAAATTAATTTACAAAGGAAACTACGACACGACAAGTTCATGTTGATATTGATACAAAATACTACTTACTGATATTGATATTGATATCCATGTTGATTACCTCCTATCTAGTATAATGTAAGTTAATTATTGTAAGTTTCTATTACAGAAGCAAGGATTTTGTAGACTAGAATTGTTACTACTATATAAACGTAAATTTACATACATTTAATGCCTAAAATTATTTAAGAACAAGTACCATGTTTACATTTACCTAAACACACATTACATTATGCATTATAAGTACTACATTAAATCAATTCAGGTACGTGAATAAACCTATTAGTCTAAAATATTGTAATATGCTACATACATCTACTCACAATACATATATACTTGCATACATAATACATACCCATACCTACCTTACCTAAAAATACGTAGTATAGGTTTGTAATGTACTACGTTTATTGATTGTATTAGTGTTTAAAGGAATACTGTGTACTACTTTACTATTGTGGTACACACTATTTGATCCTAGTGTCGGATAACGGATTTATTTTCGTTTCCCTGCGATCCAATATGTCTCCGTGATCATCAGTCAATAACATTACGGTAATAAAATACTTAAGTATACTATAGGACTACTATATTACATTATAAACACTCAAAAGGTATGTAAACAGTGTATAGAGTAACTGTAAGGAAGAAAGCCCAACCCTACCATTACCTACTATTACGTACTTGTACTAGTAATTAAGATAAATACATAATTAGGGTAAACTAAATTAAAACCTGTATAGCTAAGTTAAGTATAAGTAAATATTCTATATATTATTTACCTTACATTACAACACCCTACCTATTACATTACATACCTATAAAATCATACTTGATATTTGATTATTGGTTTTGATTAAAGAAATCAATGTGCTAGGGCTAATCGTATCGTATCGTATAATACTTATGTACATAGAATTTAAATATGGAAAAATAACAGTATGTAGATGAAAATTCTATTGCATGTTTCTATGTATGTATGTATGTATGTACTATTGTATAAAAATGCAATGTATCTTAAATGAAACGAGTGTAATGTTCTATGTTTAAATTAGCTAGGGAGTATGTAAGCAAAAGTAGGTAGCTAGTTAGTTATCTAAAATGAAATGATGATTGAAAATGTAAAGTATGTATGTACAGTACACTCCCTATGTAAAATAATACGTACAGATAGATAATGATACTATAACTAGATAAAGATACTACTTACCTAATTGTCAGTTGTAAGTATCAATGTATAAGAAGTAACATTACAGAACATTGCAAAATACTGAGGATGTAATTCTACTTACGTGCATAGTATTTCTACGCGTACTTGTATTGTATTCAGTTTTTTCTGTGTATATGTGAATGAGTGGAACAGACGATATATTATAGAAAATACGTACATCTATACGTACGTACTCTTCAATGAGAATAAAATGTGACATGGTGAGATAATTAATTGTCATTTTTCTTTTGTCATTCATTAAATGCATATAACCCTTAAGAGGTGCATTGCAAATAAACGATTCTTAATTGCATTCGCCATGGTGGTGCACTTCTTCTATTTATTTTATTTCGCACTAAATACATCATTACTGTTTGTTTTCTTAATGTGCATGTGTACAGGCAGGTACGTGTGTGTGCCTGGTTTGTATTTTTATGAGCACAGGTGCATTAAGTAGAGGTGAGAAGTAAGTACAAGTACACTTCGCCTTCTCGGTAGCATTGAAAGGTTTAAGGGAAATTGGGATTTTTAGCAAAATGCCCCGTTTGGTTCACCTTTTGTCATTCATTCATACATTTAATGGGATTTTTGTTTTTCCATACTGTAAAATGCAAACCAGACTGGATTTACTTGCCAAGTAAGTACTACTGTTGTTCTTCTTGTGATATTTGATATTTATTTGCGAAAAACAGAATTTTTAGGTTGGGGAAGCTATAAAGTTGCAGTAGGTTCATTCATACATACTCATGCTAACTCGCCACTACTGTATTTGTATATGTTGGTTTAATGAGTCTGAATTGGGATTTTATAGGATACTTATTTAACTGCCGTGCCCATATCATAATAGTATACCGGATTGAGTGTGTAATTGAATAGAAGCGGTTAAATAGTGATTCTTTTGTCGTTTCGTCACTGTTGTAACTACTGATAGTATTTATGAAGTAAAAACATGGAATTCGTTCATTCATGACTACCTTTAGTGATTGTTATGCGATACATACTCGATTAGTAGTACTAATACAGGAACTAAACAAGAAAGCAGCCTATTTTTATATGATTCGAAGATTTTTATGGCTATTGATGATTGCACGAGATAAAGGGTATAATAATAAATGAGAACTGGAATAGAATTAGCTAAAGTCATCAAGTTGTTTAGTATCTATCAAATATTACTGGTGTTGTACCATAACCTTTTACTCACTCCCATATTCATCACCATAAACTCAACAGTGTACCGTAGTCTGTCTCCGCACTAACAATCACAGTGTGGAAAAGAATACACAGAAATAAATTAAAAGACAAGGCGAAGCTGTGTGTGGTAGTTTCTTTTGATTCACACCGTAAGTCATTCTCTGTATCTCTAAATCTGTGAAAACATTTTTAACTTTTAGCTTTTAAATTACTAACTGCATACTTTATGGTATCATAGCCATAGTCAGTGTACTAACTTAAACTGAATCGTATCAAGTTAACTTCTTTCCCATTTTATTGCTTTGTTCATTATGGGCATCGTGGTACACGTACGAGTACAGGTGCACATATAACTTACGACATTGCTATACCCAAGTGTGTGGCATTGTTAAATATTCGCATGAACATGATATGCAAATGCACTACCTGCCCTGGCCTAGTACTTACCTACAGGTGTACTTTATCTTATTCTATTAGTAAATTAAGTCGAGGTAGTTTACTTGCTTGTGGTCTCCTCTCCTTCAACATCGTAGGAAGTTACTACTCCGGTTAACTCAAGTCGCTCGGGCTCATTACCATGAAATCCTTTCACACTTCTCACACGATGCCACATCCGTTTTAGTCTTTTGTTAAGCTATCACTTGACTTTTCTGACGACCAGCCTCATACCCCTTTTTACATGTAAACTACAATTACACGTAAAAATGTGTACCTCCGTCCAACAATTTATAACTAACAACAATGTTATACGTTTTCCGTTTACCTACGTATCAATATTTGAAATAGTAAATCAATACAGTAAATATTGAAAACCAAATTATCTAAACGGATCTAATTGCAATATAATAATTTAATTAATTATACAAAGGAAAATTTTTATGACGCTCATGTAAAATTCGATTTGGCATGAACAGAAATGGTTATCAGACGATTTTGAGCATTTCGAATCAATTTTAGTATTCAACTTCTACTCTTATTTATTGCACGATCGTGTAAATTGTAGCTCATTTGAATAAAAAATGATTAATCTTCGGAGATATTTTGTTATTTGGTAGAATTTAGTTGGAAAGGCTCCTTACAGGATTATAAAGTCATTCTGAATAGAAAACCTTGCAAAACACCCTACTTATGGACCCAGCGGTAAGAAGTGTACATTTGAAAGGAAAATTAAGCATTGTGGTAGTAAAAATATAGGTGAGGGTTTTCCAATATTTTCTATGGTTGAATTTTGAATTTTATATTGCAGAATGATATAAAGTCGAGTAAATAGGGTAGAGAGGGAAAACAATTTGTTGGCAGTAGTCTTATGTATAGGTAATGTCAGTGCGGGAAATCTACGAGGCTTAGCGGAGAGTGTGTATGGAATCTTAGTAAAGTCTGAAGGAATCTGTGTAGAAGGGCAACGCAATGGAAAATTGCAAAATCGTAATCCAGTGGGATAGAATAGACAGTATTAGATATAAATAGGGAAAGTATTGAAGCGTGTTGAATGAGTCTTATCGTAGGTTGACACTATGTACTCAAAGGGAATCTATCACGTAACTTATTATAGGCATTAAGTTACACTATCAGAGAGAATAGGCCAGTTGAGTCGAGTCGAGGGCCAGTTAGGCCAGGCCAAGCTTAAGTAAACCCGAAACTAGCTAAAAGAGTATTACACTTCTGGTTGTATATGAGTAGAGAAGCGAATAGTGTAGCCACATTGCATTATTGGGTTGTAGGAAGAAAGCAGATATAAATATATTCGCTAAACTGACCAGAGGGAAGCTCGTAAACGAAGTGGAGCTTACTTATGTATAAAATACGTCTTTACAACCTTTAGAGTCAAAGTCCATCGGATTTAACTCGTTGGACAGGACACGATGTAACTATGCTGTGAGACATATTTATATATGGGAGAGGACAGTATAGAAAAGGGGTACATGTATATATTTCCACACAGCATAGTAATTTCAGATGGATTTCCCTTTTTGCTGCTTCACTTGTGAACTGATTGATGGATCGATATGCCTACAAGAGACTTTTATATCAGAATGGAGTGGACAAAACTTTCGGTTCGCTCTTCCCGAAGTAATCCGCGAGCTAACAAGTAACAGTGACCATTTAAATTGAAAAAGTCGCTATTGGAGTGAATAAAATGCGCGGAAGGAGCTGTGCGGAACTTTTGACTGTGCACAAACGAGCATTTCCTTCCCAGTGCAGAAACGCCGCTATGTTTACACATAAATCTTATTTGTCCTCATACACCATACACAAATAGAGTTTAATTAATTAGAATAATTCAAATAGGCTAAGATAGGGAACTGAAGTGAGAAAAAGACTCGCTGTGTAAATATAATGTAATTTATCTTGCGTACCTTGTATATCCTATATCAGATCAACGTAAACAATAGGGGAGATAATCCTAGACAAGGATTAACTCTAATACAACAGTACAATTTACCAAGAAGATTGACGAGACGTGACAAAAGGTTTACAAATTATAAAAAATACGTTTGTGAGAAAGAATTGTTAATATTTACACATATTTAATGTAATCAGAGCCTATGAGACATTCTTTGAGTATACCTATGTGTATATAAGGAAAATAAGTTTCTGTGTCCGTGAGGACAGGACGTGTCGTCGTATTATACACTAATGTAAATAGTAGGAGTGGGACGAGTCACTAATGAATGAGTAATGAGAAACACTTTTAACCTGTGGTGGAAAACCTTAGGCTTACATCACATCGCATCACATCACATCATGATAATAGCAAAATCTACCTTAGCAATCTACGATCTACGATATGCGAGACAGAAATGGGAATTAAATTAAAAAAGCATGTTGTCCGCGTTTTTTTCTTGCAAAAGAATTTATTGCATTCAGTACCCAGACCAGGTGATTATTAGTTAGCTAGTCTCTCTCTCTCTCTTGGTGACTGTCAAGTCATTTAAACTTACTAATACAGAATAATAACGTAAAAATGCAAAACAAACCAAGTTGTTCACTTTAATTCATGGCTAATACTCTGTACATGTGTACACAAGTAGGAGCTGTTGCAGTAGCGGATAGATTTCCTCCTGTTTTTCTATTTCCCATCATTCTGACTTTCTCACTTCTGACTCTCTTCCTAAGGAAATCAACAAAAACTTGTACAACTATTCTCTCTTCTTGTACCAAGTCAACATCTACCTGGCTTCGCTAAATGCAAATCTACATACAACTTGGCTCGTTTCCACTGGCTTACTGCAGTAATCCAAGATATTTTGTATTTGTATTAAAATACACGCATAAATAATTCTTTTAAGTGTACTTACATGCATAAACCAAGTCGCACGTATTATGAACACACATTTTTATGCAATCCTCTGATACTAAGCTGTGAAAACGCATCGGATATTATCAGATTGTACATTATATGCAATTCTAAGGCAGGCGGCGGAATTATTAATGTGAATCTCCTTAATAGCGCCATACGTTATGTAAAACTCTACGGTTCAGTAATTATGTACATATAAGTACTCCCTTCATACTTCATATGATACATCAAGTCTTGAGATTTTCTATATAATATTATATTATATGTAGTTAGTAGCTCATGATTAACGATAAAGCATACCCAAATCACACGCTCTAAGAAACATGTCACATTGAGCTCTCAACTGGTCACCTTCTAACAAATCTCAAAGAAAATTCAATTTCAACTTTCATACTTCTAAGAAAATCTCGAAGACAAATTCTCCCTGTAAAACAAACTCCACACCTAAATTGGCTTTTAAAAAAGTTTATTGATATTCTTTTAATTTTAAGTGCCGGCATTTATCATTAAAAAATTACACAAAAAACCAATATAATAAAAAATTTTCCAACGATCGAATTTTTTACATTGAAATTCTAAAAAATCTTTCAAAAGTAGTCAAGTTACCGACAGCGACTTCTATTTTCAAAAATGGCTAGTTTTCTTAAAAGTACCCCAGATTTGTTTGCTAGCCCCGAAATTTGAAGAATGAAATATGAAATAAAGAAATTTAAGCAGGATAAATGCGGATTCTCATTTTATTATACCTTTATTACAATGAACAATTTATACAAATGTCTGTTGAAAGAAAAGATGTAATAGTATTTATATTGAGAATGCAGAAGTAAGACACATAATGATAATGATTCCGTTTAGCTACCTGAGTGTAGTATTTGTGATTGTGTCTTGACAGAAGAGCATAACATGTTTAGTAAGGATAAAGATAGAAAGAGAAGATGTAAAAGACAGGATTACTAATAGAGACAGTAGAGAGAATAGAGTAGAATAGAGGATGTGTGGAGGACGACGTTTTCGTACCTCCTCTTTGCCTCTGCCTTAACTGCGAGTTGAAGATTGAATTTACATCTTTATTGTGGTTGTGTCTTTATTTATAAAGTAAATAGGTATGAATCGAATTGCATTGTTTGTCTATTATGAATCGAAACGGAAGGCAGGGCTCTCTCGTTTACGATTCGTCAGTTGGCTTGACTTGTCTGTCTCCTTTTAGCTTGGTTCAAATAAAACGGCACGGCTTGTCTTGAATATCTTGTCTACATTTGGGTGTTCACGCCTCTTTGGAAATCTCTTGGAGAAATCAACTAACTGAGCAGACTGACTTCACTTGACTTGTCTTCAGCTCACTTGGCATGGATTAACTTGACTGACTTCGTTTCATTTACTTAGTTAACTTCCCTTCTCTCCACTGTGCTTCCCATCATCATTAGGATGGCATAGCTCTAGAATAAATATCCTCTTTTATTTCCACACTCAAATATCTTCCTTCTCCTATTCACTTTTTCATCCTAACTCACAAACAATAACCAAAGCGCTATTCTCAACTTGACTTATTCTGGTAAATCATTTCAATTCACAAACTAAACTTCCTCCTCCTTCTCAACCTACCTTCAAAGCTTCAACTAACAACGCTCTTCTTTTGTTTAATGGAATCTAAAGTGTAACAACAAAACAAATCATTACTCTATACGAATATTACAATTACATGTCAGAATCAAATAATATATAAAAGGCAGACACAAAAATGTTAAATATGCGCATACAAATACACTACCTTAAATGCGGAACGGAAAATAACGTTTTTTAACATCGTAAAAGGTAGATGGGTAGCTTGGAAATATTTTATTCAATTGTATTTCATTATTTGACGAAGAGAGGAGCCAGATGACGGAAAGACCAAACAACAGGAGTAAAGAGAGCAGAAAAGACTCGACGTCCCATCACCCATCAAACAAATCCGAATGTAAAGCTAAAAGAACTGAAAACAAGCCAAGATTTTTAGTCAAGTCAGAGAGTCAGCCTCGATTCCTTTGTCCTATCGAATTTTTCGAATTCCTCCTTTTCAATGAGAAATAACACTTTTTAAATCCACTTCATCACATTCAGTTATCGAGACTTCACTTTGTTTCCCACTATACCCATAGATTCTCTATATTCCGTCTATTTTCCACCTCTATTCAAACTAAAAATCGTGGTTTGGTTAAACTCATCTCTTTTGTTGCGGATGAGGTCCTCGATTGAAATTGAACAAGTCCTTGCTTATGTAGCATATCTTAACATAACATACCTTTCAAAAATCTACCTATACAAAACCATTATAAGAAACATCCGTTTTAATGTACATTTTTTCTTTACATAGTCTTTAGTAAAAGTATACGAATATTAACTAATTTAGCTATTGCTAAATATACTTATAAGAATTGGTATCTATCTATACTTGAAATGGTAGAATGGTGATGTGATGTGATGGCTTCTAAAGAGAAAAAAGTTGGGCACGAGCTAAGATGTCACGTACTAATTAACCAAGGAAATTAGTTACAACGAGAAGACGAGTTCTCCTATTCACTACTCCTTTGCAATTGTATCTCTCAGCAGTGTGCCATGCCATGCCATTAAAAACGCTGCAATCCAATCCACCCTACAACAGAACTACAAGCTATTAAACCTATGTAAAATTTCCTATGTTCATCCTGTGTATTGTATTGCGTATAGAATTACTGACTGGAAGTTGTAGTTGGTACTAATATAAGTGTAAGTGTGGACTAAGGCAAAATTGTGTTGGAAGTAAACTAAATAGTTGACGTAAGAGTGTTTTTGTGCTTAAGAACATAATAGTAGGTAGTAATAAACTTCAACTCAAGTTACAATCAGTTAGTTGACTTGCCTCGCTTCATTTCATCCTCTCAATCATCAAGTGCTGCATTACGGAGACTCACTCTGATTTATAAATCTCTTTTTACATATAAACAAAACAATGTAGTTGTGCTGTGGTTTGCTTTGTGTATGTTTTATGTAAGCACTAATCGTATTCCAATAGTCCAGTCCAGTCCAGGCCAGTCCATTCTAATGCAATCAAAACAGTTATAAGTTATATACTAATGTACAAAGTCTTAAAGAGGGAAAAAACCGAAGCTTCTCCTTCTCCCTTTTTCCTTCCTCTATCCATTCTTCTCCTTCACATTTTTTCTCAAGCAATCTCTCTCTTAAGCATTTTTTCACATTCCCCACTCTATCACTCAATGTCTATCTCATCACTTGAACAGAATAGATCAGATCACTCAGACTACAATCCAATTCATACCAGAGTATAACTTAAGCCTTGCATTCAACCAAAACAATGTGTCAAGTCAAGGAGAACTAAGACAGTTAAGACAAAGAACACTTACATAATAACTAAGCAAGCCTTAAGGCTCACTCTGTACATGTACATCGTATATTTAGATTCAAAGTATAATTGCCGTGTAATGAGTCAGTGTAAGGAAGGTAAGTGCGAATCCATCTGTATACTATTTAAATGCCTTCGGTGGATGCATACTGTAAAGGAAACGTATATTCTATGCAATTGTAAAATGAACATACGTAAGTGCAAGTGTAAATAAGTGTAGTGAACAGTAAAAGAAACATAATACGTACTTTACAGAACATAATGAGACTTTTTAAACCTTCGGGCTTGGCACGCGCTATTCTTCTTCTATTCTATTGTGTCATGTTCAGCATAATATGGAAAATACAAAAAACTACTTAACGCATAATACCTGCTCATTTATTTCTTGCCTCACTCCTCACAGCACAATTACATACAATGAGACACCACTTTAAACTAATTGTATACCAGAAAATCACACTTCTTTCCTATTGTACAACCTTTATTTTCTCGCTACACCTCATTGCACTACTGGTACCATTTGAAAACAAAGCAAAATTTAAATTCAAAATGTTTGATTATATTGCCAGTGGACCGGAGAAAAATGCGGGTAAAAATTATTTTTGAAAATTAAGTGTAGATATCTAATTTTTCTTGTGTTGTAAAACAAAAAACATTTCTTTCATTTTGGTTTTCAGGTTGAAATGTTTTATCCTTAGTAAGTTTTTAATAATAGTAGGTTCACAAAATTACATAAATATACGAATTCTTCATTCTGTTTTTTGGTATCTTGGCCCTGTGATACTTCAAAATCAATTTTAAGCAAACAAATATAAAAGTATTTTCAGGTGTGACAATTTCTACATTTCATATATCATTGGAGAACTGAAGTTGTCGAGAAAATTGTGAATTAAACTTTCTAAGTTGTGGTGGAAGAAAAAAGCGGAGAAGTGATTGTGTAATGACCGGTAAGTTTGACAAGCTTTTTTGCAATGGAGTTGGTTAGTGAACATGTCGGGACTGGGAGAAATTTGGATATGTTTGGGTGGATAGTGTAGTGGATCTGGTTTTCGGGATTGTGAGAGTGCATGAAACAATGTATAGGTTTGTCCATGTAAAAATGAATGACATAAAAGTAAAGGGAAATGATTGGAGAGGAGGCAAATGGGGAATGTAAGTTGACGTGATGAGAATCTCGCGTGCCGTTTGTCCCGTCCGTCTCTAAAAGTCTCCCACAACCTTCTCTTTCCTAGGAATTCACTTTTCTCTAGTCATCCAGTCGTAGTCCAGTTCAGTCTAGTCTTGTTTAGCAATCAGTCAGTTAGTTGACTTCAGTTCAGTTCACTTCTCACATTATATTATACTAACGTACTATTTAACTAACTTAACCAAATGGTCCAAAAAGACCAACTCTCGTTTGACAAACATAGTTACTTATAAATGTGAATGCTAAAACTATGAGTAAGAAAAGAATGCTGCTAATATATGCTATACCCTGTATTTCTACCTTAATAGAAACATGCAGCAGGTTCATATATATATTCCTTAATAGTGTGTATGCATTTAATATTGTAGGAAACAAAATTAAATGAAAGAAATATTAAGCAGAGAACGTAACAACAAGAGTCAACGAAGCCGTGTTATATTTATATTGTGAGCATTAGAAACAGAGCAGAAAAATTTGAAACATGAATGTACATTCTATGCAATACCCGGTACTACTAATATAGGCAAGGATGCAAGTATATTTGATGTGGTGTGGAGAACAGTTAACAGTTAGTGACCACCAACTCTAACTCTAATGCAACATTGCTAAGGTCATAAATCAGTTTTCGATTCGAACAATTTCTCCGGCACTAGCACGCAAAAAGTCCATTTCACATCCAAAAACATATCACCTAACCAAATAACAATAAGAGAGCAGACGAAAATAGGTACATTGTATATATGCAGTTGCCATGCTATACTATACTCTACTACTCGTATCAGAATCACTTGGAATGTGTTTTCTCTAACGATATGCATATAAACTAGTTCATATATATATTCACCGGTAAATATACATATATAAAGTATAAGAACCCATTACATTTTGTCCTATAGCTATGTATGCGTTTATATGATTAGTATTTTTAATATTTGGAACAAGCAAGCGAAATCTGTGAATTAGATTGGCTGCCGGGAGAAAAATACGGGCTGGTCTCCTCTCCGTCCATTCCGATTTGAGTGAGTGTGACATTCCTATTTCCTTTTGTTTTCGATGAGATTTCAATTGAAATTTTTTAGGTTGTTTCCTACGCTTAGGTAAATGAAAGGTGAGAGTCAGGTAAAAGGAAGGAGAAGGAGACAGAAGAGTTTCCAAGTGGGCCAGGCCCATTTGTCGCGAAAAATGATTTTAATTTGTCACAATATTGCTTACTCCGCCTCTTTCGTTAAAATTGTTTTCGTTCTGCTTATTAAATGTTATGTTGCGAAAAGCGGATTAAGTATTAAGTTGAGACATTTGCCGAGGCATCTGTTATGTGGACATAATAGTATATTAAAATAGGTGGGTCTGGTCTGACTGCAAAAGAGAGCGAGTGGAGTGGAGTGTATGTCGAAATTGAATAGAACAGTTAAAATAACTGGCAATCAAGCCAATAATAATGGTTAGTTACGAATTTCTCTCCTGTAGGTATTCTTTAATGAAGGTATGTCTGAACAAATTGTCTCAGCTAAACAACAGGCTTGAGTTAAGATTCTAGTAATTTTTCTGCATGACAATTTGCAAAGTGACTCCAGTCCTGTTGTTAATACATTGAATATTTATTGAAGATATATAAGATACGGGATTTTTTGATGTTAGGATGAATATCTTGTGTTTTCCTCTCCGTGGGTAGTATGTACTACATATGACTGTTATTTTCTTCTGCGTAGCCACCGTACTCGTACTCCTGTTAAAACAAAATAAGTATAATAAGCAGGGTTCGCTATACATTATACTATTATATTAGACAAGCAACCTTTGTTGCTACATTATGTTGCGGCGACTGATGTGCCAATATGATAGGGAATAAGTAGAAGTTGACTGCGTCGGGTTATGTTATGTGTATCGACTGGATTTGACTTGTCCTCTGCTTTTATGTACATAGAAGAAAAGAGAAAATAATTCTAACTCCTCTCTAATGTAACAATTGCTCTAAGTATCTATTGCTATTGATACTGATGTGATACGATATGATTGTAGCTACATACATGCTCTGTGTGTGGCAATCAGATTCGAATCCAATTCACAACATGTACTCAAATTCTGACTATCTATACTTAAACAGTCAGAACTCACAACACAAAACATGCCTTGTACTAATATAACATTATTATGTCTTCTTTCAGTTCTCCTTTATACTTACTCCGTTCGTACTAGATAATACGAAAAGATGATGTAAATAATAGAAAAATGGTTTAACAAGTCCACATAATATTATACTCGTAGAAAACTACAAAACTAACAATAAAGAGATAAGAAAGAAGGCGAGTTGTATTTCCATCATAAAAGTATACACACTAGCACTACTACTTCAACTTGTTGTTGCTAGCCAGTTAGAATCTATAACCAAGACTTTTCTTACTGTGTAATATGCATGTATGTACTTAAATTAACCTAAGGTAAGACATTAGGCATAGTTAAACAGTACACAACAACAAGTAAAGAGATAGAAGAAATTGCAGTTGTTACACTCAAGTTACATTAGAAAGGTTTCTTCTCGTAAGTATACATAGTCAACATGGTTTGAACTGAATCCTGTCCAGTCGAATAATCCAATGCTCTTATTAACTTTTTAAAAGCACATTACATTATTTGCATTATTATTGGTAATTACTGGGAGAGGAGCACGGCATTCCGGAAAAACTCTATAATTTCCTTTGGCCACAGTCTCATGTACATTTAGCTAAGGTTTGTTAAGCTGTAGGCAAAATGAAAGTACCGGCCAAGTCAGTTCCTACCTTCTTCCTACATCCACTCCACTCCACACTGCAGCTACACTACACTCCAACGTTTAACATTAGTTAGATAACACTACATGAACATATTAACTATAATACACACGAGAACTAAGCATGTCCATTTTACATGCTATTCTTTATACTTTTATTTATACTTATCAACCTCTTTTCTCTCTATGTCCATTATGTGCACAGCTAAGTGTTGTGGTCAGTTTTATGAAGAGGGGTGTGCCCCAACTCGATATACTACAAGCACAGACATATCATTTCTATCTTCAAAACACAACCAAATGGCTACCTTTACTTGTTAAGTATAACATTCACTTGCTTATTGCCAATTCCAATGAATGCTTTATTTTTGCTCCAATGCCGCCTTCCCTTCCATCCATTTATCAAATCAATCTGATTTACAACAAAATCACAATTACAAGCAATTCATTAATTTCTTAGTTAAACAATAATGTTTAACTAATTGTACATCCTATTATGCCGTATGTTCCAGTGAGAAAATTACAGGAATTGTTTAGGATTCATATTTATGGCATTCGTAATATTTTACCTAAGCATACATTTACAATATAATTAATTACATAGGTAGATTTCTTCTTGAAATAAAATGTCAAATATTTCAAAATCGTGTTTGAGAATTAATTCATGAAAATTTAAAACTGGGCTCTAAAGAAAATTTTATTTTAATAGGTAAGCCTATTGATAAAGAATACGATGTTTATAGAATAGCAAGTTTATCGCTAATTGTAGTAGAAATAACGAATTTTCGTTTTCTAATTTTAACGTGGTTTATGATGTGTTGACCTATGGCTTCAATTTGCGAGTGTTTGTTTCCTTATGTGTTCATCTACCTTGTAATGGTCTGCAACTGCCAATCATCTCGATACTCAGAAATATGCGGTTGATAATTTGTAATAACTACGTAATTGGAAAGCAATGTGGATTCTTACGTTGAATTCCTGAATGCTCACGGATGCAAACGTAGCTTATTGGTTGCTCTATTGCTAAAATCTGAATTTGTATTATATTATGATTATTTACCTAAGGATGAAAGGATGAAGAAATTGTCTGTATAATGTATAGGTTTGGACGATTATATTTACTAATAGCATATCCACGGCTTGAATGGCTTGTTTTGTCTCGGCTAATTCCAAGACGGCACGATTTTCATATTTACATTATTACACATGTAGGTACCGTATGTTTACACAGATACTAAACACACAGATGGATAGATAACCAGAGATACGTGATGGGCACACACATACAGACAGATAGCAGACATACATACATACATTATACTGCGCACTAAAGATATGATGGAAATTATAGCTTAATTATTAATATAAAAGGTTTTATGAGTTTCCTTATGTTTGGTCAGTCCAATCCGGTCAAGTCCAGTTGAGTTAGAGACAAGTCACTATAGGTTGTTTAATTATTCAAAGAAAATCATAGGAAAATATGTAGATACCTCCATGGGATGTTCACGACTCATTCTAAAAGATTTTTAAAACTTACATGGGCTTTAATGTTTTAATATTATTGAGATTTGCAAACGAACACAACCAACTTATCTAATATATGCTATGAAGCAATAATAGTATTGTGGTATATTATAAAAATGAACGAAATTATAACAAGGGTTTATAAAATATAAGGATTAAGTAGATTGACAGAGTTTGTGAATGTTTGTTTTGTAAAGGTAATAAGGATAGGCACATGGAAAATTACACATGAAGGGTGGACTGTATAAAAGTGGGGAGTAAGTAGGTAGGTTTTATCAGAGTAGTGCGATGGTAGTAGGCAATTAACAAGAGCAATCCAATGTCATAAAAATTCCGGGTGAGCTACACAGCGCAATTATTTTTACGAGCCACCACTTCTCACAACACTACTTTAATCATATAATGTAACTTCTTGAGAGTGTGTTTTAGTCCGATTCTTTCGTGTCTTAGCTCATTCAGTCAGTCAGCTAGGCTTGCCTATCTTTATCTCTTAAAAAAGGTAATTCCCATTGGAATTGGTTCAAAAAAACTTGCAAGTGTACTGCAGAGTGTAAGAGTGTACGTGGATTTTGATTCGTATGTACGTACATAGCGTACCTACGTCCACGTACGTACTTATGCCAAGCACAAGATTACATTACAGCTCGTTTCATTAACAAGCATCTAGATTGAGATGATGAGATCCTTAATCCAAAGCAATCTTAATCCCTTCTGCTCATTCACTCTATCCTTTTTTCTGATTCTTCGTGTGTCTACTTAAAAATCTCAACCAACATCAAATAACAAAAGATAATAAGTAAAAAGGGTAACCTTCTCTAGCTTTAACTTAAACAAAACATTTATTCTTAGTAACTAACTAACTCACTCAGCTATCTCCCTAAATACATAACTAGAATACCAATTACTACATCTCCGAACTTATGCTTAGTGTCCGTATCGAATAATAATATCAAATGCACTGTAACACTATCCACTGCATTTATTATCTTTTACATATCATGCCATGCCACAATACACCTTTTCTACTAAACTGTAGTATATGGTAGTAGTATTAATAAGAATCATTTCTTCATAATGTGAAGTGTAAGTGCGTCTAATGGTATACTCTTTCCTGATGTAAATGTAATATCAAATCAACATGCCCCGATCACCGTACATTAAATGCATATTAAGATAACGCTGAAAGAAGGATCACATTAAGACGAATCTAAAACACACGGAAATCGTATCGGACAACTTATACCCTCTTAATGGTAATTTTGGACACGAAAATACTTTTACTTTCAAAAAGGAAATACAAACAGACGAAGCTGGTAGATAACTGAAGGAAAACTGATAAAAAGCTGCCTTGTGCCTTCCAAATCTATTAAACAATTCATTGACATGAGCTAGATGTAGGAAATGCCAAAACATCCTTTAGAGCATCAGATAAATGATAAGAGGGACAGCACAACCACAAGTTAAGACAGTATCTGGTCAGAGATAAACGAATTCTACATAACATTGGTAGCTCTTTAGCCTTTCCAAGTAAACACACATACCCACTGATATTCTATCGTCTATTAGCATCTTATCTCTCTAATGCATAACAAAGTAAATTGATAGACTTGCTTTTGCTGTTACTTTACTGTTACCTAATAGGAGTAATGAGAAGTGTGTACATTTTGTTAGCTCTTTACTTTCCTTCACATTCACATCAAATCCTGTCATGTCACATTATACTACTAAAGATAAAACTATGCATCCCTAGATTCAACATTCAAGTTGAAGGTGAAATGAACGATTGAGCAGAGACATTATTTAAAACTAGAAGGAAAGGAATTTTTATTTGGGTAATATTCAAATAAAAACAAAAGGCATGTTATGCCCTTTGTGTCTTAGTACAGGACACATGTATTATGTATATACTTTTCTAGTATAGACTATACAATGGAAATATTTACGCAACTTGTGATGCTGATGGTGGAGAAGGTAAGTTGTAAGTACAAAATACATTAGAAAGCTCTTTTCTCGTTCTGTGATGCAATAGTTGCATTTAGGAAGCAAGTTTAAGGTACTTATAAGCATAGCGTGGAATCACACAGAAAACAATAGGGAACGGTGCATTGCATACGAAGACAAAACAACTAATAAGTGAGTAAGACTTAAAAAATATAGAGAAACAATGATAGGATCATGTGTGCGGAGTAAGAATAAGTGTATTAAAATGTTACACGGTGTATTGTAGCAAGGAGGTTTGCATAGTGGATATAAGAGCGTCCCGACCACCCCTAAACAGTCAGAGAGCAAAAAATTGTCGCCCTCAAGAAATATGAATTTTGGTTCGAAAACCTGTCCTCTTTGCATAAAAATCCAACTGAAGAGTCCAGGTAGTTCAGTTCAATTCACTCAGCTTAAGTATTAGTACATGATTTGGATATTATTCTAAACATAAGTAAGTAACAGAGAAATCTATGTAGAAAACAAATGTAAACTTATTATTACTACCCTACTACTTATACTCTCTATCTACTTGTCCTATCTTGTATTTGTATATAGTATAATAATATTATTGGTTACACACACTACTACTTATTTAATACTTTGCCTAAGGAGTCTATTATCCAAACCAGACTCCAATAATCTTCTCTAGTTTGCTTATATGCATTATTTGTATTGTGAGATGCGTAAATTTATTAGATTGCATATGTTGTGTGCATAAAATAAATAGTTACTTAAGCCGTAGACGTTGGCTGGCTCGACTTGGTAAAAGTATTATTATTGTGACTGTGAGAGGAGCTGGGCTGTGAGTGATCGTGAATGAGACAGGACAGGAACAGCAGCTAAAGCAAGTCATGTCAACCGAACTCAACTAGTAGACTTACGTATGCATATTGCAGAGACATAACTCGACTTGATTTCAGTCTCAGGGTATTTAGCTCAAATTCTCGTCAACAAGGTCTCACTCCAGACTAGACGAGACCAGTGTGTCTACATTACCCTCACATAACTTCTCCTTATCATTTATTACTACTGAACTTGTTGCAGAACTCATTCGCTAATCGTTTACCCACTTGACAACTTTATGATTCGCTTTTTCCTTATCCTTCTCCTTTAACCTACCTTAAGTACGTTGTCAACTTTCTTTCCTTCAATAAACACCACTACACAAATAACTGCAATAAATACAATTAATTACGTTATTTCCATTTAACCCGCAATTTCTATGTACTTCGCTGCTTCAACATTAAGCGCTATTTTCTCTTCTTGCGTAATAATTATTATCTTCGAAGGTAACATCAAACGGGAGATGAATCTATAGATTTATTGTTTATAGATTAATTATTCCAATATCAAATATTTATTACTAATGGTCATTAGTAATGACGTAAATTAAAATGTTTTATTGTGCCATACAGAATCACGGGATGCTTAATTTGTCATTTGCATTTTACCAAAAACATGTTTTTAGTTTACTTTTATTATATTGCCAAAAAATCACTGTGACATGAACAAGAACAAACGACATTTACTGATTAAAAATGGTTTTGTCGATAAAAACATTTTAACTTTTTCATTTCTTCATTTAAATACGATATTTGGTTGCAACGTAAATATTTCCGACATCGAAAAGCATAACTTTGTATGAAAAAGCATTTTTACACTGTAAAAATTCATAATTATAGTACTAAACCCAGAAAGAGTTGCATAGAATACTTTAACACGTTGTAAGATTGTACCTGGACCTCGGAATGGCATGTTTCTATAACTTGATTTAAATTCGACAGAATAGAGTAACGATTTAAAAAGGAGATGCGTGGCTGGCGTGGACTGTAGGAAGAGGGAAGGAAGTCGCCATAATCAATCAAGTGAAGGTGAGTTGAGCCCGAGTGAAGTTACCCTTATTGTCCCCAACGTATAAATTTAAGGGTCACTTTATTTGAGAAGAAAACAGTTAACCTACTCTTTCCTCACTCACACAGAGATAGACAGTCCAGCAGCCAAGTCACCATGCATTCAGCCAGGACACACCAGAAGAGATATAGAAAAAAAGGAAATCTAAATGCAATGCAATGAAAAAGAGATAGAACACAATGCAAGGTAAAGTTTTAACGAGATGGGACATTCATAAGTCAGCCGAGAAACGGGAATGATGGCAGTTACACGACACAGTGCATTGGCTTGGCAGGACAAGACAGGAAAACTCTTATAGGAAACAAGGTAATGCATTTCTATCAACTATACAGAGCTACGCAAGTATAAATACCAAACGCTCTATTAGTTTTTAGCTCATGTACAGATACAAATACAAACTTTACAAACGCACGCTACAAAACACATACAAAAAGAAAATATAACAGATTCATTACATATTGTTACAACTAAATGTATATATGAAACGAAACTGGTCCTTAGTTATGTAAAATGGTACTAAAGGAATGGGACATAGGATGACAAACCAACCCAGTTAAATTCTGGAATACTCCTAAGTATTTATCTGTGGAGTAACAAAACAACACATAAAAATGTTATAAATACATCTTGAACGCAAACCTAACTACCAATATGACTTTATACTATTCTTAGCCTATTTTAAATTCTAATGTGATTTTACATTAGGTAACTCTGGTTAATGTAACGTAACATAACAAGTGGACAGGGATGTGTAATAGTTTCCCTAATATAATATATTCAAGTTGACAATTTATAGGAATGGAGGAGTTCTTTATAAAGGAAGTTACGTAAAGGAGATACTATATGAGATAGGAGAGTGTAATGTATAATATGAATATGTGAAATGTAGTGTGAGGAGATGGATGAGGCAGTGTCGTGCTTTGGCAGTCCCTCGCCTGTGACTTATCTTCAACTCACTCTCTATCTCTTTCTCCGATCTCCTTCCTCTCTCTGACCTGATTTGGACTCGAGTGGTCGAATCACTATTCCGTCCTCAATATATTTATTCTCCTCTACACTCCTTCCCAAATGATGTCCCAAGCTTACCTGCTCTTACTTTTCTTGCACTACTCTTATCCGCTCTCAAGAATTATCCGGGACAACTCCCATCTTTTTTGGTAGAAAACATTTCGCCTATAGATTATCCTATCTTGTTATATAACTAGTAACTTGTTATATAGTGTGTATAGGGTAGCATTACTGAAGAAGATCGATAGAAGAGAGAAAAGACAAGATGAGACGAGTGCCTGCTCATTCTTTATTGTGAGTTTGATTTCTGTCCTCCTAATTATGGTACATAATTGGATGAGTCTGTCTCATCAAGTAGAAGATTCAAGATGCGAAGGAACGAAACCACATAACATAACAGTCAACAATTCATCTGATGAGAATGAAAAAAGACGTAAACACAATCTGCTAAGAGAAAGAGGTTACTTGAATGTTGAATGAAATTATTTTAGAGGACAGGACAAGCCAAGCCTTGGATTTTATAGAGTAAAGTCGTATGCGTAGAGATAGTATGTAAATACATGTAAAAATTGTGTATAAATATTTAGAGTGTGTTTTATAGCGTGGATAGAGTATATATTATTTAAGTACCACTCCCAAAAGAAACATCCATCCATCTATCCATCTAGTTCATCTGATTCTTCATCAATCTAGCAATAAGGGAATATAGACATGTTATGTTATATTAACATTGCTACTAGTACATACGTTACATTGAAAGATTCTGTCTTATTAGTTATTCAGGAGCAGTCGATCGTCTTGTCAGCAACTCATTTTAGTTTCTACGTTTAGCGACTTGACTTGACTTGTGTTATGTTTAGCTAAGTTAACAGAGAACATAATAAAATGTATGTACGGATAGTTTAAGTTATGGTTTTCTATATAATTGTAGTTACATTAGAGTAAGGAGTCAGCCAATTCCAATTTAATCAACGAACGAGCTAACTGAACTGAACTACTATCTGTTCCTTGGAATATTAAGTTGTTCACTAGAACTTGTATGCATTACTTATTCATGCAAATATACTTAAGGCTTGTGTACCTATGTACCTATCTCTATTGACTATCGTATTACTTGCTATATGCAGTATCTGTACTTCAATACATACACACACTGTAAATAACGTATGTGTACTCGACGAAACTATTACAACTACAACCATAGATAGAAAACTCATCAGAAACTAATCAAAGTTCTATCAATACATTTATATTCACAGAACACGGCTAATGTTATTTATTTCTCGGCTTTTACCAACTTTACTCTCCTAATGCTTCACTCAACCTCCATTATACTCTATAACCAACCAATTTACACGTAAAAATTGGCTGCCATTTAATCCACCCCCATAAATACTGAAATTCCCACAAGGTAAAATCCTTAAACTGCCCCAATTATATGAATTTGCCCCGTTTATATGATTTTGCCATATAAAGCCTGACTTAACCCTATAAAACTTGAACAGCCCATGTTGTAAATTGAAACTCCCACATATCTAATGAATTTTCCCAATATTTTCATATAGAAAAAGTCACCACAAATTTAGTTGAAATTACCACAAGAAATGTGCCACATCATTAATCAACAATGCACGTTTAATAGTTAGTAGAGTTAAAATTACATGTTTTCTTAAATGACATTTAAGAAGTAATATATTATTGAATTGAAACAAATATAAAATAGTACAACAGTTGCAATATTTTCACGCGACATTGCTTCCCATGTTATCCGTCTCTTTTCTGTTTTTGACCAAGTGGAATTGCCTTGGCCGCCAAAGGTACACTACACAATTTAGGATATAACGTCATTGCAATCATTTGTATTCATTTTATATATTGTCTTTGGGCATCGACACAAAGAATGGTAGTAGTAAATAGAATAGTAAGAATAGTAGTAAATGAATGAAATAGGTTGTAATACGAACCAAAGCTTACATGTAAAGTGTAAAGTACATTTACCTACATATTTTTCTTTTTATCTAATTCCAACAATGACGTTTTCATTTGTGAGTAGAGTAACCGTATTGCAATGTACTAAAGCTTAATTCATTCCTCATATCTAAAGAAATAACATCAAGGTTGAAGTTCTCCCTGTGTTCCTAAAATGTTTGCTGTACTGTGAAAAGTTTATCACCGTTAGAAATATAAGGTAAGGTGGGGTATTGTGTACCTAAGCTAATTATAAGCAACCAAAGTAAAAATATTACTACAATATATAATTTTTCTTTAATTTTTAGTAAATTAGAAATGGCAACAGATAATACCGCAGGTAATACCGCAGATAGTACCCCGGGTAAATTGTGAAGTGTACCTTTGGCGGCCAAGGCAATTCCACTTGGTCAAAAACAGAAAAGAGACGGCTAACCTGGGAAGCAATGTCGCGTGAAAATATTGCAACTGTTGTATTCTTTTATATTTGTTTCAATTCAATAATATATTACTTCTTAAATGTCATTTAAGAAAACATGTAATTTTAACTCTACTAACTATTAAACGTGCATTGTTGATTAATGATGTGGCACATTTCTTGTGGTAATTTCAACTAAATTTGTGGTGACTTTTTCTATATGAAAATATTGGGAAAATTCATTAGATATGTGGGAGTTTCAATTTACAACATGGGCTGTTCAAGTTTTATAGGGTTGAGTCAGGCTTTATATGGCAAAATCATATAAACGGGGCAAATTCATATAATTGGGGCAGTTTAAGGATTTTCACTTGTGGGAATTTCAGTATTTATGTGGTGCATTTAAATATTCCCCGTAAAAATTCCTTTATTGATATACTCTCTATTCATTTTACACTCGAAGGTGTGCAAACCACAATATTCTATTCTTTCGAACGATCCTACGCAATAAATTTGCCTACAGTCAAACTCAAACCTGATGCAAACTGGACAGGACAGTGCAGTGAAAGGTTTTGTACTCTACCGTGCTACATTGTTCCACATCGTTGTCTTATAACTCGTACATTAGTACAATAATGCTAATAATATTTGCAATACCTTCCCTCTGACTCTGACTCTTTTAAATTGACCTGCCTTGTCTATAAAGATAATGGAAATATGAATATTATATTGTGTTTACAAAGTATCTACCATGTTTAAAACAGTCAACTGTTAGGAATAAACCCAATAGACTCTACGTGCTAATGCCGTACGCTTTCCTCAACTAAGCTAGTTAAGTTAAGTTGTATCTGATGCATTGAAATGGGATTAGTTAGCGGAAGGGGCGAGAACCTCTGCATATTTAATAGGATGCTTGCAAAAATCCAAATTAGATTTTGCATGCTTGATGGACAGAAATAACTGAGTAAGGCTCACTTACTTATACATACGTCTTAAATTCACCCAAACCCTCCCTCCTACTTGTACAGTATTGCTCACTTGCCTTTTGACTTAAAGCCTATAGTACTTTGCAAAATTTATGCAAACTCTCCAAAAACCCAGGAATTTTTTTTTCTATATAGCGCTTCTTAACTTTAGAAACAAATGCATGAATCCCCTTAATGAAGATTATTTTTAATGATATAAAAAAAATTTGAACAACTGAACTTTTTATTATATAAAAATTATGAACATATATTTCGAAAATATTTTACCGAAGGAGATTTTTACTCCATTTTGTATTATTAAACTTTGAAAAATTATATTTTTATAATAAAGAATAGGTGGATTTTCGTTACCAGCATATTGAACTCTGAAAAACGTATATATTTTAATTACGTCGAAACAGATTACCGAATTGACATTTTGATTAAATTGATTAGCTATACCCTGTTTTCATATGAATATACTTTTTATCATGGGACTGTTGCATTTCATTTTATTAACTTGTAAAATAAGATTTTTTTCACTAAAACCTTTTGTGATGAGGTTAAACTAACCCAGTTGAGAAAGGGTCAGTTATAGTACACGACTGTACATATTTATTGGTGATTTAGATTTTTGTTTACTTTGATTGATTTGAGTTTACATTTTGCATAGAATAAGGTGTTTGTCTCTCTGGTAGTGTGTAGTAATGAAATTATAAACTGTTTGCTCAGTTAGGAATCGAAAGGTATTAAATAAAGAAACGAAACTTTACAACTGGAACTGGTGAACTCTTGTAGTATATAAAGTGTATGAGTTTTCTGGAGTGAGTGGTTGCATATGATATTGCATACAAAGTATAATGTGAAGTATGTGATGTGACTTACTTAAGTTAAGTAAGGTTACACGTAATGTACATTAGTTAGTATTAAATAAGTAGGAGATAGGGCGGGTAAAGTGTGAGAATAAATGCAGGAACTTGACTCGTGTCTTGACTTGAACATTGAACTGTCCTTTGTGGTGTGCCTTAGTTTTTTGCATTTGGGTTTGGCATAGCATGGCATGGTTAATGTACATCATCACATTACCGTAGATTGTTCTCCCATTAATGCTAGAATAGGTAAGGGGTGACTATTCTGACTTTTGTCGTTACCAGAGAGAATTCTACACTTATGCAAGAAACTACCTGTAATAAATGATAAGAGAAACATTAACATCAAGAGAGGAAAGAGTTGACCTTGTGATTATTATTTTACTTTGTGTATGTAAACTATATTAGAGTTTTATATTGAGAGTGCCCTTTTTGCTTAGAATTACATGTAAGTAGTAGAGTACAGCATTGCTACCTTTATTTAACGAATAAGCAAGCGAACTCTTATTCACATAACATTTGAACTGAAGTTTAAGTTGAGTAATAGTTCCGCTCCTAGTTCTTTCCCCGTATCCGCAGCATGAAATGAAATCATAGCACGGTCAGCTCAGTAACTATTCGCATGAAATCAACTACTGAACTTTTATTTATTGCTAAATTACAAATATGTATATCTCCTCTGTGTATTGTAAATTGCAATCTCACTTCATTTAGGTCTGCTTATGTTTCTATCTAGTGTAGCTAATTTATTAGTCAGAAATATCTTCTTATAGTGGATTCTGATTCTAATTAGAAAGAAAACAGTTCTCCTCGGTCAGTTTCTCCAGTTCAGCTCATATTCATTCTGCAATTATGTTCAGAGTCCATTATACTAACATTTTCAAAAATTCCCATACATGCACAATGAACTTACACTCGCTTATTAAGACTAAATGCAATGCACTTTTCAATTTCAACATAACATTGCGTTGGGGCCATTACTTATGTAGTATTCTATTATGTGTGCAGAGGTTTAGGTATGCTAAACATAATCAGTTCATTATATGCAGTTCTCATGGTCATGTAGTAAATATTTAAATAAACGGACGAAATTAAATAAGTTGAATTGGGACGGCTCCGAATCGTCTGCCGTGTCTTTTCCTTTCGTGGCACTCGTAAAATAAATTGCACTTATCATACGTATGCGTATTCAATACAACTCACCTGTATAATGTATAGAGTAATGTAATGCGAGCGAAGTCAGGAAAGAAACCCAAAAGTTTTTATAATTTAACAAAAAACCGTGGTTTAGCATTTCATGTCTAATCCGGCTAAAGTAAGAATTGTACATATAAATCTTAATAGGAATGTATAATGTATGCACGTTGTTACTTTAGTGGCGTGTAATGCACCTGTTTATGTATACGACTATCTTTATCTCAATATACATACATAGTGTTTAAATGCGTGTACATATTCATGAGTGTGATGTGTCTGCCTGATAACCAATGCATGTAACTTATACAGAGTATGCTGTATACCTTTTTCATTTCATAAGTGTTTTTTCTACCAGGTTATCCTACAATACTCATATTCATGTAGTAAAAGTGTAATGGCTAGGATATTTACCTGCTCTCAGTCTGCATAAGAATAAATAATACTAGCAAATGGGAAAGAAAATGCACTTAGTCAAAATATTATGTTCTAGTATGTAGTTAATAGTAATGGAATGCAAAAAAGGAAAGGACTAAAGCTGAATTGTTGTACTATGACTAGTAATAAAGAGTAGCGAGTACTATTTATTTATATTAGTATATAAGGACGAACTCCATAAGGATCATTTATGTTGAAAGCACATTTCATTGCTATTATATTGTTCTACAATATAGACAAGTCGAGACTAGAGCGAGTAAACAAAACAAAGTTGCATGACTTGATTTAATTATGATTATCTCTTGAATGTGTAGTAATGAGTAATTACTCAATTTACTTTGATCCGATTGTATCTATCTATCCCACTGCCTTGTCTAGTCTGTCTAATCTACGTGGCCAATTCATTCTTTTGTCTGCGAGTAAACATTGCCCCATTATCTCCCTAATTGCACTACGTAACGAAAAAGTAAGAATGGAAATCCTATTCACAATCCACAATTCATTCATATCAAATTTCTTCAAACAGTTTCTAAAAAACAAACATTTTTCCCTTTTGTCCAGAAAAGTATTTCTATATACTTGAATTTATGTGGATAAAATGTTTACAACGCATTACACTCAAAATCCACAACTTTTGAACATAAAGGACGAAATTGACCTATTTGTGAATAAATAGAAATATTTCAAATGAAAGCAAAAATTTCAATCGAAATTAATTCAAATTATTAGAGTTTTGCGATTGTTGAGTTGGAGGAGGTTTCTTGAGGTTTGAAGGAGAAACACGATTTATGGAGAAGAAAGCAGTTATTTAGGCAATTAAATTATTTCTATTATTACTGGTGGAGATAAGAGTCTCGGATGTTCTTTGATCAGTTCAGTGTGAATTTTAATGCGTTAGCATTCCATTTGATTCCCTGACCCGACATAGAATTAGTTACTCAATTAAATTTCTCATTTGAAACTGTAGAGTAACTAATAGTAATAGTACGTGTGTAAGTTGGTTGTGACGTGATATTGCAATAGTTGTGTGGTTGTTTTGATAATTGTAATAGTACGGGTACAGAGGAAAGCAGTGTATAGAGTGGACTGGAGGCACAGGGCAGGGATAGGACGCTATCTGTGTAATGCAATGGTACATTTATAGTTAGTTGTGTTCATGGTGGTTTGAAAAATAGGAATTTTAGTTGTGAGTTAGTGTGATGTTTATTTGATTTGATATGAGTGTGAGATTAGGCCTTCACCTGCCAAAAACATAGCGAACAACATCACCTAATAACAGAGTACCTATATTATACGTAATATTATTTTATTAACTGCAATGCACACTACTGTGGTTTTTTCGTTAGGTAGTTACTTAGAGCTTAAATAGGTATAATTCTTTTGGAGAGCAGAAAACATGGTTCTGTAAAGGAAAAGGTAATATATTTGTCTTGGTGCTCAGTGAATGAGTCGACGAAACCATTAGAAATGAACTGCAGCCAAAGTAAAGAGCAAAGCAGGCCAGGCCAAGAATTGTATTTGTAAGTAGGATTGAAAATAAGTATCAAGATCGAGACTTAATTGCTATAAATGAACAAACATAAAATTTAATACTGGTATGTGATGTATGAACATTTACTTTTCTGCGTTGAGATTGAGATTCTTAATTGCAGGACATTCCGATTCAGTCAGCTACTCTAAATATTCTCATCACAATACATATGGTACACGATAATGATTTTAATCCCTGTGTATATACAGATAATTCTAGTGTGAAATACAAATAAGGCGAGAACTAAAGAATAGACATTAATTCACTCTAGTGTGCAGACACAGCAGGATTCGATTGAAATGGAATGGAGGCTAAGGCCACAAGAATATAAAAATCCACAAAAATCACCAACATCAATTATCACAAGACAAGTCTGCATTGCATTCAATTCACAGAAGAAGAATGGATATACTAAAAGAAGACCTTTAGCAACCTTTTATACATTTAGCATAAAAGATACTCTCTCAAATATCATATATAACAACTCAGCTTACAATTACCTAGAACTACACTTTAGTATTCTATTCATGATATGATATACTACTCTCTGCTTTTCAAAAAACAGAATCAGAATGAGATCCTGTACCTTAACTTGGCTTTACCTCATAACTTCGATGTAGGACTGCTGCTGTGATATTATATTATGTATAAGTAGTGGTCAGTGTGTTGATGATTATAATTACGTCTGTGAGCTTACCAAGCGAGAAGTTAAATTTGACGAAAAATGATGTAAAGTCTTGTTCTTTCACAGTGGATTGATTTTGTCGGAAGCTCTAGCTTGTATATCTCATTGTATAATTCTAATGTTAAACAAAACCAACTTCACATTGTACACTACGTACATAAAGAACTCTAGTGCTGTGGTACCTTCTATTGCTACACCAAGAACGGACTAAGAGTTAGAAGGAGTCCATTACCACTTTGCAAACTTAACTTAACTTTGGATATTATGATTTGAGTCTTTAGCCTCCGCACTCCTCTCTTACCATCACTAAACATTATTTTTATATCTCATATTTTTATGCTCCTGACTCTCTAGCTCGCTCAATCGAAGAAATAACTCGAGACTCGACTTTTTCAGTCAAGTCAAGGCAACTTTTAAAAAACCTTGACTTCACTTAACCACTTGACTCACTTCCTTCGCAAAACTTTTCTGTATTCTAATATGCTTCCATTAAATTTATGATAGATACTACATCATTTTTTATATTTTTACTTTTTACACCAACCTACTATATAAGTACACTCAGGGATATTAAATCGCTCACTTTATCCATACTCTCTGTAATAAACATCAAGTGGGCCAAAACTGTTTACCAAATTCACCATGCGTACAATATATTTGCATAAATCACATAACTTTATTATATAACATACCAATTAACCATTATTGGTTATAAACGACTAATGAAGAAATAATTAGTATAATAATTACACTAAATCCATCCTAAAATCCTTTTTGCAGTTTCGAAATCTATGTTTCATGCAAACTAGTAAAGCCTTAATCAAAATTCAGCATGTAATTAACCAGATCTACTCAACCAAAAATTTTAACTTTAGGAATATATTATTTGTACCTTAATGAATAAGTTCAACTTTGTAGCAGAATTATTTACAATATGGAATTATTTTAAAAAACCTAAAATAGATTTGTTAAACAAAGCGTTTGTAATATGTCGCAATTGTTGAAATTTTACGGCTCAGAGTCTACAAAGTCTTGCTTAAAGCTGTCTAAAAATTCCTACGTATGTGCAATGTATTTTGCTGATCCGAAAATCATATTATACTTGTGGAAAAGAATTAGAAAACCGGAGAAAAGGGTCCGGCATGTGATTGTACTGTAGAAACTGAACAGGGTAGCAAAGGTGCTCTGGAACTTTAAGTTTGAGGTAGCCAACTTGGAGAATAAGAAATAAAAATATTTATTAAATAGATATGTACCTACGTTTTTAATATGTTTACTGACTTGACTATTTGAGTTGATTTTGTGTGCACATAAGAGCCTGAACAATACCCTGTGTTAGTACTTAATAGGAATGGAATGAAACGAAGTGGACTTGTTTGTGAATAAGTGAGGAGAATGAGAAAGCATTTGAATTGGATGTGGAGTCAGGTCAAGTCAAGACATTCACGAAATTACTTTCAACATTTGCTAAGGTTCCATAAATAGTAGTAACAGTGTAGAGTAGAGTAGTATTGTTAGTATAAGAGATACATGAAAGGTTTAAGCCTGGATTGAAGTGGAGTATTGTTTGAAAGTCTGGAAATTAAGGGAAATGCATATTAAATAGTATTATACACAAGGTAGGTAGCTAATTTAATGGTTTACACCAGTATAGTAGAGACATTCATTTATGTATGTATATTCATTGCGTGTTTTCCAGTAATTGAGCAACATTTGAATTATTAAGAATCAGAATCAAATGAACTACTGCGTAGAGTAGTACTTGTGGAGAGACGAGTAAGTCCAGTCCAATTCTGTACCGTTCGCTTTTGTTCTAGGTAAAAGTCCCTAGGTTGACATGGTTCGTTGTTAACAGTTGCTTCCGTGAGTGGTCTGGTTTGGTGAGTAAGAAAAAAATTCAGAGCTGATTTCGCTCACTACAAATACAAATAGTAGAAATACAATGGAACACTAACTCTAAGTGGTTACGTTTCGTTTGCATTTATGTTCGCGTCGCATCTGGCCAACTCTTTTTTATAAGTGTGTAATTTTATGTGCTCTATCTGAGAAGTTGAGAAAATACTTGAGGACGTAGTTTAGTTTAGGTTCGCTAGTTAACATCTAAATGTAGCAAAAAAGATTTAAATAAAATACTACCAAGGAATTACACATTCCATAGAGTCACAGTAGCATAGACTCTATATGCATTGTGTAATAAAGACCCTAACCCTAACTCATTTATTTAGTCCACGAAAAAAGTTCTTCCTATGTTATGTTCCATTATATTGTACCATGTTATACTTAAATAGAATACTTTTTTCTAAAAGTTTACTAATATTACTCACTTACAATATATTAGAACCGCAGTAGTAGGAAAGTTAACCATAGAATTTGCATACGACGGTGAAAAGGCTAGTGATATGTACTTAAGGAGTACAAAGACGAAGCAGACCAGTTAAAAATTCCCATTGCACGGCCGAGTGACCGCCATTAGAAATGAGTTACTTATTTTACTTGAACCACTACTACTGTTCAGCATAAAGCTACTTATTTACGTACATGTACAAATACATAGTACATAGTAATAAAATACATGTCATGCTGTGCTATCAAATCGACTACCAACCACTTACATAGAAATGGATACAGCAATCAGAGTTTAGTTATCCTTAGGTAAATTTAGTTTCATTTACGAATAAATATCCTTTTCCTAGCATTTCTACGTATGTGCAATCAAAATAGGATTATTACTACACTACTTTTTGTATTTAGTACACTTTTGTGTGGATAGCAGAATAAAACAATGCAGGAGAGTAGCCGGAGCGTGGAATACTACACAAAACTGGAATATTTAGGTACATTTGCCAACGATAATACTTTCGCCTACGTATTTGTGTATTGCACTACATATAATAGCTAGTTTTTACTTTTAGCTCATAATAATATAGAAATCACCCTCTCCATGAAATAGTTATGAATGTGTAGTAACTAAAAAGTGTATTTCTAATGCTCGCAACTACGTACACATAAATAAATGAAATTGTACGTTATAGCGTACGGTAGGACGACATGTGTTGCTTGTTCTTGTTGCTCGGCTGTTCTGTTCATGTACAAGCTACCAAGGTGGATTTACCAGAATGTTTAACATTTAGAGATAGTAAAATGTAGGTATATTGTATCATGAATAACTAGTAGGTATTTAATAAGCATACCTCTCTATAATAGACGGGTGCTTATTTTTTGCAAAATGTTCACCAAGCCATAATTCCGTAATTAAAAGAGTAAAAGATGGCTTTGTGGTCTTTTGCTATATAAGTACACGTTTTACAGAACGGATACACAGAGATAGGATGCACCACGGGAGAAAACTAAATATACAGTAGGTATAATAACATTTAATATAATTCGCAGAGATGATTTAATGCGCCAAGCACCCCATCCTCATTTATTCATCCTTAAGTACAGTGTACATGCAAAACCTTCAACACAAAGAGTAAAACAATTTAAACAATAAACCAAACTGTTAAACTTGTGAATTAAGTAAGTATAGTGCTTAATAATCTACTTATGTAGAGATATGCAGAAGGAAAGCTAGAATTTAATGTAAACTTATGCCCATCCCATTAGCATTTGAATTCTGTAGTGTTGTGATTTGATTATATTATATGTACATACTGTTCTTACAGAGAAAGAAATGAGGAATGCATACAGATGTGATAAATATGTGAATGTAATATTTAACGATAGGTATTTGTGGTTGATTTTTGTTTGGCGAGCTGCGGGCAGTACTACATAGAATTAGAAAATATTTACATACGCAGTATACCTACCTCCTTGCAAAGAAAGAATAAATATATGCTTAGCAAGTTGGGATATGTATTTTATGATCCGTTTACTTTACACTTGATAGATATTTGTATTGAACTTTTGATTTGAGTTGAGTTGATGTGAGCATAGCCATTAGTTGAAATACATGCAATTATCTGTATTTATAAGAGAGCAATAATGAAATATCTGACTAAGAAAATGAATGCCGATTCGAGTATTCGAGTTGTTTGGTAGGAAACCGGGGAAGCTAAGATATATCAGAATGAAACGTAGATATGGGTAGTGTAAATGTAACTAATGTTGTGTAAGTGTGCCCATAGTTAGGTTCGAGTTGTTTATACATACGTGTATAGAGTAGAATTGATATTGGGAATTATACTAATGGTAGTTATAATGTTTTGTTTATGTGTAGGTAGTTAGTTAGTTAGTTTAGGTTGATTTTAGTAAGAGCATTGAATTGTGAGTAAAGGTGTGTATGTATTTTGGGTGTGCTATCTCTGTCCTATCTACATACAACTGCTCTACATGCAGACTTACGTACGTTGCAGCAGTGAGACTGAATTGTATGCATGTCCGAAATGAAATAACATCAAAAGGTGATAAGTATAGGAGAGAGATATAACTAATGTTAGTCTGTGGCCGTAAGGGAAAGCCCAAGCCAGAGTTTGAGCCAACCCATTCAATTAGCCTGAAAACCACAACCAAACCATCGATAGCCAAACCACAACAGAATTTACTTTAGTCAACTCAACTCAACTAAAACCTAATCTGATCATCATTATTCTAACACACTATTTTCTCGTCGTTTTTTTTCCTTTTTTATCACTTCACTTTGTTCCAAGCTACTTTCTACATTAAATACATATCTCCAGCTCAAACTGCTCAATAAGGGCTTTGTCCAGCGGAAGGGTCTCAATAATACCCTAATACTAATACCTATGTTCTACCATAGCATGCAATGCTCTCCAAATCCTTTACAATACACATAACTTCTATTTACCCAATGAAGTCAATTGACTGAACTACTTCTTTAATATTTCTATGGTACCTTATACGAGGTTGTTGCTTATAATGAGCCTTAAATCCTTTATTAGTGAATTGCAGGATTTCTTGATTTCTAATACACTTGACACTGTCATGTCTTGTCTTGTTTTCTCTGAGTTATTACTTATCCCATTTTACAATCACCTTCCCTTTTGTTTTTGAATGTAGTTTTATGAGGCTCGTTTATAGTTTCCAGCTTATCCGGATTCTTGTTAGGAAAAATAGGAACAAAATAAAAACTGAGGGTCCTTAGTCCTTAGTTAAGATTATTACATGTCTTGAGTTGTCTTGTGCATGTGCGTAGACAGACAGTTTAGATTTTTCGTTAAACTAGTTAGTTACCCTGTGAAGTCAAAAGAAAGATATTGTTAGTATGTATGAAAGTATTTATGTAGCTATGTTAGTATACATTGTGTCTCTGTGTTAGTGTTACAATAATAAATTAAGAGAGCATTCCAAATCCCTTCAGTTGACATTGTGTCCTATAAAGATTACGCTTTCACTCTTCCTAGGCTAACGCGACCAGAAATATAGCGTACTTACCTGAGTTCACTACTTTGTTTAAGATAAATGCACCAAGATACCTACATGCAAGCCTTGCTGCTTGCAGTGGGATTTTCCCAGTAGAACTCCAGATACCTATGCACATTATATAATCCATTCTCCCTTTTCTATCTACTATCTGGTTTACATTTCACAAAGCCATAGGTACTTACTAGGGATATTTTTATCTCCTCCGAGTTATCTGTCCTTCTTACATGTTCAGTTGTATTTGAGGTAATAAAATGGGTAGAGAGGAGAAAGACAAGCTTCGTTATCATAACACAACATAACATCAGATATAGATATTCGTACTACTACCATACTATTCCGAGGAAGACTAACATGTAGGCGCATTCACAGTACAAACTACAAAGTAAAACCAGACCAGAAACAACAGAACATGATTACAGAAATGAAAACGGAATGGTAGAGCTAGAAACAATAAAACTGTTCAACGAGAAGACCAAGTTTCTGTAAATTGAGGTAAAATAAAATAAAGGTGAGAAGTGAAGACGAAAACGCAGAAGTTTCGTGTTCTTCTCCTTACAGTACAGCCAAGTTACTAAATTAAATAAAAAAGTAGAAATAGAATGTGTGCATCAGTATTTCTGTTCTATTTTGTATTATGTGATTAGGTAGGTAGGTTCTAAGTTTACAAGGGAATGGGAATAGTCCAGTCCTGTACTACGTTCAACACAAAACTTGCTTCTCTTGGTATGTACAGCTTGGCTGTTGAGCAAATGTTAAAAAAAGTGAATGATATCGGAAAGGATGATCGCTTAAGATAAGGAGAGCCATTTCATTTCATTGAGAGGGAAAATAAGCAAAACTCAACTAAACGCAACCACCACTATATCTATTTCAATATTTTACACATCAAATAATGCAATTTACAACCCAGAGCCAAAACAAGAATCTAAATATATACATGCATTTCATATAGAAAATATTTACCAGGTAGCTATTAAGTATTAATGTAATATTATTTGTAGTAGTAAATGAATTCATCTAATATTATACCAAAGAATATAGTAATGCAGGTAGAAACAACGCTTTTGCCTGGTTTGGTTTGGTTTGGCTTCGTTTGTTTTAGCTACCGGAAGCTACGACTGACTTTAACAGCCATCATCATGTCGGATATGAAACTTGCCTTAACTCACTCACTCAGGTAGGCAACTGAAAGCAACTGCATTGAATTACGTTATGTACTACTATCACCATCACCAACAACTGATACGGATACTGATAAGCGATGATAACCATCCAGCTCATATCCATATCAGAATAGTCATCCATCCCAACAATTGAACTAACCCTATTCACTCACAATACCTGCTAATTCATTGTTACATTACAGTACACACTCAAACTATACTCAATTCAGAACCAATTTAAATATTCACAATTATTTACCATACTTAAGTGATAGGTACAAATGTGAATACATATCCACCTAAGTGTTACCTGCACGTACATGCAAATACACAAAGGCTATCACTCTACTGTATGTCGAGTGGAATAAAATACCAAACCACAAGCAATTAACCCTAACGATGAACCATGCAATGCAATCCAAGGTATTACGTAATTAATACTGGCGAAATGTAAACCTGAGTAGACAAGCGATTTTCTTTATAAAGTTTCAATTAATTCTTAAGTATGTAGGAAATTCTTTGGGCTTATCTAAGTGTACCATTAGGTATTAGTACCCACAATTATAAAATTACTGGTCAAGTAGCTACTACGTAATGCCTAATGCCTTCGATAGAAATAAAGATGTTCCCAGTTTATTTTAATCATTTTCCTCCGTGTTAGTGTAAGAATACCAATATGCATAAATATAGTTTTCGCACAGGCTCGTAATCGTAATATATGTATGTACATAGTTTTGGGTAAGTGAATTGAAACAGTTCACACAGTGTTGATTTTAACAGTAAACTTACACACTGATAGTTATAGGTGCGTGTATTACGGGTATTAATAATAGATATGTCCGTTCTGTATACTCGTTATTTGGTATAGGTATGTAAATGTGTAATAGGTGCATAATAATGTTTTAAGAGATAAGGGAGATAGTTTAGATGGACAAAAAGATAAGTGTACTGTAATTGTGAGTGGTCTAGGGACGTAGCATCAGTTCCACTAGCAACTCCTAACTACCGCTGCTTACTCATCCGAAAAAATTAAGGGAATTATGCAAATGAGTGTCTGTGAAACTGCCACAGCCACATATTAATTAGTTTCAGGCACACATGTTCCTTCCTTACCTGCGTCTATTGCCACCTTTTTTATTTAGCTGACCATTGCAATAGGAATGCACCCTAAACTAAACAACCCTTCATTCCATAGAGTACAATGTCCACAAATGTGTCATGTCAAACCAATTTCAACTGAAAAGCAATTTTTAAATTTTGTATTGATATAAATATTAAAATGTTTAATTATCCACTACTACAAAATTTAAAAACTCAATTATAATTTTGTAGTAAAGACAAATAGGTGTATTAAAACTATAGTGTGGGTTATCAAAAATGCCAAATTGTTCCACTTACTACAAAATTTCCCTAATGAAATATTATTTTGAGTAAAATTACTAGTAGATAAATCTTTATCTCTGTTTTGTTTGTTGTGGTGGTAAATAATTTAGTTTTGAATTCCTTGCTATTCTAAAGAAGAGATTTTTAGGGTACCAGATGGTTAATAAAGTTTAGTAACTAGTTAAAGATATTTGTATTTGTTAACTGAAGGTATTTATTGCATTAATTAGAATAGATAGTAGTAAGTCATACAAAGTTTGCACAGGAAATTGGCAAAGGAGCCGCTTTGGAAGTTGAAGCTCTTCAATTATAGTTTTTACGAAACGAACGAAGGCACATTGACGAAGAACATAATTGTGCATGGGTATAATAGGTTTGTTTTTTGAATTATGACAAGATAAGGTAGAGTATAATGTATAATATAAATATGTAGGTAAATAATGCAGGTGTAGGTAGCTAGTGTACAATAATTCTTGGAGTCGTCTACAAACTGTGTGGAATAATGTATTCACGAGTAGAACTTCCGTTCCCATTTTCCCTGGCAGGCCAGGCCAGGCTATTAGTGCAACTACTACTTACACTTGGTACATTGCATATTTCTATGTAAATCCTGTTTAAATGTCTTGTGTATGTCTCTCATTTATATTTTTCATTGTTTTAGCATTTTTATGCTAAATATTTGTAGTGCGCTTATTAGCAGTACATAAGTTAAAGAAATTCTCCATGTTATGTTGCACACACTCCGTTTCACCATTTTTTCTGCTTAGTCTACTTATTGTACATTTCTTTCAATCAACTGAATGTAATTTAAAAGCTTAACTTAAGTTTGCTACCTACAACTACTAATACAACTTAGCTTCTCATGTAAATATTACACTTAGGTATTATTAAAGTTACTACTAATTCCTTTATGTTTTCTGTTCAGAATCACGATCGTTATCCTCACTCGACTTGAGAATGAGAATTCTCAATGGAATTTAATACAATACAATTATTTTTGCAAACTAAACAAAACAATCGGACTCACGAGTAAATTGTTATGCTATTAGGAAAATACAGGGGTGGCAGCGCCCGCCTGAGGAAATCCTTGTTAGTTTTTGCATTAACTACTACAAGTATTATTGGCATTAGTAAATTAATAGTGTAACTAATGCCTTGTCGTCCCCACTTTAGCTAAACTCAATGAGAGCATAATATCACCATAAACAAAAGCATAGCTCTACTACCATAGTAAGGTATAAAAGGAAACTTGCTCAGTTCGCATATTCTGACCAATTTTTCCCTTGTTGACTTCAGTATGCAGTTTATTAATATAATCTCCTTGATCTCATTCTATATTTCATTAATAATTAATTAATTAGGGAGTATACAGGCATGTGCAGGCAAGGTAGCTATTTAGATTAATTCCCAACAGAATTATTTAGCATTATTTCTCGTATCGCCAAGAATCAAATCAAGATGTGCACATAAACATCCATAAGTATGTGTATTGTGTACTAAAACTAGAATCCTCCAGAGCATTGTCTTTAACTTGTATCTTGTATCGCACATTATTATTATTATGCTAAGTTAATAGAAAAAGTGGACTAGTCTCCGGGATATGGAACAATGTATTCTATATTCTGGTAGATATAGTTTATGTAACTAAACTGTTGAACCTGCTATCTTCCGAAAAAAGCCGGGTGGTAATTAATGTGTCTGTTTTTTGCAGAATTCCATGCTAAAGTGAGCTCTGAGAATGAAGCTGAGTCAGAGAGGTAGTTAGCAACATTAACTAACCATGTTTAACGAAGTCATGTCAAGAAACACTGCTAAAACAAAGGTTCACAGTGGAGTGTATGGCCAGAGCGAGGGGATACATAAAACATGATGAAGTCAAGTGAAGTCAAAGGCAGACAAGATAGATACATGGTATCAGTTACGTAAGTTACACAGCTCCGCTATCTTTTATTATATTAAGTAGTAAGTAAGTATATCCTTTTATTTCCTTTTCTCGGTCTGTCTATCTGTATGAACTGTATGTCAGTGGCAATCAAGGAAATTCAATGAAATATGAATAGAAAAAATAAGAGCCCAACAACAGAAGTAGTATCTCAGGTGAAATATGAGCCAAGTCAAGCTAAAAACCTTCCAAACTAACTCTCATCAGTGCTCGGCTTGAGCAACCGAGCAAGAAACTCCTTAGAGCCATCATTCTGTCCAAATTTGGGTTTACTTGCAATACATACAATACACTTTTTTCTCAGTTTTGCACACAATGCAATGATACAGGCTTGAAATTTTCCTTTTACAATGTCAGTGTCTTATCAACATATGAGTATATTATCTCCCTAATAATTCATAAACACAGTTGAATTTTTGACTTGTACTACTCATTTAATCCTCTTTTATTAGTTTCTGCGTCTATAAGTCACTTCATAATAAGGAAGGGAACCCATACGTACCACATTTCATGTTTCAATAAGAAAAATTCTCTATTATGTACATAATAACTAATGCACAAAGGTAGCTTCATTTTACCTTCAATTAGGTATTACATCCTTACGATATATTAGTAAGTAAAGGAAATTATCCATTTAAAATCTTTCTTATATATTACTTCTTGTTATGTACTAAACTAAATTGAATCTATATGGGTTTGTAAAATGTGGGAGTATGTGTGTGTGCTGATTATGAGATCTGTATGGTTATTTCATTTAGATAGATTCATTATATTTCTATGAGTGATTGACATTTGTTTAGATCTTGGTATAAGTAATGGCCATCTCTCGTCCGGCCACCATGAAAACCACTCTGCACTGTGAATTGAACTCAACTGAACTAATTGTAATTGTGATGTGAGCCTTGCCCTTAAAACAATATCTGATACCATAATAATAACTATTATCAATTTGCCTGAGCAAGCAAACTCTAAAATACCATGCAAAGAATATACTAATTCATACCCTTAGTGTAACACACTTATATACCTTACATTGCAATCATCCTTTCCATGTATGTCTATGTCATGTAACAATAAGCGCAATTATAATCAGTGTAGAGTACAGTGTAGGCTTGTAATATCTGTGTAAAAGCTTCGGCTGTAAAATAAAAAATAAGATAATAAGCAAAGTCTATTATCCTCTACAACATTACCTACATCATTCATAATATCATAATGCACTAGTCCGTCTATCATAAATTCTCAAGTAAAACCTAATGTGTTTACCCTATACTATACCTTACACATACGTTCTCCATGCAGTACAAGACACTACATTTGTATACGTTAGTCATGATCATTGCACGAATATGAAGAGATATAACATCACATCATGCTGAGAACGAATAAAATAAACCAAGAGAAGGAAGGGTTCAATGTTTTCATCATAATTTGCAAAGGTTCCAAGTTCCCATATCCCACTATAAATTTATGATACTTTCAAATGCTGGTATTCTTACTTTTGCACACTTTTTGGTGTATTAAGATTGTATTTCTCCAGGATTACGATAATTCTATTAGTTAACCGTAAAAAGTTAAATGTAATCTGTACAAGTATAGTAAATATAATATGTGAATATAATATTTGGTTAGCATAGGTATTTAGCTACTCATAAAAAGTCATAGACACTATAAGTAGTTTTTAATTGTGCATTAGTATTAGTAGTCAGTTGAGTTCACATGAATAGACAAGCGAAAACGAAGACAAGACAGCTTCTGTCAAAGTCAATGTGAATATGAATTCGATTGATGCGTAAATACAATAGAATTTGTGACAGGCCTTGGTTTGCTAAAGTCTCGGAATGCTAGAAGCGAAATTTGTATTGTGTGCATTAATGTAATGTGAAGTGAGATTTTGATTTGAATGGAAAATTATATTACTAGAGCAGTGTTTATATGGATAATAGGTAAACACGGGGAAGAATGAGTAAAAAATGCTAAGTACTACAAAGTGTAAGCATTTAATAGAGAGTTATTGTACAGATAGAAAAGCTGAAGTGAAGTCTGAGGGAAGAAAGGAAGGAAACATAGTATAGGTAATATATATTTATTTATAATAGTATTAGGATGCCTTACATATGTGTGGATAGGAAGGGAGAGGTTTATTCTAGAGATAAAAAACATAAAAGAATACGGGATTGACGAAACCGATAAGAGAAATCTGAATTTCTGATCTGGCGACCGCCTATCACATCACCTAACTGAACAGAGCGAAGCCTGTGTATAAAAAATTGGGTAGAAGAACCAGAGTGAGAGTGTGCATATGTATTGGTTTGGAACTCTATCTTTCTATCAGTATGAATCTCTAGATCTATGCTCCCATCAATCCTATCCTAATAATCAGAGCCTGCCTCCCTTTACATTATTAGACTGGTCTGGTGGAGTAAATACGTTTAGAGCTTGTGAACCCGACAGCAAATTGCAAACTGCAAATTGCAACTCACCTTTAACTCTGAATCAAGTGTACAGTGTGTTCCAAAAGAATGTGAAACGATGTCGGGGGCTGTAACTCCAAAACCTGAGAACCTACAGAAATGTGGTGACCATCATTCAAAAGAGGACAAAATTTCAACCAAAATTGATGTCATGGTTCTCTGAAACAATTGTATTTTAAAGGAAGTATGGAGAGTCAAATAGTATCGGCATTTTCCGTGTAAATCATGGAAAAAAGCGTTCGAAGGCCGTTTCAAAGCTTTCTATTACTAGGAGGACAGTCCTGGTGGAAGAATATGCTAAATCTAGTAGTATTACAAAATTCCGTCATAGATTTAGAATAGGGTTCCCAAGAACATTCCCTCCTAACTAAAGCACTTAAAAAGATCTCTTGAAAAAAGGGTCACAATGCAAAACTGTGGCTCATAACGGACCGAAATCGACTACCCCGCGCTCCGCACCAACAGAAGCTACTTTAAAAAGAATAGGTCATTCATTTTATGAAAAATCTTCCTTCGTCCATTCGTAAAGTTCATCTAAAACTCAATTTAAGAATAGACCGCAAAGTTGGATTGAACACTCACCTGCAACGAGATAAAGCAGCTCTTCATTTTGGAAATATCGTTACGAATTTTTTAACAAACACTTTACAGACAGGTGATGGGACACAGAGGTACTCTCGAGTAGCCAATAGCCATCCCGTTCTTCTGATTTGATATCTTTCTGTGGAGCTACTTAAGAGATCAAATTTACCTAAGAGATCCACCTAATCATCCATTCTAATCACTTTTAGCCAAAGACAATTGAGGAACTTAAAGCTACCATCACTATTCATTCAATTCAATGAAATTCTACAAGAAATGATAGCCTCTGCATGTCACTGGGTTGTCAAAAGATTCAAAAAATGTGAGCAGACTGGTGGAAGGCATGTCCTTTTAAATATCCCTATGTTTTACACGCGAAAACACGCAATTTTACAGAATTTTCTCTGCCGCTTAGAGTTTTAAAACGGTTAATAAATTAAGTACTCTTTGTATCAATTTTGATTGAAATTTTGTCCTCTTTCGAATGCTGGTCACCATATTTCTGTAGGTTCTCAGGTTTTGGAGTTACAGCCCCCGACATCGTTTCACATTCTTTTGGAACACCCTGTATGTATCACCAGTTGAATTATCAGTGCTCTATCTGTGTATTGTACTGGTATTATTATGTATTAGAGCCTTGCACTTGTTTCTTATTGGAATAAGTACAGCAATTTCGCTGGTATTGTTCATATATAACAAATATAATTGTCTGACTGGTTCTTCTGTGTGATATCTCATATCTGCCAGAATCACAATAGAGAATAATTGTGAGTTGTGACTGAAGCTCCCCATCAATGTCAATCCCATTAGCACTATTACTCCCATTAGCTCTCTTATCTCGTCAACATTCAGCGATTCATCATATCATTCCGTTCATCCTTTATTTCATGTGCTAACGTTTGCTTTGCGGTCGCCTTCTAACTCAAAGTTAAAACACAACAACAATAACCCTCCATTAAACTACCCGCACTCTACATATTAACTATCCTTAAACCATCTTAACCCTTCTCTTCCGCTCTCAATCATATCATAATGGCTAATTATTAACATTCTCATCTATCGTCCTTTTTTCACTTGCTAGAAATTACAAGTTTACCAAAACCAAAACCAACTCGGGTACAGTTACTACTTTTATATGTAAAACTCCTAGAGAACAAGGCGGGAGCAGCTTGTTGTCGTACAAATAGCTCCCAACTCAACTTTTCTATTATGTGTGTACAACTTTTCCATTTCCTTTCAATTTCTTCTTTCCATTTAATTTACGTACGACCTACACATTACATTTTATTTTTCTTTACCCAGTATGTTGTAGTTAGTGTTTAGTATTGAGCAAGACATGTATACTGAGGCATTCCTTCTTCTTCTATTTCATTTTATTGTCAGACGGGACGAAAAAGCACACCAAACTAGTAAAAGCGGATGCATCGAACTTTGGAATTAATACGTAGTCAATATAAAAGTATATAAATACAAAGGAGACAAGACAGCACATGTAAACTGACTTGACTCGACTGGACTGATGCACAAAATTTTAGTGTCCTGTCCTCTGTTTTTTATCTATGAAGAATGAAGCTTAGGCTTGCAATACTGGGAGTACGATAGGAGCTAATTAATATGCAGATCAGGTTTGGGCTTTTGTCAAAAGGGTTTAAGCTGGCTAAAGGAAGGTAGCTTGGCTTTGCTGTTCGTTCGGCTAAAGTAAAGTAAGAAGAAGAGGTGAGGTAGGCAAGGCAGAAGCTATAGATACGTATATCATTAAGTGTACCTATCCGAAGGGAAGATGATAAAAAATAGTTGCTTTCGTTTGGAAAACAAGACAAGACAGAGTTTGTTACTAAAGAGGACAAGAAATGCTGGAGAGCTGTCCGCCCGCACCCAAACCAGACCAAACCAATATTATATAACATAAACCATATATTGGTAGTATAACCCACAACCTACCTGACTTGACTTGCATATGCAAACATAACATAAGTAGTTACGTATTACCTACTGCTTACAAAGTGCAGATGTCTGTATAAGGAACTCTAGGTACTCTAATATTCTTTAGTTAGTCATAATATAAAACAATGTCCTTATGTATCCATGTGTTGTAATAAATATGAGTCAGCGAAACACCAGAGTCAAGTCAACTGTTGAGTTTCGTCGTACTATCCTAATTCTTCTCCATTTAATACAAATATATGCACTGGACACTTTATACAGAGGTATTCACGGAATATGGGAAAGTCAGTTCCATGTATTAGTAAATGGTAAAACAAAGTAGTAAATGAGAAGGGAAAAGTTTACTAGGTAGGAGAATATACAAGAAGGCAGGTCGGACAAAAAGTGCCATGCTAATGGAAAGAGCTCGTTGAGTAAAGGAAGTCGATTAATAATCATTACATTTTTTCCTTAGCTTGCCTTCCTTGGCTCCCTGACGAAAAACGCTGCCCATTTATAATGAAATGTAATGAAATGAATGGATGGGACAACCGAGTCAATTCCTATGCACACTAAACAAAACCGCACCAGCACAATTATAAATTATACCTATGCAGTACTTACGAATGCCTCTGTAATAAGAATTCCCTATCTGTACGTGAATTCAGTGATGATATTCAGTTTATATGCGGATACACTTTATAAATGGTCATTATTTGTGTGTAGTGTGTGTAGAATGTATCTTTACATAGAATACAGATACGAGAACAGACCACAACGGGAGCACGTACTCACATAATATCATATCATGCTCACCTTTCTAACCGCATTGAGATTGAGTGCAGCTATTTAACTGTTTAAGCCCTCGATGTTTAATTTGAGAGGACCCTTTCCTTCCTTCCCTGTGTACTTTGTTCTCCCTTACCCTACCTTCACTAAAATGTGTGTAACACAATTATTTTCCACCAATTTAAGTTTGATCCCTTTATTTATACCTAAGTACTACCTGCTTGGTGTAGTCATGCTCAACTTTTGGTCAAACTATTTACAACCAGACTTGCTTTCTCCCTTTCAACCCATGCACATGTGCACAGGGAGTTTTTTACAGTAAATTATTTATAAAAGCATCATCAACATCACCAATTATGTCCGGTATTAAATAATATAATCTACATTTCAAGTAAATCAGACAGACTGCTAAGCTCTGTCATAATAACAGACAGGATCAGACAGAGAGATAAAAATAGCAGAAGATCTCTTTATGTTCTGTTCTATGCTCAAATTGAAAACGTAATATACATTTGTATACGTTTCGGTAATTATTAACGTTTGATAGTTGCTACTTTAATTTATTGTTTGTGTTTTGTTCTGTTAGTCCTGGACTGGACTGGTCTGGTGTACTTGAAGTGTACCGAACAGAACACAAAGGTAAGGGAGTGCATGAAAGTGTTTGCATAATAAAACCATATTAAACTTTTCATTCCGATGACATTTGTGAGGGTAATTTCGGAGGCCACTTCCGTTTCCCTCTGCTCGTATCTGAGAGTTTGATCGAATGCCAGTGCGGAGCAGAGCAAGTCAAGGCAAACCAAGCGAAACTTTAACATGGTTCTTTCTGTTGTTAATTCTCAACCAAACCAAACCAGGGAAGCTAGTAGCCTCTACTGTACCATACAGGAAAACAATAAATAGTGAAATGTATTTAAGGAAAACTAGACACAACAGAACACAAGCCAATTCACTAATATTACGATACAGTCCACAGTCACAGTACAGCCTGCCCATAAAGAATTACGAATTATGAACAGATCCTATCAGATTATTCCCTGAACCACTATCTATCACTAACTACCACACATTTCATTATTAGTCAGCTAGGCCACTTCACTTTCAGTCTCCTAATAATGTACCCTGTACTAAAACTCAAGTCCTGTTTCCCTCACTCTCTTTTTCTATTCTATCAAATTAAATTAAAATCGTATGACAAGTAAGGATTTGTTTAGTTCACAGTTCACTTCTGTCCTTACCTGTCTTTCCCTGTCCCATGCAACCTAATCTAGTCCAGTCCATTTACTACTCACTTTTTAGCTATCAATTACAATTTGTGGGATCGCGATGTAAATTCGAACAACTAAGTTAATTATAGCACTTTTACTCTCTGCTTCAGATTAATTTAATTTGGTGTAACTCAGTCTACTTTTATACTCTTGCGATTACTTTTAAAGAAAATTGATTTATTCCCAAACGAAAAAACAAAAACTGGCGATCTGCAATAATAGTAAAAGTATTATACAAATTGCTTTTGATAATTTAAATAGTTTCTAGAATGCACATTATTAAAAATTGTTTAATAGACTGATGTATAATGTTCCAGTGTGTTTTGTGCATGCTAATGCTGATGCTAATTCCGAAACAGAGAGAAACGATTGTGTGTGCATTGTGCGTGTAGATTTACATTCCTAACTCCTAATTCTACTTTCAGGTCACATCCACAAACAAATAATAATACATATCCGTCCGTATTTGTACTCGTAGTAGTAAGTACCTACTACTACTCACTACTATCAAGTAGACTTGCATTGCAATGCATAATAGTTTGCCTTGACTCGCTTTGAGTTTGACTAGTCTCGTTGGCCTGGCCGGGTGTAAGTAAGTCTTAAGTGATGCAACTGCTAATGCATGTAAGTCCTTAGGTATTCTAATCGAACTGACTTTACACAGGAGACGAAGAAAACTAAACCAACCCCACAACTTTGCTATTAAGCATTAAGTAGTAAGGATAAGGCTATTTCCTTATTGCTACTACATACAGTAATTACATTTTACAATTACCCATTGCAATTACAATTTACAATTAAGTACTACAACCTCTCGTAATGAGTTCGGCTGCTGGTTAGTAACAAGCGTGTTCAAATTCTGGGACACGACACAAAGTAAACACAACAGTCTTTTCTAACCAGCTCACTCCTCTCTCCTCAAACTATTTATTCACTAATTTAACCTCCTCAACTATGTATTTAATTTATTAAATTCGCAAACTATAATTTATTCCGTTTAAAATGCACTAGTTGCTAACATAACTTGAATTTGCCAATTATAATAAATTGGGTTATTTACTAACCACTAAAATTACACGTAATAAACCAAATATTTAAATTATAGCACTAATAGGTTTTTCATCTAAAATGTCATACAATATTGCTAAAATTAAAGCTATTGCAAGTTCTTGAAATGTTCTTGAAATTGAAGAATCCTATAATATGGTAGTAAAGGTACATACAAAAGTAACATTAAATGAAATGTCGGTAATACGGATAGTATTACATGGTATTACATTTAAATTGTGTTTCTCTGTATGTATTTGGTGTAGAAGGCGTTTGAGAATAGTTAAAGCGATTTAAGGGCAGGGAGGTTGGTGAGGTTGAAAGAGAAAAAGTGTAGAAAATAAGCAGGATTTTATTTTGAGATTTTTCTGTCAAGTCACTGGCCGAAATGAGGATTGCGAGAATACGCACCCCTGATGAGATCCCATAATCGATTTTTATTGACGATTCATTATATTGGAAAAAATTACTTTGTCTGCACTTCAGACTCTCGTATGCCAACCACAAGCCAAGCCAATCTACTTAACTTGAAAACATTCTTTGTGCTATCCACTTAACTATGTACCCAATTGAATTACGCAATGAAACACTATTTATTACTCCTCTGGACATGTGTGTCCATTTGTAAACCAATACAAAAGTAATAACTGTTAGATTTGGTGTCATGTGTGTTACAAAACAATAATTTATTTTCTCGTTTGCTATTTCAGTTATGTACAATAGTTTACTATGTGCAATTTTAACAAGAGACACATGGCTGCAATTAAATTGTAGAATGAATGTTACGAAATATGTAAATTCTTTCGTAGACCTGATATAGAAGTGATAGAATGTAAATATGGGATCTTCTGCATAGATTTGCAAAGCATTGAAAATATTTCTAGGTTCTAAGGTGTAGACGGAAGATATGGAAGTGTGTTGAAGTATATTCACCTTCGGATACTCAAGTCAAGTCAGAAAGGTCAACCTCTTGAATGTTGATCAAAATATTTCCACTGGGCGATCGACGCAATTAGAAATGCATAGTGTTTATGAGTTAGTATCTCTTTAAAGAATCAGATCTGTGTTTAATTGTTCTTGTAATGGAATGAGAATGAGTCTTGCCTAGCCTACGTCATTTTTTCAAGCAGACTTAACCGATTCCGTTGTTATTGTGTACTGTAACGTGTGTATCAGAATGTAATTTAGCTATTGACTCGACGCAGTGATAAGTACAAGTTGGATATTGACTCGAGTGTTTTACATTTTACAGCTTGGGAAGAAAACAAAAATATTGATAGTAGAATAAAGGTTGTAATATCTTGAGTTCTGAAGACTAAAGATTATTACACACATGAGTGCACACTAAATCGCATTGAGTATATAGAATGCTTATACATAGAGAGATAGATCTTTCTTTGATTCTTTCTCTGACACTCACTGAGCATAGCATAGAATAATATACCACACGAGAGCAAAAGCAAAGGGAAGGAAACCACATCTCTGTTTTATTACTATATGTGTTTGTTAATGTGGAGTAGAGCTGAGTATAGGAGAGAGACTTGAGAATGAGTGAGAGGACCCCCTTGTTGGGGCCCACCTGCTGATTCCCCATTTGCCACTCATTAGTCTCACATTTTGGCACCTCCTGCTAAGTCTCATATCCACGAATATTGTATCATATCCTTAACAATCTCAGTCTTGTCCTCTCTACATATGTTCTTATGTACATAAATACATGCTCACTTCGTAAACTACGTAAATACATAGCTAATAATCAGAAGACTAGGCTAGGCACATCTACTTATCTAAATTACATACCTATACACATACTCCTTTACAGAAGGCTGACTTTTAATCATCATTTACTCTCCTAAATGAAAAAATCAAAAACTATACCGTTTTTAAAGGAAATTATAAAAGCGTATTGAAAAAGCGTACTGTATAACCATCTGTATTAGAAAATCAATCAAGAAAATCCGAAGTAAGCCAAGTCAAAGGAGGAATTCATCCATCATTGTCCTGTCCTATCTGTTTTAGATTACTTAGGTTGTCGTACTGAATCTTGTAGAATTGCTATATGATTACTTGGTAACTAAATAGTATTTAACTAGCGATTAATCTTATAGCTGTGGTAAGATATGTTAAACTCATTTAATATTTCATTGAATTTCGATTGAATCCAATCTATTCACTTCAATCATATCACTTGCAATCACAATCACAGTGAATAAGAGTCTCGTCTGACGTTTTGCTATTTGCTTTGCTCTGAGACTGTGAAGGGAAGCAATAAAAGAAGGTAGGTAGGTAGGATAGAGTAGAAAAGGGTGATGTGCTGTTTACTTTGGATGGGACTGCTATTGTATTATTTATTGTAGAATATGTCTGGGTCGGGTTAAAGTGTTAAAGTTTTGGATACCGTAGAGAGCAGAACACAGGTAGTAAATAAGGTATAAATTGATCGAACATTACTTTACACCTTTGACTTGTAAGTCTTGACTTGCATTGACTCATCGCTCTAATCTCACACATTAGCATTTTATTGCAGCGTTTAACATATTGTCTTGTGTTGTGATGTGAGATTCATGAGTGATAAGTCGCAATCTCGCAGCACAATAAGAAATACCATTAGGTGTATTTATTATTATACTATCATACCTGTCCTGCCGTGAAAAACTATTATCAACAGTAATTCTAACGTATATACTCTAAAGTAGATCCCTTCAGTTTGTTTCCTTGCTTTTCCATTGCTATTGCTACTGTATTGTACTCTATAGAGTTGGGTAATAATTCTAATGCTTTTTTTATCAGTAATCTCGATGCAATGTAATGTAATGCCAATTGGAATGTAATGTTATGTTTTCTTGCGTATAAGTGTAACACTACACACACAAAAGGTTTCGGGATTAAAATGTATAGCTACCGTGAACTTTGTATTATGTTATGTTCTGTTTTGTGCTTTACGATTAAATGCTCGTTTACTGTTCAGCTATTGCATTTAATTCCTGTAGAACCGATTCTGCTCAGAAAAAGGAAGGAAAGGGTGTGTAGATATGAAAGATATAACAGTTCGCTCTTTTAAAATACATATGGCACATCTTTAACTTTACGTCTATTCTCTTGATATGATAAAGTGTGAAGATTGCAAAAAGCAGATTGAATAGCTCCTGATAGTAATACATAATAGCATAGCAGGTGAAAAAACGCATCAATGCCAACCAATGAGACTTTTGACTGCAGACAGCCAATTTAAAATGCACTTTACATCTCTCCATTTCTGATTCAACGAGAACTTTGAACTTTGACTGCTCTGCTTCACTATTCTTACACGATCTAAACCAAACACTTTAGATCCACGAACAGCTTATCCAATTTTCACTCAAAATGTGGAATCCCATTGCATTTCAACCGATGATGGGTACCTTAAAACCTCATAGTAGGAAACCTTTGAGTTCTAATCCAAATCCAAGCCAATCTAAAATCTAAAAGGTCATGCCTTAGTTAGAAGTTGAAGTTGAAGTTACAAGGTCCCCAGCATTCATTACAGCTTCTGTCAATTGTAAATACTCCAGATTCAGACAGTCATGGAGAATTAAATTGATATTGATTGACCTGAGAGAGTGTCAATCAGTTTTAGAGCTTACACTACACATACCCAAATCTGACAATATTCATTTTACCCGGTATTCTTTTATGGAAACTGTTTTTCCTTATAAAGCGACTTAATTTTGTACTGGAACGGAAGAAAATATCCATAAAATTTTATATAAACGTATTATAATCAATTTTCTTACCAAATTGTAAAGGAATACAGAGAAAATTGAATAAAATTAATGGATATAGAATAGTTTGTGGGTATTTAAAAGGTTTAGGATGATATTTGGCTCTGAGTGGTATAGTAAAGTGGATGATTTAAGGGAAGGAAAGGAGTTGACATGAAAGCAGAGACTAAGGAAGGAAAAAGAGTTGGAATCCAACTGGAAATGAATGCATGAGAGTGGAATGGATGGAGTGGACTACTGATGACAAGTCCAGGGGAGTTGACTCGACGTGGCTTTGACGTTGACATGTCCAACAAGAACGAAAGACTGATTCACCCTTCAAATAGAAGCATATACGGGTTTTTTCTATAGAAAACTAAACATTACATAGTATAATGATATTGACTATTTAGTTAAGTGTGGTTTAGCATTGGTTAAGATAAGAAGGAGCATAAGGATGTATGTACTTGTTGTTTTAGTAATATATTATAAAGTGAACAAGACTTGTTTCCATTTATCTATTACAGAGATTGCTGGTTTGGATTTGTTCCTTAAAACAAGAGATTAGAGATGGTGTCTTGTGTTCGGAAGGTACTCTGGTCTAGATATCTAGTATACCTATTTCCAAGGTTCACCCCACTTTGCATGATGTGATAGATGAAGCAACTTCATGCATACCATACCATGCTATTCCAGTCTCGTCTGGATAGAGTACTGGACTCTGTATGTATACTCAGACTTGCCCTCTCTACCTCATCTCGTCTCTCCTAATCAGAGAGAGGAGTTGCTTACAAAAAATTGTGAATTTTCAAAACCGGTGGCCTGAGCATCTCGATTCTTGACTGGAATCATTTGTCTTCCCTGACAATCAAACCTGTAACTTTCTTTCTACACAAGAAATGTCTCATCACCAACTCATCTGTAATGCACAGTTTCATTAATACATTTACTTAGATGGGCAAAACCCTAAGTTCTCTCATATCTCAATATTTTAACTCATAATTAATAGTAATTATGAGTCATTGTACTGAGTACAATACAAACTTTCCGATTTCCAGGTTCAAAGAAAAAAAAATTGCTCATTCAGTCATTTCTCAAGCTTTCCATCATCAATCATACAATAAATCGGCCATTAAAGCAAAATATTTCAGCGCTTACACTGTTTTGCTAAAATGAATTCTAATTTTTTACGTAACATCAATTCCCCTAGAATACCTAAACTCAATATAGCTGTATTTATAATATGTTGTACTAATATTTGAAACGATAATATAATGCAACAATTTTAGATGTAACCAACTTTTACCAAAATAGCGTTTTTTAACCCCATAAATATCAGTCCTTAAGGGGGGGGGGAGTATGGATGATTTCGATCACTATGGTAATTTGACTCCTCATTTCCAATGTAAATTTTACTTTTTTTCGTTTCCCAGAATCTCGAAAACGGTTAGGTCTTCATCAAATTTGAAATTTTTATAAAATAGAAGACATTTAGGACTATAACATAACGATAAGACATAAGCGATTTTCATACTACTTATTGAGTTATAAATTATTTTCCTCAATTTTCCTGAAACACTTATAAAATACTAAATACAATCAGAAATATCTTATAGCAGAAAAACCGAAAAAGAAAAAGTCTTATCGTTACGTTATAGCCCAAAATGTCTTCTATTTTACAAAAATTTCAAATTTGATGAAGATCTAACCGTTTTCGAGATTCTGGGAAACGAAAAAAAGTAAAATTTACATTGGAAATGAGGAGTCAAATTCGGAAACCATAGTGATCGAAATTATCCATACCCCCCTCTTAATGCGATTAGGGTAGGGTTGTTATACGAAATTATTTTTTACGAAATGAGTAAAAGCTTTGGATAATTATTTAAACTTTCATTTACACATTATTTGACTACTTTTTCATTTCTTTGAATTAAATTTAAGTTGGCGAAGGTTAATAATTAGTAGATTTTAGAATGGAGCGTCTGTGCAATATACCCTAGCCAAACATTACTTAGGAAAACCAAATTGTTGTTTTACAATATACTAAGCCTGCATTCGTAAAGATCTGTAAGCCTGCAATAATCTCGACAGGGATGGGATTTTAACATCCTATTTGTTTCATTACTGAAGGCGTCTACAGTTCAATAGGTCAAAGCAGTTGTCCCATTCTACTGTAAGTATTACTTACTCACTTATCTTGTACTCAGTTTCATTTGGATAGGTTTAGGTTGTGTAAATACATATTTGTTGGTATTTGATATATCTATACAGCAAAAATATGCTTGGGTACTCATTCGGCTTTTTATCACAGCATTATATTCCAAAGGGTTAAGGTGTAACCAGACAAGTGCGCTTAAGTTAAAACGAAGAGTGAATCAGAATAGATAGGTAAAGGTAAAAAATGATGCTTTCTTTATATTTTTATGTATAGTTATGATTTTCTTATAGAGTGTAATTTAATATGTTAGTGTACAAATTAAAAGGTTCTTTATAGAACTTATGTTCAGTATTTATTATTATTAGGTACTGTATTAATTAAATGAGTCCAGTGAAGAAACCTCTCCAGCCGAAGCGAAACGATTTTAAATGAGAAAAGGTGAGACCTACTGCAAAATAAAAATGTATGAGAAAGTAAATAATCAGGTAATAAACTAAAGTTATTAAAAGAAGGGTTCTTAAGTTTTTAGAAATATGAAAAGGCGTGTCTCCACAATTCTTCACAGAGCAACACAATGCTGTATGCAGTACAGTGGCACAAGAAAAGAGAGAAACTCGAAACATCTTCCGTTGAACTGGAGTGTAATGTTATTTTTTACTTGTACACACGATTGATAGTGGGGAGAATGAGAATATAGATAGGGTATAGAAGTATGCGTCAGTGTACTTGAGTAAATAAGCAATTTCTCATCCTTCCTTGACAAAACTGTACATGCATGCGGCTATTTTTATTTTTACAGAGCACTGTTAATTTACTAAATAAAAATACTGGTATCTGGTAATTCTACTTGTCTGTGAAGTCGCATATTGGAAAAAATGCGTTGCATGTTTTTGCATCAACAGGAAATAGTCAAGTACACATAGAGTACTACGTACTTAGGAACGACACGTACAGCACACCACACCACGACGGTACGCTATGTAGTATTTATCAGAGCAGCAGTTCATTGAGAACATTAGAGAATAGTCCTTACCTACCTTTACGTGGGACTGACATGAAATGACACGAAATTATAGGTATTGCACGATGAGTAATTCTGTCAGATGATATCTACAGGAGACAAGACAGTAACTGACTGAAATGAAGTGAAGATGCGTTATTATTTATTCACCATTCGTCATGTCATTGTATAAAAGACACAATTCACAATATAACACAAGTAGAAACTGTTAAATACTACCTTTAAATTTAATACTGCTTTACATTTAAAATGCAATGTACCTGTGCCTCTGCCTACTTTCATTTCATTTCAGATGGTTACGCAAAAAAGGGTTTGAAAAAATATCACATCATCACAAACGAAATTAATAGCCATTTAGTTAGGAGGATTTCTGCACGAAGCTTGGTAACAATCTCCCTTTTTTGCTCACAAAGTGAATGACTAATGGAATAGACGAGTGAGCACCTGTCTCTTCTAATTGGGAAAAATAAAGGCAATTCTCTTCATTCCTATATCTCCAGCATTGGGATAACCTAGCAGGTTTTAGGTATTTCGTTTAAAAAACATTTGTGTTTCGCGTGATAAAATTTTCACCCGGGCAGAGCCAATACTAATACAAAGATATGTGTATTCTGATTGACTTCACTTCAATACGGATGCATTATGTAGTTATGCATGTTATAATACATAAATGAGTATATAGTAACACCACATTGCAACAGAAACACCATATGCACCAAATTGAAGTTAAACAATTGCTCATAGAAGGAACTATTACTCTATCAGGAATTCATGTTGAAAAACTGAAACGCAACATGTCTACTGAATAAAATGCAACAATAGAGTCCTACTCTGTCCGCATTAAAAATTCACGATTGCCTTGTCTTGTCTCATCTCGGCCTTTAAGAATTGCTCAACTTTCTTTCTTTATAGGAGTTTGCCAGCCCATCTCGTTATCATGCTCCATCTTTTACATCTCCCATTTCCACTGTACATTTCACAACACAATACAATAAAATTCAATACAACATTATATTAGTAAAACACAAAAGAAAGCGATGTACTTCCAAGCTACCAAATTTGCTTCACCTTCTAACTAACCAGTTACATTTTCCCATGTTATGCCATGTTTTCGTATATAGGATAATGTAAACATATTACAAACACGCATTTAAGAGCCAATAACGAAGTTAAGCCAAAATCACGTTTAGTACATCGTACCAGAACAAGACGACGTTTCCCATCAGTTTTTCTTTGGATCTGATCTGATCTGATGAACATATCTGTGGAGCAACAGAGCGCATCAATTCATGTTGACTCTTTCCACAATGTTCTTGAAGAAACAGACAGATGATCTGACAAACTATCTAAATATGTCGTTTTCTCAAGTGAATCCCGATTCAACTCACCCTAACCAAATCTAAAACATTCTACAACAGTAATGCCAAGATAAGAAAAACTATATTTTACCTTGCGCTAGATTCTTTACAACAGAGACGATTAAGTTTCTGTTAGCGGTTGGCGGAAAACAAAATTACAATATTAGTAAACACTTATAACAACGTAACCAATTATTACCAGAGTGTCCGTATAAAGTAATATGTACAGATGTTACTAAATACTTATCTTGTAAAAAAGTGTTTATAAATTATCGCTTATAAGGTATAGGTAAGTGGTAAAGAAGCTAATATTTCAGATTGAGGATTGAAGAAAAGTGGAGTGCAATTGAGTTGAAATAGGTATTGTGTATTCTGTGTAGAGAGGTTTGGTTTCGATAAAATTGGAGTGGACTGGACTTGACTAGACTCACTAAGCTCATTGAGAGAGTGTAAACTGTAAAGGAGTGGATCGTGTAAAGGGTTGATGGAAATATGAGTTGATTTTGAGATCGATAATTAAAAACTATAAATAATTGATAATTTATAAGCTAATAGGAGGCGGATAGGCGGACATGTCGAGAAAAAATCGGTGCGAAATCAGAAAGTTAGTTTGAGATCCTGTGGAGATACTCACTGAAAAGGCAAATGAAACTATTGGAAGGGAAGGTAGTGGTATCTGTTCAGTCGAACATAATGTATTAGTCTAGTAAATAGATAAGTAAGTACTTTTAGGAATATATACATAACATATCAGAGAGCTAAACTGAATTTGACTGTCCTTATCCACATAGAGTGGATAGGGTGAGCAGAAATGTATAGAGTGTAAAATATCTGCATATAGAGATAGAGATTGGAAACTAGGAAAAGAAAGGAGTGCGAGTGAATCGAAGTGAACAGAACTTCATGAAAAAGTATGGAGAAATTACAGCATTGATTTATCCTCTCGTTCCTCTCTTTTCGTTTGGCCTGACTCTTCCTCTCTGTTCTCTATACAGATATATCAAACGAATAGTTAGATCTATGCGATGTTTTTCGTCTTTGGTTTCGTTTGCTCGTAAGCAGAGTTTTGCTGCATCTATGGAATACTAGTAAGAGATGGGAGAAAAGGGGGACGAACCCAATCAGAGATAAAAAATGAAATAAATTCGCCGCAAATCTCCACCACTGCTCAAGTGAAGGGGCGTGAAAATATCCTCTATTTCATCCGAGTGCCTACACCTACCAACATGCATTATTACACCTTCAACCAAAAATCTCTAACAAAATAACAGAATTACTGCATACATACCTTACATACGTATGCAGACACTCTATCTAATCCCATTCTCTACTACATACAGTATGGTTCGTAAAGTAAAGTGATTGTATTCTAGTAGTATGCTAACAATAAGCAAACGATGCAGAAAGAGTAGATAGTGTTTGGTTTAGTTTCGTTGTTCTGCCTTTCGTTATTCTCCACACAAAATCGAATTGTGTATTACTTATCCATTATGGAATATTCATTTTGTATTGTTAATATGATAGCATAACAACAAAAGCTAACGCAAGCCTCTCGTTTGTCTTCTGTATAGTTTTACCTTGCCTTGCTCTGATCTGTCTTGTCTCATCGTTCAGTTTGGCCTGAGAACAGAAAACTTATGCACATTGTTGGCCAGTGATTTATTGTCGCCTTGACTAAACAAGGTGCCGATCCGATATCAAAGAGCTCAAGAAACGTGCACCATTTCCCTGATCATGATCCACTTGATCCTTGTGATTAGCATTAGCCAAGCCAACAAACCAAACGAATCGGCAATCGAATGTAATCGAAACCAAACCAAACCAAACCAAACCACTGCGCTCGGCTCTAACTACAAACACTACCTTATAATACATGTATAACCATAATATTCATAGTTTGAACCACACTCCTCTGATCTGATCTTGTCATGATTACTATTTACTGTACTTTTTCCTTCGCTTCCATCCTATCGTGTTTATTACAGTAAAACATTTCCTAACTCTTTATTTTAAGTTTATGTGTAGACGTTACCTTCTCGAAAGTGAACAGATCGGCCGAGTCAAGACTCGAGACACTATGCACACCTTTTCAACTATTCTTATCTCCGCGAGTAAATAGGTAATAAAGAAATGAAGACTCAAGTCATAATATACAATAAGGCTCTTTTGTGTTTATGCGAGAAGCGAATTATCGGATGATTTGATGATTGGACTCGACTGGACTGGATTGGATCATCTACTCTAACTATAGCAGATTGAGTTGGATCCAGAGTCCAAAGACTTTAGCCAAACCAAACCAACCAGACTGGCCATCAACTAAAATATAACGCAACACTACATAAACAACAACTTAGTTTACGTTTTTCTCTCGTTTTTTATAGCGCATATCATGTGAATTGCATTGCACCTTTTCTGACTGGACTGACTCACTTGGTTTTCTTTTCTTCTGCTAAAAGAGCAAGGGCAAACGAACCATAAGTAAGAACGCTAACTAATAACAAGGAATTAGTATACCTTTGATCTACTATGTAATTTACTGGAAGACAATACAAAGCAAACCAGGCAAAATAACTAGGAGCTAATAATTCTCTATGGATATATGGCGGAGTAGGGATTCCTCTTAATAATCTCTTACAATGGCAATAGGCAAGTTTAGTCAAAGTCAACTGTTTTTATACGAAGGTTCTTTTCTATTCTTTCACCTTCTTTCCACATTCCCCCAGTTCAGCTCAGTTCAGTTCGTGAGCTCTACAATAATTGAGAGTGATTTATGGCCAACAAGAGCAACAACTAAACTACAACTCATTTGCATTACTTATGCATGGATATAATATGTAAGTAGTATGCCTTGCATATACTTAAAGGATTAACTAACTTACATGCATAGAAGCATTGGATTGAATTTCTACTTCACTTAAGACGTTAATGCGTCAGATACTTATACTTATTGTTAAATACGGGCTATGTACACCTAGTAATGTTATATCATGTAATCGTATACTATTACGGCTAACCACCACCACCACCACTTATATTAGTAACTAAAATTCAACTACTCACCACTCTTGTCTGAGTTGAACCAAATTCTCGTCAAAACATTTCTCACAAGAAACGCAAAGCAAGTTTTAGCCATTAGCTCACTCACACTTGTATTATCAAATGAGATCATGCAGTTAACTTACATACAACAGCACCTCAACAATACTCAGCTAAAATAAAGCCAACGTTTCTATCATCCCAGCTAAAGCCAAAGTGAGAAAACTTGCTTAACTTCAGTCTCTGGACTCTGACTCTGGAAGAACTAATCGTCTAAAAAAATTGCAACAATAGCACAGCAAGGAAAATTCAATTTACTCTCGTTCCAATTGTGTTCTCAGTTACTTTAGAGTTAGCGAGGAAAACTAGGTGCATTTTCTTACATTTTAAATCACTTACAACTTACAGTAACTACATGCATTGTGCTTAACTCATATTTATATTTTACTCATGTCAAGCCATAGCATGTATTCATGTATAGTAGACTTGTAGCAGTTTCCAATGAAATTGACTGGAATGACACGGCAAACCTAAAATGGAAAATATTATACCATTATAGTTTACAAGTTGTAGAAAGCTTGCAAATAATGGTTATATCTATTTCAAATTAAATACGTGTAACAGTAAAAGATATCCAACATAACATGAAACAACTGAACTGAACTAAATAAAGTTGCAACACAAACCAAAACCATTTACTATAAAGTCTTGATTTAAGATCCCAGTTATATTACAAATAGTACATTATAATAACAATGCTTTCAGACCAGACCACTGTTAAGTTTCCTAACCCAGCTTTAAGAAACATGATTAAACAATAAGAATAAGTCAAATCAAGTCACCTTACAAACAAGATTACTAAAATAGCTAGTTCCTACCTTCGTTAGCTTAGTCAACACAATAAACACAGTAAAAGATCTTAGCTACGTGTTGTATGCAAACGATATGCTTAGTTAGTTTCATTTGGACGCAATTTAAAGTCGGGACACAAATGAGTGAAACCAGAAACAGGAAACTTTTCTGTGGACTGGATGAAAAGCGAACTGTTTTCCGGCTACAGAGAAGTTAGTAAATGAAATTGGGTACTACTACATTAATGCGAGTTAATACGGGTACGGATTTTCTATGGCACATGGAAAGACTGTTGTATGCTTGTAACTAGAATGTATGAGGGTGTTAGGTGCATATGATAAGGCAGGTGTTCAAACTCAGAATAGCAATGGAAAATATCTTTTTAATGAGTCCATTGTTAAGGTTAATACGTTTAGGAATACAAATTATATTACAAAGAATTTCTCTGTAAATGTCAAGTAGTGTAGTAATAGGTATAAAGGTATAATTATCTTTATAATTTGCATGATATGGATAAGAAATACAAAGAATTAGTCAGAATGAATTAGTCGAAAGTAGTGTAAGGAAAGAATTTAATATACGGTGGACGTATCAGGGCATCATATCTTCTTCGCCAAAACTGTTCAACCTCACTTTCAAGTACAGTGATTTCCTTCCAATCGTATTTTATAGCAACCGTAATTTTCTTTCTTTTTGAAAGTTCATTTTCCTTATTGCTGTCATCACTATTATCACCGTCACTGTCTTAAGTTAACACAGAAAATTTGCTGGCCATTCTTGTCGCTTTACAGACACCAACTAAATAACAACCTTCAAAGACAGCTCGGTAAAAAGGTTACTTGCCTTATCCATATCATGCAAATCATGAAGATAATTAGACCTTAATACCTACTACTACCACTACTGCAGTCAATTTGTATTCCTTAGGGCAACAACCTAACACTAGACCATTTAAAACATTTTCTGTTACTATTCCGAGCTTGACCACAGCTACAGATATATATAATGTGTTCCAAAATTTCCCTATTTCAATAGAGGAAAAGGGGACGTCCCGTGCATATGCAATAGAAAATCCGTACCCGTATTAATTCATTCTTAATATAGTAGTCCCCCATTTCATTTAGCAACTTCTCTGTCGCCAGAGAACCGTACCTAATTTCATTTGGTACGGTTCATTCAGTCCGCTTTTCATCCAGTCCACAGAAAAGTTTCCTGTTTCTGGTTTCACTCATTTGTGTCCCGACTTTAAATTTAATCCGTTTCATTTCCATGCCATGTCATGTTCGTCACAAATACATCGTCCAAATGTGAGTTATTTATATTAGTGTTTCTACACTTTTGCTTTGCATGAAAGACTTTTCGCTCCTTGTTTACCCTACAGCAATTTTTAAGCCTTTCCACCACGGACAGCAAAATCAGCACAAAAGTTCACCATTTCTAGACATGACATGGCATGACACAATTACTTTAATAAAATAGTCTTTCCTAAAAAAATTGTGAAATGGGGTACAAGAATGCTACATAGAATGGTTACTACGAAGAAGGTGAAAGTAGTAATAGGATGCTACCAATGTGCAATAAAAATTTTTAGAGAATTTTATGTACGAAAATTGGCTGCTAGTACTAGGGTAGAAATTATCAAAGAAAAATTTTGAAAAAATATTTAAGCAGACACATTTAGTATTGTACAAAAAAAGCAATCACAAACAGAACACGGTTTTTCATTTTTAACGGTTCAGAAGAAAAAAATCATTATAAAAATAAAATGTATATATTAGATGAATTGACCAATGTTGAGTTTCATTACCAACTTATTTAGCAATATTTAGTTTATGACCAAATTAGAGTAATAAGTCTCAAATAAACTGACTACTATCTTATAACCTATACCAACAATAAGAATATCCTTTAGTTAAAAATGATTTTTACTATTATAGATTAATGCAGAAATTGTGTAACAAACTACGAGAAAAATCTACTAGATGTGAAGATACTTATTTTATCATTTATGGTACCACGTTTTGATAAGTGTACAAAGTATATTCATATTGAGCAAAATTCAGATAACTTTGTATTGACTTATGCACGCTATATCACCCGACTACAATAGAATGGAAATGCGAAGGAATTGCATTTACCTGAAGATGTTGGAGAGAGATGAGAAGATTGGGAGGAGAGATAAGTGAGCACTTGAGCAGCTAATCTGCATAGAATCAATCGATGATAAATTGATGACGTTGATAATCACCATGATTTGAATGATGGCCATTCTGTCCAATCAACATCTTCAGACTCAAATGCTCCGTCATCCTCACTCATCTCTGTGAAAAAAGTTGAGAAGCCAAAACCAAAGCCAAGCTCATCTGCAATTCTATTGTGTGCGTATTCTTACCTATATTTACTATATCAATGAAGTACCAGTCAATCTGCATAATATATATAAATACTACTATATTTAGTATACTTGCTTACAATTAAAACGAATGTGAAATTGATCAGAAAATATCTTTGTAGATTTGCATAAGTACAAATTTAACGCATATTATTAGTAATTGCAAAAGTGCATTCGAATTTGTGTAGAGAAAAAGTTACCTACACTTACGATATGATTGTGTCTGTTGCATTAACAAGGTTGCAATTACCAATAAATGGAGAACATATAAGATCACACATGTTCGCCTCGTATATGATAAATAAAAAACATTTATAGCGTAAAGGAGGAAACTATTTGATGAGAGAAGAGAAACATATTATCGACAATAATTTTAGAAAAATTTGAATAGCCCTTCTCTCTCAACCTGTTGTTACCCATTAGAAAGTATATAATTATGATTATAGTGGCTGAGCCAAAGCAAACTTTGCTCGCTCGGCCTAAAACAATTTTACAGGGTATTTAGTTGCTTTTCTAGATGAGACCACTTGAGCAGACCACCATCCATACCATAGATAATAGTTCGATTGGTTTGTCTGGTAAAATAATCTCACCATGGAATTGTGCATCGCCCTGTATAATTCTTATTACCAATATCATAACAACTGAAGAAACTTGCAGTATCCTTTCCTTTTTAATTTTTTACTAGTAAATACTGCACATTGAGATTTGAGAGGCTTCTGTCATGTCCTGTGGTCCGAACCTACTACAATTACAACCTACACTATTCGGTGGTGAAACGAAACCACTTCTTTGCTCACTTTCAATCAGAAATAAGAGCTTATAATTGTGTACAGCAGTTTGACTTGACTAATCGTGAACACATGTACACTGTATTGGAAAAATAGGAAAATCTTTTCCTCACACAATACAATCATCATAAAATCCTTGTGTAATACAAGATAGGTAAGACTTGAGTTGCTTTGCTTTGCTCTTCCAAATGAAATCAATTCAATATCGGAATACATTAGGAATGTAATGAAACGGATAAAAACATGCTCATGCCATCGGTGTATTGTATCTGTGAAAGTGCACATTAAAGTATATTACATACTTGTATTTTCTTACGATTAGATACTAGTTACTAGCCTGAATCTATGTTTATTCATTCTGGTAACAGATAATTGTATGAATTAATACAATAACAACATTTTTGTTTATTTCATTTACCCTGTGCAATGTGCACTTAAGGAATTATGTGAATACTTATGTAAGTAGACCGTAAAGGAGGTAAAGCTAGTTAAAAGTGTATTTGCCAGTTGGTTGTGGTTCGTTTTCTAACAAGGTAGGTTTGCATCCTCTTCTAAACAGTAATAATGTGTGATAGGAAAGGTGGATTATAAAAATTGTTGGTAAATGTGCTCCGAAGGCAAGTAAACGATGCTGAGCCTTTTGTTTACTTGATTATGATGATTTCTCACTAAAATAGCCTTTGGCTCAGTTAGTTACATCATTTCAACTTAACAACCCACACATATAAGGGAAACAAAGTCCTAGTATGTACTCGTACCAGAAAATACGGCATTGTAACCTCGTAAGTATGTAATTGAAGATAGTTACTGGCTATAGTACCTACGACTACCAACAAAGACTTGAGTGGACTGAGGATTTCGAGTACAAGTAAGTAAACGAGTAGGCTATTCCATAAAATGAAATAAAAACGCACGCCTTTTGCACCTTGAAGACAAGACAAGTCAACTGCATTAAGAGAGCATTGAAACTGAAATTGATCCCATCTGATATGATTGTAGTAACAATAAACAGAGGCTGATAATGATAACGATAAGTTTTACTGACATTGCTATTGCTAACTTAAGATATGCAGACAAGCCAAGTCAAGACATATTATACACCAGATTGAAATTATCTATTCCCCTGTTCTACACATATAATAAGATTTTGTCTATATCTAAATACCCTGTGCTGTATTACACGCTGGCTAAGTAGGCATTAAGATATTATAATGTAGTGCAGAGAGAATAGACTACTTAATAGACACACACACACGTTCGTAAATATTAGCGTAGGTAGCGTCAGCTCACTATAAAGCTTTAAATGCCTATAAAATAAAACAAGATCACATCTCACATCACAACACAACACCTTCTGTACATAATGCAGCTTAACCCTAACATAATAATAAGTAAACTTACTTATCTCTCACGAGAGTTTGTTCAATTGGCAATCTGATCTAATTGGAGTTAACAATAAGTAGATTCGAGTCGAGACTGTCTGTGTCTGCCATTTGGAAAAACACTCCTGTGCTCTTTTCATGTAATTTAAATGCTTATTAGGCTGGCTCACTAGTCTCCAGATTATGAAATGATTCAAACTCACACTTTATTTTAAGTGGTTTGGCTGGCTAGCTTTGCTTTTCCTATAGCGTTTAGGTACTCCCTACTTTATGTACTACACGTCTTGCCTACTTGTCTATCTTGTTAGTTTACCTCCTAATCATCAAGATTTAACATAATGATCTTCTCCACTCTATCTATAATGTATGTGTACTATTACACACTTAAGTACTATAAGTAGGCGCTATTATAGATAAATAAACCTGCAAACGTCTCTTTCTCTTCCCGTTCCACATAAATAACCAAAACAAATATTTAATTCAACCAGTAATTAAAAATCTCTCAGGAAATATTCGTATATACCTAAAGAACGCACTGTATGTGGTACAGAGTGTTGAAATGTGTAAAGTGTAAATAAAAGAGGTTCTGCGTGTTAGGGCAGGAAAATGGAGGGAAGACAAGATAAAATTAAGCGAGACGAAAAAAGCAGGTAACAGACTTACTTGGAGATCATTAAAATTAACGTTGAGCATAGAAGCAGCCGGTGTTCTGTTCTGAGTCTTGTGCTTGGCCTTGCCTCTGATAGTATTCTATTGCATGGGATGGCATGCTAGTAATTAGGCTGAGGATTTATTTGGAATTCTGATTGAAGGTGAAGCTACCGGCTACCGAACTTGTGTTCATTGATAAGCCATCCACATTAAAAATCAATCTTTGCTGTTCTCCCTGTGATCTTGAAATGAAAAAGAAGATTTACATTGTGAAGCTACAGATAGCAACTATGTATTTAGCTCCGGCTGATATGAAGTCTGGAGTGGAGTAGTTCTTGGTGTAGTGTTGCTACTACGTTATCTGATGCGATGTGATGAGCAGATGCGCCACATTTACATTTTATACTCCATTAGATTGCATTTCTGTGTTGTTTGTTTGCTGGAGCACGTCGCATCTTTAACCAAAATGTTATGGGCATCAAGTCGGGTACTACTATTCCATTGTGTAGCAGAACTCTAGTCATCTGATGAGTTGGATCTGAACTTGAGTGGAATAATGGACGAATGTTATGTTCCGTCTCTGGATGGACTCTATCTAGATAAGAAGAAAAGAGATTGAATGAAATCATGAATGAAATAAACTGTCTCTATTCTCAAGCTAAGCTTGTACACATCCATCCAATCCAAATGCATTACACTGCATCATCCAACGAAACAGTAAGAGAAAACAATTAGAGAATTAGAGTAGTGAACTAGCTAGAATAATATATAATGTAGTACACAATCCACAAAAACAATACTCTTGGCCTAACTGTGAGAAGCATAAGATGAAGATCCCCTGGAACTGGAATTGATTGCGTTTTCCTTATATCCATATACAAATGAATTTAACTGGATATTCTACTATGGTCTGTTATGCGTAAATTCTTGGAGTGGACTGGATTTGACTTCCATTCCAGTGGACTGGACTGATAAGGTAACAAACACAACATAACATAACAACGAAGCGAAGCCACTTGCAATTACAATAGAATGGCTATGACTCTTTTCGTCAAGGAAGGGAAGAGAAGACAAGACAACTCAACAGTCAACTGCTGCTTCACACTTTGCCTTGCCTATGTATTCGAGATAAGCGCTCAAGATTACTTATCACAAATAAGACGAATGAGTGAAGATGAGATGCCTGAAAAACAATCGCCTACTTATTTAACATCTTGTACATAAACACTCTGCTCTCCTTTTATATGCACTCATAATCCTTTATAGAAGGTTATACGGTTATATTAGCATATTGTGTATTCAAGACAATCGGTTTGATTCTTCTGCTGGGTCTTTACCTCAGTTTCTTATTGTTATTGCTTACTATTGCTATTACATAGTGATTAGAAGGATAGATTGCCCATTAGGTCTGTCCGTAAAGATAAGTTATCTGTATAGTTTGTTTTGTTCGCAGGTAAGTATAATATATATAGCCAAATACCCGTCATCAGTCAATTTTCTTATCTTTCGCTTCCCTTCTGTTCAGCTTCTGCGTATACTTAACAAAACTGCACCATACTACAATATAGCGAGTAAATCTAGTGTGTACTACTGTTCACGTGAAAGCATTGCCAACAGCTACTGCAATTGCACATAGTTAATCAGCTACATCTACATACTAATACACTTACAGTTTGCTTTTACCATTTACTACTGTGATCTGATCAGATGAGACATTTATACGAAAAGAAATGCGAAACAAGTGCTAGAGACGTATCTCCTATCTGTAGGTTAAGGTTAAATTGTTAAAAAGGCCAGGCCCAGCCTAGGATCCGAGGAGACATTCTTCTTTACACTTTACATAATGGCAATGTCTAGAAAAATCGGAGATTAAAGGCACAAGCATAATTGCTTCTTATGTACTATGGAAATAAGTACATAGATAACTACTATTAAACTGAATATTAATTATCAATTTTTTACATTGTAAATTACAATTGAAAGGTTTATTTAATATTACAACTTGTACCAACTCCTCACCGATCCTACGATAGCTCTTAAAGACAAACAGTACAGTAGAAGAGCAGACTTTCAAGTCATCGGCTCCACATCAACTACATTACACATATCATCATTGAAAAGTCGGAACAACGTACTCAGGTCCAGTCCACTGAAAAACACTGCAAGCAAAAGCAACCTGGCCTGGTTTTGCTTGGCAATAGAAAAGAACAAGAAAAAATCACTTAATTAACTATTCCACTCATGTGATGAAGAACAAAGTATTACTTATTACTGATATAGTTTCAATAGGTATATGCTGAGTTACTTACCCCAAACTCGAAGCTAACGCCAAGGCGTTAATCTGAAAGGATATTGAAATGCAATAATAATGTCTAACTAGTCTTGTTAGCTACACCGTTGGCAGCATACATATGTACATAATGCAGAATTTCTTTGTACTGAGAAAATGTGCACTTGGAATAATAATACTCTACCTTGTGTCACGTCAGTGATCATAAGTACAAACACAACATAACAGGTCTAAAAAACCATAAAGATTTTATTAGTCTCATTAGGCCCAAACAATACATTAATTAGTTACAGATAAAAGCGTACTATTACAAGAGCATGCAACGCAGTGCAATTTATGTGAGTATTATTACATTTTCTGCTGAAAACAGTTACCTATATAGAATGTAGTTAGCAAACCTGCGCCAAAGTGGCCAAAGAGCTTGTAATTTTACTTGTTTCTATTTTTATTTGGGGAATTAAAAACTATTTTACTATTAAGTACACAAAAATTAACTCCGCTTGACAGAAGTGTAACAGTTAGCATGTAGGATGTATCGTTAAGTATTATTTTACCACTAAATTGCAACCGTAATTGCTTTTACAGAAGACATTAGCAGGTATCACATGAGTATCATAAATTGTGGGGATTGCACTGCACTGACCAAGTGCTTCGTGCAATAAACATGTACAAGTTTACGCACTGACTTGACTTGACTTGACTTACTATTGAATTGTATTGAACTAAACTTCTAAAGTCTGTAGATTTAACAATAAGGGAATAAAAGAAGTTGATTTTTACTTCTGAGTATAAGTTAGTTGACATGTTGTCTCATGTTCTCAACTATGCAGTTAGTTAAAAGTTGAAACAAAAACGTCGAAGAGAGGAGAATCAGTTTTAAAATGAAAGGCAGGCTGGGACAGGACAGGACACGGACAAGCCTCTTGTTTTACATAAAAAACAATAAGGTTGATTCGTACATATTTGTATAACAATCTAAAAGTTTGGTTGTTAAAATATTGCTGTGTAGTATTTATTTTCCTATCTCTATACTAACAATTAGGTACAATATATTGCAATGTAACACAATGTAGAGATAAGCCACTCTGTATTCTGTGAGCCCACGGGTACTATGATAGCTTGTCTACATATTGCTGTAATAGCTTATTACTAGGGAAGACGAAGCAACTAAAGTAAAAGAGACAAAGTGCATGACATTTTTTAAGCCATTCATAACGCCTCTAATTAGAGAGGGAAAGATGTGAAACCTGCTCGGTCACTTTTTGTCAATGACAACAGACAACAGTAACCACAAGCAAATGCAACACCATCACTTCACTCCTAACACCTTCCTCTCCTTTTGTCCAGCCTGGTTTCGTTTATTTAGTTCTTCGACTCCTCTTCTCATTCGCATCATTTCTTCTTCTCCAGTCCAGACTTGAGTTTTCTTACGCTTTAGTTCTCATCCTTTACAAAGAAAGCTCAACGCATATTATAACTTGACTTTGGAGTTTCGATGAGCATAAGGAGGAATGTTACGTAGACACATTTATTGTCCAGCCTAGTCCGGTGAGCCTTGAGCGTATTTTAATAAGTAAGCTAAACTTATATCGTTGATAGTGGTTATCGATGATGCATCTGTGTAGTGTAACTACAATGTGTGGCATGGCATAGCATAAGTTTGCAATCCATTCATCAAATACCTTTCCAGTCTTTCTCCTCCAATCCAACATTTACATTACGATACATTATATTACACTTGAACTTGAACGAGCCTTCCTATTCTTTAATCAATAAGTAGTCTCTACTTCAACGCACTTTCAATTACACTAAAATACAGAGTTTTCCTTAGCTATATAATTTTCTATTGTGCTTATTGTTCATCTACTGATAGTTACTTATTAGCATTAGACACAACAGATACAAAGACGTAATGTTACAAGAGTAGTAATCACAAACAACTAGGTTGTACATTGTATAATAGTACGTAACTTAACTGTATGCTTAATATAATGCGTTTCTTAAACATAGCTATTGAATCTAGTATAAAATGAATACACTCCGGCTAAACCAAACGGCTTAAGTCCAGTTCACCAAACATGAACCCTATCATCTACTATTGTTCGCTTAATCCTAAGGCAGCAGCCAGAATACAAAACGAGAAGTCTGCCTGCGGTCCTTCCTTCACTTAACTTATGTAATCTTAATAATAATTGTTATCAGTTCGCTCACGGGTTTCCCTTCACAGTTCACTTGACTGCACTTATTCTTAGCGTACAGCTATTACATCCAGTAACGTCCTTTCTTAAATCGTTTCCAACTCTTCCCTATTTCTTAGCATTTAGAAAATATGATTTCAGATCCGAATTGTCTATTTCCATGTCTTCAGTGTCGTTCAAAAGCAAAATACTTTCACTTCCCGATTGTCCACCTTCTTTCTCCAAATAACTGCGCTCAGTTTCACTTACATAATTGAGAGTAACCTTTTCTAAATTACAGGATCGGTGCAAATCGTTCAGAAATACACTTTTGTCCCGCTTATGACGTTGCGGAGTTGTATCTTCACCGTTTTCGTTCAAGTACTTAGAACCTCCATCTGTATTACTAGATTTTCGATACGCTAGAGAAAATTGCTTAAAACTTAACGCATTAGATTGGTTGCCAGTTGGTCGTATTATTTCGGAAATATTTTTCGTATCAAGTAGTTTTCTCATCCACAGGACATCGTCGTTTTGCATAACCGTAGACTTTTCAACCCTGTTCAGGCTTTTCAAACTGAATTCTTTTTTTGCTAAATCTTGCTTTTCCAAATCAAGCAAGTTTTTTTGTCTATTCAAATCACTTTGCTTCAAATCTGGTAAATGTTCATCGGTATTTGGAATACACTTCAATATTCGATTGCCATTTTCATAAATCAACTTGTGAGACCTGCTTAATCGATTCCGTTGGCCTGTAGAACTTATAGATGCTGAAGAGTCATTAAATGAATCATCCAAACCAGAATATTGAGGACTATTAATTGTCGTTAGTTCTCGAATAATTGGAGCTGCAACGTTTAAAAAGCATAATTTTTCAATTAAATTACTTTTGCATTAAATCAGATCTAATCACAATTTATTATAAAAAGTATTTATCGCATTACCCATTCTGTCATTTGTTAAAAAGTCTTCTCCGTGAGCTTTTAAAATTGATGAAACAATGAGGAAGTCTCGAAGACCCTCATCCCCAAGTGCAGAAGCCAGATTGGAACAATTTAAGAAGTGGTACATAAAGATCATCCCAACTTCTATGGCCTGGTCAAATATAGTGGGCTCTCTTTCGTATCTCTTTAGCCACCAAGGTAAATGCACCCCTAATCTTTTCCGGAGTAATTTTCCAACTTGAGTCCAATTAGAAAAAACTTCATTATCCAACAATCCCTGTGTCATTATATCCTTTTTATAATCCCTCCGCCTCAAAATCAATGTTGCTTTCTTTTCGTTGAATTCCATGAGTTGATTTTCATACGCATCTAAATTTCGCATATATTCTTCCATTTTTGGCAAATCAGATGGCTCAAACGAAAAATTCAATTGCGCATTTTTGAATTTTTTGTTATTCTTTTTGTACTGTTCAAATTTTTCGTTAAACTGCTGTCCTAATCTTTCTGCTCCCCTGGCAAATGTTTCACTTTGATGCAATACTGTCTTTTTAACTTCGTGCTGCTTTAAGAAATTATCGTCTTCCATTTTATGTTGCTTCTGTAAGGCAACTAATTGTGCTTCGGCGTTGTAGACCGCGTCACCTACATAATTAACAAATCCAGGGGCCTTAGTCAGAAATTATTTATCAAAGAAATTATTTTTCAATTCAAATACAATTCAAATTATTTTTCAATGTATATTGTTAACAAAACTTACGCCACAATGGAACAATGTCACTAAACATGATGATTACATTTCCACACAAAACTTTTCGGCACTGGCATAGTCCTTTGCACTTGTCAGGATCTTCCCAGTTATCAGGATGAAGCCAAGCTTTTTCATTCAATTCACTCATTTCATATTCATTTAAAACATCTTCAATTTCAGTATTTGTTTTTTTCTCTATCAGTCTTGCCCGAGAAAGTTTGCTAGAAAAATAGACTGGAGCCTCCTTGTGCATCAAAAGATTGAGAGTGGAAACGTATTCAAAAAACATTTTTGCTTTCAGGGTAGAATCCTTTTCCTTAGCATACGACTCTAAAAATCCACTTGAAACTTCATCCATTAAGCATAGACCTGAAAAATACGGCAAAATCAAAATAGTGGATCATCCGTATTAACACTAATCCGTACAAACTGCTAATCTAAAACTTAGCCCGCAATATTGAGTAAAACAAAAAATGTAAAAGTAATTTTACTTTCGTTAACGCCTCCACAAAGCAAATTCATGAACTGGTTATCTTTAAAGCCATATTTTAATATGCTGCATATGTCCATTAGGATTTTACAGTTCAACCATGTATGCTGACAACAAGCCAATTTCACAATATTGGACAATTTTTTGTAGCTGAAAGAGTAAGAAAGAGACGTTATTTAACCGAGTGATTGACCATGCCATCTTTACACGAGAAAACAAAGTCTTTAAAGAACTCACTTGCTCGCAGTTGCATGAAAGTAACCTGTTTTCATTATCTTGGCAAATACTTCCAAAACTAGTGAAAGAATTGTCCTTTGAAATTTCTGAAATTCAAATAAATATAATAATATAAAAGATAGTTTATAATTTATATGTAAGAAAAGTGAAATAAAATAAAAAATTTCACGAACCCCATTAAATAAGAAATCTCCATTGCCAATCTCTAAAAGAGCTGCGGTCCACGACCTTAATTCGGTTTGCCAGTGTGGTAAATGACTTTGTACTATCTCTGGGCTGCTCTCCTCTTCTAAAACATATGGCCACAATTCCGATGCCCACATAATTAATTTGAGAAAAGTTTCCAGATTGTCCCTATTATAAATTCTCCATTCATTCCTTATATCAGCAATCCAAATAAGATCTTCTAACTGAACTCTAATGTGAGATAAAAGCGACCACGCTGAAAGGGGTTCTGTCGGCAAATGGTTAATGTATTCCAGAAATTTCATAGAAGGCCCAGCACCACAATTTGAAGGCATGTGAGAAATCCTTTGCTTTCGTCTATCCCCCTCTTGATGTTTCTTATCGATGTGTTTAAGGTACCATTTCCAGAGTCTTCCTTCGTCAGACTGATTTTCCACGTCTGAATCAACTGTCCCTATTTCAACATCAGAAATACCCCTAGGGGCTAGGCGAGCCACATCCTCGACTAGTGTTTTTAATGACTCAAATCGATGATCAACATTAGCCTGTATGTAACCAAAGGACTGCACCCAAGGTGCTCTTGAAGTAGCCAAATCAACTAATTTTTCTAACACTGAATTTTGTTTTTCTTCGATTGATTCAAGTGTCGACAATGAATGGTCATTGCGAGAATCTTGCTTAATCCAATTAATAACGTGGTCCGTAGAATCAAGGTGTGGCTCTGCTGGAGGAATGGGAGGTATTGGATTTTGAGCTAATTCTTCCTCCCAATCAGCGAAACTATCATCAGAAGAATCAGATGAGTTATCTGAATTGTCACTCAAATCTTCTTCCATGGCCTCTGTATTTGAACTATTGTTAGACAAGTTAAGAAAACAATTATCTTCGATGGTATGATCACCATTTTCCCATCTGTACTCATCATTATCGTAATCTGATAAAATAGCTGGCTTTCGTAAACTGAAATCCCGTCTTTCAATTTCCACCTCTTTTGCTGTAGGCTTTTCAGTTGTATATGGAGCTTCACCCACCATTTGTAAAATCTGCTGCGTAACACTTGAACGTGAGGAAAATTTTGGAACGGGAGGATACCCTTTATTCAATACGGATTTTCCGGTAGGAAAACGCATGGAAGTAGACGCCGAATCATTTTGTGGAGAACGAATAGAAGTGTCACGGCTCATTGCATGCTTTACTTTCCATTGCAGTTTGAAAACTTCCATTTTTTGACTAGCAAGTTCGGAGTTCAGCTTTTCTTTTTCGCTTGCAGCTTCTCTTTTCTTTTCCGCTTCTCTCTTTTTTGCTTCAATCTCCTTCTGCACTCTAAATGAATACATTAAAAGTAAAATACCACGGATAATGTGCTTTAAGAAATAATTTCACACGTTTTAGGGTTATTATTCTAAAATTACCTTTCACAAGCTATCTGGCTTTTAAAATCGTTCGTACTCTCCATTTTTCTCCTAAGAGTTGAATTTTCTCCCATCACAGCATACAACTGTTCTGTGATTGCCTCATTTCGTGCACGAGCAATTTCTAATTCTGATCTTAATCCTTCGTCACCCCAGGCAGCGTTGGTCCTGTCTTCTGATTCTTGCTCCCGAGATTTTAAACGTGAAAATGCTTTAGATGGAATTACTGGCGAACTGTGCCCTGGTTCTTCTGGTAGAGCTCCATTTGGACCGGCACTGGTACCACAGAGAGGGGATGTAACCATTTCCTCCACTTTCTATAATTAATATCATTGTGATTAGTCATTCATGCTAAAGAAGTGTTTGTATAACAATTTATTACGCCTTGTAACAAGGATGACAACCGTATGAAAAAATGGAAAAACACCGAATTTTTAAAACTTGGTAATTAATACGACGTTCGTGAGTGGTTTACGCTTACTTGAGATGCATGAACGAGGAGGTCATCATCTTCGTCAGGTCCCCATTCCGTGTTCTCATCTTCCTCAGGTTCTTCCTTAACATTAACTTCAAGAGGCTCCGGAGGATCATCTCTTATCCGGAAAACTGGAGATTGTGGCTGTGTATCAAAGAGAAAGAATTGGTCATCTTCGTCATCTCCCCATTCATTGTCTCCTCCAACCATTGTTCCTGCATTTTTGAATACTTTATAGTTTATGTGAATAAATATTTAAAATATTTTTGTACAATCTACCAAACTGCATTTGCACATTGTGACACTTAGATTCATAAACTACAGAGTCGTTTTAGTAAACAGATAGTTTCTAGGGATGATGACGGGATATCGCAAGGAAACGAACATATTGCTAAGACATACATTCATCTATTTATGATGATTGAGACGGATACAAGACCTATATACAAGAAATGGTTTTGAGGAATACCAATAATCTGCTCTCTTTTCGAATTTATTTTTGCTATTATATCTTTCTTTGTATTTGTATAAAAATTTTCATGTACACAAGAATTTCGAAATTCACTATTTACGGATAAGGACAAAAGGCATATGACACAGTATTCATTTCACAACAAATTTTAAAAAGCCTTCATTTCATTTTCCCAGCAGAAAGACTTTGGTCAACGGAATCATACAATTCAGAATTTCTGGCCAGTACTTCGCATATGTGATCATCTAGAGCAAAGGCACATATAATTACATTGGCTGCAGCAACAAAGAATAGTCCGAATATTAAAAAACTGTGAATAAGTTCCGCCCTTTCTTCGTCCATTGTAAATCGAGATAAGAGAAGATAGCCAATTCCTACTACAATCTGCAGAATTTATCAGATAATGTTTACATTTCTGAACTATGCAAAATCTAAATGCATTTTTTACAATAAAGCTTTTTACTTAATCTACACTTTGGGTTTGAATTTGAAATCGAAAACTTACTTCGATTATGATGCAAGAGCAGACTAGAAAATAATTTAAACCAGGATAAGAGTGAGCATGAGAATAGGCAATGAAAAATCTAAGTTGAGATGCTGATGCACAGAGAAGAGCAAGCGTCATTATTGCGTGAGATAATGATAAAGTTCGTTTATGGGCATCTCCTGGTATTAACACCTTCTCTTTTTGATTCACAGGAGTCCTTGAGGAGGACTTAGTTCCTCGCTGCTCTCCTGTCGACCCCACATTTGAATGCTATATATCAAATGACTTAATTTTAATTTAAATAAATGTGAGTAATCACTGAACGTACTTGTGTAGGGATTGGTAGAGAAAGAAACGGAGGAGGAGGAGGGTTACAAGTAGCACCCCTTCTTACAGAAAGGTATCGCCGAAAAGCTTCGTCATTGGTAACCGAATCAGGAATTTCAATAGGAAGAGGTAAAATTTCCGCAGAACTTGACTCTAGAATATTTCCTGATGAATCTACTGCACGTCTTGCTTCAGCGTAAATCAAGTCATAGCTAGAATTTAATGCGGAGGGACTGACAAAGGAATTTGAAGAAGCACCAGATAATAATTGCACGTTGCCTTTGGAGTGTTTGGAACTAACTTGACGAATTTTCCTACTTGATTTAATACTTGCTTTAGATGATTCATGACTAGGTAGTTCTGGGTCGTATATTGTTTCAGTATCGTCATCCAGAAACGGGTTGGGGGCCGATTTTCTTTTACTCATGTAGGATGAAGAATCACTTTTACGACTTCTCGATCTTGAATCATTATCAAAGTCATTTACGCTCGAAACTTTGCTTTCAACTTCTTGTCTTGATACGCTCTTGTTAGATTTTTTCTCCTTTTTCAATGACTTTTCAGATTTTTCCTTAGAAGTAGTAGGTGGCTTGTCGAATATTTTATTGAAAAAGTTTATCTTCCCATTAGTAATAGATGTAGAAGTAGCTGCATCTATTTCATCGTAGTCATCTACCTCGGAATCCTGACTGCCCATCACTCCATTTCCTTTGTTTACTGACTTTTTTCCAGAATTTGAAACACTATCTTGGTAATACTTGCTCACAGGCGGGGGTTCAAGAATACTTGCCCTTGAGTCACATGGCGTAACATCATTTTCATCGTCATGATGGCATAATAAACTACATCGATCCCTTCTGGAAGAACAAACAGAGGCTGCTCGGCTTTTGATGCTTCCTGGAGGTGTCGGACTTGGCAAAACAGCTGCTCCCATCCGACGATTGGCAGAACGAGAAGAAATTTCCTCAGCCCTTGCTTTTTCTGCCAGTTGAAACCGCTGAAATTGTTGTTGAAGCTGTTGCTGATGATAGCTATCAAAAGGTACTGTATTTAAATGTTCAGTAGCATTATGTCTTGTGTATCCACCAGCGTAGTGAAAATAATTATCTGAATCTTCTAAAGGATTGCGTTCCCTTTGCTGACTTTCCCTGTGATTATGATTACCCCTCCTTTCTCCCTTTCTTTGATCCTCAAATGTTCTCCCATTATTTCGCTCCATATCTTAAACTTTGTCTTCAGCTCTAACTTTCTCAGTAAATAACATCACCCTCGCGAAATGGAATTGGCGAATGTCAAGGCAAGTTAAGGTATTGACAATGGCAATCAGTTACACACTGGGAAAGAAAAATGTAGGATTGATTAGGATGTGATATGCATTGGGAAGGAATTGTAAGGTATTAAGGTTAGCTCAAAAAATTCTATGCTAGTTTGCACATTAGCTCTACTCTTAATTCTATGTGATTCTATCTAAACAAAAGAAAATCATAATTTTCTATTCCGCCTTTCTTTTCACCTATTTATCACATAAATTCAACCAATCCTTTTGGAATTTTTATGCACATAAATTCTACGTCTACTTACTGGATTGGATACTGACTAGAAAAGCAGCAGTATTGCAATCGAAATTAATGAATATTACAATGTTTTAAAAGACTATTAAGGTGCAACTGTTACTAAAAGGCCGTCAAGTACGTTGTTAGTACGCCGATTTTGGCAGCCGCCAAGTTTTGCACAAAAGCATATTCTACATAACTATATTTAAATGCATTACAAGCCGATAAACACTTACTTAAACAAAACAATAAACATTAAACACTAAAAACGTCATGAAAGGTATTTTTGTACGTACAGATGTCTCCTAGTTATAAATCTAAAACCAAACTAATCCTAATCAATTTTTCATATGAAACATCGGAAGCATTAAAGCATTGACATAGGTGTATGACATACAATACGCAATTGAGGCAACGACGTAGGCAAAAAACATACAAACCCCAAAAGGTAAATGAAATAGCATTATTACTTACAAAAGTTTACTTAGTTTTTATGATGTTAGATCAAGATGTCTTGTGCAATCAGTTAGCTGTCTGCTGGGCTGGGACACCGAGGCTGTTTGTTTGGTATACTCTGATTTATAACCAATCCGTAATTTAAAATCCAAGGCCCTATCTTTTTTGGAATTTTGGTTGATGTAGCTATTAAAAATTTGAAATATAGGCAACATAAATGATCATACCTTTAAATTTGACCTATTAAAACAATAATAATCAGACTTACTGTACTGTAGCCACGATCTAATAAATTATCTTCGGTGTTTAGTTGTCATGTCAGGTCAATATTTCGAAATACAATAAATTCCAGAAACAAAATAATAGAATTTTGGAAATGTAAAGAAAATAGTTGACAATCCACTACCTACATGTGTGCTTTTACCGCTTATAAAATAACCTGCCCATAAAACACCCTTTGAGATTTTCTCTTCAACTGCGTTTCTTTTTACCCCAATTCCTTCAAACAAAATCTTCATTAATAAGCTTTAATTCCTTTCTTCCAATTTCTTTCCCACTCAGTATGAAGTATTCTTTAACTTCCAAGAGTTTGAAAAGATACTTTCTTCCTTTCTTGTTGACATTCAGTCATCGTTGCATTATTAATTTATTAAGTATCATCAGATACTTTTATGCATATGACCTGGCTCTGTCCGTCCATCGGATAGATAACTCAAGAACGGTTTGACACAATGTTTGACCTCAAACTTGGAACACTCTGGCTAAAGTCCAGCTCGAAGATGAGGTCAATCAGTCAACCTGTTCCAGAAATAGAGCCGTGAACATAGAGCCTACAGTACCATGCATTAATATTACGAAACCTTAGGGTCCTTAGGGTTCAGTAAGGGCCCTTAGAGTTTAGTTAGGGTCCTTAGGGTTCGGTTAGGGTTCTTAGGGTTCAGTTAAGGTCCTTATGGTTCAGTTAGGGTCTTCAGGGTTCGGTTAGGGTTCTTAGGGTTCAGTTAAGGTCCTTATGGTTCAGTTAGGGTCTTTAGGGTTCGGTTAGGGTTCTTATGGTTCAGTTAGGGTCCCTAGTCTGGGGTTCAGTAAGGGTAGGTTAGGTTAGGTTACAAGTAATTCCTCCAAACAAAGTCGATTTAAGACCCTTTACGGTCTTCCTCCAAACAACGTCGATCTAAGACCCTTTACCGGCTTCCTCCAAACAACGTCGATCTAAGACCCTTTACGGGCTTCCTCCAAACAACGTCGATCTAAGACCCTTTATGGTCTTCCTCCAAACAACGTCGATCTAAGACGCTTTACGGGCTTCCTCCAAACAACGTCGATCTAAGACGCTTTACGGGCTTCCTCCAAACAACGTCGATCTAAGAGGCTTTACGGGCTTCCTCCAAACAACGTCGATCTAAGGCCCTTTTAGGGTTTCCTCCAAACAACGTCGATCTAAGGCTTTACGGGCTTCCTCCAAACAACATCGATCTAAGGCCCTTTATGGGCTTCCTCGAAACATGGTCGATCTAAGAAGCTTTACGGGCTTCCTCCAAACAACGTCGATCTAAGGCTTTTAAAGGGTTGCCTCTGCCTCTCAACAACGTCGATCTAAGGCTTTACGGGCTTCCTCCAAACAACATCGATCTAAGGCCCTTTATGGGCTTCCTCGAAACATGGTCGATCTAAGAAGCTTTACGGGCTTCCTCCAAACAACGTCGATCTAAGGCCTTTTAAGGGTTGCCTCTGCCTCCCAACAACGTCGATCTAAGGCTTTACGGGCTTCCTCCAAACAACGTCGATCTAACGGGCTTCCTCCAAACAACGTCAATCTAAGAAGCTTTACAAAATCTTCATTCCTACCTACTAATGTCGATTCATATTCTAATAATTTACTACTAATGCTTGTCTTACAATCTATTCGTAGCTGAAAAGAAAGAATAGGAACTGAGCTGTCAGTCAATACCTTATTATCTACAGTTATAAAAATTCGCAGTGTAACATGATCTCGTATTCATTTTAGTTGGTACCTTTGTGGTCTTTGTGTCAAGTATATTTGTCTTGATGATACAGCTCTTTCAACTATGGATATTTATCCACATTTGTGTCGTTTGCTTGACAAAGCAAACACCGCAAATATGTAATCAACGTAATTGTCGTAATGAGTACTTACGACTTTTACCAAATCGCATATCTCAAAAAAGCTTAAATGTGACTTATGTAAAGTTCACATTACAATTATTGTGCAAACAAGTACCCAAATTGACACTTTTTTGTGAGCATGACAGTAGGCAAAACCGAGAGGTATATCTGGATATTATTTTTGGAATCTAGAACAGAAAATACATAAGCCTACGCATACATAAAATACGCAACCCACGTTTAACTGGGAACATAACATAATACGAAATTCAATGCATTATTTTATTATGTGCCTACTTTCAATGATACGGTAAAATACGTTACAATTATTTTGTTCTATGCAGTAGAGTTTGTGGAGGTAGCATACTATTCTTAAATGTATACCATTATTATCTGCATTGGTTAGTTACTCTGCATTTTGCTCACTATTTCTGTTCACTACAATAGGACACTTCATTAATTTATGTTTAAACTTCCGTTAATTGAAAAGATACAGAAAGTCGCTGTATACAAAAGGAGTACATGCAGTTCAACTGTGTTAAGTTCTTGGTCACTTCACATCTCGTAATAAAATAAATATCTTCATTGTATACGTTTAATAAAAACGAAGTATAATATACAGCGTACGTTAACATGGTTTAATTATTGTTCCTATAAGTTTTCATGTTATAATTATTAGAACCTAAGACTACGTTGAAACAATCCCTGTAAAATAAGTCAGTTATTACATGTAGACTAGGCCTCATTGTTTCCTGTACGCTTTAGCAAATTAATTTGTATTACATTTACAATTCAAGTTATAAAGCTACGATGCAGTACGAAACAGTAGAATTACATTAGTAAGTTTTATTGTATATTACATGAACGCTTGTAATATAGAGAAATAGAATTGTAAGAAGAGCATCTGATTCTCAGTTGTGAACTGATACTACATTTTACGTTACTGTGTATCTTGTATTTTATAAATCAATGGAATAATATCGTGTAGGTACTGCTTCACAATAATTTCAATCCATGACGTTTGTTCCCGTAATGAATGCTGTGGTTTCTGGATGCTTAAATCCACCCCGACGTAGAGTTGACTTTTTAAGTAATGAAAGGTAAGTAAAACACGGCTTTAGCACTCAGGTGTGTAGAAAATACAGATTAGAGATTAATGGGAGGAAGGTATGCATATGTACATCGGCACATACCGTAAGTCAGCTAATACATTTATATGAAGTAAATGACTGTTCTGAAGCTGGCTGCTGGCTGGAGGTGATTGTCCTGCCCAGAGGCTACCAATGTCTTCATACTACTTCATTCTTTAATATACAATGGCAACTGTTTAAAGCAGGCTAGCCTACGTAGATTAAAGGAATAAGTAGGAAGAAGTACTTCTACCTGTTTGTTATGCTTTCTGTACCCGACTTACCTTTTACTGTACTCTTAGTACCTGCTCTCTGCATTCTTATACTAAATGCCTTCAATATTCAATGTAAAGCACCTCACATCTATATAGGTTCAACATTTTCCCCGTATAATGTAATAAGACACGAAGCAGAAGCGACTAAACATAATTTTATTACTTCCAAACTGAATGCCAAAGTGTGAAGCTATAACGTTTGAGCTTTGACTGTCCACATTTATTTATAAATATTTAGGTTGTAAATTGTAGCCAGAGCCAGGTACCTGTACCAAGAAGTCATCACAAATTTCGTCGCTCCGTAGACTAATGCAAAGGAATTCCCACTGTCGTGTCACAACCATTTTGGAGAAACAAGCAACAGGTCCTTTTTAAAAGGTATGCATACATTATTAGTTTTCTAAATGTAAATTACATAGAATTATTCCTTTATCCATGCAAAATGCATTTATTACTTGCATAACATAATTCATTTTACAAATCATGTTACGAAATAACTGAAGGTTTACTATTTATTATCAATTTCTCAAAATATACGTATACATCAATCATAGTAGGTCGTAAATTTGTGCACATAAAATTATATCACATAACTTCAATAGAACAGTTTGTATTAATACCTTTATTGAGTAATTTTAATTGTTTATGGTGACAGAGCAAGGACAGAGAGAGTCTGAAGGAATATCGGAGTGCAATTCCCAACACAACTCGTAATACCCCTGCATTTAGTCAGAATACCTCAAAATGTATTGCAAAGCAATATTTTGTCTCTTTGTGATTTTTTCTACTGTGGCTGCTCAGGACAGTGAGTTTGCCAATTTAGTCAAAGATCTTCTTCAAGGGGATGAGCTTAAAAAATTCACAAGTAAGTTACTCATAAAGTTAACATGTAATGTAATAATTTACTGTACTTTTTCATTTTTCTTACTTAATGATCCTGGGTACACCTCAGCTCAGTATTTGCAAAACATATTTCGTTTCATTATCCAATATATATTTACATTTAGTATTGCACAGTTAAAACTATTTTCGTTTTTATTAAGATGCCTATTCATCGTTACCACTGGAAGTTCGTGATAAATTGACAAAGGATTTACTAACGAATCCTGGAAAACTGGGTAAAGATATGCTCAACCTTCTGGGGCCACAGGTGCAAAATCTTTTCGGACCACAGATTTCCAATTTGCTCAATGGATTGAGAGGTTCTCGTAAGTCTTCTTTTGTTTCTAGTTTTTAAAGTTTAAAAAATGGAGTTTTTAGATCAGTTTCCTTTGAATGGTAAGAAATCCATTTACTGTTGCATTTGGTTCTTGTATTATATTGTCCATAAATAAATCTATAGGTTTGTCGTTGCCCTGATATTTAGTTGGCAATTTGAATTTATAAAAAGAGCACGTATTATTTTTCCATTTCACATAATACTATTTTCCATTCAGTACACCCTTTTTAATGGCAAAATATTTGTACAATTACTTCGATGATACATGAATACATTAAATATATTTTTCTACTTAGGTAAGTTTTTTAAAGGATTAGAAAAACCAAATGCAGCTAAAAATGAATGTGAATAAAAAATATATTTCAGTTCCAAACGAAAGACAAGTAGACAATGAAGTGGAAGTAGACGACATGGCAATGGACTACCATAAAGACGGGAAGCCTAAAAGACAGCAACAGCAACAAGGAATCGATTTCGGGCCACTTACATCCATGCTTGGAAATATGATTAGCAGTAACCCGCAGATGTTGATCAGTGTAGCCCAAAATTTCCTTCAAAGTAACGGTCAAGGATTTTCATTCGAGTCTATAACAAATATGCTGACGGAGCAGTTTGATTTCGACACAATGATGTCGATGGCATCTGCACTGGGAGCATTCCCTAAACCAAGTAATAAACGCGGAGAGGGAGAAACAGTAGGAAAGGGAATTGCAGATATGCTTCAAATCCAGCAATTCACAAAAATGTGGACAGACTTCATTCGTTCTCCAGTTGGTCAGAAAATCAACCGAGTTCTCCCTCGTCTCATTAAGTCTGAATCCCTTCCCGATGCATTGAGACTTTTGGAAAAGGAAACTTCTTTCAGATTTGATCTTATCCTCCGTCAATTGCAAGATGTCACATTCAGAAAAATTCTCGTAGCTCAAACTGTGAAGCCTATTGGACAATTCATCAAGTCTATCACCATCCCCAATGATTTGAAAGAAGTTCTCACAAAGGCTGATGATATTTTAAATAATAAGCTTGGACTTGGTGTGAAAGCAAAGGAATATATCGAGCCCGTTGTTTTCTACATTCGTGATACATTCCAAATCACACGAGACTCCCTTTTAGACTTGAGTGCTGAAGATATTGAGAAAATTGCTAGTGATGTTCTTCATAAAGAAATTCTGGAACCCCTTACATCCGTTTGGGACGCTTATGAAAAAGCTAGACAAAATCAACAATGTGCTCAATTCATCTTCTGCCAGTTGAATCACAATTTCTACTCCGAAAATTTCATTCGCCGACATGTCATCAAAACCTCAAGTATTATTTCTGCCTTCCAGGCTTCGGCTGCTATGAAGAAAGACGCATTTTCCTTACTTTATGAGTCCGTTCACCAGGGATCAGACGGTTATGATTGCACAGTAAGTTCTATATTTATCTTTCTTAAATAACACTTATTTTAACTAAATATTGAATCTCAATTGAATACACAGTGCATAAATCTCAGGTAGTCTATATTTACTTATTGCTTTATTCGCAGCACGGTGTTACCTCATTCTGTTTGGATCTGATGGAGACAGCACATCACAATGAACTCTAAGAATATTTTAGTACCTAATTAAATTGCCCTAACCAGTTCTCAAATACAGAATTTTTAGCCTTGCTCGATCTACCGGACTGCATTTTTCTAAATTTTTAACTAAAAAATTTTGGGTGATACTTTCTACAATCAACATTAAATGCGAATCTCATGCAGTCATCATTTTAATATTACCTACTTATTTATATCATTAGAATAGTATGAATAATGAATAGATACAAAATTATAAATATTTTAGTGTGTAGGTATGAATTGTATGTTGTTGTTAATTACTAGTAAATTATTGTACTGAAGTTGTACTTGTGTGAAAGAGGAATATAATTAGACACCTGCGAAATACGAAAGTACCTACCTATTACCACATACCACGAGTTCAAAAATATATTACGACTTTTAATGTTTAAATTAGTGCTTGATTGAAATAAATGGAATAAAGGTTATAGAAATTTTACCTCAGTGCATTTTCTTTTATTTCACATTAATCAAAGAAACTCATCATAAAACAATTAGAAACTTACGAGTTCTTTGTTTAAAGTAATTAAAAGTTTAGCTATTGGCCTTTTCGATTTCCAACTGTTTCTTGTAAGCAGCCTTTCTCTGGACCACATGGTGTTTCCTAACCTTACCAGTCAACTTCTTCAAGTTCCACCTCTTCTTCTTGATTTGGGATTTATCCTTCTTCTTAAGGGATTCAGGATTGGCTCGAATAGCATTATGAGCTTTTTTATAGAGGGCTTCCAACTAAAAAATTCCATTCATTAATTAGTGAAGGTTAGCCTTAATGATGGTCTATATTTAGATTATTACTAGCAGAATTAAATAAAGTTCCACTAATGATGTGACGTATGTCTAAATACTTACACCATCGGCTCCAATGCCTTCCTTGATGAACTTAGAAAACTGTCTCTTGAAGGCAGCTTCATCGTCGTCAAGCAATGTTTTCATGTACTCGGCGACGTGGAGGCCTAAGATGTGTTTGCGGTGGATTTCGGCATTCAAACTCTTGCCTTCGGTATCCCATCCGGGGAATCGCTTTTCACTATACAAAAACATTAGTGTTTATAGGTAAATTGGTAGTGGTACTGCACTTAAATTATACTAATGTTGCTCGTTAATAAAAACTTGAAAACTACGCAAATCTAATACCTATACCTACTCACATTTTCTGCTTTTTCTTAAGTTTAAGTAGTAATGTCAGATTATAGCTTAAAAAATCAAATGCATAGTGGAATCGACAATAATGCTAGCCCCATTACAAACAAAGCAAGACAACACTGACCAGTAAGATTTCAGTTTCCACTATTTAACTCATCAATTACATTTCCTATTTTCTACCACATGCAGATACTTTTATCATTCAAGCAGTAACCGAATATTTGTTTTTAATTTTAATATAAAAGTAAAAATTACTGTAGACTCATACCTGTGGGGAATGTCGATGCCTCCATCCGCAGCTCCTTTAAGACATCCAAAGATTCGGGCTCCGGTCGTCGTTCGGTAAAGTCCGACATCCAAAACAGCACGGAAAGCTTTAGGTTGCCCATCTACATTCTCTACACAATAATATTCTCCATCGACACTCTTTTGACCTTCGTAGATTCCATCCAATCCGAACTTCTTTAAAATCTGTTAAGAATGAATAGGTTGGCGTCTTGGCGTTATCACAAAAATTCTTACAAACATTATGACATAAAAATCCAATAATTAATTTTTACCCTGCGGGCAAGAAGAAGTCCAGTACAGTACGCAGCGGCGTAGTTGGTAAGACCGACTTTAACCCCATAACGAGGTAATTCGTGAGCATAGGCAGCACAAACGATGACGTCCCCTTCGATACGAGCATAAGCGATCTAAAGAAGCGACACGGACACGACATTCAAAAATAAAGTACAACTAAAGATCAAAACTTACTGTTTGAAATCTTTATTTTATCTTACTTGACAAGTAATATCCTTGTTTGAAAATCGGACAATCATACGATACTTTGGCGTATTATACTTGTTCTTATCCTGAACAGTAAGCCTTTTACGGGCATAGTAGTCAGTACGACCCTCGCGACGCCTCTTGAACTTGACTTGAAATCTCTTAAAGTAAGCCTTATTTTTAACGACTTTCACGAAACCCTGAAAATTAGCAATACACCAAGTTAAGACTTCAGTACATACAAGTGATTTGGCAATTAGTGCACATATGCATTTCTTTAGCCAAAATGTAATCGTAGATTTAGAAAGCATATCGTCCAAAGCCGTATGCAACAATTAAACAAATAAAAATGTACCTGTTCCCACTACACAAATTTTAAATCTTCTAAAATAAGTAAACCGACCACCCCAGGACATTTACAAATGAGATTTTCGGACCCAATCTTAAAAATAAAACCTTGAATAGAGGTATACAAAAATTACTGTCTGTAGTGAAAGAGTTTAAGAAATTTTTTCCACAAAACTGACCCATACAATTTATTATGCTAGACAAGTCGGCTTTTCATGGGGAAAAATTCACGTTTCGGTAAAACGCTACCGAACCCCTGGTCGACGTAAAAATGAATGAATATCACATTTCTACAACTCAACTTGCGGTTTGACTGCACATTGGGCAAATCAAATAAATATAAAACTTAAAATAACGCTTGAGCATTTCGCCAAAGCAAGGCTTCATAATTTTATCATATTTGATTGCATAATGTATTTTTTAACTATATAGAAATATGATTAATATTAATAACTGTTTAATGAACTCATGGCCATTGGACGGACATGGATCAGTCAATGGGTCCTGTTAGGACAATGAGTGACACACTTAATTATAAAATTGATATTAACTCTAATTAACTGCAATGCAGCTGTTACTTTATCGAGTGCGAATTTAATATCAACATTCATTTATTTTAAAGTAGGACATTAGAGAACTTTGGCCACTATGTTAAAAAGTATTTTGAAAAACATCGGGATTGTATAAAACAGCGTGATCCAAATGAAAAACAGTAAGCTTTCTCCAAAAGCGTCCCTTCTCACCTGATCCGTTAATCCCGAGCCTTTACCTATTATTAGCTATGCATCCTTATGCCGCACCGCACGACGGCTTTATGGTTACAGCTTACAATTTGTATATCCTATCTATTTTGAATAGCATTGTACCCGAAAAACTTTAATTTATGTCAAAGTTTAAATACAGAGGTCAAAAGGACACTTACCATGACGAAATCCGGGAGTTTCCGGCGAAATAGAAAAAGAAATTGCACACTAAAGGACGAAAACTCGGAGAGCCACGAGGGATGTCTTCCACTGAAGCAGACACTGCTTCTTATGACGGATTCAATGGCGGACGAAGTTCTACCTTCAATTCCAGCAGGTGGCTCGCACACTATTTCAGCAGAATTTCAACCATCGGCTAAAGCATTATTAATTTGTGCTATGTGCTGCTAATTGTGCTTTGTGCTAATGTTTCTTTGCTTCACGCTTGGCATGCAATTTATTAATTAATTGAATTTTTATCTATATACTTCATTAAGTAGGTACTTTTGCAATAAAATGATTCTTCTTTATTTGGAAAAAAATTGTTTAGCTTTTCTTATAAAAATAAGGAAAGAAATGAGAAACCAAAGAAAGCTCAAGCTGATTTTTTATAGTTGACTTCATTTGAATCGCTAGCTCACTATCACTATGTATTTTGTACCATGGGTAATTTCAAGATTTCAACACATGGATGAGAAATCAATTTCCAGTTAAATATTGGTCATGCTTCAATATAAATGTATTTCAAACACTTAGTAAAAGATCGATCTTGTAGGTAATACTGAAAGTTGTTTTCCCTAATCTAAAGTACACTAAAGCCAATTTTATTGTAATTTGTATAGCATTCTCCGTATAAAAAGTAAATGAGATTTTAATCCTTGTGTTCCTCATTATTCCTTAGAAGTATATATCAAGCTGACCTTTTCAATGTATCAGATAGGAATAAGAAAAAGCGTTTTGGTAAATGGTATAGTAAACATGAATTAGTGATGATACTTTCTAAGTAGAAATGTAAGTAAACCTAGGTACTTCTCGGATATCCAAAGATTTAAGTAAAAGTTAATTATTTCAAGTACATTATAATAGACTTCAAGTGAACTTTAAGTGTTGAACTGTTTAGTTATTAGGTTAAGGTAGAAAAATATAAAAAATGTCTAAAAACACGTACAAATATGAACAAATGCACAGAGAATTTTTATTTCTTTTTTAGAAGTATAATTTATGTAAGTACTTTATTTATGCGCGCAAAAAAGCATTAAGAAGTAAATAATGTAGTTGGGTAGGGGGTACCTAATCTAAATTATTAATCACTAATAATTGTATATAAGCAATAATGCACTGATTGAGTATATTATAGACTTACAGACAGCCGAGAACATAACATGGGTACATATTGGCGGAAAATCTTCATTCATTTCATTAGTATTATTATAGTGTACTACAATACTTAGGTTTACTCGGCATAATTAATAGTATTAGTCTTCGGGTCTACCTTTCTTTAAATACATGGTACTGTCTCTATTTCTATTCAATTGGCTTAAGATATTTTTTCATATCTGTATTAGGTATAGTAGGAATCTATATACAATGTTATACCTATGTACTGTAAGTTATGGTACACGTACATTTTATATTTCTACTTTCTAGCAATAAGTACAATGATAATGATCTAAGAAGATTGGTAATTATAATAATAGTCACAAAGGTAACTTTTGAGTTTAACCTAAACTAACGTAGTAGGCTTCACATTATATTATTTATCACTATATATATGTCAGTATCAGTATTGTAACAGTGTAAGCACTATATGCATACGCACTACTAAAAGGAAGTAATTAAGGTTAACATTTAGACAAATAGTTACTGTTATTACTACAATAAAATGTATTTTCAGACAATTGTTAAATAAATTCCTAAGATTTGACTCTGTTGCGTTTTCCTGGAGTGGAATTTACAAGATGTGACAAATCTTCATCATCAAAATCTTCATTTGAAAAATCATCTGCCCCCTTTCCATTGGATTTTGTCAGTCTTCCGGATTTTGCGTCGGTTACGATTCCCCACACTTCTATTATGAAGTCATCTGTAAAACCGAAAGACTCTAACTCTGAATTATCAACAGCTTCTGCGAAATCCATGGTGTTATTTTTTCCATGTGTCATCTCCCAGATTTGCGTTGCTGCAAAATAAATATCACTTTTTAACACATTCGCCGTAATTAGAAGATTACAAGACCCATAGTGTGTTAGGATTTTAGCATTGTCATTAGAATTCATTTGGGTGACCAACAATAAATGCATAATAAGGTGCATTGAGAAAAAAGGCACCTGTGTAAACCTTCATTTTGAATCAAGTGTGAAAAATCACAAGGCCGAAAAATTACGACAAAATCAGTTCTTAACATAATGCATTATAATATGCATTCAGGATAAGAAAATGTTTAATTTACGGATATGCATGTTTCACATACGTAGTTTTACAAGTAGGTATACACACTGGGGTTTTTTATGTAGGTACCTAACAATAAGATAATGCAATGATACAAAGATTCGGCGATAGGAAAATGCAAACTATGCTTTCACATGCATGACAAAGCAATGATAATGGAAACGATATTAAAAAGGCCAAGTCAAGGTTGGTAATTCTACAAAGAATGTTCTGATGTTCTTTAACTAAAAATATTACCTAAATCAGCATCATTGATTCCCATAAAATTCTCCAACAGTCGATTGATACTTTCAACAGCTGCTTGAGTGTAATCATCCGGCTGAAATACAAAAATAAATCAAATCATCTCATTATTGAAATAAATCTGCTCGACAAGAACAATTTTTGTTAATATTAAGGAGACGAAAAATTTCTCTATTTGGTTTCTCTAAATACAGCATGTAATATCAGAACATCAGAAGTGCTTGAGAGCAATTCATGGTACTATTGACTATTCTAAAAATATACCTAAAGAAGATAATTTAAATAATAGTTAACAAAATGAAGATTTGTAAGATTTCTAAATATATGCCATACATATTTAATATATTAATTGTTAATTTTACTTAAGCGTAGAATAATAGATCTAACAAGAGTAAGTTAGGTTATTAAAACTTTAAAGTTGTAAAAGTGAACTAGTTATATGGATAGTTTGGTATTGTATTTCTAAGACACGACATAATTTATAGTTTCTTTTTGGTAAAAAATCGTGGTTGTATAAGACATTGCAAAAATAATGATTTCGCTTCATAGTACGTTTCTAGTTTGTGCGAATAAAAAATGAACGTAGTAAGAAACACATTGCATGCATATGCATCAGTGAAAATGATAAATCAGGGGAATGTACACAAAGCATTGTAGCTGTACTCATTGCAGCGAAAAAATGACAAGGTGCATAAATAATGTATTCTAATAATGAATTTCGCCATTGGAAAAGTGGAAAATGTCTGAATAGCCATCATACATGCATAGAGAGATAGAAAGACAGGTATGTAAAGTAATACACAAACAGCGTACCATATAGATCACATCTAGGAAATGTTTTTACAGAAAATTGGTAAAACTATTAACCTAGCAGAAATAAAGGAGCTTGATTACGTTATATAGGAGGGTTTCATGCGCTACAAGAGCAGCTATTCTTGGTTGAGTTACGCAATTTGAGTGATTGCCGTATAGCATGAATCATAATCATGAGTCAAGTTAAAAATTAAGATCTGAAGCGATAAAAATGGTAAATAGCATATGTATTATGTTATTCTCGTAAAAGTAAAGTAAAATAAGCCAAGGGACGAGAACAAACACAGAAGTTACGAATGAAATGAAAAGGGAAGTTTAGTAATACGTCTTGAGTGCTACAAATACTACAAAGCAAGGCAAGGCACACGTAGATAGAACACAGATAGATAGCCCCATAAAACCAACAGAAAACAACCCAAAGTAAAGTCAAGAGCTTTAAAAGATTAAAACTTTTCAGCCTTGTTCAGAGCCTACTATTCTGTAAGAAACAAGAGTTGCATTGCACTATTGCAAGCTTTATCTTATTTGCTACGATAAATATTATACAATGAAAAGTTTTTCTATTAAATATAACAAATGTTACATTTGCACAGTTTATAGACAGTATATAGACAGTAAAGATCATAATGCACACGAAACGTAGTAAATTCTCACAAACAACACAACAGTTAGTGTATTGAATCTATTTTATACTGCAGCAGGAATGAAATCAAAGGAGGAGATAGCATCTCTGCAGAAGGAAAAAGGAACTCCATCAAGCAACAATAATAAGTAATAATTGGAGCGGCACAAAGTAGATTTTCGTCCACGTCTGTTCTGTCTTGTTCTCTTGTCTATTACTAAAACTCAAGTTAGATTAATTGTTAAATTCGTCCATGTACATAATTAAGCTCGAGCATAGTTTCAGCATGTTTTACTGCCTATGCAATAAATTTTAGTTTACTTTTAGTGTACAGTTCTCTGTTTGTATTTGTATAACAAATAGGAACATAACTTTTATAATGATAAATAAATCCATGCTTCATTATTACATTATAATTAGGTATCTATGTACACAACGTATTCCTAGAACGCTCACAGTTACTAAATTAGCTACCTATTTTAATTTTTAATGAAACTAATTAACTCAAATCAGAAAACAATTGAAAATAAAAGCATTCTATTGTTCAATTCATTTATGTACACGTAAAAACAAAAAGCTACTTAATTCACTTAAAAGCTTTCTTTATACTAAGTATGCAATTTGCTAATTCCGGAGTGTGTCGCAGAAAATTTTATCATTACTCTATACATAAGAAGCAGTAGGCAGTAAAACTTAAAGCAGTCCATATTATTATTAATTACATTCCTATGTAACTGCATACTACTCTGCATAAATAATTCAAGAATAAAATTGTTTCTGACTCACCGCCTCTTCAATGCGAGCTGGCCCATTATTTCGAAATCTCAATGTCTCTTTACCACTTCCGTAGTTCTTTCCTTTGCCCTTTCCTTTGTCGGACTTTGGTCCAATGTTCACTGCAAACCAAAAAACTTATTATAGCGATCTGAGGGAATCACACACCTACATTTATAATAGACGGTATATTAAAAAGCTCAATTTTTTAAACATAAAGCATTCAAATAAGATTAATATTCGCCAAGTCCCTATACATATTGCGTTCTCATTATCACTAAACGTGTAGTATTACACCTTAATATTACTATAAAAAATTCTTTAACAAAAGGAATACATGGGAAAAATCATTCAAGCATTTCTGATACTTATTGAACGGAAAATCCTAATAAATTCAAGATATTGCCAACTAAAATCTCAGTCAAATGCGTAGAACATTTTACACAGTACGGTAACAAAGAGATAATGACAGTACATAGTAATTTCCTTTCATGTATACATCAACTGTACATTTATTATGTCTTTTTAGGGATTAGAGTACATATGTGAATTCATTTCGTTTGAAAAGATGATCTGGTACTTATTACAAGTAGGTTGGCTATACAAATCTTAAAGAGATTGCAATAGAAAGGATTGAATTGACAAGTTCTTTGAATTTCGAATTTAAATCCAAGTTGCTCATAATTATAGTACCTATTGAACTTTATATTCATCAAAGAACATTTCATTTGAAGTAGGGATAAAAGATGCATCAGAAAACACGAATGAGGTGAGCGTTTTATCATGCAATTGAATTTCTACTCATAGTACGTCACATCAAGTGGTTTTCATACGTAGTACTCGTTATAGATAACAAAATATTAAATTACAGCCACACTGACTTACTACTAGCTTACACAGTTAATAGAAATGACAATTTACAGGTAAAAAGTAAAATACATAGCCTTCGATTGAATTTAATCACATTTTTCGCTTTTTATCGTTATCTATTTACATTGAAAGTAGTTTCATGACCAAAAAAAATTCTGGAATGAACTGTACCATGGTTGAAATTTTCTGAATAGCGTGGATTAATTATTTACTGTGTATGTTGTAAGTATTTCTATCACATAATTACTGTTATGGATATTATAAAGACACCTAACGCATGCAAAATGTTTTATACACAGTACCACTAAGTTGACATAATGTCATGAATGATTGATAAGGAAAAAGGTACATGAATCTGCATTCCATTACACTATAAATCATTTTTAAGCTGTAGCATAAATAGAGATGTTATAATATTAGGAAAGGTAAAGAAGTGTTAGACGCTTAAGGAAGGAAAAAGATTCACTAATAGTTTGTATAAGGCCGTAAAGCTCGTTTAGTGTAAAATGCGTATCAAATTGAAAATTACTGACCGAAACCTGCCCGGAGTGGCTCAACGAGTCTTATTACGAAAGTCTTGCCCACAGGGATGCCTTTAAGGTACTTGGCAACATCCACGTGTCTCCAGCCAACCAAATTCTCATTGTCTATTCTCTCAATGTGGTCTCCTACCTGTAAAGTGATAAACCAAAACAAAAGTACTTTGTCAGCATCATTCTGTCACAATCCCATTTCCAGTTTACATAAACTGCGTCGTTTGTATAGTTCATGGGGATTTTCTTTGTCAAATTCAAACTTTTACGAGCATTAAGTACATTTTATGTGGGAGGAACGGATGTTTCCAATAGGGAAAGGAAATTAGTAGGTAGCAAAGTTTATTTTACGTTATTTTATAAGCCGAGTCTACAGACATACGAAATTATACGATTCAAAGCACAATTGTGCTGTGATTACATAAAAAGAATACTTACTTGAATAGCTTTGACTTTATCTATGATACTGTCTTCTTTGATTCTCTTTATGAATGCGTAGCCGGTACCATTGTCTGTAATTGTTAGGCCGAGAGCTTCTTCTGTCTTTGTAACTTCCACTTCTTTTTTCGTACCTGTATTTACACACAGTATCTTTTAACATGAATCCTGTATAATAACTAATAACATCCGTATTGTAATTTATCCAGAAATAAAATGTTTTTAGAAAAATTACCTTTCCTATGAACAAATATGAAATCGTCTAGACATAACTGAGCACTTAGGAGGTTGTCCATATCAATTCGATGGGTATTCAAGGTACAGAATAAAATCTGAAATCGTAAAATCAAAAATTAATCAAGTAATTAAAGTTTAATAGTGCATTTCTTTACTGCCAATTTAACGTCCTTTTATTGACATACTTAAGTTTTTAATACGACTTAGTTTGTAATTTTTACTTTGAGTTGAGATGTTTTAAGCATAATTGGATTATTTGATTTTGGGGTCAAGATTCTGGTAGCTATTAATCATTAAAGTAACAACATAATTACAGTTTAGCAGTGTGTATCAAAGTTGATTCTGTTTTATGAAGTTGTTTTAACCTATTATACCTATATATGATGTATATATGATGTCATTATAAAACTGTGTAATCAATACAAATTCGATGTTATCTATCTACAAATCTATTGCATATGCAATTATTCCCATCTGTATAAAATTAGCATATTGCACATAAGTGTCACATGAAAGCAGAATGATATATTGTTAGCCTGAACCTGAAACCCATAGTAGTTTAGTGCACAATAATTGTGTGACCTAAGTATAGTACCTATAAAACTGTATTTCATTTGGGGAAAATGAAAAAAATGTTAATGTTATGTTGACAAAATTTTGTAAACATATGTTTCTACAATATTATTACTAAGATGACAATATTGTAAAAAAATATATTTTTTTGCAAATGTTCAAATAATTAATTGCTAAAAGTTTTGTCAAAATCATGCAAGCCATGGAACAATATTAAAGTACAGAATAGTAATGTATGATTCATAATTTCATCAACTTTGCCGAAATGGCCAAGAAATGAACTATGTACATATTACATATGTATACGATATTTGCCTGATTGTGTTTCCTGGTATGGAAGGGAATAGGTAGAATTTACAATAGCTTTCACCGCAAGCAATCAAGGCGGAAACACGCATTTCCGCCTTGAGTTTTTTAATGCATGCTTTTCATCTCTGTTTATCATTATCACAAGACAGATAGAGAGTTATGTTGTTGGTAAAGGTAATATCCCAATTCTATGTATGTAGTATACTACCAACCTACCTAAGGTTATATTATCCTTGCATGTGTTTGATGTTTGTAATCTGCTACGGTGTTTGTGTATAGCATGGCAGTAGGGGAAAACAAAGTTCATTCCATTATTCACAACAATGATTTAGGAACAGAATGGTTTTGTTTTTGTCATACTACAGCATATGCCTCATGTATATTTCAGTTTGAACCAGAAAACGTAACGTTACAATTTAAATGTATATATTTAGCAGTTAGGAATTGTATAATAATGAGTAGTTCGACTTTGTCCCTCTGTGTACTATGCTCATGTTATTCACAATAACTAACATGGTATACCTTTTCTCTATATTGCCTAAGCTGTAACGTTTGTGCTCCATGAAATAAGGTATTCAACGAAGCACATTATAAAGTCTACAATTTGAACTCCTCTGTCATGTCACAGCCATAACCACTCTTTTGTAAATTGTAAACTTGCTATTCGTACGTAATGACAATGACACAATCCAAAGCACGTAGTGAGTAAACTTTGTTTTTCAGGAAAATCTGTTTTAAAGCTTATGCAACATTGCAAATACTTTTTCTAGTAAAATATTTAATATATTTGCGTCCTGCTCATCCCGTATAGAAAGAGTTAAGCCAAGTCATACGTTTTAAGTGGCAGATGTGTTGTCTCGTCATTGTATTTCTATTTGACTATTCAGGAATAGGATGATGACTTTGCTAAACATGAATCTCTATTTTGCTAACTCAATTCCCCATTGTGGAATCACGAAACCCATATGTTGTTTATTCCCAATGTAGTTTCCTACCAAGGTAGGTAACTCTCTAACTAAAATTAAATAGAATTCAAATTGGATTTCCTCGTCCTCAGTTCCCCACTAGCGAACATCTAATAATATGTAAACCTGTTTCGCCATAGTATGTATGAACTGAAATACATTTATCTGAATGCCTGAATTGAATTCTCTTTAGAATCCACACCCTGGATTGAATAGTTGAATACTGTGTGCATTTATCATACGTATATAGTTACAATGTCATCATTTGTGTATTTATTTTGTAGAAGAGTTGATTGTTAGGATGCCTGTAAAGTCAAACTAGCGGAATGGTGCTAAGAGTGGTATACACTATTATTAGGATGTATTTTAAGAAGAAATGTACACATAGAATGAAAAATGACAGGTGGGATGTTAAGCCTTTGAAGTCTCAAGACGAAATTGCTTACATCTTCAAGAGGGAAGCCATAGCAGTCAGCAATTTTCTGATAGAGCTCCTTAACATTGGAAAATCCGGAGATAAGTCCTGTAGGGCTTCCTTGAGCTTGCTGACAGTGGAACACTAATTTAGGCTTTGAGACAGGAGCACGAGGTTCTGCCCTGTTGGCCATTTCAACTTCAACGTCTACTTTATGTCCGTTTGCAGTGCCATTCTTTTGTCCTCCGTTGCTTTTGATACTATTGTTGTTCGCACGATTATTATGCCCGTTTCTTGGTGGAGGAGTTGGAGGAGCATTCAGCTCCGATCCTTTGTCCTTATTCTTACTGAACAAAGGCATTATGATAAATCTTCTTCTGTGAATTCCGATAAACCAGAATTCGCTGCACTTGTATAGTATTTGAATATCTCCTCTTTAGAAATTCCTGAAAATTGCCACTAATTGTAATTGCCAGAAGATTTCCCTGAATTCTTGAGGTTTATTTATTGTACGATCAGTTAATTGCACGTTAGTGCTCTTCAGCTCACTTCACTAGAGTTTACTTTGATTTGGAGGAATTCACAGAAAGGTACAATACAATAAAAACGTACATGCACCTAACAATTGAAATCAAATCCAATTTAAATCAAGTCAAGACCAAGAATAATAATAATGTAATAAGATGAATAATAAAACTGTTATTATTAATCAAAGGAAAGAATCGCAGCGTGTTTTACACTAGATAGAGTACAGCATTAAGCGATGCTGAAAAATGTTGAAATTTCTACACGATTGGGTGCAGAAACTGCGACATAGGTAGATTAGCTACCTTATGTAGATGTTCGTATTGTAGTTGGTTATTGGCAGTACTAAAAACCAAAGCAGACTCACTGAAAGAAACTTGGCTTGCTTTTGAGTGCAAGGACGATGGAGTAGAAATGGGTCGTTTATCAGAATCTGTCTCACTGAACACACACAACTTTCAGTACTATTACATTCAGCAGTACGTACCTATGTAGGTAATATGCTTACTAAAACTGTTTTATGTCATACTCAAAATTAGCGAATTTTTCTGATAAAGTCTAATCAAACCACTAATGGATTACACTGATGCTTATTATAAAAGTCTTATCTTTACGACTCACGGTTGCATTGTATCATTCTATTTACACAACACACTGTATTCATACACGTACTACAGTAATACACTATCTTCACTATTCAATCGCGTATCTACCCTTGCATTGCATGTTAAGTATGTTCAATCCACAATTAATGTACCTTTGCCTCGCTAGCACTACTGGTACTGCTCACTTGGCATATGTAATAATATTATTTATTACATAAAGTATTATAATAATGGTAATATAATACAGAGTTATTTTTTAACCATTATCTGTTTAAATATGTAAATATCGATTACTCGGTAAAGAACATAGAGAACAGAACACTGGTGTATATTTACTTTACAGAAACAATCGTTGGTAATCACACGCTTCTTTACAGTAGGTATTCTTCAGTAGTGTCATTTGATTTGATTGTCAATAGTAAAATTATTGGGGTTAGATTCAAAAGTCTGCAAACAAAGGTTAAACGATGAGAAAACAATTAAATAAATTCCATTCCACAGTTCGCAATGTAAACTAAACACTGATTTGATTAGATAGGTTATTTAAGTACTTGGCAATTAATCATAACTTTGAGAGGAAGGTGAATGATTTGAGTTTGATTTGACAATCTCAAAAGGAACAAAAAATTATGGAAATCTTAAGTGTTAATCTAAATTTTGAGTGTATCACAAACAGGGCAGGATTATCTATTTATAATTGTGAAGAAATCTGTAATGTGTTAAATCACAAAGGAGAGTAATAATTATTAAGTACGGTACAAGGAGATTGATTGTATAAATTGAATCAAAGGAAATTGACAAATCTCTTATTTACACAATAAACCGTAGCCAATTAAATTTTTAGTAGTGGAGATGTAGATAGTGTATCTATATTTGGGTAATGATCCATTTGAATTTAAAGTAAGTGAGGCAGGACACGATTGGTTTGAAGAAATGTGTACAGTCATAGTTTACGTTAGTTGATTTATTTATTGACTATTGTCTCACGGCACTGTTAATATTAGTAACTATATAATTCCCAGTTCACAAGAATCACAAAGGTAAACTCGTCAAGCTGCGAATTAACTTGTCTCGTTGAGACTTGAAGAAACGAAATAAACGAAACCAAAGAAAACCACTTGAGTCTTGAGTTGTGTCTAATATTACTTAAGTAGGTATGCACCATGTACCTTAAAAAATCTTGTGTAAAAGTGTAAATGTAAACACATCACATAATTGTGATTTTTATTATGGTCACAGTTGCTTTGCTTGCTCTTATTACATAGGCACGTCTGGTCATGTATATTATAACATAGGGAGACTGACTATTGCAAATAAACTAAAGGTAAGACACGTACTTGCATTTACTTACAGAGAGCACAGTACACTCGATGAATATGAAATTGCATTATTGTGTTTTACCAGACCACGAATTCATAAATAACGAAATACCAATACATACATACTATAAGTAGTGGGTTTGAGTAGAAATGCAATAGTAGTACACATGTGCATGCAAAATAAACTAGGAGTAAAGGTATATTTGTAATAAAATTAATTTATGTGTATGTGCTGTATGTGAAGTTGTTGAGGTACCTAATAGATAGTTTGGGAAGAGAGGATTGATTGCAAAAGAGAGCTCGGTGGGTGAATTAATACTAACTTTGCTGTAACATGTTGTTACTAGTACTGTTGCTTCAGTTCACTCTACGGCTGCACTTAATACATGCTACGTGAAATAAACTAGCAAACCATATCATAAACATTGGTCTATGGGCTAGAATGAATAATGCAAGTGAATTTCATCCCGTCCTGGGGAAAGGGAAAGAGTTACACCTTATTGTTGCTTTGCCTTTGCTCGCATGCATCAACCTGGCCTGATATACAAGCGATACCAAACAAAAATGCATTTTAGTAGCAACTAGGCAGTAGCTACTCAAAAATTACATTATTAGTCTTGCACATCACAATACCAACTAGTTTACTCTCCTGCAATACAATACACCTTTAGCTTTATCTCCAAGTTATATTAGTTCCTAAAATAAAAACCAATGCACAGCAAATCAACAATCGGCGAAAACTTTACTTCTAATCCAATCCAACCAAGTCCATACCTGTTCTATTCAGTTAACTTAGCATTCACACCGGTCCTGGTGCTAAGTAGCTTGTTGTCTCTCAAAAATACAATCCGACTCAATCATTACTTTGCTTTTACTAATTTTGGTTTTGTTTTATGTAAAATAGTATAGATTAGGATCTCTATACCTACTTACACATCCACCAAAGATAGGATATGCAAGCAAACCCCATTACATAACGTTGCCTTGAATTTTTTCAAGTTTCCTCTTAATAATGAAACATATCCATAAATAGCAGCAGTTAAGCGAACGAAAAGTTACAGACTCCCATTATATACACCTATTATGTATTCTCTTAAATTAAAATCACCTAATAATTAATTATACTGGGCTTCAATAAATTCCTGTCAGAATGAAAATCAATGCCTGCCCATATACCCATTAGAATCACATAAAGTGATGCCTCTTCTCTACCGTATGCAATGTTTGAGGAAAAAAATTTTGATTCTGACAAACTATTGCATTTTCAAAATGCTCTTTAAGCTGATTAACAAAAATAGAGGTTTCTAGCCAATGTATAGTTAAAAAGTATCATTTTCTATTTTACTTAAACTAGGAGTATTTTGAGGGTTGATTTCATTGCAATGCATATCCAACCAATTGTAGGTAATTTACGAACAACACAAAGTAAATGGTTTAGTGAGTCTATCATCATTGTCTCTGTCAGTTCTGGATGGTTGTAGTAATAATGCAATAGGGAGCTAGCTGCAAAAGTACTCTGATACTCTGATTTACACACAACACATCATAATCAACAATGCAAGACCACTAGATTGCCAAGTTATAGATATATCAAAGAATATAGACAATAGAACAAATTACACACCTATGGTAAGCACACCAGAGCACAAAAAGTGTGAATACCTGCTGGTTACACATTTGTATACGTATAAAAGCTGCTGATATGGTACATGGTTTATATTTTGGTTTTTATACCGAGAGATATATGCATATTGCAATATTAGTTACTATTCGTAGAGGTGGGTAGCAGAAATACAATAGTTGTTGAATTTTTAGTTAAATTCTGCTGTCTGGTTATTGTTGCGTTTGCATTGCCATATATAATCTTCAGTTCAGTGTGCATACAATGCTTGCTATGACTTATTTTCATTATTGTAAAGATAGGTAGATAATGGCTGCAATTCATGAAACAGAACTGGCTGCAATGGAATGAGTATTGTTGTAGTAATATATATTTGAATTGACTTTGCACATAAGAGAACACAGAGTAGGGGAAGTCAAGCATCGTCTCGCTACGATGCACTTGTATATTCTGCGTCCCATGAGTTGATGTGTCATTTTATTCCTCCGGTAGAATTGCTATAATGTGATGTGCTAGCAAATCACATTTAATAGGTTGGGAATGAGATGCGACGATTCTTTTGATATACTTTTGTTACTTTTTGGTTCACTGCATTGACTTTGTCTGCGAAAACTGTTTAAACTTACGTAGAGAGCAAAAGAGGTACTATGCAGTACTCTGTACTAATAAGATGCATGTAGATATTAGTATATATAGGTAGATGGATTCTGAATACTCTTTAGATTTATATCTAGTATAAGTAACCCTAGACTAACGTCATTTGTGTCCCATTATGGTTTGTGAGGAGGATTCGATTGTTGAGTCGAAATCAGAAACGTATACGATATAAGTCATGGTATTTATTGCATGTTGTACTGGTATCATGCAAAAATGGTTTTCTATGCATAATAAAACCAATAGCTTATATATTACAATATGGTGTAGCTTTGAGTGAAACACCAAAAAATTCAACTTTTTAACAACACGAAGATATTTAGTTCTATCCTTCATGCATTTTGAAGGATGGTAAAACCACAAACAGTGAAATGGTTGACACAGGATTGTAAAAAATACCACAGGACAGATACCAGATACACTCGGACTTAAATTAACTAATATAGAAGAGTATTGCGAATAATACACGGCCTGATAAAGTATACCGTATAGCAATTCCATTATTTCTGTGTGGACGAGGGAAGATGTTCAGATGTTCATGCATGCATAATAACAGTGTTCAGCACTTATCGCTAGTTATTTTCATGTTATGTATAAGAACTAGACAGAATTGGCTTAAGAAACTCCTGTAGAAATTCTGATGATGTATACGAGAGGTGATACCAAAATTAAACAGTTCCTAGATCCTATTATATGTAGAATACAAATCTCTGATTTGTATAGGTGTGAAGTTGTCATTTGAAAACTCAACCCTTATTGTTGTGATGAAATTGAAATGTAATGCAAGAGAACATGAATGCACGTAAACCGACAAACTGTCACTTTCGCAAGATTAAAGATAGATAGGTACTTAAGTGTATGCATCAGATAGTGCATAGTGGCTCCTTTGTAAACGAATCTTCTTCGAGATTCGAGACAATTTGCTTTTTAAGAACGAAGAATAAAAATAAATGGTGCATGATGACAACTTTCTTAATGGGTGAACACAATGAGAATGAGAAGCACTGCTACTCAACCATTAGGCTGTCAACTCAATACAGACAACAAAAACATACTTCAAATATTCAAAACCCATTAGTAATAGGTAGATTAAATGCAATTTGTAAACACAGAATCATTTTTATAATTACATAGAAAGTTTGGTCGAATAATAGCCTTAATTCAATTCGCAATTTACATTTAAATATTTAGGGAGCAATTAGGGGTCCCATTGTTTATGCCACAAGAAATCACAACAGCTGTATACTGGGAAATTTCCTTGTAAAAGTTTTATTAAGATAACTTTTGTTTTCATACAGCAATAAATCAGAAGTTAATCAGGCAAGGAATTTACTTGATGGCCTTGGCGGATTTGCGTCCAAGCTTTGGCTCCGTGAAACCATGCCTGTTAAAAAGTAATAAATATTTTATTAATACTGCTTCAAACTAAACCAAATTATGACGCTCACAACTAATAGCAAAGCATTTTCGACATTACTATGAATGTCTATGAACTAGCAGAATCTCATAATTGCAATGTTCCTATAATTTTTTCCAATTCCCATACAAGAATAGCATCAGTATCAGTATACTGGACAAATAGGATAAAATAAGTGTTCACTTACTTAAAGCGGCGGCGAACGACCTTGAGGTAACGAATACGTCCAGTGCCGGTAGTCTTCCTTCTTTGAGCTTTTATGCTCCAGTTGTCTAAATAAATAAAGTATAATTTAGACAAAATTTAGACAAATAAAATCCCAAATAACTTTATTACTCATTATCATATTTACTGTTAATGCTGAAGAATTAGCATAATTAGCTCTTCGAACTTAATTGGTTAACAATAAACCTTGCAAAATTACTTTACTGTTTACAGCACAGTGAACAACTTTAGGCTTTACATTTCACAGCAAATTAACATTGGAAAGTATTTAGTTAGACTTTAGTTTGAGCATATTAAAATATTTGTACGTACGCACAGGTATTTAACGAGTATTTAACTCAGTGTTTATGACATATACACACATGCATCATTAATGCTCTAGAAATATTGAAATGTCATTATTAACATAAAGTTTGTCATTTGCTGTCGCTTATTTAATGCTTGCAATAGGAATAAAATCGAAAAAATACTGTAATATTCTATTCATTAGTGCAACTTTAAATATGGGGATTTAGATTTAACCGCAAACCCCATTAAAACTGAAAAAAGTATTATGGTTTACACTTGCATAAATGTTTACGAAATTACGCACATCACAGCCTCAAAAATAAATAAAACTGCAAAACAGATGACAAAAAACAAAAACTTTTTTGAACTTACAATGCCTTAACTTTGCTTTAGGATAACCACATTGTGCACAGGCACACTTTTGAATGTGATAAGATGACCGACCGCATCTTCGACACAAAGTATGGGTCTTATTACGCCGCTTTCCAAAACTTGATGTTCCTTTCGTCTACATATATTATAAAATATATATTAATGTTTTAAATTATGAAATTTCGATAACATTTCATGTGAAAATTCGAATTACCAGAACTTACCATTTTGACGACTTTAGTGCTGCTCTACAACTTCAGTTTATAAGCACGCCTCAGTCTTTTAGCAAGAAGTAGTTCAAGACTTGTGCACAGTCCGCTCTTCAGTTCAAGCAAGAGTGCAAAACGCAAACGAGCTAACTCATTAGAGAATATCGTAGATGGCGGATAAATGGCTCCAAGAATGTTGGCGATTTCCGACTTCCGAACCTTACCATTGTGGCATCTGATTTCTGTTATCTTATATTTTAAGTTAGAGCTAATGCGATTGCTTATGCAGCTCTATGCTTTATCAATTTTAAATTGAAATGCATGACTAATTTCGCAATTTATTATGCAAAAAATAAGTAATCCAAAGATATTCATTTATTTTTAATTTTATTTCACTTTTTAACACCAAAAACAAAAACGATATAACTGACAATGAGAACATTACATATACTTAGGTATACATGTATTTATATACTTATCATTGTATTTATGTATGCATACATACTAATAATTACATATATATTTATTACATATATTGAAACAAATACCTATTTTAAATATTGTAACAAAATCATATTTAGTAGTTAGAGGAGCACATGTGTATTGGCTTTTCGTGTATTGAGTGGTTTTTATTCAATATAATACATTGGAAATCCATAGTTAACTTACCGTATACAGTACACAGACATAATAATATGAGATGAAATTGATTAACTGCAAATATATAATTATACAAAGACATAAATAATACTTACGAAATTTGAAACTAAAACATCTACGACAAATTGTTCAAGTATAATATTTGAAAGATATTCTAATTCTAATTGATTCCGTAAACATTATGTAATGGCTGCATCATGGTAATATAATATTTTTGGTATATCTGTATATTATGTAATACCTAATTTTAATTGTATGAATTAACTGCAGTATTTGAGTAGAGATAGGAAAATGCGTACATATACAATATTAGTCATGCAATATGCTCAACTTTCAAAATGTATCTATCATATAATATTTATTCAACTCTATCTATGTCATTTCGTTTATTTAGTAACGTAGAATAGAATAGATGCAACAATACATTACATGTATACATATTCACATAATAATTAAAGCTTTTCACAAGTTCCCAACATAATATTTAGATTCTTAAGTAAATTTCAAGTATTTTAGTTACACTTATCATTGTTTAAATTAGTACAGTACAGAATACAGTTTAGTAACTTGTTTTCACAATCTATTTGATTTCTCACCTAACCTTCCGTTATGTATACTTAATATTGTTAGCTTAACGTTTCCAACTCTCTAGTAAGACGTTTGCAAATAATTTCCGGAAAGTATTTGCCTAAACTGTATAAAAATCTCCACTTAAATTTCAAAGTATATATTTTTCTAATTTACTGTAATGTTTGTTACATAATAATTGTACATGAATTTTCAAGCCAGGATTTAGACATAAATTGAGAACAGGAAAAGAAAACGTTGGGACTAGCCATTCACTTCCTTTACGATTATTTGAATTAACAAACAATTATGATACAGTAGCACACAAAGCAACTTTTGCAAATTGCAAGTTGAGTTGCTATAAAAATTACCATCGTTGGGATTGAAATGGATTGTGAATGCAAATTTTAGTGATTTGCAAACACGCGTGCTTCTACCAAGTATTTGAAATATTTTAATATAGATTTACTTATCTAACTCGCCTATGATATCTCTACTAACACCTATACATATAGTACATAATTGTATATAGGTATTAGGTACTTCGTAATTCTATTTATAAAACACTTTGACTTGGCTTCTTTGACTCATTTAAATCCGCATCCTCACTTCACACACTTATACTTAGTATACAGTACACTAAATCTATTTCTCTGTCATCTTTAACATATTGACTTTGTTATTATTTATTAGTAGTATAACAGTTGTGGAATGAGTTTTTAAAAAATTCATTGGAAACAAAATTGCATTGCTACTGCTATTTCTATTTTGTGTAATTGATTGATTCGCTTTTTATATAATAATCGAAATTTTGCGAAGTTTTATATATGACTCAGCTAATCTCTGACTTACAATCACACAACTAACGACGACTTTGGTTCGTACCTACCTACTATTTCACATCGAAACAATGTAATCGAGATTCTAAATTATGTCACTGTCAATTTGTTTTCAGTTGCAAAAAATTAATATAGAATTTTAATGAGCTGTTCAAGTGACATGGCATGACATGACAATATTATCGAAGACTCCAGGCTACAATAACACACCCGGTCTACGTTATGCTAATGAAACATGAATTTCATTTCATACTGTATAGTAGAACTAACGTTTTTTGTATACGTATTGTATAGTGAACAAATTGGGGATTGATAAATTATTATTTCATTGGTTTTTTTGGATGGGGTTTTTGACAATATTTTTTGTGATTGATATTTAGTTAAAAAGATGGATGGATGGATTTGAGATTTAATTAATCTACTCCATGCCTTGATATTGAATTAGATTTGGATTTTTGTTTGTTTGTATGTTACTCATTTATTCTGTACTGATTACCTGACTGACTACAAAACCTGTATTAATTAGAATACAGAAAACTGGACGTATCATAACCCCTCATCAATCTATATCTTACCTTTTCATCACAAACAATTTAATCCATATTTAAATAGTACTTTCCAACCTGTATGCTAGTGTTTTAACAAATAATAAAACTCAGGCAGTACTTTTAACAATCAAAATCAACAAACTATAAACACAAAGTTATCAATACACTTTATTAATTGGTATACGATTCTGGGAAAAGTTGCAGTGCAAGTAACAGGGATATAATTTCTGTGTTCAAGTACATTAATTAATTAGTACAGTACAGTACGTTGGTGTAGACAGGTAAACGTAACAAAAATACAAACTACTAAATCACCTATTCTAAAACTTAGTAATAAATGTACTTTACAGATAGTCCACTTATGCGTATATTTTTAATCACTGATTGGAAGCAAACTCAATTTCCTTGGACATGGAAAACAACATATAGTAACTTAGTATTTAACACTATAGATAAACACACCACGCAGGAACTTATTTTATTATTCTAGTCGGAGACTCGTAGAAAAATGAGATTTCTCATTAACTTTTGAGATTTACGTAAAACGAACCATTCGGTTTCTCTTATTTAATGGCACAACAAATACATTACGATGTTTTATATTTTTCCCTATATTTAGTAATGTGCTCGGCCCTCCCTTATTTAAAGTGAACACTATCGTATTTAGCATTTAACATGTATCCATGTTTTACAATTAAGTAATGAATCAGTATATGTTTAACACTTAAATGTAAATTATAAACGCCTAGCTGCGTAGACTTAACATTTGGCAAGTAGCAATGGAACAACAAATAGAATCTTTTAGGATGCATTCAGCATCTCAATAACACAATTTCATCATTTCACTAACTTTTCATGTTTAATACATTTATCAATTTTTACACCTGGTTTTTCTTTAATCTCCCTTCATTAATTAACTTATTGACAATTAGTTTTTATGGCTAATCAAAAATCTTCCATTAATATATTCTTGTAATTAAATGCCCTGCTTTATGGCAAGATAATTTATGGACACATATTTTCAGGTAATTTACATAATTTTTAGATAATTTCGCCAATACTTTTTAGAAAGTTGCATTGATGTCCACTTTTTGGCTATTTTTTTAATTTAGTATTAAAATCATTGTTCTTTTCATATGTGCACAAATGTCATACGAAGAACAAATTTTTCTATTAGTGTTTTAACAATAGTAAAACTACTAATGTATATTTAAATGAAAATATACTTGCTCAGTTGAATAGCATACCATTGTAATCGCAAATTAGAAAATGAATATACATAAGTAGTAGTAATTAATTGACGAAGGTGACTATACCTACTGGCTAGAATCACAACAATGTTTCACTATTACACTATTCGCTTTACAGGTAATAGTAACTAATTATAAATAGGCATACGAAGTACATACGCAAATAATTAGAATTAATTAGCACTGTCCTTGTGTATATGAGTAATAATAAAGTAGGTTTGCAGTATTTCAGATACAAATAAAATCTCAAGCGATAATAATCACAATATTCGCTTCTTAATAGCTAATCAAGTCAATTGCATCGCTTATAATTAAGTATAATAGTAATAATTAGCACGTACATATACATTTGCGTAATGTAATGTGGCACGAGTACTAAAATTCGTCACTAATAATTAGTTGCACTAAATACCTTTACAGATATTGATACACAAAAATGATTGGAAAATTTACAATTAGAATACGAGAAGAAGTACATAGAATAACAGGTGCCAGAATTACAAAAATGATTGATATTGAATCTTTGACTAATCTAACTTAAATATGAGTTGAAATAAGTAGACAATAAAACTTGTTTTACATATAATTGACAATGCATTTTGATATATAGAATGACGAACGAGATGTACTATAATTAATAGATAACAGTACAGTACAGAGTAAATTGGAACGTTATTAGTTGTTTTATGGCATTTGTGACGTCAACAGAAACAAGGGGTTGAGTTATGTAATGCTATTTATTATATTTATGACTGTAATAATACATACAATAGAGCAATGGAAAAGTAGAAGATGAGTTGTTTTCTGTTTCTATGAGTCCATTACATAAGTAAATAGCATAACACGTCAGTATGATTGTTTCCTTTCTTAATATCTTAAAACTTGGTTTACCTTAGCTAAACTTCAACCGTGAACTGCAGTTTGGTGTAATTTACGAAGAATTTCGTTCATTTCGGTCTGGTTTTCGATCTGAGTGCGAGTAGTTTAGTTGATGTGTAGCGTAAGGTAAAAGGTACTAAGTTTAAAGTTTGGAAATGGAATTTGTTTGTTTGTAAGTAACTGACTTGCACTCCTTCTTGTTATATTCGAAGATCTGTTTCTGTGGAACTTTGTTTTTCTCTATCTCTACTGTATGTATAGTAGTTAGTAGTAGTTGTAGTGTTTCTGTAGATTTTAAATAGTTCAGCCTTATCTCTATGCTCCTGTCTATACGTACTCATTGACGCCTAGGCTATTCGTCAGCGGCTCTTGTGCCTAAAAGATCAAGAGAAAAAAGATTCGATTAAAAGTTTTTCAGCGTCCAGGGAAAGGCAAAGGGGAGATTAGTCTTGAAGGAAAAAGAATAAGCCATAGGGCAAGACTCAATAATTAGTTTAGCAACAAGAGAGAACACAGTTGGCTAAAAGTTGGATGGTTCCCTAAGAACTCAGATGAGATGGGAAAGATAAGATACGAAAGAGAATTCAACCGAGTGAACTTGGCTCATTCATAGTAGCAACGTACTAAAGTATACATACCAAGGAAAATAAAGGTAATAGCTCTTTTACAAAAGGAATGACTTATCGTTACAGAATGAGAGAGAGAAAGCGTGAAGAAAAGAATGGGAATTATTTGGAATTAGTGTTACTACTACGTTACTACTATTACTGTACGTTCACAAAGGTAATAGGTACTACCTCTAGTTGATTTCACTGACTTTCCGACGTAAATAATGTATAAAGGATCTCTATGCTACAATATAAATTGGATACGGAAATAATCGAACTGTTATATTAGTTAATTAATTGTATCATAATATAAGAAACGGAAATATACAAGAAGATGAGAAATGGAGAAAGTCAAGTGAGAATAAGTAAGGTGCGAGAAAGCAAATGGCGAAAGGCAATGTTAACTTACCACAGGATCGAAATATCCAAAATGCTACTCAGCACGAGTGCATGGCAAAGAACAAAGTGAAGCCAATAACCCAATTAATTACATACTGTGTGAGTTTGTGAGTAGACTAGATCGACTACATATACACTAGTAGACAGACTAATAAACTACCAACTAGTATCTTCTACTAATATTCTCATCATGTGATCACTAACTATCAACTATCACCAGTGCTAATCATACATACGATACTGGTACATACTTTTCATCGTCAGTTTGAGTTTGTTCAGGGCATGGCACGGTCTGCTCTTATTACCAACTTTTTCCCCTTTAGGCTTTACTTATTTATTATATAAGTACTTACTCCAGTATGTGGTAATAGTAGTACATTAAGCCACGCCAGGCTAGACTAAACACTAGCCTTTCATCATCTTTACTTACGTCGTAATATACTGCAACAAATATTTAATACTACTTAATTACTTTTATGTAGGTAGTTGTATTACACTACATCTAATATTATTTACAGAACAAGAACAGACCTAACCAGACCCTGTTCCATTTGGCTGTATTTTGGCAAATGTGATTTGGTTAATAAATAATTAGGTTTACCTCTCTGCACAGTTAAGTACTCTACTTGCATTTACGTTGTATTGTAGTAGAAATCGTGTTTTACCAAATAAAATCTTTTTAGAAAACTTTCCCAGAAATTTAAAATTCACCTACGTATCTGTGTACAAATGTTTATGTAGTACGAATACTAGTAATAAGAGCAATAGTTTTGTCATAAAACGTTTATAAAACTATTGATGAGTTAAATCATTGTATTTATGGTTTATGTAGTACATACTTCAGCTATTACTACTCCTATATAGTAAATATTCTAAAAGTAAGTTTAGGAATATAACTTGTAAGAACTTGAATATTTGAAAGAAAAGAGTGTGCCACGTGTATATCTGTCCATAAACCTGAATACATGTGCGTGTCAACTTGTTAAACTGAATGTGCTGGTGTGGTTGTTAAGTAAACAGTTGCGTTTGACTGGTGAGAGAATTGTGGAAGAAGGTGTGAGTAAGTCAGGTGAAATGAGCAGTGAAAGTGGTATTAAATATATACAGAGTATAATATAGTAGTAGTACTAAAGATAAGTAGAGAGGAGCGTAGACAAGATAGCTGTAGCTATAGTATTAGAATAGTGGAATGGAAACACAAGTTATAGTAAGATTGTAAGTGATTAGTGGCAATGGCTGTTATTAGGTGACATGACATGTTGTGACATGGCCAATTTCTCCCGTCCCCGATAAAAGTGAGCGAGAGGATCATAGTTGTAATGAGGTTGATGGGAGGACAGACTTACTTCTTCCGTGATGGTGGCTGGGTAACTTTTGTGGAAGCCTCGGTTCTTCTCAATAGAGATGTGATGATCTTCTGTGGTCGTCTTCCGATAAACAGGATTATCAAAGTTCATGCTATCACCACTCTTAGACAAGAAAGTTCGGTAGAGTACAAACGCCACCTGAGACACATACAAATACACCGAATGTTACTCACTCGCAGTTCTCTCTCTTAGCAGCATCTTTAACACTCTAGAATGAAATGTACCGGAGTTACCACCAAAACAAGTACACCGAGTGCGGACAAAGTGCCAACCACGATTCCTGTTATAGTCCCATTGTCCGCCTCGCTGATTCCACTCCGAGGGTAGTTCTCACTCTGCTGATGCTTGTTCAATCCTGTTAAATACGAGCATAGACATTATTACATAACTATACGCACCCAACACTGCACACAAACAGAAAGCAAGCGAATACTTTTACTTTTATTATTATTACAGAGGTGCTAACTAAATAACGACTTTTCCCTGTACTTGCACTTTCTTTGTATTTACTTCAAATCTAGAAGCTATTCTACAGTACACACTTTCTCCAAAAAAACATTTCCACCTACATATACAGAAAACAAAAATATATCCAAGGTACGTTACTTTTACTTTGCTGTGAAATCTACCTTTACGTTATTTTAGTAAGTGCATATTCCGGGAAAATCCTTTTTCTGTGCTACTTATTCTATTTTGATGAACCAAATTCAACTTGCAATAGAGATGCTCACAAAAGCCTATAAAATTCCATTAAAAGCATTTATGTAACGATTCTTTGAATACGCCTCCGCACTAAAGTCCATTAGCAACTCAACAACAAAGTTTTAACTATATAAACAGAAACTGAAAGCTCTGCAAAATACAAATAAACAAACAAAATTTCAAACCCCAGTAGCGTACCATTAAGCAAAATGCAATCACCGTTTCCAGATAAAAATAAAATAAACACCTCATGCAAGAGTAATTGTGTTTGCGTGGTTGGGGCAGGATAGCCCACCAAAAGAACACAGTATGTATTCTACGTATTATAGAAACCATGTAGGCATTATTGTTTATATAATTAGGGAGAAGAAGGGGAAGCGGAGATTTCTACATACTGGTTGGTCATTTTACTTATAGGAAGTACCTGACTCTGCGGGTATGATTCTTTGTACTTCATTTGAGAGCTCAGCAGGAGAGCGATTGGACTCACGATCCCGTGCAGAAGGTGACCTCGGGTGAGACTCCCATGTCAAATTATTGTTCGTAATTTCTCCAGTAACTTTTCCGTTCATGCCTTCCTCTTCATTTCCTACACCGTCCAAATCGCTTTTGTGTGAATGATGATGGTGCATATTGTGAGCTGTTATCATGACCAGGCATATATGCATTCAATACAGTTATTCCCAAGTCAATTCAATACAGGACAAAGGCACAAAAGATAAAAACAAACACATTTTCTAAGATAGTACATTACAAAACATTAAATAATATATCCCAATACTAACACTCCCATGTTTTCCCTCATTTAATCCCTACAGTACAGCCAATACATTTAAAACATGCCCTTGAGTCCCCACATTTTAACATCCACTATAACTATAACCTAATTAGACCCAGTGTACTTACATAACAATAATTTCCATCTAATTATTGCTTTGCATCAATTCAATTGATATTGTGTACATTAAATAACCTAATTAAAATTATGTCTTTGAATGATGCAAACCCAATTATTTTCCCTCAAGTAAGCTTTCATTAAATCTCCCGCAACGTAGGTAAAAGCATTTGATAACTTTCGTTAATACATGCTATCATCTTAATTTCCCGAAGCATTGAAACTAAAAATAGCAACTGTGCCTGTGTATGATGTCCAATCAAAGGCCAAATTTAAATCATATTATTTTCCATCAGGGTCACAATAAGGGATGTAACTTGCGTATGCATATTACATGCAAAGTAAATCAAAAGCCGAATGTTTTACGTCACATTCAATTAGCTTTTGTTCTCACAAAGAACATTACATTGTATGGTTTGACATTAGCCTTTGTGCTAATTATCTGATCTCTGGGAGAGATGATTCTTTGAATTGTATCTATCTATCCCCCTATTCATTAGGTAGGTAGGTAGCATTTAATACATACGCAAGTCTGCAGTATATATAAACTGGTATTACATTTTACGTGTAATATGTTAATAGTGGAACTAGACAAAAGGCAGGAGAAACTAACTAACCGTTGCGTCCTTAGGTAAAGTATGCAGAATAGAGATTTAGATAGAATAATGTAGGTATTTACATTTTACATGAAGGCATTATCAGTAAATGTATCTGAATAAGTAGCGATGCACCTATCTATTGGTCTATCTTTACACTGCACTAGACATTAGACGGTAGCTACATATACATTAAAAGTGTTACATACTTAGAGTATGTAGCACTCTTTCCCCGTCGTATGTACTATTAGTTTGACTTTAGTACTTGAGTCGTAACTCGTGAAAACTCTGAAAACAGAGCAGTATGTTTAGTTGAAGTAGTGGAACTTGTTCAACTACTACATACAAAACTACTCCTCTCTTCTTCATTCCCAATAATTCAAGTTAGAAGTTAATTAGATTTCCTTCCTACATGCTTTCTCTTCTAAAGCCATCAAATACATAAAGTACATAGCCTAATACTGCCTCAGCCCTGCTGCTATGTACATTACTAATAAAGGAGAAAGTACTTATACTAAACATATAGGAATAGTTATACCACACGTTAAGTATAGGGAAATTAATAAATAGTAGGTACTCAACCCAGTTAAGTAAAGTTCCCTATGTACGATCTATGGCTCCTCTTGTTACAAATAGGATGGCTTAGTATTTAACAACCGTATAAAATGGTGGAAGGGAAAACTAGGACGAGAACGATGTAAAGAGTCAGCCCAGAGTTATTATCTGATGTTTCCTTCTCTAATAAAGATACTGTAAATGATATTGTTTTGTAATGCTACCCAAATGCCCAAATAAACTACCAAAGAATGTAGTTCTGCCATGCAGTTAAAACAAACCTGGATCTGGTGAACAGTTTTGTCCATCTTGAGAGAGGATGCTGCCATCAGGGCATGCACACGAGATGAGAGGAGATCGACTGTTGATTTTCGGTGCAGGGAGACACAAATGAGAGCAGCGACCATTTAATGGAGTACAATGATTCTCTCCATCGGGCTGACGGTATGCGTGGTACACATGCACAGACATTACATGCTTCACCTGCAATGCAACCATCAACTCATCAACATCGGTTCTATGCATATTCTCAAAGTGTACATATGTGTACACATACTTCAGCCTCTTTCATTCACTCTCCCTCACTAATTGAGTGAACATGAGTAAAGAGACAAACTTTTAGCTAATTTCCTCTTATCAACATATTCATGACTCCGGCACTAATTCAATAACCAAAATTATTACATCGGGCTTTCACTCTCTATCGTTATGCATCAATGACAACGACTACAACATATTAAACTCACAAATACTTACTACCGTTTACTACACTTAGGATAATGAATCGTAATTCCATCAATGCATACACAAGTTATGTGCTTACGTTCTGTTCATCTCATTTCAACAAAATACTTTCACCAAGTGAATTTGCTTATTCTTATACACTTGAAATTGTTTTTAGCAGAAATAATTTCAACGAAATTACAAAAAGGAATTATCAAAGCAAAGAAAATCCTGCTCCGATCTAATATGTACAAAAACAAGACAAAAAGACAAAAATGTAATTTACTTTTTAAACTTTACATTACTTTCATTGCGAAGCACAGCTTCCATGTATATTAAATATACTGTGAAATATTATTGCTTCTACTTACCAACATAGGTAAATTCAAATCAAAGCAATATGTTCCATTAAAAAAAATAAATCAAAGGATACTGTTGTGAATTTTTCAGTTGTTTAAGACACAATTATGCACATTCTAATATTGAATGCAATGAAGTCCTGATCCTGCTTTGTTTTCAAATTTTCCCTACAATTACGTATCATCATAGTAGGTCCTTTCATATAAGTTGAAATGAAAAACATTCTTGGAAACCTTAGTTTCGGTTGAATGCATTGATAGAAGGAACATATGCATTTAATGTAATAGTATAGTGCACTAACTGTATTTGGTGGTAGAATGGCCGTGAGCTCTTTTCCAGTGAATTTATTGGCTTTGAAGATGGTTTCGTTGGTCCAGTCTGTCCAGTAGACATAGTCCTCAAAGGTGGTAATGGAGAAAGGATGAGCCAAAGCTTCAGGAGACTGAAGAATCAGTCTTCGCTGAGAACCGTCAAACTTACATGAAGAAATGGAATTCATTTTGGCATCGACCCAGTACAAGCGCTGATGGACCAAGTCCAAAGTTAGCCCGTTGGGCCATTTCAAACTCGTGTTCACGATCACTTCTCGTTTAGAGCCATCCATTCCAGAGCGTTCAATACGACCTGGGGTCACGCCCCAATCCGTCCAATACATCCACCTACAACATTAACAGTTTCTTCTAAATCTCTGGCAAGGCATTGTACATACTTATATAGGCAGTTTACTTAAAGAAAAGTTAGAAAAGTTGTATAGTTGATTGATTGATTAGAACACAAAGGAGCTCACCCGTCCATAGGATTGACTGCAATGGAGCGAGGCTCGACCAGTCCATCTGTTATCAGGGTCTTCCTCATTTTTCCATCTAATTCAGCCACTGCGATCATCTTCTTTCCTGAATCTGTCCAGTACACATGGTTATAAATCCAATCGATGGCCAATCCGTCAGAATTACTCAACCCGTCCTCGATAACGACAGTTTTGGCGTTTCCCTCGTCAATCGGAGCCTTGTAGATCTTTCCATCGTGTCCATCACTCCAGAATATCATTCCGGTGCGGAACATGTAGTCAAGAGCAGTTGCGCTTCGAGTATTTTCAACTATAAGTGTCATCTGCGTTGACAACAGTCAAGTAAAAATAAAACAAATAAGTTCGTATTACTAATACATGGGAGCATGGGTGGAATTCGAGTAAAATCCTTCCAGAAAAATGCCAGACTGGGATTTATTGAAAAAAGTAAAACCCAAGCCAGTGCACCGCTGTGGATTCGGATGGGAGCGGGACAGGAACCCAGAGGCAGGATGCACTGATATTTCAAGACAAGAGGATGAGTTTGAAACAAATGAATTTACTTTGAGATGGTCCAACGAAATTTTTCGGATGTCATGTCTAAGGGCGAATAATAGGGAAGCGTGTCCTTCCACTGCCTTACATCGGGTATGATCTTTCGGATCTCGCAAGTATCCTTCGAGACACTCGCACTTGAAAGATCCCTTCTCATTTGTACAAGTCTGCGAGCAAGTTCCAGGAATGTCACACTCGTTGATGTCTACACATGAAAACAAAGGAGATTTTATTTCAGAACAAATACTTTCTTCGTTTCCAACGGCGTACGTACACTTACTGAGCACATCTGTGTAATACCACAGAAGTAACAAATACCTAAAAGTACAACTCAACTTTTCCCAGCAATACCAGCAATTCCATTCTCCAGCAGCAGTATCTCTGTAGCTTGTATATGCATGTAGCTGGAAAACATTATTTCCGCTACAAATATATACAAAATACACAGATGACTATTGCATACAAACTTGTTTCACCACAAAATAATTTATTGTACAGTTCTTCCAATTCAAACATTCAACTATTTCTCTTCCAGACCTCCAGACACAGGATGGGAAATAAAATGCAGTTGTACGTACTTACGTTGTGTTCTGTTATGTTATTGCATACCTTCGCAAGAATTGTTTCCTACGAGTCTGAATCCCTTTTTACAGTCGCAATAGTATCCTCCAGGAGTATCCAGACAAAGTTCGGAGCATCCACCATTGTTGACAAGACACTCATTCGTACCGCACTTGTCTTTCGGCTCATCAGCCCAATTCCCACAATCGTTCTTTTGGTCACATACTTTGTCAATGGAGATACACACACCGGAGCCGCAATCGAATTGAGTCTTATGGTCACAGGCTGGAATTGGTGTCGCTGTAAAAGAAACACAATAGCAGAGTCAACGATCAACGACTTTATTGTGAGTCATCGTCGTCACACAATATAATACTGTGAAATATATCCTGAATAAATGTAAAGTGGGGAAAACTGGGGAAAACCAGTTCAAGTGTATTTTATAGTTGTAGCCCTGGCTCCAGCGCGCTCAATTCAATATAAAATATACCAAGAGCTCTCCAGTGTAATGTAATCTATAGTTTTCTTTCTCGACGATGAGCTACAATTTACAATGTGAGAGAAAGTCTGAATGGGACACCTACAGTAGAAATATATCAAGGTAATGGTGTAGAGAGAGGACAGGAACATGATTGATAGGCAAGAGAAACTCGGCTTTCTAGAGCTAACCAAAAATTTTGCCATGTTTCTGGACTGTGCCAATTCTCTCCTTGAGATACAAAGTGGCCTCGAGTCGACTCCAGTGAAATGGAGTGCGAGGCAGAATCTATGTGGGATACAAAGATAGATCAAGATGAAATGGTCAGATACTCGACAGTATGTTGTATGTAAGCGGAGCAAAAGCAAAAAATAAAACCAGAATAGACTCTTCGTAGGTACTACACTAAATTTTCACTGCAGCACCAGAATGCACCTAATAATACAGTACGCTGCCACTCCATGGAGAAAGAACAGAATTCCAAAATATATTTATGGTACAAGACAAGGTGCTCTCCTCTCATAACCTAGTTAGCCCACTTTATTCCCCCTTATCTTATGGAGTCGCTATTTCAAAAACTTACAGCAGTTTTCCTCATCACTTCCATCGACACATTCTGGAGTACCGGAACACTGCATATGTCCTGGAATACATTCAAGACTGCGACACTGGAACTGGTCTGGTCTGCATGTGACGTGCTGGCAGTGAGTCTCGTCCTCATCTGACCCGTCTGGACAATCTTTACTTGAATCGCACAACCTACATTTTAATAGTTTATTAAAGCAATATCCTTTTCTGGTTCAAATATATCTTCAGTTACGCAATTTCCACAGACATGAAACTCAGTTTATACTACCATTACGATAACATTATCATTTTTAATTGAATTGGTCAATTCTCTCAGGGTGTTCGTTCACTGGATCACAAAACCATTTTTAAGTAGAGCCATGATTGAAAGTATACTCCCTTTTCAACAGGAAAAATTTCGGTGTGCATTAGGTGTGTCATTTTCTATTTAATCAGCAATTCAGAAATAATGCTTTAGTACCTTTTCAATTAAAAACAGTTTATAAACATTTACGTAGTAAATACAATTAGATATATTTCTCTGAAATTTTTGGCTGTAAAATTATGAAGTATTTTCGGTATTCTGAAAATGCAGAATAAAACAAGGTAATACATTTCATTGACAAGATGTTCAACAATAGAATGAGGTATAAGTTTCTGAGTATGAAAATTCAAAAACTTTCAAAACAAAAAACAATTTTCGAAATGGCATTGAATGGAAAAGAAAACTGTTGGGTAGAAGAAAAGGTTTATTCGATAAATACAAGGAAAACATAAAAGAAGAGAAATATCAAATTTCTGTGTTGCGAATCCCAACCGATAGGTAGGTATAGGGGGAAGATGAAAAAGGTTTAGTTATAATTTGGGAGTACATGTAGCTATGATATTGAATAGCATTAGACAGAATAAACAGAAAGGAGCTACATGGAATTGTTTGTGATTTGGGTGAGTGAAACCGAAGCCGGAGTAGGTAATGGCAACTGACTGAACTTAGGAAGTTATTCAGGCTCGTGCTTATGCTATCAGCTTTCTAGAATTCTGTGCAGTAATTCAGGCATTTGTCTACCAAACAACGATAACATTATTCCCAGTGTATCTCTGTAATATAATATGAAGTGCACTAGGTAAGCTACGTCGGTGGAATATAATTTAGTGGAAAATAAGATAGAATAGGTAGGTCAGAGTTAAACTATGTGAGTAGTAAAGTTACTTGGAGTAGAACTAGGTCTCATCTGTCTCAGCTAGGTTTATAACTCGTATAATATAAAGAATACTAAGTAGTACGCTGTAGCAGAGCCATATTGAGTTGAATAGCAAGGCTAAGGCTACATCAAATCAGGAATGGTACCCTACCCCTTCAGTAGTGCAGTAATAACATCCGCCGAAGAGTTGAATTAGTTGAGCAACATAATATAATGATTACACGGGAGGGCTTTCAATTCCTTCAGAATACAAATTCACCGAAGGGAAATAATATGAGAACTACTTTCCTCTCTTTATGTCTTCCTACTGTATGCACCACTTTCATTTCTACAGCTTCCTATAAAACACAAACTATAAAGACCAAAATAATATCATACTGCAATATGACTATTCCACTACCTAAGACATAACTTATAATACCGTTTTTCTCGTTCCCTGACTAGCTAACCTCGCTTTTCTTCCCATACCAAATCATCTCAACCCAAAACAACAACAAATAACCCATCACTACAAATTAGGCTTGTGTCAACGCCCATTGGGACTCAATCTCCTGTCTCAACATCCCTAAAATACAATCCAATACAACAAACTTTACCGAAACACCATGTCTCCTCTCAATAGTGTATTGCACAATACATGTATGCTAAGTAGGGTAATATTACATTCTATAGAATCTCTGTTGCCGCTATACCACAAAGACACGAAACACACAAGGCATTCAATCATTCCACCGGTACACAAAGAATTTCCACCTTTTCCATAATTTTCTTGTGTACGCCGCACCAAGAAGAAAAGACCGTAGCATTACAATTTTCAATGAATATGTAATTTATGGAAAAAAGACTTACCACGAGCTGTGAATGCATGTAAGACGATCGGCACATTCAAACTCCTGCTTCCCACATCGCGACGTGATAGTTATATTCTCAGCCGCACAATTCTACGTAAAACACACCCATAAAACCAATCAATACAGAGATACCAAGTAGCTTGCCAAGATTATGGACCACCAACACATTATCATGTGATTACTAGATAACCTCAGTCTCAAATGGTAAATAAATACTTAGTTTGTTAAGTAGCTATGCTTGTCCTGTGTTACTAAAGATTTAAGATTGCTTGCAAATGTGGTCATTATTATTACAATGTTATTTAGTGAAATGTACTTTGGGTTGTCCAAAAAGATTTTTTGCTTCTCTTGTGGGATGCAACACAACGAGAAATTTAAAATGTATGTTGTACTTAAGTATAATAATTATTTATGTGCATCCTTATTTTCTTTTGAGGATTTGACGTAGCAGAGGAAGAGGACAGGAAGGAAATAATTTTCTTACCTTCTCATCACTGCCATCTGAACAATCATATTCTCCATCGCACCGCCAAGTGGCTAAGATGCAAGAACTGTCGTTTTTACACATGAAATCCTTTCCTGGAGTACATGTACGTGGTGGACAGTGCTCCTCATCAGAATTATCAACACAATCGTTATTTCCATCACAGACCCAGTGGGAGACTATGCACTTTCCGTTGCGACAGGTGTGCTCATTTGCTGTACACGTCGCATCTGCATTTGTCAATGTACATTAGTATTTTTCAGCATTTTAAATGGAGTATGTAGTGTGTAGGAAAAAGTAAGGGTAAAATGATACGTTTTGTGTAGGTGTTTGAATGACGTAGGTTGTGGGTTGAGGTACAAAAGTATTACGTGGGTAGCTCCTTATCTTCATGTTGGATAGAATGTATTTTAATTGGATCGGAAATTGATCGGATGTGTAATGTGTGTTGTACTATTCTATTGAAATGGTAACGTTGATGCGTAGGTATGTGTCTTAGGAGTATAACAATGAAAATACGGCGTAAATTTATATGTACATATTTAATGTATTGTATTTGTGTTTGTTTTGTAAGTGTAATCATGTAATGCATTCTAATGTCATGTCAAAAAGACGTGGAGTATACTTATAGTACACGGAACACTGTGTTGTAAATGTGTAAGTGTATAGTTAAGTCAGTTAAGAGAACAGAAGAAGACGACATGTGAATTTGGAGGTGGATGGAGTGACAAAGTGTAAGCACACAAAAGAAAAGCAGAATTTCGATCAGACTTTAATACGAATACTACATACATATATGCATTATACATTTACGTTGATATTATTCAACATTTAGAATGCAGGATGTACACATCAGCTCCCTGGCTTCACTACATTACATAGCACAGTAAAATAGAATGGTAATACACAACTGAGAACTACATAGGCTGTTGATGATGTCTTTCATCTCATGTGCTATGAGACAAACAATAAGGTAGACATAAAGGTTATACATATACATACTTGCTGCTTCTACTACTACTAACCAGCAGTACCACTACCAAACACACCATGTAACTACAACAGACAAGAAACGGAAATAATTCATGCTAAAAGAAAAGTCTATAGCGTCTTCACTTTCTACTCAGCCTTTTCAACTTATTATATACAAAGTTGGCTACTGTTACGCAATACGTACCTATACTACTTTATTATTATCTTTATCGAACTTACAACTTTAGGTATACCAGGAAAGATTAAAAACTTCGCAGCTTAGACTTAACCCAGTTCTCATAAAGTTGTAGGTTAAGATTTTATACATTTGTTCGGATTCATTTAAAACTTTGCAATTTTCTAGGATAAAAATAAAAGCATACTTATGAAAATACGCAATTTAATCTTTAAAGTATTTAGCAGTAAATTGTGATTCTATTGTGTGACCATTTTTATATCAGAGAAACAGGCAATTTCCAGAGGTAGAAGATAATAATTTATTTTTCAGAAATAAGACTAGATTACCTTCAGTTATGTCGATAAATATTTAATGGAAATAAAAATTGATTCGGCCCTTTTTTTGGTAGACGAATGATAATAATCGGTTATTATGTACGGCCATTAACTATTAGATTGACTTTGGAAATGGGGAATATTTAAATGCACCACATAAATACTGAAATTCCCACAAATGAAAATCCTTAAAATGCCACAATTATATGAATCTCCCCCGTTTATATGATTTTGCCATATAAAGCCTGACTCAACCCTATAAAACTTGAACAGCCCATGTTGTAAATTGAAACTCCCACATATCTAATGAATTTTCCCAATATTTTCATATAGAAAAAGTCACCACAAATTTAGTTGAAATTACCACAAGAAATGTGCCACATCATTAATCAACAATGCACGTTTTTTTAATACTTGTAGAGTTAAAATTACATGTTTTCTTTAATGACATTTGAACATTTAAGAAGTAATATATTATTGAATTGAAACAAAAAATAAAATAATACAACATTTGCAATATTTACAATAGTGATGCTTACTTCACTAACGCAGCCTTAGCCTTCCCAGGCCTACCCTTTTTCCATTTTTGACCAAGTGGAATTACCTTGTCCCCCAAAGGTATAGTATCTGTACACAATTTAAGCCATATAGCTATGCCTAAACTATGTTAACATATAAAGTCTTTCTGAAAAGAGGGACATGTACACCTTGCATGTTTCCAGTCGTTATTAGTAATAGTAATACAATGTATCGACGATACACATTCAACATATTTGTCAAATGCGACCCATCTGCATTTCTTACGCTGATTTAAGTATGTATTTAACATCTTATCAGTTAACGGTAATTTATTGGTATTACCTGCGGCAGCCACATAGTATGAAGTCATAGCCCCCGATGTTTTAAGTAATACAGTTCTATCTTCTTTAACAAATTGATAGGCAGAGGTCCATGACTAAATTTGGAGTAGGTGTAAATGCAAAAGATTTTACATTTATGGTTTAATTATCTATCTATTGCAATACGGTTACTCTACTCACAAAAGAAGGCGTCATTATAATAAGATAAAAAAGGTAAACATGTAGATAAATGCACTTTTCATGTAAACTTTGGTTCGTATTACAACCTATTTCATTTGTTTACTACTATTCTTACTATTCTATTGACTACTACTATTATTCTTTGTGTCAATGCCCAAAGACAATATATATAAAATGACTACAAATGATTGCAATGACGTTATATCCTAAATTATGTAGGCAATTCCACTTGGTCAAAAACAGAAGAGGCACGGCTAACCTGGGAAGCAATGTCGCGTGAAAATATTGCAATAAATGATGTGGCACATTTCTTGTGGTAATTTCAACTAAATTTGTGGTGACTTTTTCTATATGAAAATATTGGGAAAATTCATTAGATATGTGGGAGTTTCAATTTACAACATGGGCTGTTCAAGTTTTATAGGGTTGAGTCAGGCTTTATATGGCAAAATCATATAAACGGGGGAGATTCATATAATTGTGGCATTTTAAGGATTTTCATTTGTGGGAATTTCAGTATTTATGGGGGTGGATTAAATGGCAGCCTTTGGAAATCATATGATTCAAAATATAAAAATGTATAAAGTAAAACTTTAGTTTAAAGGAAATTGAATTAGGTTGTTTGCAAAATTTTTGTATCCTGTCCATATTGTATATAGTAAACTTTCTGAATACCATAGACAAGGTTGGGAAACATTAAAGACACGGCACATAGAGTACAAGACATATTCGGTTTCCCTTTGAGATCAGACAGAGCCTTTGCCTTGTGGTTCTGTTCTTTCTTGTCAAGGGACGGAGGAGAAGAAAAGTGTTAACTCAAATCCAAAGAATCTAATGTATGTATTATATTTTAAGGTTTTCAGGTTATCTAGTAAGTATACAGAATAGGTAGGGGAGTGTTGTAGCGAGGATTACACGTGCATTGGTACAAGGAATTCAGAAGAAGTAGTAAATAAAAAAGGAGATGTCAACGTCAGATGCGAATATATGTATGTAAATAAATGCATTGAGCTTTCCCTTGTAAAGATATACACATAGGTATACGGAATAAAATAGTCTGAAAAAGAAAAAATAAATAAATCGAAAGATCGACTGTAAAAAAGATCTGCCCCTATGTTGTAAGTTACAATAGGTGGGAAGTATGTGGTAATATATTATAGGTAGGTACTTATGTAAATAAGATAATAGCATAGAATAGGAAAATGCAGGAATTGAAATAGGCGTGCGTATGGGTATGGAGAGGTCTTGATAGGAAATAGGATGAATAGGACGAGTGTTTTGTATAATGGCCCATCTGACGCCATACATCATAGGAAACTCATTTACAAATGGAAAGGAATAATAATATCTTGTCATTTTATCATACCTATGTGTACTTGACGTTTGTTGGGAATTCTATTAGGTTTACAGGCTAACAGTAGAAAAGTAAAGTTTTGTGGAAAATAAAATAAAATGAGTGATAGGACATATATTCCATGTTACACAAACAAGGGACGGAAGATTGATAGATACAATTGAAAATGTTGGCTGGAGAAGAGAAGAAAGAGTAAAACGTAAACTACTAGTTGTCAAAGTCAAAGAAAATTAGTTTGTGCATTTATAGTATAATATGTGGAATGATTAGATAGTAGAGACAGACATCATCTCTACAGAGAGAAACTTCTAGAGGGTATTAGTATTACATACATTGCATTAGCCTAGAGTGTTTTCCTTAGGGATAGTCTGTCTCTGGAAGGCTACAACATTAAGGTTTGTGCAGACTCATCGGAGAAAGAATAGTGGATAGTGGAGGATAAGTTGGAAAAGTAAAGAAATATCCTGGAAGATAAGAATCAGGAAAATAAATAGTCATTTGAGTCCCAAGAGACAGTTTAGCTCATCCTTTTCATGCATAGGATAGCAAGTAGTCAGATAGGATGGGAAATTACTCTTTTAGTTGAACTTATTATTAGGCTTAGCGTACGTATACCAACATTACACGAAATAGTATTAGCTTTTTAGTTTTTACAGTATGATACTTACATCCAGACATTGTGCTCTGTATACAGACGCAATTGCTTTCATTACTTTCTATTAGTTATGTCGGGAAAGTACATATACGAAAGTCGACTACCATTTATATTAGTCTCTCTTCGAGATTAGTCAAGTTAAGTCAAGTCAAGCGAAAGCAGCAACTATTTATACAGAGATATAGTCTTTAGGCAACAAAATTACATTGGTACGGAGAAAGCCAAAGCACGTAGAGATGTAAAGGAGGAGAAAGGAAACCAAAGGGGAAAAGCTGGGACTCAACCACACAGAAAGAATTAAAAAACCGAGGCAGCTCATAAATAATCGCGTATTGTCCCACAAAGCTGTCAAGCCGACTTACAACTACAAAACACCCACTATGCCCTCCACCACTGCCTAATGAATATAAACTAACTCAAAATAAACTTTTCTACATAAGCTACCACCCGAATTTACATGCGTACATAAGTTGTGTGTAAGTAATGTTAATGTTGCTCTAGTATTGTTATGATTACTGTTATACGCTCCCGTAATTAGTTAAGTAAGGGGAAAAGAAAGAATAAGAAATATTCGAGTAATCAAAGTGAAAGCATTCTTTCTTAATTCCCTTACTGCAAGCTTTTTCATCAGATTCGGAGCTGCAGTCAGGAGTCCCGTCACAAACCCATGTCAAAGGTAAGCACTTCTTACTCGTCCCTTCCACACACGTGAATTGATCGATGTTGCATGTAAAGTTACCTGAAATAAAGCAGAGCAAATAGAAGAATGCATTAACCCTTTAAAGTCAAATTATCATAAATTCTTCTTCCCCACGGCACAAATGGAAATTTCATTAATATTTACACCATTGCATAATCATGCCATTTGACTTTCTGTAGTCAGAAATTTAAATCCCTTTGCACAAACACATTCTCTTTAATATTAATATTTCACTGTTAACTTGCTATTAAAAACCAAATAAAGTTGCACCATAACTATTGTTTGCAAAGTGAACATAAGCATAGCCCACACCACACCAAGGTTAAATTCTAGAAACCAAATCATCCCTTGATCCCTTTTTGAATTCATTAGTACATTCCAGTATATTTATTATGCCTCCCAGGATTCTATCCTATTAAGCATATGAAATTCTAGTAAGTATTATACTTTAGTACTTAATTATAGTTGCTAATTACCAAGTACCTATATCTGGCAGGATAAAGTTTCAAGTTGAAGTTACGATTAGTGTAAATACTTTCAACAACCAGAAGCAGATATATTTGGGGTAATATTGATTTTATTTCCGAGAAGATTAAAATTACCTAGTGATGTGTAACATTAATTCAATAGTAATATCATAAGAAGACAGGACAGGAGGAATTTTCGCCGTCAAGAGTTGATAAGCAACTAAACTAGAGCATTCCGAATAAGAAGAGATGGGAAGTCCCATACTGCACGGTTAGAAAGTCCGATGAATGCGATGGAGATTTAGTAGAGGCAGCGTGAGCATGCAAATTTCAAATCCGGATTCTTCCCAGAGCCAGATTGCACATTGAGCTTTTATTAGAAAGCATCATGGAACTTTTCCTCTGTTACTTAAGCTCTAAGCCGAGATTTTGACTAAAACCGTTCTCCAACACAGAGAGAGACGTTATTTGAATAACTCTTGTGAAAAGTAGTGGCGTTCGCGAACGTAGTGCAACGTATGAAACAGACGGGAATGAATGAAAGCCCATATCTAGTTGAATACAGATATTTGCATTCTGTACAAGTGAATCCTCTTGAGTTCCATTTATTTCCTCCGTGCATACTACATATACCCATGTATGCACACTTACGCTTAGGTACAGTCAGAATCTTGCATACCTTCATCACACCATTCGTTTAACGTTCTCCTTTCATTTCACATCCAAATCCGCACATATGAAATCAGAGGAGTAAATAAATTGCGACTATCACGCAGATGGACGAAAAATCTCTGAATAGAAAAGTACATAGCGTCAGACTTCTTCCTACCAAAATATACTTCCTAAATATCTAATGCAGAATTGGATCGAATTGGACTTTAACCCTTTCTTTCCATTTATTCAGGTACAAATAAAGTTTATAGCATCTGCATTAGTGCTGCTGCTTACACAATCTAAGGACAAATACCTTTTGTGTACAAATGCTAGACTCTATCCATTCTAAGCTTTCTATACAAAAGTGCATGCATTAAATGTTCCAGAAAAGCTTTCTATTATGTACAGTATGGCACATCAAAAGATTGCCACCTTTTTCCATGCTAAGACTTTAATATAAAAAATTAAACCCAAAGTGTCATTTTTATCACCTTTTCCTTAAGGAACGAAAAATTCTTCTTAAAACTATTATGGAATAGAGAAAATAAAATAAATCAGCCTGCTTTTGTTTCATACTGTATTTACAATTATATACGTTTGTTTATGGTAATAGTATTTCGTATCTCCACTGAAGTAAATTAGCAAGAGAGAATAACAGTGAGTATATATAACTAAGCCCCACGTCATTTATAAGCTCATTCATTTACCTCCAGCAGAAAATGTAGGTAGACTACCTTGGAAGCTTCCAGGACCATGTAGGTCGCTGGATAGGATTACACAAAACAAATTCTTGATTCCATGTCGTGTAAATTCAGTCCTGCTGTCCACAAGTAATTTATCAACACATAATTAGGTAGACGTACGATAAATAGATAGTATATTAACACAATAAGGTGAACACTACCGTAGGCTGGAGAATAAGGTAGGAAAACTAATTCCATGGAAGATCATGATGCCCACGTTCCGTAAATAGATAAAAATTTAATGTTCAACAACAGACACGGCTTAACTCTTACACAAACTAAATAAATTAGTCTTTTGTATCCTTTCCTGGGCAAATTCCTTAGATGTAGATATCCTAATATCGTATTAAAGCAAATATTCATCACTAGTAATGGTAGTAACGGAAAATATCAATTACTTACCCTTGGTATTTACTGATACTGATATTTCGCAACAATAAAGATAAGTTGTTATTATTAGCTTTAGCGTTATTGTGCAAATAGATACCACAGGCTCCCATTGCGACAGTTTATTTGAATAGTGTATTCTTCGCAGTAGTTTATGTCAATATGTCAGAACAGTAAACAGAGAAAGAACAAGTAATATTGTGCAATATGTACACAACTGCTACAAATTACGACGGAGGACATTTTCATTACTTGCCAGATCACTAAAGCAATGCCAAATTTTTAGCAAAAATGCATCTAACCTTAAAATTTACATTTTACGTAAATATAGTTGTACAAACCGAAACCTGATATAATTTCTCAATTTAATATTAATCCTACAATAATTACTGCAAGTTGTCTTTATGCATCTGTGAAAGTTAAATATGTATTTTCGAACACATAATGTGGATAATCATGGAAGGCAGAGAAAGGAATCCAATTCCGAAAGGGTCAATAATGTATTAGATTTTGTTAAGCTGGTTGTTTTATAGGTCGCAAAAGAACAAAAAGTTTGGACATGTTGTATATGTTTTGTGTCCTGTTTTAGTGACTCTTGGGAATGAGACATCTATTATTTGTACTTTTGTATAGGATATCTATTAATGTGGTTGAATAAACAGGACTACAATCAGTTACTGATTTTTTCACTCCATTTCCAGCGGTTTTGTCTCTTTTGCCATTACCTATTGACATCCTGCTGTTCTGCTTTTATTCTTGTTCGCAGAGAAAGAGAAAAACAAATTCTGTAAGAAATGTAGCCTTTAGTTAGCAGATATTTGTTTTGTATATATTGGATAGTTGATGTTGATAGTAAACAAAGATATAAAAGGAAAACTATTGTTATATTCACAGATTAGTATGTATGTTAACTGACTAAGGGTATATCCTATTTTTCTAAGTTGGCTGGAAAGAGAACCGTGATCTTTTTTGTTTGCCAAGCATCGTCGAGCAGTAAAGTAACCCAAACCGATAATTTAACATTAATAAGAAACAAGATATAGCTAGTAATCCTTATGTTACGTAAATAGAAAGTCAATCCGTATGAGTTTTATTGGCTTCCTGTCTCCGCCTCAACTATCTCTGTTTCTCATTTAGGTTTATTTAGAAAGATACTCGGAAAGCAAAATGAAAGTAAGTCTATATATTTAATGGTAGTGCCTTTTCCATTGCCAGTTGTAAAAAAGAGAACAGGTCGATAAGAGTTTAGCCATGGAGATGTTTACCAAATCCTATTACTTAAGGTAAGGTATACAAATCGTCTATAGAATCAAAGACGGAACTCCCGGAGAGAAGACTAGGCCAAGTCCGTACTGTGCCAAACAAGTGAAGCCAACTAACCGTACTTATTCAAGAAAACACTTACTAAGACATAAAGTCAATATGTCCACGATAAGTAAGGTAAAAGAGCTAAGGGTACACTAAAGTCACGCTTAGTTTACAGGGTGGACAAAAACAAATGTCTAATTACAACAACTAAGAGGGCGAACAAATGCCGTACTTTTTGAATTACTTCCTACTACTTGAAGCAACTTCAAAAAGTAGGACGCTTAAACATCCCCTTAAGGTTTTTCTATATATTTAGTAGAAAATTTATTTTAACCTTTCATTTCTACAAGTAATGATTGTTGATTTACAAAATCTCTATTACGCTCTTTAGTCTAAGTCTAAATTTTATTTAAAATAATATAATTTTGTCATTTGTGAAAAAAATCTGCAATCAAGTAACCTGCGTATAATTTTTAGAATACCCTGTATTTAGCCCAGGTGCATTAAAGCAAGGTACATTTGGAGGAAAAGAGTACATAATACATACAAAGACATATTATAGTGAAGAATCCAACTTGGTGATAAAAGGTTTATCTTTTAGGATATTGTCTCCCATTTCCTATCCAGAGTAAAACTAATCTTTTGGATTGAGACAGAATTTTCCCTGGTGAGTTTGGTTGGTGGCTTTGGCTCGGCTTGGCACAGCATGGTTTAGGCTTGTCTTTGCTTTGGATCGGCTTAACTTAATGACGTAACACACTTGTACATAAAAAGCAAGACGAGACAGTTCGACTTGACTTAAGTGACAAGTTTGCTTCTTGCAGGAGAACGAGTGCATTCTCCATTATGTATTGTTCCATCTATATGTATTTATTTCAATATAGTTTGAGATATACGAATGTATTTGTATTTTAGTGCTAGTTGCTATATTAAATTATATGTTTATGTTTTAAGCGTCTTTTGCGGTAAAGTTAGGGAAAGTAAAGTAGGAGTTACATGACTTATGTTGAAACTGCGTAGTAGCAGCGGATTAAATATGTTTTGTGTAATGGACTTGTGTTGTGTCACGACATTGTATGAAATGTCAGAAGAGACAGTCTCTAATTGTAAGCACAACTTACTATGACAGTTCAACTCATCTCGCCCATCAGGGCAATCGGCACTCTCGTCGCATTTCCAGGCTTGAGGAATACAAAGTGTACGAGAGCAGGCAAAGTCGCTGTCCAAACAGTTACGTGTTCCCGTTTCTTAGAAAATCATCAAATAGCAAATCATTGTCATTTATTAGTACCTTTGTTAACTTTTAGTTCTGTTCTAGTAACTTAGAAATTATACTTCCTACCATCTAATGTATATATCACATTGTAGCAGACCACCTTTAGTACGTTACCACTTAAAATCCTTTGTAATACTTTCCCATTTGGTTTACGAGACTAAACTCATCAGGCAATATCTTTTGACATTTATATCCAAACATTTCCCCTGTGATTCCAAACACTTTTCGTTGGGTTTTCAGTATTTCTCATTCCGGCTACAGTAATATTTACACAAAATGTAACAGTAAGTCTCTATTCCCAAGAACTTGTAATCTTCGCTTTCTATCACGAAAACGTTAAGCCACACATAAAAGAACAAAATACGAAGAATTCCATCCGAAATATTATCAGGACCTCCATAAACTATTATATGAGTTTTGTTTCTTTATGCATTTCTTTTATCATACCAAGAGTATCACATGACCATTAAAGATGAAACTGTGCTCTTTTCTACTTTCAGATGTCATTTTTCTTTATGTTCCATCATTCTATCACAAATTAAAGCCTGGGTGCCTCTGAACCAAAATATTACGATTTGGACTCCTGTAAGCTGTATTTTTATAAAATACATGTATGATATGATTGTTAACGCCATAATTTCATTTGCAGATCTAAATTGTTAATATTTACTATATTAATATTTAACAGATAGCTAACAAATCTTTTAGTTGATTCTAATTAAAAGGTGTAATATTTTCTTTGAATAACTTCTGAGAAATGATAATGAAATGAAAGTATTAATATAATTCAGATTCAGACCCGTGCAAATAGTCTTTTGTTTTCAGTGTATTAAGAAATGAACAAAAGATCGTTTTCTACAAAGGAAAATTAAATGTGATTGATCCTCCCTCATTAATAACTGCAATGTGTTGCAAAACGAATAATTTTTGCGACCTCGTATTGAAATTGAGAAAAATTCTATTCTATGCATATTACGAGATATTAAGGGGATTTTTGCTCGAATCATCACAGTGACAGTGTGACTGTGACATGCTTTGAAGAGAGAAAGGTATTTTATAAGGTGGATGAAAATGAGATTTGTATATAGGTTCTAAGGTGACTTGTGTCTGTTCTGTGCCCTTTAAAGACTTGGTTTATGACTTGGCACACATGGAGTAGTGTTTGTAATTGCAAATGTGAGCTACACCTGTGAAGTGTTCACACAACTCTGAAGTAGATATCTAGAATGAAAAGAGCGATTAAAACTTTGGAAAAGGCAATAAGAGAAAATGGAACGGAATGAAAACGGTGAGAGTGGAAATATATAGAGAAATATATTTGTTCTGTGTGTATATCTATTAAAGTATAAATATAATTCTATTAGACAGGGTGAACAAAGCTATAGTATTAACTGAATAGTTAGGTACTCGGTGAGAGTAAAAGTTCCATAGAATTTCAATGGCTATTTCCAGTGGCTGTGATGTGAATGTTTTCAAGTTGGCCTGTTGAGTTACACATAAAAGAGTAGTAAGTGGAATCGGAGGCTCGTTTCGTTCTGTCCGTTCTTCTCTGATCGGATCTGATCAAGTGAGATGAAGAGGCTGTCTGTGCACATAACTGTCTGTGAAATGGAGAAAGTTTCTCACGGTATACATACATACTATTATACAGACTACATTGTACACTCCCGGTATAGAAACACCTTTACTCTGTATAAGTGTGTATAAACACACCATAAATGCCCAAGTACAGATATCTGTATAACTGCATAGCCTATACAAAATAAGTTTTTCCTGGAGAAAGCAATAACCTCTTGGAATGAATTTGGCTTTCGCTGTTAGGTCCTTACTTTCTTCTTTCTCTTGTCTTGACTAATATCAAAAGGAAGTAAGTGCCAAAATAACACTCGGGGAAAACAGGCTGTCTCTTATTGGCCTCTATTTCTGCACTACAGATCATAGTATGCATACTGGGAAAACTCAAGGTGAGAAGTAGTTGTAGTTATAGATAAAGATGCGTCCTATTCCGTTCAATTCAACTTGAACATTGAAGATCAGTTCAATTCCATTTCGATTCCTCCGTAGTATCATCCTATATTTCTACGTTGCATACACCTATAGTTACATTATACACAACCGATACATAGAATACTACGCTAAACAACTGTAGTAAAGCAATTTCCTTTTGACTTACTGCACATTTGAGGGTCTTCGTCACTACCATCTGAACAATCGTTCTCGCCATCACATTTCCATCGAGACGGAATGCAATGTTGCTGGTTGGAACATTGAAACTCTGTGTCGCTACATTTCAGTGCTCCTGCAAACAAACAAACACAACCATTAAGTACATACTTGAACATCACTATTATTACTACATGCAAACATTCCAAACCTAAGTCTAGTTGTTACTTTTTTGTACTAGTATGTGTTTTATAATATATGGGAGTTGGTACACGCACATACATCGTTACACTTGCATTAATATCATACCAGATACCACCTACGCTAAAGTACATTGTAATCTTATATAGTATGTTATTTAGCACGTAAGCTGGTAAGGCATGGAGAAACATCTTTAAACTGGAGGAACGTTGATGTTTACTCGATTTACTCTGAACATAACTTGTTCTTTACTGGAATTGGAATATATGAAACTGTTGAAATGTGTGGTGATGCAGCATTATGTATGCACTGCTAATATTATTTCTCTGCTAACTGTTAGTGGTTATAGAGAATTTCAATTTCTCGCACACACGAAAGTAAACTCATTGGCATGAATTCGGAATAATGGGCGGGTGAGTTGTGAGTTGGTGGCTTTTGTGCTTTGACTTGCGTTGACTTAACTCAACGCGACTCGACTTTGTAGAATTCATGAATGAATTCCCAGTTACTTTTACACTGTGAGCTCAACTTCTCTTTTGTGGAAAGGTTTTGGCAATAAATTGCCAACTTTAGAAACTACGACTCAACGATATGATTAGGATGATGGGATAGGACTAGAGAAAGCTATAGCCCACGACGTAGTTTCGTCTCCGTCTATTTTGTACATTATATATTTAGTATATTTAGTAATTTGCTATGCTGTATACCCTGTGTGTGCACAGATCCCTTCTTTGGCATAAATAGAATGCTTAGGAGTATTCATCTTTGTGTTTGTGGTACTCACTAGGAACTACTCTGTGGTTTTGTTCACAATAGCATACCAACTATGAACTAACTATTTATGCAATATAAAGATCGCATTTAATAATAATACTGCTGAACGATGTGGATGACCTTTTGGCATGTCTATGAAGAAATGAATTCGCGAACAGAACATTGTATACCTACTTGGATTAACTTCACTTCAAATCCAGAGTAAAGAGCAAAAAACGATCATTAGGAAGGAAACTCCAGCCAACTCATGTCAAGTTAGTCAAGTCAAACGAGACATTTCAAAGAATCAACGGATTCTCAATACAACCAGCAATTGGATTCGCACAGAAAGCAAAATCAACCTATTAGGTAGAACTTATGCCATTTTCATATTCAACAGAAATTCTTGTACAATCCTTCCATGTTGCGGCCTGTCATGTTCATAAAATGAAACATCCTTCTCTACTCTCAGGAAACATTCTCATTTTGTAGCTTCCATTGTCATATTGAAATTCTGGGCTTGCCTTCAAGAATTTGCATTTTAATACAACTCAATTTATTTCATAATTAAATGTTTTTATAATTTTTTAAACATGTGGTCAATTATTTACTACTATTACAGATAGTAGTAAAGAATTAATACAAAAGACAAATTATTTGTATTGACTAACTTGGAGTACCATTATGAATGATGTAAAAATGCATTATACAACAGTTCGGTAAGCATGGACTTATCTGTTTGTATGTTGATTAAACAAAGAAAAGATCAAGAAATAATGGACCCAATTCTTGAGAAATTGTGCAGCTTATGTAATATTTTTACTACATGTATATTCAGACACTAGATAAACTATATTACACAAGTTCATAGAAATGGGTTAGTATATAAATAAACTAGGTATACTAATAATACATAACATATACTTCTTATATGTTTGTCTGTGTCTCTGTGTGGTACAGCAATGAATGAACTGAATCAAAGATGAGGAGACAGTTTACTTGACAAAACAAAGCTATAGCGTTTGCTTATTTCCTTTTTAGGAAATGGGTACACAGATGTGCTCGCAGTAATCACAAATGTTGGAACCTTCTGGTTTTCCCAGTATACTATACGAGTACCACAAACTACGTAAGGAAAAACAGGGACACAAAGCAATAGATTTAGCAAAGTCAGCAAAGTCATAGTTGTACGCACATTCTGTTCATATCAACTCACAATCAGTCGAGACGATGCCAAAAAAATGTAGAGAAAACACAACAAGAGAGAAACCAGAAGCACATTAGGACCAACCAGACGAAGTAAGACACGCCAAGTCAAAAAAGAATATAAAGACAGAGGCAATAGCAGAACAACAAAATAATCATACCTACGGATATAAAGAAAACTGATGAAATGAAATGAAAGAAGACAGTAGTAAAAGGAAAAGTCTTGAAAGAGATGAAAGCAAAGTGTATATAAAGGAACATCAAAAAAAGAAGTACATAGAGATGAAGCCACAATAGTTATATACACTGATAAGCGTTGAAAAACAAGCCTGGGTCTTTATCAACTAGTTAGATACGACGAAACGCATTTAATGCTGAATTGTTCCTCCAATTTCGGTCTACGCTTCCAAACTGTATGAGAGATATATCATTAAATATTCCATTAAGTTTCTATACTAGTTTATACAGTGGTGATATGATGTGTGGGTGGATGAAGATCGAAACACGGTTCTGAAAACGTGTCTGTATTTTTTATGTTTTCCTTTAGATTAGAACTTGTTTAATCATGATCATTATTGCGTTACGCGGCTATTTTGTATTCTAAAGGTAAAATAAATGTCATATCTGCAGAGAAATCCGAACGTAATAGAAGATTACGAAAAGAATTTTAAAATAGTAGTACAAAGTACAGGACATGGTGGAAGATAGTTTCCTAATGTTACTCCTCGTTAACAAAATGATTTTAGTAACTTGATGAGATGAGAGAAATACTTTGGATAACTTTAGTCACTGCAGCAGTAGTTGTCTAAACTTTAGATTTTCCTCTAAAAAAGTCTTTAGCAGTGAAGAGACAAGAAGAGTAGCAACAAACAGTGTGGCAGACCAAGTTTTACAAGGGAAACGGAATTTCTTTTCATTCCTAAGAATTTCACCACTCAACACGTCATGAAAATTCTTTACTCTGATGTGCTAGTTTGGTTTAGTTAGGCCAGACCACACCAGACTCCCTCATCCATGATTAACATCCACAAAGGATGAACCAGTTTCACTCCAGTTTTTAGTTCAAACTTCTCTACAGTCCTTCTACACTTTTACCATTTCCATTGCCTTACTTTTCTTTTCTCTAAAGACTCACGACTCACCACTCAATCCTCATGACATGAGAACTTCATGTTTTCTCACATTTTTTCCCTTTCTCCACTAGAATTAGCCGCAGTTGTATACACACCACACAACTTTCTGTACACGTGGACAACCATGGACCTGTGCTAATAAACTATGTTACCTACTTTCCAAAACAAGCTATCTTAAGCCTGTCCTTCTCAAATTTACCATTTACTGTTAAATTGAAAATTCTTTAATTAATACCATTTCGCAACTACGTCTTAAGATTTTTCTCATCTAGCAACTTTCCCACAACAATTTTAATCAAATCTAATAAAAAGGCATACAAAATATTTGTTCTTACTTTTAATTTGATTTGTAAAAGCCAATATTAGTTGGGATATAGCTTTGCTTAAAATCTAATGAATTGCTTACATTTGCTTAGAGAAACCACTACAATAGTACATAATTTGAGAAAAATGAATCGTACGTTAATTAATACGTTAGAGCAAACAGTCCTGTGGGGCTTGTATACGTAGGTAGTAATATTATATTAATTACAGTTCCTGGTGCTTACGTTTCGAAAAGCTAAATAGAAAGTTGCAAGACAAGCAGATTTATAAAACTTGGAAATGAAATCTCAGCAGTAATTAAATTATGAAGTTAAGTTTTATTTTAGTTTGGTTGCTACAAAAGAAGAGCGGAAGAAAGCGGAAGGGAAAAAGGGAAAACATAAATATTAGTAGGAAAACTATCTTAAAATTCGTAGACGAACTTCATACTATCAACTATCTCTTCATTGAATAAAGTATACTGTACTTTGAAAAGATTCTTGGAAAAATTGTTATCCAACTAAGACTAGTAAGTACAATGTGCATAGAAGCTATATATTATACCTACTACCATTATCTATTTGCTGAGGATACAAACAGAAGATTTTCTTTAGAAATAAGGTTGAGTACATATTAGAAGTTTTGTGGTTTGGTTTGGCAAAATTATTAGTATCTGCGTGTATGTGAGTTGAGTGAAAGCTGAGCTGACTGACTGAGTGAGCTTCTTATGTGAACGACGCCTATTGTCAAAATGATGGGCCCTGAGGAGGAAGAGATCGCGGAAGGGGAAGATACATTACACATTTACAAATACATACTTGTGCTTTCTGTGAACATCTCTCCTGACAGATAGAGCAAAATAAAAGTCTCCTACTTCCCTTTGGACATACTCAGACGATTTCTGTTTTAATACAACCAGAACTACTATTATCATATCAAGTTGGTAGGTATATCATCTATTTATTCACTTCCAACAAAATGTCTCATGTGATGTGAAGCTTGATTTGACTTGGCTGGGTAGTCTCAAATTTCAAGGTTTGCGCTCGCATTGCTTTCTTTACCATGAATACTTGACTCGGCTTGACTTTCTGCTCAGCCGGAAAAGTCACCAAAACTCTACACAGAATATCTTTCAAATCTTTGCAAATAAATACAAACTCAAATCCTAAGAGTACAATTCAAAATAGGCATACTCTAAAACTTTCCCAACCATACACGATAAGCCTGCGCGTACTTATTATATTAGCTCTTAAGTATATTATGCAAAATGCTACTCGATTCGTTTTTATAAACTAGGAATTCAATCCAAATCTATGCACTAAGTCTCTTCAGGATAATTCATCCAGCGCAATGCAGAAACCACGACGTGTGGATGGGTCATCTGATATGTTTAGGTAAAATAAAATTGCATTTTTGATATTTTAATCTAACGGAATTTGTGTTTCTAGTGATGAGACATTAAAAGTTTGTATTACTCTTAAATGTTGTTCCTTATACTTTTCTTTGTAGCATGTAAAGAAATATCCCTTTATTGCCATTACTTCAGTTTACAATTACTACGCTTCAGATTATTGCAGAAAGGTTAAGTTGGGCGAAAAACGATTAGAGTGATGTAAATTTGCATATATAAGCTATATAGGTAAAGCCTACAGTTATGTTAGTGTTGTTGGCAATATTGTGTAATGTTGGTGTAGTACCACACATAGGATTTTAGTGCCAAGGAGCTTAACTCTGTACACATCTTTGCCCGCGAAGACTTTTGCATAAATAGACACTTGAGAGTGGAAACCTTTTAGGTACTTGACTTGGCTTCAGTTAGAATAGAAATTGTCATTTCCCCATCTATACTGCGTAGCACGCAAATGTAAAAAATCCTTGGCAAATGTATCGCACTTGCTGCACCCTAATATGAAAGACGAAAAATATCCACGAGATAGGAAACGATTGATTTGACTTGCCTGCAGATATTCTTTATTCAGCAGCAGAAGGTATCTTGCTAAATGTCAACACGCAATAACTGGGTGTATAAAATCACCATTGAAAAGGGATTTCGTTCACGAGGAACTGCGTTCGTTTCATTCTACGTACATGAGCACGTAAATAAAACGCATTTGCATATTCAATATTATGAACGTAGATTGTAATTTTCCATTTTTGGGTATTTATCTTTCGGCAGATAATAATTTTGCATTTTTTGACTTTTTATACACGCAAATTGATGCAAATGAGAGGGAACTTGCAAGTACAAATACAAATAGTTTCTTTCCTTACCATATCCATAGTGTTCTATGAATCAAAATGAATCAAAGAGTTACTCTGTCCAGAAATCAAACCTTTTCATGAATAAAAATGTAACACTTATCATCTCTACGTACTGCCAATAGAGGAAATGATCAGATGATGTACTGAAATGCGCAAAGTGAATGAATTCAAGGATATGCACTATGAATAGGATGTATGTTTAACGTACCATGTAAATCACAGGTCATCAGCCACTATTAGCTTTAATTTCCCCATGAACAAAATTAGCAATGATATTACATAAAGCGTTTTGCAAAAACAGCAGTCTTAATAAGAAATGTCAACAACACACATTCATTGAAATATTCTTTTGCGTCTAATTTATCATCGTAGCATACAGTTATCATATTTACATAACATTCATTTTTGCTTTGACGCATATTTCATTATACATCAACACACAGAAACATTGAGTAACAAAGTTTATATAAAAAATATTACTAATAATACTATATATTTATAACTTTATAGTGCACTTTGTTTCTGTATCTTCTTTTAGTGTTATCACCCTCGCAAATGAATGCATGTTTTAATAGCTTGAGATAGAGATAACAAGAGAAATGAGCCAACTTGACACAAAGATATGAATGAAGTAAATGAACTAATTCCTGTACAATAGCTATTAAGATGAACCTCCACATACACGTGTACAGGAAAGGGCATTTTCCTCACATTTTAATGCACCATGAATTAATAAAAAGGGCAACATAATTTCAAGTCAATCAACCTTCATTCTTTAGAAGTAAAAGTCTTAAAGTAAAGAGTTCCAGTAATTTTGTTCCTGCTTTACAAGCGTATCTGAATGCAGAATAGTTTATGATGCATGTAATTATGTTTTGATTTGTCAAGGCTAACAGAGCAATTTAATGCACCACTGTACACTGCATATTAGTATAGATATTATTCTGGTAAAAAGAAGTCTAGGACAGGCGGAAATCATTGCTCCATAATTTAGGAACTGAATGTGTCATGTCATGCCAGTAGCACAATTCTTTTGTGACAGAGCACCTCTTCACATAGATAGATCATAAAGAACTGAAGAACTTGATATTTTATTAACGCTTATGTTTCTATAGTCTTTGTTTTAAACTTTTTGCTTTGAGTATAGCAAAACATAAACATTATAATGTTAATACGTAAATTCAGTTTTGAATTGGAGTGTGCTGTGATATATTTGAATGGTAGTGCAAGAAGGGGCTACTGGTATTATTTTATGAGGTACTTGGAGTATTACAGATGCACATATAGTTATTATATTTGCTTAGCCGAATAGAATAGTATTTGTATGGATCCCTTAATAGTTGATGTGGGGACGCGAGGAGTGTGGAAGAAAAGAGAGGATGCAAGCATGCGGCTTTCATTTGAATTTCAGTTGACAGTAAAGAGTGAGGTTATGAAGGAGCATAAGACAGCAGCCCGCCCGTCTCGTCACTTCTGTTCAAGAAGGGTTGCCTTGACTTGAGTTGAGTTTATTTTATGAGCTACGTCGTCGACATCCCAAACTACTTAAGTTAACTCGGCTCTACAACTCTTCATCTCGTTAGAGCATTTACCATCGCATAGTTTATAGCTTTTACCTATCCCAACTGATGTGATGGGATGTACATACGATGTACTTATAGTATTATGTACTACCGTACTCCATTCCACCTTATTCCACCTTAGTCTACATACATGATAGTCCTAACTTCAAATATTATGCTCTCCACATCACATACACACGCGTGCTCTTACATGGCACGAGCAGTTAATGTCCCTGCATAGTCCCCTATTTGTGTACGACGACATACTACAAACAGACCGTAACAGAACACACTAGTCTACATACACGACGCTAAAATGACATAACCTTATTAAACAAACAGTCCTTTAGAACTATTCTAAGTTTAAATCCAATAAAACCCAGATGCTGTCCCACCAAGTGAATTCGTATTGGATAAGTAAGCTGACGGAGATAGATCTCCGAGGACCAATCCACTCAAGTCAACCCAAACTTCCAGAAATGCCTACTGTCTTCTGTCTACCTTACATTTCAAGTAGAAGAAACATATATCACCTATATCCACATATGTACCATCATATATCAGTTATACCTATACACTTTCCCTTCGTTATATTATAACTTACATAAAAAGTGGACAAGAGTTTCAGTTTGCTAGCATCGTCTCTGCTCCCCTTTATAATCTTTCAGTTAAAACACATACTAACGCTATGTAAGGCAAAAGTGAATAGTGGGAGCTAATGTTAGTTTGATTTCAAGGAGCTCATTTAACCAAAGAACTTTCTCTTCTCTTGTGCTTCCTAGCCCGTAGGCTTTTACATAGTTTATTCCTTCAGTACTTTACTTAAGTTTATATTGTCGCGTAGACCTTGTGTCAACATTCATCACGACATAATCTAAGGAATTACATTGCATTAGCTAGGTATATACTTAGGGAGAACTTCAGATTCAAACTATTACGTAATAGCCCTATGTTACTTTAACAGCTACTATTTCAGTTCAGGTTCAGGTAGTAAACCCATTACTGATAGAAGGTACGTAGGTACCAAGAATATGCGTCTCAAGTGTAAGTACAGTGCTAGTATGTATGTACCTATGCATATGTGGCGCAGAATACATAACACATATTGCATTGAAATCCCAGGAAACCTAAAATTCATATTTTACACAAAATGCAAACTAATAAGAGCAGAGAGCAAGAAGCCCCACCGATGCGACAGTCCTCAACTCCCTATCTCAACTCCAATCTGCTCTTTCACAGAAACCGCAAACTTCTTTCGCCATCTCAGTCATTCCATTTTCCTCTGAATCAAAAAGTTATTAAAATGGGCCCAGAAGACACAAACATGCTGCTGGATTCGTTTCAGGCTGCGCTAACTTCAGTAACTAACCGCCATCATGTTCAGGTAAAATGCTGTCCTATAGAATCAAAATCTAGCTTTTGTTTCCATATCCTATAGATATCACCATTTCAAAATTCTCCAATTTTCCTTCTAAAAGCATACTTTTGGTTTTATGTAAGATCTAAACAAGTTAGAATGAAAAATACTAAGATTTGAAAGTCGCATATTTAATATGACCTCAATGTATGAATGCTTCATTAAAGACATGATCCCAGATAAATCTAAAATGGATTATAAAGTAAATAATAATATATTAATTAATTGAAATTGAGGTGTAGTTATTAAACATGATCTTGAAAGAGTGTAGTTGTAGTTTCTAGTGGTTGGGGTTTAACAGGATAAAAATGTTAGAATGCATAGGAGGAAGTAACAATACCAAAAGGGGCTACACACGGGCGGAAGTAAAAGAGAATAACTTGTGAGAGAGAACTCATTCAGTCCAGCAGTGCATGACTTGACTCTGCTGTGGAAATCATTTACTTAGACATTCATTTCTGTGAAAAGTCTTTTTACTTTGTACCCACATATCATCTGTACTCTAACGAACATAAATAAGTAGACTAAAGCCAACGGAGAGAGCATACCTTGAGATTCTCGACTTTTGCTGTAATAAAAGTTAAGCCTGGAAGATTTCATCATATCGAGTGAATTCATAGAGAAAAGTAATTAGTAAGGAATAGAAAAGAAAACCTTTCACATATTTACTAGACTAAGAAAATTAAAGACTGCCCTTATTCTCCGTAACCTTTTATGGCATGCCACCCCTACTCGACTAAGTAGGTACTACGTAAGTATACAGTATATAAGTAGGTATTATCTAGTATAAGTAGTAATGGATAGGCGTATAGACATAAAATATAGAAAATGAGAAAAGTAGAAACTTTTCACAGATTTCATCTGCAGCTATCTATTTAATAGGTATTTTCTCCCAGCTCTTCTTTCACATTCTACTTACTTAATTTTGCGAATAGAATAATGGAATCATCATCCTATTACATATAAAACATTAGCCCATTATATTATAGTTTATAGGACACATTCTCACATTAGTTATACAGTACAGTAGGACTCTTTAAGTAAGTAATGTACCATTACAGAGGAGTGTAATCTAACAATAGATGAAAAGCATTCTAACAATTCTAAGGAACCAAGAGCCATGAAAGAAAAGAAAATGATGATGATGAAATTAAAGGAATAGAAGTAGTAATCACGTATTCTCTGTATTATAAGTTAATATAGGTACTGATACTTGAGTATAAAACATGTGGAAATGAAATATGAGTGTACGTGGATGATTCTGTATGTGATTTGATATGAAAATTAAATAGTAAAGGTAAAACGTAATTTGAGTAGTCACCTTCTATGAATTTCGGATCATTACGAACAACAGATTGAGGACTCAAGTCGCCCGCAACGAGGACAAATCCACAAAGGAGCCTTAGAAGCATCACTTGATTAGGACACAAACGGAGAATTGTATTCGTAGTAGACATCATTATCAACACAATCGAATTCTATGGAGAATTCTGAGAATTGTAATAGTAGACAGTTGGAACAGAACGGATTGTATTCTGTACAGTATTGAATATTAGGAGTATACACGTTTGAAATGCGAAGATCCTTGGTTTGCTTCTAGTGGAAATGTTATGTGGCTTGGGCAGACCTTACAGGACAACTACAAGCACTAATTGGCTCTGGCACCACTGAAATTAATAATCCCTTATTAATGAGTTCTCTGGAGAGAAAGGAGAGGAACTTGTCTCGTTTCGTCTCACTCTCTTGTTTCTCACTAACTGACACACTCACTCATCGTCACTAAAGTACAATACAATTTGCTATACATTAGCTATTGTATAATACAGGGATACTATGATTAAATGATTAGTACACGGGAGATGAGCAGAAATATAGGATTGCGTTGTGCGAATGAGAGAGAGAGGACAAAGTGTCAGCAAGTCAAGTAAACTTGTTTTCCTAATATAATGTAATGTCACTTTAATGCTCCTATTGCAGAGTAATTCGAAAAGTTGTGTCTAATATGAATTCTACCTGCTGTCTCTTTCACACATCTGTCTCTCTGTATTTTCTGTGTTGTGGTTCGTCTGAATTGTTTCACTCTATAACATTACATTTCCTATGCAGTACATTACATTACAGTTTACGTTACGAACATTATCACTTTCTCCCATTTAATTATCTTTCAACCACAAACACTAATGAAATTATACTCACTCAGCACGTAAATATTAATGTACAGAATCAGACACGGTAGGCATAGTGTCTAAGGTGCTACTTTATTCGCAACAATTTATTTTCCATGTAAACTAATCCAAACTAATATTTCGACTTTATAAAGATAAACTTGTTCAACGTGTTTAGTGTATTATCATTATGCAGAAGCACATCTGTTCTATTTTCTACAGAGTATTTTCGTAAACTTGAACGTTAAAGAAACTACAGTTAGTGTATCTCACATCACAACCACAACACTACATAAGAGCACACTTTATTCAGGATTAAAATACTGTGCTTTACAAAACGCGACAGGATTGGCTTGGTTTGGTCTTGTGTGGACTGGACTTTGAGTTTCAGTGATAAGAAATACTTTGGAAATTCAACTGGAGTGGTTTCCTTTGGTTTTCTTCGACTTGTACGTAGCTGTAGAGTGTGGGGAATGAATGGTGTTATTTTATGTTATGCTCAAGAGTCTCGTGCACCAAGTTGGTCGTAGAAGAGAATAGGAGCATCAGTCAGAAACAACTCGTCCCAAAACACTCCTAAACTTGAACTGTCTTCTGGAAGACTGCTGCACTGTTGTAGTAATGCTCTGTTCGACTCTAGCCTCCAATCTAAACTCGGTTCGCTTCCAAACTCAACTGAAAGACTCCGACATGAAACTCAAAGCTAAAACTAAGCGACCCGAGCTAACAACGAACGAGAAAGAGCAGCGGACAATCTGGAGAATGTGAGGAGCAGCCAATCTCCAGTTTTCTCCAGCAGACATACAAGGAACTGCCTTCTAGTATGTATCCACGCAATGTCGTGTAATGCAATGTGCGATCCGATAACCTATGCTTCTATGCTATCCCTTCCTTTCCTATCCTCTTCTTTCTTCCTTACTTTATATACCTTCTACGGTCTGATGTAAGCGCAAGCCAAAACTAACCAGAATAGGCAGGCTGACTTGAAAAGCACATACAATACACAGTTAGCTTGTGTAATACGTATATGACATAACAATAACACTGGATCTATACTAGTAATGTTCTTATATAGGAGATGTATATACTTTGACTCGGATGCTTCACTTATGTGATAACTTTGCTTTTCTCCAAACTATTTGTGTATGGTATATAATTCTAGTATACTAAAATAGTTTATACTGAGATACATATACTTATTAGAGTAAAAACGTTTATGTTCTATATGTTCTGTGTGTAATAGGAGCTAAACTCTTGAATTGTCTTTTAGTTCAGCAGTAATACACAAAGTCAAGGGACTGTTGTACCCTGGCTTGACTTGACTCTTGACTTGACTCTTGGATTGGCCGGACTATAATAATATATAGTTGACTTGACTAAAGTTAACTATTAGAAAGGCAAAATCCTTTTTGACTTGACTTGACTTTTCTTTAGGAGAATTTTCTATGTACTACTGTGATTCTTAAGAATTTGCTATTCTCTAAGTGTTTGTCTATGCTTGCTAACCTCGCAAAATCCAATAGAGTATTGTGCAAGTCTTCAACTCTCTCTTGATCTTTTATAAGCTGAGTCGTCCTGTCCCATCCTGCCTGTTATTCACTATCAAGAGTTCTATAAGGAAATCCCTATGTCTTTGCATTCATTTATATCTCCTGTAGTCCAGTGGAGTGGAGTGGTTTGGAGTGGAGATGCTACCTACGCAGAATTCTAGTACATAAACATAACTTGATGTATGTTGCCAAAGCTAAGTAAGCACATAATATTATCTTTGAATGTAGGTAGGTATTCAGAATGAATACCTACAGATTATCTATAGGGAGAACGAGGGCTACGTAATACAATAACACGAGGTTAATGAATCCCCTTTGAGTTCTTTCTTGCTTACCGCATATCTTTGTGTTTAATAACCAAGTACTTACGTACTAAATATACCTGCACGTGTAGTAGCTTCAATAGTAGTTAATAATCCATTCAATTCAAACATGTTTACTATACTTCTGATGTTTGGAGCAGAGATGTTGTTATTTACAGATAAAAAGCAGAACTGCGTAATTTACTGCTCGTATTTCATATATTTTATAATGTAAGGCACTAGTAGACACGAAATAAATTATTTTATTTCAGCAAGCGAAATCAACCGAGCCAAAGTCAATCCAGCCCTCTTAATAAGTCTCAATAGAGCAAAAAGTTAAGAACGTAGCGTTTCCTACTGTAAATAAGCAATGAAAAGATGCAACATCCTTCAAAGATTGCATGCAATGCATAATTAGCGAAATTCCTTTGTGTATCTAATCCACAACTAGACATACCTGTGAGGGAGAAGCAATTTTTCTTAAAGAAATGCATTGCATGCATAGTTATAATCCAGTCCAGGTCAGAATACTATATGTATGTCTACCTGGTACTTTTTTGCATACAAACCATTTTACTACGTACCAAGACCAGCAAAGATACGTGTGTGTACACAAAGAATCTATTGGATGATATGGCTTCGATTAAAGTTGCATCAGCCTCGTCTGGTCAAAGCCAGTCAAGTATGGCCATTAGCCATCCCTCTAATTACAGGTCAGCGTAATACTTCTAGCCTTTCGTTCTCATGCATTTTTAATAGATCCTCTCGATTTTGGACCGACTTTGTGGTCATTCTTGGTAATAAAAGAAAATAATCCAAGTTGAAATAGATGGTTAGCGAAACAAATGTTATTTTTTATTTCATTAAGGTGAAGGCTACGGAGGAAAGACAAAGACAGAGAACAGCACACTATCCTCTCTGACTACGTAAATAAGTGAATGAGACTAACAATAGGAAACATCGAACTCACACTCAAAAAAAGAAAATCAGGTTTCCAATCAGTTACCTTACCTTTAGATTATTACGTAGAAAAGGAACCTTTCCTCTTCTACGACGCATATAACTCTCAAAGTACTTATTAAGGTGCATACACGAGTGTAATTTTTTATTCTCATGCTTGCCTTAGCAGTAATCGCTGAGCAACTGATACACGTACAACAAAGAAACATTAGATTACATTATCATGCCAATGGACTTTTACAAAAGCTTACTACGCAGTCTTTAAAATTGCATCAGATTGATGCATTAAAGTCAAGAAGAGTCAAGTCTCACCCGACATAATAGAACCCTTTCCTTTACTCCTCAATTTTATTTCTCTAACACAATTTTTAACATTCTCAAGCACAACTAAAAGCTTCAGAGTGCTTCTTCCATCAATTTAATTATAACTTTCATAGTCCAGAGGCAAATATAATATTGTTAAGACAGTTTCAGCTCAAAATCCAAAGAAAATTCGCAAACTATTTAGTCATACAAGTCTGCCTACATCTACCCTATGTATATGCTGATCATATCACACTATAAAAATATGCAGATTTATAATTATTAAGAAACAAAAATAAATTAATGGTAATTATTAAGTAGCGGTCAGCTACTTTATAATAATGTCTGATCTGTCTGGATGTCTGTCTGTCTGTCTGTCTGTCTGTGCGTGTGTGTGTTCGCGAAACGATACTTTATCGTAATGGCCGGCCTGTCTGTCTGTCCCTCCGAATTGTCAGTGAATTGTCAGTAGGTGCCACATGTTACACATCGACTTTCGTACTGTCTATCTCGACCATTCCACCGTCTTTCTCGATGTATTTCTCGGCTTTTCTACTGTCTTTTTGCGGGGTTTATTGCAAAAAAATGCGTCCATAACCGATATTTTTATACATACGTTTACAATAGTCAACACAGGCAATGTAGAATAACACTTTCCTGCAAAACCAATGCGCGGTGCTATTTGCTGGCCACACACCACTCCACATCATACACATGCATTACTAGGCGGCGTAGGCGGTTACTTACGCGAGTATACTTGAATTTTAATTTGCATTCACTGTTAACAATCGTTGAAAACATTGGAAAATAAGAGTGAATTTTAATTTGTATTCACTGTTAACAATTGTTGAAATAGGCGGTTACTTTCGCCAGTATACTTGAATTTTAAATTTCATTTACTGTTAACAATCGTTGAAAATATCGGAAATAATTTGCATTCACTGTTAACAATCGTTGAAAACATTGGAAAATAAGAGTGAATTTTAATTTGTATTTACTGTTAACAATCGTTGAAAATATCGGAAAGGTAAATGTGAGTACTTATACTTGAATTCTATTTCTCTTTTTGGTGCCGAACAGCTGTGAAATTCGAAATCATGTCCATGTCCATGTCATAGTCATCATCCATCATCATGATGTCCATATTACAGTGTTGTATATTACAGTGTTGTCCATCATGATGTCCATGTCCATATTACAGTGTTGTATATTACAGTGCTGTCCAACATCATGTTCATGTCCATATTACAGTGTTGTCCATCATCATGTACATGTCCATATTACAGTGTTGTATATTACAGTGTTGTCCATCATCATGTCCATGTCCATATTACAGTGTTGTCCCCAAATCATGCATCATAGGAAAATTACAGTGTTGTCCCCAAATCATGCATCATAGGAAAATTACAGTGTTGTCCCCAAATCATGCATCATAGGAAAATTACAGTGTTGTCCCCAAATCATGCATCATAGGAAAATTACACCGCTACTTTCTTATATGCATTTAAATGGTTTATTATATATTTATTCACATGAACCAAGTACAGAAATACATCGTTCAATCTAAACTTATTCCAACGTCTATGCATAATTAAGAAATGCTGACGGTATAATATTATTAATAAAGTTAGATTGCTGGAAGACATTTCCACTGTTATATTTTGTAAATAAATTCTGTTAATCATTTTTCTTGTTACTTATTTTGACATTTTGAAAAAAACGCAATTCCTTGTGTTTTAAACATGAATTGGACTTAGTGACCGAAACACAAAATAAAAGTGGAAAATTAAGATTAGCTAGTTTTGAGTAAATATATTTATGGGGACAAAAATTTAGTAATTAGAGTAATAACGATAATAATCCCTGATGATGTCCCTGTAGACAATATTAGTTGTTCTATTCTGGGATAATGTTTCTCGTAGCTGTTTAATATTTATACAGATACAGTGTAAGCATCTTTGCAATATGGTTTGCTAAATTATTTGAGTTCTCGCATTTGCAGGGTTCATTGCATATGCATAGAAAATAACATTGAAATTCGAGTGACTGAGACTGAGTAGAGAAAATGAAAGTCAGTGTAAAGTCTCCAGTGAATTTCCCCTGCCTACGAACATTATATAATGTAGATAATGCGCGAAACTCATGAGCGTACAATTACTCAAGTCAAAGTCAAGTCAAGACAGAGAATCAGATCTTGAGAATAAAACGCAGAGTTGGAAATAGAAAAGCTCATCTCATCTTGAATTCGGTATTCATATCAGAATTTGATGCGTGCCTCTCGTGAGCTATTCACTTCACTTCTAACCAACACTACCACACACATAAACAAAACAAAGTCGTACTTACTTTGTCTTATAAAGATTCTGCCTTTCTTAGCACTATATTTATGAAACAGTTGCTTTCAACTATCCGTGCCATGGTGCGATGCCCCACAGCAGCAGGCAAAATCAAGGTTCTCAAATATTTTAGGGCTTTTATACCAAAATATTATAATTTTGCTATTATTTTGGTAGTGTAACAACTGTTGTTACTGAAATACAAGTTTAATGGATGCTTTAGAAATTGGTAGCTTCAAAATATTAAAAAGTCCAATATTTATCCATCATTAAAGTAATTTCAAAAAAGGGTCGTAACATCCGAAAGAACAAAAATCCGGTGTATCAACCCTGGTCTTTGTAGTGTATTCTATAACAAATTCTACAAGAAAGGAAGAAAGTATCCAAGTTCAACTTGGAGCAGACAAGATTTACATTTTCGTCTCTTTCAATGTACGATTTTGGAGTGCTCAATGTGAAATAATGTTCTGCTTCACTACAGGAGTAGTACTTCATTTCGTAGTGGCATTTTCCTCACGCATTTCGCACAGTATCTTTGACAGCCATAGCCATATCATCGCAACAGCTTCTATAAATAATACTGAAGAAGTTCTTACACTACTTTATTGTTTATTCAAAATGATAGTTTCTACAATGTTATTAAGTTTTCTGTTGTACTGATTATTATATTACTAGCTGCATTGACAATTAAATTTTCCAATTTTCTCCTATATGTAGAAATACCCGTAGTGTTTGCATCTATTATATCCTTGCGTACTATAATGTCTGTTCTTCACTTTATATATTTGTAGCCTGCAGTTCGTACAAAGATAGAAAAGCATTACATAATTTCGTCATTAATAAAAGTTATAAAAGTTATTAGAAAGGTCAAATAGGGTAATATTGTAACGAGTGTCCGTTTCAACGGCAGAGTTAAAAATGTACTAAAAAAGATGATGATATAGTGTTTAAAGGACAGATTTAGTACATCTAAGTAAATGGTATTAAAAGTGACAGTGTGATTTTTGTCATTTGAAATGAAAAGTGGCGAAGGAATGCACTGCAGTGAAATGTGCTGTTTTTTGCTTACCTACATTTGTGCCGTTAGTCTGTCTTGTTTTAACTGATCTTCAAGTTGAACATGAGATTCACACTAGAAGACAAGAAAGACATCCGACCCGAGTTGTGATTTTACATTCTGTACTCGACTAGTTTGCTGTAGTCGATTCAGACAGTCAGTTCATGTAAGTTTAGTGTAGCAGTGAAGTGTAATGCAGAGGCAGCAGTGTTAGGTAATATTGTATCTTGAAAAAGATCGTTTCTTTGGGAAAGAAGTGGAGCGAAGAGTGTATCTCGGATATAGTCTGTGTAGTTCATAAACTCTCCTGAATATTTCATGTACCGGTGTGCAGTGCAGACTAGACAGAAAAGAAAAGACTAGGACAGAAGCGAACAACGTTGAATCATGTTTTAGTTTCTGCACTTCCTTCTTCTGACTCGTCTGCTATTAAGTAAGTACCTAATGTATATAATAGTATAGATCTTCTTAAGACTCGACTATTACATTACATTACATTACGAGTACATTAAGTGTTCTGTTTTCTAAAACTATCTTTTCTCTCTTCCATTCTCGTTTTCAGATATATCCGGCAGTCGTAAGTGTTTCAGCGAGGAAATTCGTTACTTTATTATACAAGTTACGGTGGAACTTGTATTTCGACTCTGTTCGTTGTTGAGACACAGAAGTGCCTTTCCTAGTTTTTTCTTTAGTTAGACCCATCACCACTTTAAGTCTGACACACACACGCAGAAAAACTCTTCTATCTATAATAATAACTATTTACAAGACAGCCTTTTCAAAAATACTGTAAAAATTGCAAAACCTTGTTGGAAAGTACAACCTTTGTGCTGAAATATGTAAGACCCTTTTTTGTATATAACACAGACGGGAATTGCACTATAGTAAAATCTCCTTTTGTTATCTTTAAGTAAAAGCAAAGAAACTTCTACTTTCCACTTTCACCTTTAATGGAAACTTTTGGTAGAAACAGCTTAAAAACTAATTTAAACACTGTAAGTCTTTTTCGTGTAATACAATAGGCACTGGATGGCTCCTATTGCATTTTACATCTCTGTAATATAAATTCTATTGCGAAATATTATCCGAGTGGGTTAAGAAATATGATATTCTTTCTCCATCCTTCTGTTATTATGCAACATCAATATTTTCTTTAGATAAATTACCTGTGTTGTTTTACTGAGAATGAGTTTGTGTTTGTGTAGAGTGGAGAACCAGATGTAAAATCGTTTAAAGCATATAAAGTGCGTAGAATTTCATCTCCTTGATAAAATCCAAGGGATGCATTGCCAGTGTACTGTAAATGCTCTGAAAATCAGATTACCTTGCCCGTAGGTATCTATTTTAATGTAATATAAACGACTACTATAAATGTAGGTCTAGTTTCAACGTTAGATTAAGTCCTAGACGGAATATTAAAGCAGGGCATAAATAATAGTGGCGATGGAATGTAGTTTCGTTCTTTCGTTCGTTTATTCGTGAACGGACGGATGCGGCAAAGTTGGCTGCGGTAAACGAGAGAATTGCGAGGAACACTACTGGCATGGCACTGCACGAGTGCTGTGCTTGAGAAACATTCAGATGTGATATAATAATACGAGTTGAGTGCCACGAGGAGAATCTCTGTGCGTTGAACTTTTTTCTTCTTTGGCATACCATAGCAGAACGCTCAGCGTCGAATGGAATGGCATGTTATGGCAAAAAAAGAAAGAACGGACGGGGAGGTTGTAGGTAAATACATTAGATTAGAAATCGAATGAAATAGAAGCAAGAAAGCTTACGTAAGAATATTTGTTAGTTGTATAGCGTAACAGCCAGAACAGAACACAAGTCTCGAACATAAATATGGCCAAGAAAGATACCTGTCTTATGTTATTTAGGAATTGAGTACCTATAGACAAAAATACCTATGTACTAGCTTTTATTAACGTAGGTTCAACTTATATCTTTTTAATATACATAGTCTTATTGTCAGTATAGTCTAGTCACCACATTATTGTATGGAGCTTTTCCCATATTATTTATTTTCATCCTCTTCTTTTCTCCCAACCCAAAGAGAAAGGAATAACAGATACATATATGCATACCAAATTCTCTACGACATTCACTCCAATTCCTAATCTGTATCCGTACCGTGCACTCTGCTGTACAATATAGCTAACCATAAGAATACATTTCTTTCTACGATTTTTTTGCTCAGTTTATTCTTTTACTACTTATTCCAATATAGAATATATACTTACATTGCATAGTATGTATACTTGAAGATAGTGAATTACTATGGATGCGTACCTTTAACTGTTTTCTATCCGTGAACACTATTTTGTCTCCACAAAACCGAAAAGTTGTATTACAAGAGTACTATTTAGATTCTATGTGTAAGGATACTATAAGTAAAGCATTTGGAATCGGGATATATTGTAATTTTGGAGGAGTATAGAGTATAGAGATAAAATAGCGGTATTTCTTATGATTTCACGCTCAACTCCTTTCTCCATGCAGTGGAATTCAACTGAGCTGAACTTTTGTACTAAAAAATGTAAAAAATGGGAAGGTAAGTCAAAGGAAGGGAAGTCAAGTCACTTTTGTGAAAGTAGTCACGCAGTATGTACGTATAGGGAGAAACACAATAGGAGATCACACACAATTCTCTCCCTTGCCAGCTCTGCCATCACATGCAAAGACTTTAGAGACTAGAATTTCGTTGGCACTTTGAAAGAGGCGGTGAATGTGAAACCAACGAAACCAAGTGAAGCCAAACCAAGCCAAACCAAAGGAAACGAAGCCACCTTGGTATATTTGGTCCTGTGAGAAAAATGAAAGTTTCTGAAGGGAAATCGCCCTGGAGAAAACATGAGAATAGAAGAGCTCAAAACAAGCGAACCCATCTCACTTTACATTACCTACTTACTTTTCCCATTAGATCTGAGAGAAAACTCTCACAGTTGGATTTTAAGGCTAATGCGAGTTTCACTTTTATTTTATCCTGCTACAGCTTGCACACAACTCTGTATTACATCCAGTAATACTTATACATATTTATCTAAACACATACACTGCGTGTGCCAGACCACTCCAGACAGTGTAAGACAAGTCCCAAAGTCCCAATTTCCTATTTGAACTTTATTACATTGCAAATACAAATTATAGTTATTATGTATAAATGCTTGCCCTACATTGCATACCTAGCGTATTTATCTGGAGCTGTTTTCCAGAATGAGACAAGAGTAGCTAGGTACCTAAGTAAACGTAATGTGCGGTACTTGGTAGTGGGACTGCGTACTCATATCAAAATATATGTGTGTAAGGAATAAAAGTCTTTCCCTAAATAACAAACATAAATGTAACGTAACTAAGCTTTCCTTTCCTCCATGTGTAGTTCAGAAATAAAGGGAGCTCGGCTAACGAGGTTGAAGTAGAAGCCTACAGATATTACAATCCTCTATTTATACAAAATGCCCTAATGCCTACAGAAGATCTGCATTTCCTAGATACAAATAACAAAACAACATATAATTTGCATATAATATACATGCAACAAAAAGACCTTTGTAGGTAACAAGCCAAATGTAAACCAAACCACATCACATATTATTATTATAGTCAGAATTTCAACTGGATGCAAAACACAGATATTAGCTATCGCAATATGCACTCCTGTAGTCCTCCTTTGTTTTTACTAGTCTTGAGTAGTATCTGGGAAGAAACCGAGATGGGCTTATGTTTACATATGTAATATATCTCATACTTACTCTCGTCGGAAATACTTTGTGTTAAAATCTATATACATTCGCCGTTGTACTAATCTCCGCTAACTTAACAGAACACGAAGGACCAACAAAAACTCTAATGAACTTTGTTTAAAATATAGAACAGCTAAGCTAAAGCTCAGAACACCATTTACTTACATCATGCTCCAAAACCCGGGTGTTCCTCTTATTATTACGTAGTATGTAACGGAAAAAGTACAAATAAATGTAAGTTCCATCAGTGTTGAGATATTTTATATCCTAAGTACCTACATGAAGAAAAACAACTCTACAAGGAAAACTAAATCCAACGTGGTTCAGTTAGATGTCTAGTTATGTTATAACTCTTTTGTTTTTAGTAAACTCACAGTGCTAACAATAAATGCAGTCCCAGAACCAGTATGTACATACTAGCCACTAGCCCATTATGTACTTTCGTTACATTACATAAGCTTTCAAACGGGCATCAAATTTCCCACTTGTAAATTCCTTTTCAGACTAGTACTAATGCAGGCGTAATAACACTATACACAACACTGGGTCATTTGCTTACTACTCTTCTTAAACAACGTTTATGCAAACAAAAACGAAAATGGAGCAAATTGGATGGCTCTTCTAAATTCTAAGCACTTGCCTTACTTTTTTTAACTATACATTTATCATCATATTTTTTGCCTCGTATTACGGTTACAGCCAGGGGAGTACTGTGCCCATATATTAATATTGCCTGTAAATTACTTCAGGATTTATTAAAATATTAATTCCTTCTCCTTTTTCTTAGGTATAGTTACTTTTAAGTAATAAAAAACATTATTTCATTTAGTAACCAGAAAAATAATGCTTAGTGTTCGATTAAAATTATATATTTAGATAAACATTAATATATTTATTAGATCATTATTAGGTGCAAGGAGTAAACTTTGATGCTCACTCTCACTCTGCTCCCGAAAACTGAATTAAGAACAAAACTCAAGCGAGGAATAAGGAATTACATACATACACGTGCAAACAGAAATAAACCTTGGCTTTTATTTTTGCATGCGAACCATTATTAAAGTATTTTAAGCGTAGCCTCACCTAAAAATACGTTCTGTGAAAGTTACGTAACGCTATCGCTTGAGAGGGTAGAGAATAATACATAATTCACTGTGAAATGGACTTCACATAGTTTTACAGTGGAGTAGACAGAATATAGAAGAGGCCTGTTTTGCGGAAGATAGTAGTATTAAAAGACGTTCGATAGGATTGGCTTTATATGCCATCAAACAAAACGAATCCCCATAATTTAGTACTGTCATGTCATTTTGCCTTGTTTCTGTCCTGTCCTTGTCTGCTTTGCCTTGGGTTGCATTGCATAGCATTAGCTTGTGCACGCATGCTTACCCATTAGGTTAGGAAACACGTTATCATCATATGTATACTCATGTGTATCACACACAACGCATGAACATGACTAAGTGCATAGCACATACTTACCTAAAGAATAGCAAACCACACCAGTAGTCAGTCAAACCACACAACTTACATAAACAAGTAGGTCCCTAATACTTATAGTAAAATAAATTATACATGACTGTAGTTTGTAGTATTATGGTACATAGATCACATCACTAACTATTACCTTTTTAGGTTCAGCTCAGTCACATAAGCATACGTATGGACAGAGAGGTAGTGTAAGCTAAAGGGAACTAGTTGGACTGTATAGAGATGTTGTGCACGATAGAGCTAATGACAACAAGTTCCTGGACACGACATGACATGCACTAAAACACAGATGAACAGAACAGAACAAGAACATATATTTCCCGTATAGAATGGTAAATGGTATTTCTTCTCCCTATGAATAATGGTAATAGCCGTATGATACATAACAACGTATTTTCTCTTTACAGATACAAGCTTAGCTGACTAGGATTTTAGCGTTTGGAGGAAAGCATGCATGCATGCACGTGCCATTTGAACTTTCTCTTGGACTGCTCTCTCCAATTCTTTGGGTTTATACGCATTACATTAGAAAATAAATCTATCTACGAGTTCAAAGCATGCTAATGTACATAAGCTTCATTAGACCTAATGTTTCCTTTCCTATCCTAACTCATTACGTATACGATGGTAACGTAATAAATAATACCTCTCGGATGTAAGAGTGAGAGCGAGAGAAATATCTTTATAAATATCTCCGACAATATAGCATAACATAACGGGATAAATAACGCATGTGAATTAATTGAAGTCATGAGAGGCAGAATTTGTGAATTAAATTTCAGTATAATTAATCATTTCTGGCGAGCAAGGCAAAGCCAAACCAAAGCACGCCGAAACAGTTCAGTCAGGCAAGACCACACAACTTGTTCTCTTCTCTTCCTCTTTCCTTCCTTTCACTCATTTATAGACTGTCTAATAGTCACACATAATAGGAAAAGCTTTCGTTTCCTTTTCGTGTACGCTACCCCACAAATTGACTATATCTACGATAGTTACCATGTATAGGACACAAGAATTTTGTAAAAGTTCCTTTGGAATTATAGCCGTATCTTTTGGTAGGGCACATCATGTTACATTTGTAATAGGTTCGGTTATATATTTCGGTTAAACTTTGGTTTCGGATTTACTAATAGTCGGATTGGACGGTGAGCCGCTGGGCACACATTGAAACCACTGAATTTTCAAATGTTTCTCCCCTTCGCAAATATATAGTGGAACTGTCAACGATACAGTAGGAGCTATCACTGAGCTAAAATATATTACCCTTGGAATGGCTTATTGTTACCTGATACATATAAAACATACAATGGTAAAAGTGAAAAGACTACCGGTTCTCTCACTAAAGTAACTAAGAACACTATTAAAACTTTACTGGAGCCATTTTATAGTAAATTGATTGTAATACAGAAAACGGAAAAGGAAGTCTAGTGACTGAGCAGAACATAACAGAGTTGACTGTGACTTGATTCGATGGGTACCTTAACTTATTAACGTTGAGCAGTAATGTACTTAGGACCGATATAACCAGAATGAACGATGTTATAAAGAAAAGAACAAACCGAGGGATAGCAGATGTTGCAGCTTGCTACTATTGTAATGTTAATGTAGCTTTGAATATAAAAAAGGAGAAAATACGAGGAACAATAGCAAACGAACCCGTTAGGAAAACCTTAGCAAACTGTCAACAAAATACTAAGGAAAGTATCACAGCATTTGTAGTAACTTAAGTAAGTTTTAGATTTTCAAGTGAAAGTAATGTAAAAAGCATAAAAAGAAAAGAAAGCACTTAGATCTACGAGAATACTTTCAAAGAAATGGAAATATCTCAAGTACAGTCGGGGTACAGTTGTAGCCAAGTCAGCTAACGTTAACGTTAGCAAGACCAGACCAGAACCAGACAAGATTCCTTTTATATAAAGGCATTGGCATAAGATACATGGCCTATTCAACGGCTCAGTGTGCAGCTCTATGAGGCAACACACATTGCCATCAGTTAGACTCCATTACCCAAAATCAATGTTGGCATATAATGGCTCTGATATGGTAAATCGATACTCTCTCCTCTTTTTCTTTACAAAACTACATCTAATACTGATACTGCATTATGGGCACAGATACACATCTTCTCCAAGACTTCTCACTCAATACCTAAACCTACCAATCCCACTTACTATACACATCTCATATCACTTCCACTGTGCACAACACAGAAATGAATTTCTATTACAACTAGAACACTCAAACACACAGTTACACAATACAACTCTAATATACACCTAAATACACACACAAACATATATGTCCTCTAATAGCTTCTTTCCAAACTCAACAACTCCCTAAGCATACTCTTTTGTCCCCTGGTTCACAGGTTAACAAACAATTCCCAACAGAGACAATGTCAAGTCAACCCAATTTCGTTTAAGTTAATTCTCACAATTTTCGCCTGCAAACCCGCAGAAATTTATGCATTTCCTGATTTTCTCTCCTCCCTATTTTAGGTAGCTTCTGAATAAGTCAAAACAATTTAGAAGTAAAGAAAATTAAGAATATCTCACACAAAATATATTTTAGTTAAAATACGTTTATTGCAAAAACTGTAATCTCTATTATTCTGTGTCACAATTTTTGTAGGTTGCAAATTATTTTGAAGGGTAATTTTAATTTCCGCTATTATTCCCATGATAAATAAATAGCAAAAGGGAAATGCTTTAACTATTACGAATATCACATAGCTAGACATAGAATAGTTCCGACATTTGCCTCCTCCTGTAGAAAATGCGTTGGATTTCACATTATTCGAATACTGTCAAGTGAAATATATACGCACATTAGGAAGTATTGTCCTTCGTTTGGAGTATTTTGTGAACGTAACAAAAACTAGCATTCTTTCACAGATTTTGTTCGCTTAAAGATAAGTATGCATATACTCAGTTAGTGCCACTAGTCTTTTTACTTGACATTAGTAGTTGAAAACAGAAGCGGACTATTTTTTGGTATAAGTCCAAAAGAAGAGAGAAGTTGTTGAGAGAGAAAGCTTGAAGCTCCAAGTACGAGTTGAGCTAGGAGACTATATTACAAAGTGTATGTGAGAAAGCACACTTTGCTTTGTAAGCATTATATTGTACATACATAGGTAATATCTAATAGAGAGCGAGAGTACATGGTACATAGAGAACATTCTTACATTTCAGTGCCAAAGAGAAAAGGACTCGTTTAGTAGTGAAGTTTAGTTCAGTTGAAAATCAATAGAACAAGATTGTCGTGTGGGATATAAATTGAGGAAGAAAACAAGAAGGTCTTTGCGAAATCGATATGAGTGTGCTATCTGTACTGTACTGTTGTGTGCATACTATGTATCGTGTATCTTCAGAGCAGAGCTATGGAGCCTACACATATGATAGATAAATTGCTACAGTAGAAAATGAGAAGAAAAGATAGTAACTAACTAGTTTGACTTTGGTATAGTACATTGAATTACTTTGTATCATAGCCTAACCCTAAGGGTAGAATAAGCAAGTAATTTCAAGATATAGGATACGTAATAGCTACTTTGTAAATAAATACAGTAGCTATCATAATGTAATATCTTTCCATTTATTTGATACCGAAGCGCGATGGCAATTGCCATATCATATTTATATTCAGAAGATAAGTGTTCTTAGAATAAATAGATATAGACAGGAGAGCACTAGACAACAAAACATATTCGATGAGCCATGGAAAGTGTGTAATGTATAATAAATGCATAGAAATAGGTATATTTTAGGTAGTAGAAGGACACAAAGATGTGCTTATGATATTAGTAAAGAAAAAAGCAAGTCTACTACGTCTTGTCTCATCTTGTGTGAGAAATGTGTAGGCTATCTTCAGGAGCGATTGGATTCGTGTCTCGCTTTCCTTATTTCATATTCTATCCTATTTGAAGACAAGGTCTAAACTACCCAATCCCATCCTACTTTCGTATGCAAAATCCATCCGGAAGGAAGTCAACTATGTACATGAGCGTGAGTAAAGTGGAGATACTGTTTCAGAGTGCAACTTACAACTAGTATGTATGTATTGTGGCATAGTATCGTGTTTTGGTTGTGTACGTAGGATTGCAACTATGTAACCGTTGCACTATACAGATAAGATAACAGTGTTCCATGTACTTCACAATATACAATGCCCCAAGGAGGACATAGACCTATATTTATCTATGGCCTACACCTTAGCTGCCTCCTTTCGCGTAGTTGTCCTTGCTTCTCTTCCCCTTTATGCAAATATTATAGGTATTCAAGGAAGATCCTCTTTCGATCATCTCTATTTTCTTCCTTGCTTTAGTTATCTCACTTAATGGGCTATGGCATGCTGTGGTTTCCTTTAGAGCCCCGAAATATATACCTACTTGTTTAATGTAGTAAACTAGGTATACCATTTCGGGTAGGATTTTGTTATGGTATGTTAGCATAACTGTAACAGGAGTAGCATTACATATTTCGTTAGCAACTCGGCAATGTAATACAAGTGACACTCTTTCTTACCTAGCGGGTAGGTATCTGTATTCCGAAAATGCATAGTATGATAGATTGTGAACGATAGGAAGACTGCAGGAGTCCCTCTCTTGTCTTGTTTTGTCACCCAAGAAAAGCCTCTCTAAACCCACCCAGAGGAAACTGAGAAGATTTCGGCGAGGGAAGTTTATAGTATGTAGATGTGGAATAGTGAAAGCTTTGAGGAACCAAACCAGCATTGCGTCGAGGAGCGAGTAAAGCCTAACTATTATAATGTACGTACCGTAACGCAATGGAATGCAAGAAGAGGAAGGATACCCACAGAGCCGTACTACACCATAATAAATGCATTTCGATTTTTGGTGACCCATTTACTAGAGGAGTGCGAGCGTAGTGTGGTGCATGAAGAACAAGTAAGAGAAAAGAGGCATCTTTCTTAGTAGTTTAGTAGGTAGAACTATATATTATCCTACATAATATCCTTCATACATACATCGCAAAAGGAATGCAGAGGGAAAGTTTATTTATCCTTATGGATTCATATGCTAGACTGGCCTGGTCTGCGCTCTATATTTAATGGTATAGTATGTGAGTGCATGGTGGAAAAGGTTCTGCATCCAGCGAAATCTCTTAGACATGTATTTTTACTTATAAGCATATTACTATTTCCTATCTATACATATCCATAAGATGATGATGATGTGTTATGCATGATGCATGACAAGTAACGAAGGAGCTGAGCAATTCTTCTATGAGAAGTGAGTGAGTGAGGCGCACAGAATTCTCATCAGGCGCCACTACAGAGAATTCCGTCACACAAGGGAAATATCTTTTCCTCGATCTAGACAACTTTCTTTGAGAAATAGGTACTCGTGCTTTCTACTACATCGACGGCCTAGCAGGAGCTTCCTATTACCTAACACTAGGCGCTAACACATTAAGCGCCAAGAGAAAATACAACCCAGTGTATTTCCATTACCATTTACCATACGTATATAAAGCACCACCAACGTTTCCCCATTTACATGACAAACTTTATTGCGAGATGCGTAAATTGTAAAATGCAGTTTTTCATACGGGAAAACACAGTTTCAGCTTCAATAAGTAATAGTCAATATCGCCTGTCTAATCGTAACACAAATTTCGTACGGGTATAGCAAAAAGCAATAATATAGCGTAGCTACACTACGTATCTGTATTTGTACACCGACAGTTTCCACTAACTCAAAGTTAAACACAAACTCTACACACTCTACTTCCACTTACACTACAATCGAGTTTACTCAACTAGAGTCTCTTCCTTTAAGTACAGATACTAGTAAAAAGGAAGTTGAAGAAAACGTGCATATGCATAAATCGTGCGGTGTGGTGTTACCTACTCTGATAGCTCGGCTACTAGTGAGTAATACAAACGCATATGTAATACAGACAGAGCCGTTAACTAAAAGTAAGTAGCACGGTAGACTTTCCACTCTAATACAATTTGTTCGCCCAATTGAAATACAATGAAAAATGTATTTGGCTCGAGATACTATGTATACAGATGCATTCAACTAACTCGAAGGTGAACTGAATCACGAGCCATAATTTCTATACCAAGTTACTTACAACAGACACGTACATACAGAATGCTTCAATCTTCTCAAGAATATTTTATGGGTAGTTATTTCTTTACTACCTGCAGATACAACACGTACAAAATATAGCTCCCCTTTACCTTAACATTAGACTCATACAGAAGACAACTATTAAATCTACTAATACATTCAATGTAGACAAGACAAGGCAAAATTAAATTGACAGAACCAAATTTAACAAGTTTATTTCACATCACTTCATACCAGGCAATACACTACACCACCGACAGGATTCTCAAAGTCTTGTCGAGAATCCGGGCTTGTTAAAATGACGAGATGAAATAAACTTATCCAACATATAGTACATAACGATACTTCCAAGTTTACCATTCAGATAGATCCAAAATGAATACACACCACCTAGGTATATGTAATTTACTTTTGCCCACGGCAAATCTATCCTCAGTTTTGCAACGACTACACTAATAATTACTTTATCCAGGCACCTATCTGCCGATGCACGTTATACAAATACACGTTTACGTATTATGCCAATTCGGTTGAATTCGGTACGTTTGCATAAACTATATTTCACAATTCTATTTCTACATCGTACTTTCTCTGGCTTTGAAGCTTAAATTCTGTTTTGTATGGAACTCGGATCCGAAACCATAAATAATATATTGGGACATTTCCACGTGTGTTCCATAATCTGAGGGACCAGCAGATTAAGTAACAAGAAGGATCGATATGTAATGAAATTAATACAATTTCGGTATTAATACGTTTGATAACTACATTTACAAGGATATTTGCAGTGAAGCAGGGTCGGATTCCTTTATGTGTAAGTTTTCTTTTGATATTAGTAGAAGTAGGAGAGAGTAGCGTTTTAGTGTTCAGAGCGGAGCTCTTGCAGTCAATTAGAGTCATTGATTTGAGAGGCTGATTTCCTTCCTTTTGCAATTCAATCGTGGCAAGTGGTATGGATGCATACACATGTGTACATAATGTATTTACCCATACTGGATATATGTTTCATTTGCAAAAGTAAGTGAGCGAGCTTAATTTAGCTAGGTTTGGTTTCCCTTGTCTTTATTTTACTTAGCACTCGTGGAGATGTAGAGAATGATGCTAATTGAACTTCCACCTTGCAATTAGAGAGGCAGGCGTGAGTCTAAGGGGAAAGCGATAGCCGTGATAACGAAATCTAACGAAAGCAAACCACCTTTTGCTTTGCTCCATTCCATGCTTTCAACTTCTCTCTGACTTGTAGTGCCGAATGCTCATTTCAAGCTTTGATACACATGCACATACATAACTACCTTCTAGTACATGCATACAACACATAAGTTAAACCAAGCCTTACCTTACAATACTAACCTAAACGAAACCAACCAAACCAGTGGAAAATTCAACCACTCGATTTCTATACACATCTCTACTACAGTTAGCGTCCAACTCCCTTTAGCCTTCCACAGACTTACTCTGAACAAATATTGACTCAATACCTATTCCCTTCCTTTTGCTCAGGATATAGATACATACATAGTCCGTGTCTCTTCCTCTCTTTTCCCTTAATAGTGCAACGTACCTCTGCAAAAGGAATTTCCGAGAGTATAAATACTGCATGCAAGTACATTGCTTTCATATATCATTACTCAACTAGTATAACCGAACTGGTTTACTAGTACCTAAGTGTTTTACTATACGAACACAAAACATGACTCTTTCTCGTCCCATCTTCTTTTCAATCTAATTCACGGAAACCTAGCCACGGCTAAGAAAACATTCAATTTTCACTCACTGAATATACTTTCTCCTCTATCTCTACCCATTTTGTTTCCCTATGACTTCCTGTAATACAACTCTTATTTACCACACAACCTTAAAAGACCTTCAAAGTTTGAATAATATTTGACAGCACCCTTGAAACTAAAGGTGATAAAAGTATGACAAAATAAATAGTCAGTATTGTTACTCTAAGCATTTAAGAATGTAAAAGCGTTTATTTTCATGACTACAGCATAGTTTTAAATATTTCTGACAAGTGACTGACAGTATTACGGTAAATCCTACAATTTTTCAAAGCTTTGAAAATTCTTCTACTGATGTATTAATAATGTCCCAAAATAAATCAATCATTTTTTACAAAACAGTACTAAACCTATCGAAGTACTTAAATCTGCAATGAAGTATGAAATTTATTTAATTTCAGAAATTTAAATATTATGGTGTTGGTGTTTACACAATGAGATGGGCAACTATTGTTCCTATAAATGTCGGAATGCTCGGAGCGCATTTATCATTGGTAAGGAGTATACGTAATATTTCTGCTCTCCTTAGTAAAGGTTATTGCATTACACAGCGTTATACACACTGCTATAATGTGAGGACAAGGTAGAATTGAATTGCAATAGCGTAGTGTGTACTTCCTACTTCCTATGACCGTGTTCAAGGAAGAGATGCTAAAAATAGAAAGAAAAACATTGTAGGAGAGCGTATTTTTTGAAGAAGAGAAGACTATGGATAGACCAGACCGCACCACGCCACAATGCGAATGAAGGCAACAGAAGGATACGTAATAGATTCTGGTTTGGGTAAAAGAGACTTTTAAGGTAAGGAAGTGCGCTCGTTGCTTCCAATTCTCATGACACGAAAGCGGGAGAAAATCCGACAGGGCAACTTCATTTATTGCCAGACTAAGAATTTCAATCAAAAAGTGAGAGAAATAATCTGCTGTGTTCCGCCTCCTTGCACAACATAGAAAGAAACCGAGGAAGCAGGAAAACAGTAATATCTCGGGAAACACTGACTGAACCGACAGGCAACCAGAGAGAGTTGACTTTCCCTTGCTGCACACAATGTATACTACTTATGTATTTATATAAACACGGGGGCATATCAGTAGTAGCAGTAGCAAGCTGAAATAAGTATACAAAATATTCTTTTTTCCTTACATATAGATTCTTCCCTAAGTATCACGTTATTTTCTCCTGCTTTTATTACGCTCGGTTTACTAGGGGAAAGAACTGGTTTAGCCTTAACAATAAGTAAAAACCAAAGCTAACGAAACGAAACGATAGGATGTTCTATGTTGAAGGAAACCAAGTGAGGAACAATGTTGTATACATAAATACATAATATATCATGCAATACAAAACATGATGTATTAAATATATATGCACAAGACACAACTATACCTAAATACACTTCCTTCCACTAATAGGGTAACAAATACTCAAGTATATTCATAATGGCAGGAGAAAAAAGGGGGAAAGGCCATCTTTTCTCCATTACTTTCTATATTACCTTACAAACTAACTTTTGAGGGGCAGGGCAATCGTCAGGACATTGACAATCAACTTTCTTTGTATATAATAAATAGCAACTCAAATCTAATCTACCCATTATGCCTGCTCTAATACTGCAGAGCACAAACATGCCCTAAATAACGGGATAATATAATCGTCTTCCCTGGTATGAATGTGAATGTCAAAGAAATAAAAACCTACTTACTCAAGCAGGTATCTCATCACATCACAAGTACAATGTACATGTTCTCTTCTGAAAAAGTAAATAGGATTCTAAATAGAGAAAGTCATTCCTTCGTTTTCTCTGATGCTGATCACATAAGAAAAGTAATATAGTGCGTTCCTCCTCAAAGTCAAACATAAAACTCATCATATCCATAATAGGGCAATCAATTTTCATTCTTTTCTTCCCATTGCTTCCATCTTGATGTGAAGAGCTAGTTGCCTTTCCTCTCATTTTCCCTACCCTCCCATCCACAATTCAATTCATTTCCATTCGCTCAAAATCGACTTTACACATTCACATCTATCTTTACTCAACTCCATCTACGTTCTCATAATATCACAAGGTACCCTCACCTAACCTTAGAACTAGAACTGTACCAAAGTATATTCAATCGGACTTTTCCTCATTTTCTCGCAAGGATGAATTCAACGCGTCTTACGTTACGTTGAGCTAAGTAAGTGCTTTACTATAAAGCAACTTTAAGATGACTTACACAAAGAAGATTCCTTCTTCCCCTTCCTTATCCTTATAAGCACTTAGTAATTTCGTTGAAAGGTAATAGGTACATTCAAATTTATACTCTTAGGTACAGGAGGTGGAGGTAGCTATCTTTGATACTTGTAAATTAGGAACGGAGAAATAGAATATAAGATACTTGAGACTTTCCCTGATTGTGTACCTAGTATGTAGATTTGTACAATGGAAGCTCTTGAACTAAATTAGTTGCTTCTCTCATTCAGCCTTGACATGAGCTGAGTTGAATTGACTTAAGTTGATTTAAGGTACAACTACGGGTCCGTAGCATATAATACTATCTGTAGAACCTACTTATTATGCCAGCTATCTATTTAATCTGCAACAGTATCAAATGCGTCTGTCGCCTATAGTTAAAACTAAGGAACGAAAGATACTATTCACATTAAGTCAAGTGTCGAATTGTATTCTATTCTGCCCTGTGATGTCCCAGTCAACCCTTTATTTATAGCTTCTCATCCATAAGCAAAGCACACCGTCAAGCCTAAGAGGCAGAAAATGCGATAAGGCTCACTCACATAGTCAACTTACTCAAGTCGAGACAGTCAAACCAATCTATTTTCTTCTACTAAAAGCCACTTCTTCATTATTCTATCGCGTTAGCTCCAGAGACTCGATCCCCACTCACTCTAGAATAGTATTAAACATTCCTTTCTGACAAACACCACAAGTCAAGCCAACAGTCAACCTAAATCCAATAATTCTCATGCAATTAATAACTTTCAGTTTGGATTGTCATTAAACCTCACTTATATGTACCTTACATGATGCATACAACGGTGCACCTAGTTAAGTAACAGTCTACTATAATTATCTAAATATATTGCGCTCCTTGCACTTTGTATTTCTTTATATACGTAAACCATGTTATAACTGATAGTAAAATAGAATCTTAAATTATAATATAATGCATCTTAAGAAATTTCGAGTTTGTATTAAGTACCCCTAGCATAGCATGCTAGGAAGGTATTATGATAAACGATAAGTATTACTATCTGCAATGTATAAGTTGGAAAGTAGCTTAACATTGCCACGCATTTATTTGATTACTATGCGATGACCTACTATTTAAATTTACGATTAGCTCCGCGTATTTTGTGTGAATGTATTTATTAGGCTTAACGGTAAGTATAGGAATGAATTTTAGGAAAGTATACCACATTAGTACGGTAGAATTATATTATATATTAGTTTCAAGTGGATTCTAGGGAGGCTAAGTGGTAACGATACTGTATAATGTGTAGTAAAAGTAGATCTACTGAAGTAGGTATCCATCTACGTCTACAAGTACCAATTTCAGTAATGTATACAGTAGAAACGGTGAAACTCTCGTTGAATTGACTGACTGACATCAAAACGCTCTTTTTGTGACGATAGAAAGCTAAGAAAGTAGTGGAGCGAGAGAAAGGCATTCCTTTCCTTATCGAATCAAATAATAATTTCCTCAAACAAATCGCTCCTATGTCTTAGCTGACAGCCATGAAAAGTGAGCGAGAGAAAGTGGAGGGCCAGCGAAGCCAAGCGAACAGTTCTATCACATACCTAACGATAAAGAGCAATGCGAAGGCAAATACGATATAGTAAATAGCTAGGTACGTGTATAATAGTAGTAAAAGAGAAAAACTGAGATAAATGTGGTAGATTGTGTATCCTTAGCTCACCTTACTTGCTTTACGCTTTACTAGAAGGCGAAACGTTGCTCTTGCTGCCCATCTGTATTGAATTTCTTTTATCACCCGTTGAAATGTGAGATGATCACAGTTGAGCCAGGCCAGGCCAACAGAAGAAGAATGGTAGCGGAATGGAAATACTAAGAGGGTGAGTAGGAAAACATTGCAAAGAACAATATAAATGGATGAAAGGCGAAACTCTTAGAGTGCCACTTCCATTTCACTCTGCGCCTAGCCTGGCCTTAGCCCAAAACAAAAGTCATACCTGTCAAAACTAGCCTGGCTTTAATTTAACTTGAGGGAACTGAACTTGACTTGAGTAATCACAACACAACCACGACCGCATTTGCACCGTACATACAAACTACTGAAAACTATATGGAAATCCACATTTAACCAAAAATAACATACTAATACATTATACTAAGAAATTGGAGCACCTGCTTTTGATTCTATAATAACATAACCCGAGCACGTTCCTTTTCATTTCATATACTTAAGTAGGCAATGTTCAATCTTTTAGTTACAATAGATGCAAGGCGCATCCGAATTTAACGACTAGCTTACTCATCTTTCCCAAAAATAAGTAGGCTACCTAAATACCAAAGAAAATGAGAAGAGCACTTCATTTCATATATTATACACAAGTGTAATAATGCCATACTAGCGACGCTACTTATCCAGCTACTCTACTTATTACCAATTCCACTTATACCCAACGAACAAGAAAATGTTTTAGTATTCCGTACTTATCAGTATTGCTATATGGATACATGTATTTGTAACGACGAACTTGAATCGTATTAAATATACGCGAAATGAAAGAAAAAGCTATATGGGTAACTTACTAGAATTTTTATCATTTGCTTTCACTTTGAGAGGGTCGGGTCTGGAGGATTTGATAACCCATAATCTTATTTCCAAGACTCATCATCTAACATTCCATCATTCTGCTGCATTGCACTTTACGTTATCCTTATTATAAAAAGAGTATTTCTTTCTCCTTTTTCTCTCTTTGTCATTGTACTTCGAAATATATGTGCGCATACACAATATATTACACTTAAGTATCTTTATAAGTACTAGCTTTGAAAAAGGTACCTATGATACTCCTTTTAATGTAATACTATGTATATATGATTACCATGCTCCTAGTCAAGTCATCATCATCATCTAATTTCATCTAGTCATCCATCCAATTCCAAACGAACCGCACTAAAGTGTCTCGTACAGAATTATCTATCTACTCATATATCTTTCATGCTCTCGTACATCTTTTTGACACACTTTGTTCACTATGTTCACATGTACCAGCGTAGCGTAACGTATCGATACCTAACATAGTATAGACATGTAACATAATTCCAAGTCAATACATGTTCGTATGTGTTCACTAACAATATATTAAGTAGCTATGTAGAGGCAGAGAGTATTCTGTCTGTGCTGAGTAACGAGGACCATAAATGAGACGAAGACTGAAAAGAGATGAGTTCTTTTCAGTTCAATAGAAAATAGTGTACTGTACTGTAGCTGCCTATACACGAGAGGAAATGGTGTAACATTCTCGTATAATATTATGGTCCAGCAAAAGCCAAAGAGAAGCTTTCCCTTCCAATTCCAACCATTTATCATTGATGGAGACTTGTGTCTTGTCTGTGTTACTTGTAGCGTGTTGGCTTGACTTGTGTGTTAAATGTGTGCACCATGGAAAGGCACTAAGTTATCCTATCTAGATTCGATTTCTTCTACAGTAGGTATACCAGTACATTATAACCTATCCCCTGTAATGTAACGCAATGTAGTAGTAGTATTCTTGCCTGAATTTCGTTTCGTTACAGTACAGTACAGTTCTAAAATAGTCGAATGTATGTAGGAAGGAGAGGAGAGAGAAACTTTTATGTTTTTTCAAAGGATAGTTGATTTTGGATGTGGAATCGGTGAAGCAGAACCTTTTCAATAGTCTCATCACACTCAAGAACCAAAACGGGAATACATACTATGTACCTTTGGACATGCACAAATACACACACACACTACTGCTCAGCATATATGTATCTGTTACAGCTAGTATAGGTTTTTGGGGACTACAGAATAATACCTAGTTAATATAATATTAGCCAAGTAAATTTTAGCTAATATGAATATTATCTAAATAATGTACAATGTTCTCTAGCTACCATACACCTAAACTTGTACTTATTCTGTTACTTTTAGAAATTCTTAAATTATTGTTAGCTTTATTTAATGTCTGTTGCCCCTTCAAAACTAGTTTTGGTAATAATAACTTATAAAAACTAAAATTCAGCCATGATTGGTACGAAATTAGTAATATTCAATGGTGTTACCCAATGTTGGTGTCTCTAATATCCGATATTATCTAGTGCAGTTGTATGTTAGCTAGAGAAAATTGTATAGTATCTAGATAATATACATATTAGCTAAAACCTTGGATAATAATATTATATTACCTAGATACTATCCTATAGTTCCCAATAGCCTATAATAGCTGTAACATATCTAACAATAAGTACAAAATATATACATGGTTGTTCAGTATACATAGAACACGCAAATAGATAGGGGAAACTAAGCGAATCTATCTATTTAGAAGCAAGACACGAGAAGAGACGATCCAGTGCTTTCTTGAGTGAGTAAGTGCCTTGGCTTTCTCCTCTCCTTTCTTCAGTTTACTCAAGTAACGAAACATTCTTGCATGAGTGTTGCCAACATTCAATTTATGGAAAAGACTTTCATCCAGATTCATTTTACGGTCCACTCTACCTAACAGTCCAGTCCGGTTCAACTTCAATCTAGCTCAACACTTTCCTGGCACACGCAACAAACCTATTCATTCCTCCACCAGCACAAGATCTTACTCTTCACTTGACTGTTTCTCTATAGAATACCTCAAGCAGTCAACTCATCCAACAAACACAGTTTCCCTTCCTCCGTGGCTATCATTTATTTCTTTATCTACAGATATTGCTCCACTGGGAAACGTATCTTGAACCACAGCTATTTATTTATCTATCATAACTGGCCACTAAAGTAGCTTTAGTCATCACTCCTCTTCCCTTCACTCTTTTAGACACTTTAAATAAGATAAGACAACCTATGTTCAACACTCCCAAACCAAACTCTGAAATTATTACATTGGCAATTAAACTATTTTTCATCACCTATATTACACTCTTTAGTAACTAAGTAATATTGCAAAAATGTGAAGGAACGCTTATAAAAATAATTTCAAGCATTTTCTGAGATGACAAGAAGTCAAGAGTTTCTTAGATTACAGTTGTAGGTCTTGGGCATAGTATTATAGTTAAAATCCGTACGTACTAAAATATCGTTTCCAATTCCCAAAGTAGCAAAAATTTGAGTTTGAAGCCAATCACAGAGCCTGCAGGAATATTTATGGGGATATGACGCAGGAGTTCTTGACGAGTTGGAAGAAAGTTCTCGAAAACTAAACTGGAATTAGTTGTGTGCTATTAGAATTGAATCCTCTTAGATTGAATCTCCCACTTTACGAATTAGGTGCTCATACTTTGTACATACAAGAGGAAAACGGAAGCGATTTGAAATCAGCACCAGCCACACACAGAGTAACTAAAATGATATATGGGGCTGCTAGCGAAATGTCTAGTGGTAAGAGTAGGACATTAGTTTCTTTCGCAACTGACTGACTGAGTGGAGGCCAGATATAAACAGATAATATATAACTACAATATTCCTATTGGGCAGTGGTATTTTCTTCTCGGGTGACTTAGAAGTCAGTCTGATTGTGAGTGAGTATGTCCATTGCATCAAGAGTCCGAACAAAACGAAATGTAACGTAACTCTCAGCAGTGAAGCTCAGTGAATCGTAGGAATAGAAGAGAGAAAAAGGACGACGCAATCGGAAATTCAGTCTCCCCAAATAAGCACGTACACCAACAAACTCAGTATTCCACAGCTCAGCTCTCCTTTTCTCAAACTACAATCAGTACTCAACAGAATCATATACAGAGCACAACTATAGAGGACTACACGAGTTTTCCAGCTTATTGATGTGAGTAAGCCAAACGAAAGGAATCTAAGAAAAACTACCCTCTTTGCCTTTTAGTTCGATTTTGCTACTTGAAAAATTACGTTCCTATTCCTAGTCATATCAAATCAGGGATATAATTCTAGTAAGCATGTTATAGTACTAAACTATTTTCCAATACAGTCCAGGTACATTATTTTCTTAGGTAGTAATAATCATACAGTAGTAAACAGAAATATTATTGTTTTTTCTTTATATAAATGTAACCATAAGACAAGGTTAAGAATAAAACGCATGAATGAGAAGACTAAGGTGTATTAACATAATGTGGTAACAAATACTACTGCGGACTAACTTGGTTGGTGACATAGATGTGAAATATAAGAATGTCCTGTCATCTTGTGAGTTAACTGAGTGGGGAGTCTTAACTCGGAACAATTCAATTGGAATAGGTAGCAAGGAAGGCTTGGGAGAGAAATTGAACGAAGGAAATCAAGGAGTACACAAAAGTAAAAGTTAGAGTCAACGGAAAGAAAGGAAGGGAAGGCCAAGACAAGCTAAACCAAACTGGAAAGAAAGTAGAAATGTTGAGTTGACAAGCGAACCCCAAAATGTAACTCAGGTCGCATTAACTTCTCCCTCTCCCCGATTCCTCAAGCTAACATACATCCAAGTCTGATTTGTGAAACGAAACCAAGTTGCTCAGATTGAATTTGGATTTAGGTTCTAAGTATGAACTGAACATGAACTAGAAGTAAGTACACAAGCTAAGCCAAGCCAAGCCAATCCAGTAAGGGAAAGTTTCTTTTATTTCCAGGTCTCCTTTAGTAGCTTTCCTTTCACTTGACTATTTCACAATCCACTATTCATTCTATTATATTCGCAATGTGATGTAGTAGAGGCAGTAACTAATGCAGTTCATCCAAGTCATTCCTTTACTCCTACAAAGAATATAGTACTGACTCAGTGAGTACATTATTGCTATTAAAGCGTTCCAAATTTCTTCACTTCTCTATACATGGCTATAAAGGATTCTATGTATTTAAAGAGAATGAGAGGAGGCGACCGAAATGATTTCGTCCCATTTCTCCAAGTTAAAGTCAACATTTTAAGCGGAACCAATTGTGTTGGTTTGCAATGGGAGGGACACTAGAAACTAAATTCAATGTTGACTTGAATGTTCAATGTGAATCTACTCTACTTTTCAAGTTTTCATACAAATACGTACCAAGATAGCATTTATACATAAGATTTTAGCATACATAGGTATACTAAAATATAAATATATGCTTTTGGCTACTACAAACCAAACCATAACTTTGACAGACGATAGGAAACCAAAGGAAAGTGAAAACACTCATTTTCAGAAAGACGAGAAGACACAGAGAGATGATCCTCCTGTAAACAAAAGAAAGAATGAAAAGAAAAGACCAACTAACTAGCTAACTAACTAAAAAGGCTTTTCTATCTTACTCTTTTGTGTGTGTTCGCAGCAAGTAATCATCCGACTCAATTCCTCCTTCTTCTTTCAACTCGACTAAACTCAGCTCGCCTTATTCTTTAATACGCGAATCTCTTTGAATCAACCTAAATAGGATTTTCACATGAGGAGCCGTCCACTCGTAATAACTTTACTCTACAGCCATGCCTCTGCTCTTTTTCACTCCAGTTATCATCATGTTCAACGAATTCTAGAATTCATATCGCCTCCAGGAGAAAATCTTCCTCGCACTCATATCCCCTTACATCAAGCTCTTCTCACAATCAGCCCCGCACTTAGCATTAGCTACTTTGTGAAAAAAGGTAGCTATGCATTTTTTAAAGTGTTCTCTTCAAAGATCACATGAATGCTCATATACCTAATATCTGTATACATAATTGCATCAAAGTATCATCATCCACTCGTGTATTTCATCAAAAACGAACCTTTGACGAATATATTACAGAACTTCTGCACATTATCTCCATATAGTTATTTTACGCATTGACTCATCACCAGATAATATTGCAGTGTACACATAAAGGCCATAAGGTTACATCCACCCAATAAAATTAATTCAATCCCTCCCCTGTCAGATTTCTCCCCTAGATGCTAGAAACAAAAATTATGGGTTAGGCAAGCAGTGTAAGTGATTTGCGTGTTGAAACCATCCCCCTCTCACACATAGGGAGGCTAATGGAATTTATAGAGAAGCAGATGTGATTTTATGGTATTTTAAGTAAATACAAGTTTTCCTTCGTATTCATCACAACACTACCTAGGAAAGATATGAAGTGTAGTTTTAGGCCACTTGCTAAAAGAGTTTTACTCTAGGTAGAATTACATTACAGAACATTACAGGATAGTTGAGATATACGGTGAAGTACACTTTATAAGCAACTCAACACAACATCAAACATTCAGCATGAGCATCAGACGCAGAAAGCTTTTAACTTTCACAAGGCTGCTGTAAGTTGAGCACAACTAACGGTGTAAGGGAGATAGGTACCTTTGGATTAGGTTTTAAACAAGTATATACTTAACATTAGGCACACTAATGCAGAATAGCACTGATACGAATAAATAGATATAATGTAATAACTAAGCAGTTCTACACGAGTTTCTACATGGAATATTGCTTTGAATTTGGCTAACCCATCTGTATGCATGTAGCAGTAAAAGTAAGTATGAAAATAAGAAAAGAGCAAAAAATGGGAGTTAGTTGAAAATGGTAGTCTTAGCAGTTTTACATAGGTCGTGGTCGTAGGCATGGTTAAGTTATGTATAGAAAATAGGTAGAAGTGCCTTCTGTAACGGTGGAAAATCCTTTCCTGCTTTCACTTTGGGTTCCGTTCCCATTCAATTCAACTCTTGCTCTCTGCTGCTATTCTATTTTATTCTCTATTTTGGAATTCACATGAAAAACACACTCGCTTAGCATAGCATGTTAGTATTATGTAGTTTCTTTCTACTTACTACTTTATGTACTGTCATTTCCTATTCCCTACACCATATCTGCACTGCTAGGGCGGATTTACATGGTTACAGCTCTTTACTTGGTTGCATGTACATTTTACTATTTGGTATTACGACAACGTTACCATACGTAGCACACTAAACCAGGGAAGGAATACGTTTCTTATTTTCTTGCAAGGTATCTATGTATATATGAGTTACTTAAGATGGATATGTACATCCTGGAGACTGTCCTCCCGTCTCCTTTCACAAGTTAAGTCTATAAGTAAGTTAGGTGAAAGGAGCATTTGAGTCACATCTCTGTCAAGACAACTAGATTCAAGACAAGTCAAAAGACAGACATTTCTCCTAGACAGAGACACATACACACTTAACCCTAATCTGCTCAATATTCATGCGGTTGGTCGACGAAATCTATGTAAAGAAAGAAAAAGGCAAGATATAGTATGTATGCATGATGAAAATGAATTCAGAGTGAAAGCAACTTCTTCCACGAACTATTTAAGCTTCTTTCCCTACCTGGTGGCGTCTCATCGTTTGGTTTAGCTTAGCTTAGCGTGACATGGCCATGTACTTTCCCTGCATACTTTCCCCAACCTAATATGAATGTGTTGTAATGTAAATGTAAATGTAATATAATGCAATGCAATACCCGACTAAACTATTGGGCTCATACTTCGACAGTAGTCAAATGGAAAGGAATGCAAAATTACATAACACTGCATAAGAGATGTATGCATGGAGATGTGTGAATATTCTCAAGTGCCAAGCCACACGGCCTGGTATGCCGTACCATCATGCTAACTGCTTTGAATGCGAATGTAAGATGTAAAATTCAAGACTTGACTTTGACGCTGTAGTTAGCGAATGCACAAGGTGAAAATCTCTATTGCTAAGCTTAACACATTTTACTTCAGTATCACCAATGCGAACTTAAGTTCTAATATTACATAGGTATATAAATATATATTCCTGAAAGATAACATACTAAAGCTGCACCTACATATAAAATATAGGAAATAGCAGGACGACATTACTTGGTAAAGTTGCATTAGCTCGATAGCGGATCTCACATCCAACTCACATCCTCGAATTATTTGCGATTAGTTAAAAGCGTCACGCTCACTATCGTCTCTCGGTACTGTACTTAAGTAAGTACGGGTAAGAGTAAGACGGACAGAGTTCCCGTTCTATTTATACTATATCTATGCTCTAATATGGGCTCGCATTATGTACATTAGGGATAGGAACTTTCTCCCATGACTTTCTTCTCTTTCCCTTTCATTCTCGACGAGACACATACTAAAACACTGAATTGGATCGGAATGGAGAATAGAATACAATGCATTGCAGTAGAATACAATGCGATAAAAGGAGTAGGTACGATACCATTCTGAAACACAATGGAGCATACTACTATAGTATATTACACTTCTGCACTAGTTTCTAATATACATAGGTACATATCACTTTTTTCCCAGTGAGTATCTTAATAGTTGAGCTATACACTTTTCTCACTGACTTGAACGAACAATAAACTAAGGTAAGTAGTTTCAGGCTCTTACTTCCAGATCAGTTCCTCTCCATTCATGCAACTACAACGACGCAATATCAACTGATGGAGTACTGTATAGATTCATTCCCCTTTTGTGTTTAGTTGTAGCCAGGCGTGGAATATAATACCGTTTCGTATACCTTTTTCAATATCTTCGAATTATTCTACTTGGAATTCCATCATATTAAGTTCGGTTCACTATGTTGACAGAAAAAATGAAATACAATACAGTTTTACAGTATCCTTCATTGTAAAACGTTTAGGAAAAGTAATCTAAGTGAAAGTTATCTATAGTCTCTTCAGCTTTTTCATAATTTGAAACCCTCATCTCGATGGGCTATAAGAACGCTATTATTTCACCACGAGTCACTACAGGATCTACATAAAGAAAAGAATTTGAAAGAAATAAATTGAAATCCATCTCTCTCTCTCATTTGCTTTCTTTCAGAAACATTCATAAAGTTGCCCATGCATAGTGTATTCTGTCATCATAGCAAGTAATCATCATATCGCCATCTTCATCAACGAATCGTGTAGTAATAGTTGGTATTCCATTCCACAAAATTCTATCTTCAGCTTTCCTGACATTCGCCAAGCTAAATGCTCAACAGCACGCTTCCGTTCCTCATTACTCGTTCAATCTCACAAATGAGACTCGTTCATTTCATCATTGTCTCCTTTTGCCCAAAGAACTTTAATAACATGCATATACCAACTAAACTACAACTCACTAAAGGAAACTCATCAGAATAACGTACATTTTACATTCTATAAGGGCCTATACTGCTCAACTACACTTTTAGTAAATGTATAATGCTTTCTTCCCCAGACATCTACATATACTCTCGTTAATTTTCATTTCCTTCTCCAGACCCAGTCTTTAAAACTTGCACAAGTACACAGTTCCCGTCTGCATTGCTTTTATACCAAACTGGAGGCTATCAAATGGTAGGAGAACAAAAGAACCTTTTACGGCACTATACCAGAGAAACAAAACTCTAAAGAATAGAGACACATCTGCCACCGACTACCTACACACTTCATTCCGTTTTAATTGAATTGACTATTAGTGACATATCCTGTTTTCTCATTCCAAACTTGCCTTTGTGTCCGTCTAATGCTACTAGCCACTTCATGTTACACGATACCAAGCGATAGCATGAAAACAAAACATTTACTTGGACATAATACATGCTCTCGTAAATTTCAAACTACACCAATACACAGTTCGGCTTTCACAACCTCAACCAATTCAGTAACCCAATTCTTAATATTCTATTAAAAACAAATTATTATGCTTCAAAGATTGCCAATTTGTCAAGCTTCACTGATAATAATAATACCATACTTACTAACTACTACGTAGATATCATCATCTACCCGAAAGGCACATCCAATCATAATTATTTGTAGGACTTCAAGAGATCCCAGTAATACATCCTTAAGTGCAAGCTTATGAAACGCGATATCACGTTTGTAATGAAATCATGAATGTAATTAAAACTAATAGTTAATGCAAGCAATAAATGTAAGGCTTCAGTGTACATGTGCTGTATAGCTTCATTAAATTAATATGAAATCAATTAGCAGATTGGAGATGAAAACAAATAACCTACATGCATCACCAAAAATATTTGTTAATTAATTATTTTCATTTCTGTTGAGCAAGGACGAGTAGTTTGCAGTAATTTATTTGCATACACGTTGTGGGTGCTATACTTCAGCACCCGTCCATTCTCATTATATACTATAGCACCGGTCCATTCACCTTGGGATTTGAGAAAGTCAGTTGATTGGGATTGGCGGCAGAGAGTGTCGTAAAAGAGGGCGGTCCAACCATTATCTCTTGGTTTTAGCTTCGGTTTTCTTGGTCACTTGTGCTTTGCTGCATCTTGACCTTTATGTTTGGTTGGAGAAGGAGTTTGTTTGAGTAGCAAGACGAGAGAGACTGACTTCGAGAGGACCCCGAGTAACATCTCCTTTTTTCTAGTGTGAGATACTTGACTTGGGTATTCAATTAGATTTTTGTATTTGTATTCATTTCAACTCTTCAATTCGGAATTTGATATTTTGTTGTGTGCAATTAAGTAACACGTAAATAAATTAATAATTATTCTGAGCACATAAACTCAATTTACCACTTGACAAGTAATCATATTTATCTCCCTCTGAGTGCTACATACACGCTAGGATAGGCGTAAAGTTTCCCCATCTGAAGTCATCCTAACATTGGAACCATTTCCCCAGATAGGAAGGCCCAGAACCACCAACATCAGTACCATCATATTCTATATATATAACCAAGATAATTATCTATATCCGAGAAGATCAGGTCAAGTTCTAACCGCTGCCTTTCTGCACTGTTTGGTATTAAGGTACTGTAATTATTCGCATTTTTGCAAAAACAAATACTACTTTTATGTGGACAGTGTTTCTGCAAAGACAAAATATAAAATATATTCTCTTAACCAAATCAAAAGTAATGTCAGCTGTAGAGTGTGGTATTGCTTGAAAAATTGTATGTATTTTCTTTAACTGCAAAATCAAATACCAAATACATGTTTTGTATTTGCTAAAAGTTTGCAAAGTTCAGTTTGCCATTTAACATAGGTATACATATTTGTGTGTCTTATGTGTTTAGTGTGATCCTAAGCAAAAATAAAACAATATTACTCAACTCTTTTTATTCAAAATTCAATACCAAAGTCTCTAAATCACAGTGTTCGTGATTTTTCCTTTCACATTTAATTCAAACAATACCAAATGGTACAGAACAGGTCTCTTACATGCCAAGTTAGAGTAAAAATTAGTTTACTTCTAGGGTAAACTAAATAATTGTCAAGTGTAAATCTACAATCAAGTACAAAATTTAATTCTCTCATGGCGTATGATTAAATGCCAATTATTTTATCGTCAGTACACCATTTCTTTTCGATGAAGTAAACATCTGTTTTTCATTTCCCTATAATTCAAGTTTATGAATGAAAGTAAATATCTAAGTACCAATTAAAATCATTCCCATTCAATTAAATTACGTACATTACGTCATTTCTTTTGTTCCTTTGTTTGATACGTGAGGAAGTACAGAATGTACGTTGAGTAGGTATATAATTATACCAGTGTAACTGTAATTCAGATGCAAACCTACCTAAATAATCATATTACGAAGTATATGCTAATCTTTATTATTTGTATCTAGCTAATACCTATTTGCTTGTTTGAGTTCACCTGGACTAACACGATTGCCGTTGACATACGACGTTCTACGTAAATCCTTTGTGCTTACTAAATCTTATTGCTTAATCCAGTCCTAACTACAACAAAGGTATGCAACAGTAAAAGTATATACTCGCTTGTTCTTTCTATTATCCATTTCTAAGCCGAAACTTCTTTACAGTTTTCTTATCTATGTGCAATATTGTACCTTTTCTTCACGAACTCTAATATTTTGTGCCCGAGGCAATTCAATTTGAGTATTGTATACTATATACCGAGTACTCATTTGTAGTACACTACTATTGCAGTAGTAATTCCTTTTGTGCATTTAACGCATCATAGTAGCTGTGCATTAGTCCTAAAGCGCAGAATGTCATGTCGTAAGCAATTTTAAGTAAAATGTTTCCCCTTCGTGAGCTTTATAGTTATTTAAATAACAATTCCTATATCAAAGTACAGCCTGATATTTTACCTTGTACTTTTGAAGAATACAAACGATGTTCTGTAATTGAAACTTTTGTGAACAAAAACAAATGGGGAAGCGTTCATAATAACAAGTTTGTTACACTAATGAACATTGCAATACAAAAAAATTATACATTTTTCTTAATCACTGAACAGGAAGCATTGCAAAATTACGAACAATTTAATCAAGTAGTTGCGGATTATTACAACAATTTTACAGCTGAGCAAATTGCTGCGTTTCCAACATTGTAAAGTCTTTTCTTTTTCTAAAGTTTCAATTTAAATCTTTTTCGGTTATCAAACAACTACATCTAAACTACTACATATTAATATAAACTATTATTGCAATAGTAACTCCTGTGTGTCTTTAACGCAACATTTCTAAAGCGCAAGTGATCAAGCAAACGCGCGTATTTACTACATTTCTGCAAATTCCGTCAATTATCTGACTTTCTACTAAATTCTTCATTTATTTCCCATTTGTTTAAAATGGAAGTTCAATTGCAAGACGCGCTCGACCGTATCGCTGAGTTGGAAGCACGCATAGTCAACATGGCAAATGCACAAGCAGCAGCGCAAGCAAATGGAGCCGCTCAAGCAGCCCCAGCGCAACCACAAGTCCCATTAGTACGCTTAATACATCATGAAGCATTACACCAATTACGTCATTACGATGGCACTACCAACGTCTCAGAATATTTGTTCAAACTTCAGAATGAAATAGACACTTTGGGTGTAGAACGTACTTGGATTTTAACCAACTTTGATCGATTATTAGAGAAAGATGCTTTAGCTTGGTTTCAGTCCATTTCCGCTAATGTAACTGCACAAGTACAAGATCCAGATATAGATCTGGAAGAGTTATGGGGAGATGTAAAGCAACGTATGACTTTGTTTTTCGATCATTCCAGTCAGAAAGCTGTATATAGAGCAAGGAATAAAGCTTTAAAATTTAAACTAGGTGATGATCCTCAGAAGTACGTTACTAAAAAGCTGGAACTTTTGGGCAACATTGATCCTAATATGTCCGATGAAAATAAAGTTAAACAGTTGATACGTGGCATGTCTCCAGATTTGGAAATGACTCTTTCTTTAGTCACAATCAGGGATCCTATTGAGTTTCTCGGTACTTTGCGTAAAATGTCTGAAACCTTCGCAAATCAACTTGCAAGTAAATCATATTCACAGAAATCTGATTCCAATCCCTCTTCATCAGGCATTTCCAATGGAAATAATTACATGGCCAGAACTCAAAATAGACAGAATCCAAATAACAGAGCTACAAATACTAACATTACTTGTCATTATTGCGGCAAGCCTAACCATAAATCTCCCGAGTGTAGGAGTCGCTTAGCAGGTCTTCCCCCAGCCGCTCAAGCACCACAAAACGGTCCACGAAATTTTAATAGACCTCCCAGAAATAATTTTCAGCAAGTTGAAAATTATGTTCAATATCCTCCGCGAAATCCTTCAAATCAGGCAGTGGTCTTTCCACCACCTCAAAACGTGGCTCAGCCACCTCCATTTAATCAGGGAAATTATCCCCCGATGCAAAACAATCAACAAAATCAAGCTCAACCTCAGTCGGAAAACTTCAGGCGTTGACGACACTAACATCTAGTGACAGTACTGAACCAATTCCAACTTATTCAAGCGTTACTTTTTCAAATGATTCTCCTGTAGATATTAATTTCCCAGCTAGTTGTATAGGTACAAATTCGGCAATTTCAATGCCAACTAGAGTTAAAAACTATTATTTAGAATGTAAGGATCAAAATAAAATAACTTCCCGCAGCAAGAAATTAAAAAGCACAATAGAAATATTAAATATTGTAAAACCGACTTATGACCAAATTAGAACATGTATCCCAGACATAGACAAATACAAGGGTAACACAAACGCTGAAATTATTTCTCCCAACGATAACAACAATAGCGTTGTAGCACCTAACCAAGCACCAGGCAGTTTAGTAGCAGATACTTTTGTTGCACATACTTACGATGAAATTAGAAAACATTTTCCAAACATAGAGAGATACCCTTGCAATACAGATGGTGAAATAACTCCATACAAACCACCGTACAATGAAAGCAGTCTCCCTTCACTATTAACTGAGACGACTCAATTAACAAACACTTACGATGGTGTTTATCCTGTTAGATGGAGACAAACAGGAATAAATAGAGTATTACGTGGTTGTCGTGTAACAGTCAATGGTTCAAGAATACACTGTTTATCAGACACTGGCGCCACTATTTCTGCAATAAGTCCACAAACTTTAAATAAGATATTTTCATCAGGTATTCGAAATATAATTCATAGGATCTCTAAAGTCCCAACATTCAACGTTAGATTATCAGTAGGAAAAACCCAACGCATTCCAGTTAGAAAACAAGTAGAAATGTTCATTAGAGTAGATGGGAATAGACAAATACTTTGGCGATTTTTTGTAGTTCCTGGATTAAGTAACTGCATGGTTTTAGGAGTAGATTGGCTTCGAGCATACAAAGTACACTTAGATATTTGGAGAGATGAATTTTATTATGGCATTGATATGAATAAAGATGCTCCACGTAAACAAAAGTCAAAACCTTTAACTCCAAGTAACTATCCTCCACAGTCGACATTTACTCCTTCAGGCACTATGCCAGTTCAAACAAGTACTAGTACTCATTCAGACGACATACTTTTCAAATCAATATATTCAGAAACTACATCTCAGTCAATTAACGATTCACACACAGATTATTTAAAATCTTTAGACAGTCAACCTTTAATTGTAGAAGCTAAATTACCAACTAATATGCCTGATCAATTTAACTCAGACGCTTTTCGTTTTCCTGATATTTCTGATCCAATTCACTTTCAAGCTTGTAAGCTTAAAGTTAAAGAGTATGTTAAATTACTTCCTGGTCATTTCACAGCCATATCAGTTTTTGCTAACAATCCTCCTTCGGATGTAGTAGTAGTTTCTCCTAACAATAAATTAAAATTTTCTCAGGCAATCACAACTGGAAACGCAATAGTTAATCTTCACAATGGCACTGGAGTTACTTATATATTAAATGCGTCTGCCAAAGTAGTTAAATTATGTCCTGACACAGTCATTGGCTACTGTGAAGCTTTTGAGCCAAATCTTGCATATGCTAATTTAGATGAAGCTTATTCCATAGTTACAGCACATAGAGATTCAGAAACGCCCTCCACCATAGACGAACAAGAACTTCAGCAATTACTTCATTCTTTAGAACCGCAAGCTCAGGATTTTGTAAATAAAATAACTGTCGGTCGCGAACTAACATTAGACCAACGGTACAGACTTTACAATTTGATACTTAGTTATTCACATGTGTTTAAACAACATCCAAATGACATGGGCTGTACTCAATTAATTACACATAGGATTGATACAGGAGATCATCCTCCAATTAAACAACGACCTTATCGCGCTTCTTTTGCTGAGCGACAACATATAAATGCAGAAGTCCAAAGATTATTAGAAAATGATGTAATACAACATTCAAACTCCCCTTGGTCTAGCCCTGTAGTCTTAGTTAAGAAACACGACGGTAGTTGGCGTATGTGTACAGATTATAGAAAATTAAACAGCTGTACAAAAGGCGATCAATACCCCCTCTTGCGGAACGATGACGCACTAGACACTTTTTCAGGAGATAGTCTATTTTCGTTAGCCGATTGTTCAGAAGCTTACTATCACGTACCAATGCATCCCGAAGACATACAAAAGACAGCATTTATCACAGGCGACGGCCTTTACGAATATAAACGAATGAGTTTTGGACTCTGCGGTGCTAGTCAGACTTTTCAAAGACTCATAGACGCTGTTTTAGGAGGACTGAAATGGACAGTAGCCCTTGCTTATTTAGACGACATTATTGTACACAGTAGAGACTTTGATTCCCACCTCCAACATTTAGAAGCTGTTTTTATGGCAATTGGTCACGCTGGACTTAAATTAAAACCTGAGAAATGTAGCTTTGCTTGCTCAGAACTTAAATTCTTGGGACACGTTATTTCGAAAGACGGAGTTAGACCCAATCCAGACAAATGTCGCGCGGTGACAGAATTTCCAACTCCAAAGACAGTAAGAAATGTTCGCGCATTTGTACATCTTTGTGGTTACTACAGCAGATTCATAAAGAACTTTGCAATGATAGCAAGACCACTTTATAACTTGACAAAGAAAGACACAATTTTTGAATGGACAGATGAATGTGATTCAGCTTTCCAGAAATTAAAAGAAATTCTAACTTCTTCAGAGGTAATGACTTATCCAAAAGACAATGTACCCACCCGTGTCTACACAGACGCTTCAAAATTAGGTTTAGGTGCCACTATTGAACAGCAACAATCCAACGGCGATTGGAAAGTTGTAGCTTACGCGTCCCGTTGTCTCAGAAAATCCGAATTTAATTATCCGATTCCACACTTAGAATGTTTAGGCATTATTTATGCTGTCGAGACTTTTCGACCTTACATATATGGCAGACACTTCACAATAGTCACTGATCATTGTTCACTTTGCAAAATAATGAAGCACGACAATCTCACAGGAAGACTTGGAAATTTCGCACTTCGTTTACAACCGTATTCTTTTGATATTGAATACAAGAGTGGGGCTAAACACACCAATGTAGACTGCTTATCTCGCAATCCAGTGGATATTCCAGATGAACAAATTGATCCAATAAGCTTTCCAGAATTTTTAAAGTCGCTCAAGCCGATAGAGGAAATTTCAGCCTTACAGAAAGCTGATCCTAGATTACAACCAATTATTACAGCATTGCTTAAATTACAACAAAACCCTGCAGCAACGATTCCGCCACAATTAATACCATATAGTTTGTTTCAAGGAATTTTGGTTAGAGCTAGTTTTGAAGAAAACGCAAACCCTTGGCTAATTGTAATTCCAGCAGGTCTACGCAAAATCATACTCACTCAAACACACAATAATGACGTAGCTCACTTAGGTTTTCACAAAACATACCAACTGTTGAAAGTTCGTTATTATTGGAATCGCATGTACGCCCATACTAGAAAATTTGTAATGTCTTGCAAAATTTGTCAACTTCACAATCGCAGAAGCACAAATGTTCCTGGTCCTTTGGAACCTGATCCACCACCAAAGACACCATTTCAGCGCATTGGAATTGATTTCATCGGTCCTTTTAAAAAGACTCCAAAAACTCAAAATACGCACATACTTGTCGCTATTGATCACTTGACGCGCTACGTGGAAATAGTTGCTACTAAAGCAGCTGACAGTAAATGCGCAATTAAAGCACTAAAATCCGGTATATTGTACAATCACTCTAAACCTTCAAAAATTGTGTGCGACAGAGGCACTCATTTTACTTCTTCAGAGTTTACCAATTTCTGTTTAGAACAAGGAATTGAATTATCTTTTGCTTCGGCACACAATCACACTACTTCAGGAGTCGTTGAAAGACAGAACGACACAATTAAGCGCATTATTAAAAAGCACGTCAACGATAAACATAACAACTGGGACCAATTTCTTACCCAAGTTAAATATGCTCTAAACTCAACGTATCATTCGCAAACTGGTCACAGTCCTTTATATTTATTAACAGGCTGCCATCCTAGAGCAGACTGTGATTCAATGATTCCCAGAATTGATAACCCTAATGACTCAACATCAGAACCCGAGGCGCGTATCACTAGAGCAGCCAAAGCTAGAGCAGAAGCGCGAACTAAAACTATTAAACACCAGCAACTTCGTAAAATTATTTGGGATAAAAAGCACCCTGCGCAATTTTACAACGTAGGAGACAAAGTCCTTTTAGTTAAGGTCGACAACACTAAAGGACTCACCACTAAATTCAAAGCGCATTGGAAAGGCCCTTTTAAAATTATTGCAAGTACGGGCCCTATGAATTATGACATAGAAGATTTACGTGAAAAGACCAAAGGTCAGCGCAGGAATGAAAATGTTAGACATCTCAAGCCTTATTACTCTGAGTATTTTTCAGATAGTGAAGTAGATTATCAAACTGATTACTTTTCGCAATATGTAACTGATACAGAGGATACTGTTTCCACTAAATATTCGGTTTACTCTGCCAACTCAATACTTAGCGCGCCAAGTAAAATACCAAGGCCACTTGTACGACATGCTCCGCCACCTAGGCAACCAGTTATTGAGCCTTCTCACAGTACGCATTCCCATGTATCTTTTGGTTCAGCGCAATCACAAATCTCGGCTTTAACAAACAATACTAGCAATTTGACTTCTGTGCCAACTTCACAGAGCAGTCACAACACGGTTTTCGGTAATGACAGCTCCGCTAACGTTACTATCCATAGCAGCGAAAATAACGAACCAGGTAATAATTTAGAAAACCAATCACAGCACAGCTCGCATGCGAGTACGCAAACTATGTCAGATAGTAGCGCTCAATCTCAAGACGCTCAAGACTCCCAACTAGCGCATAGTAATTTAAATACCTCCAACGAATCTCAGAATTCAGTCGATCCCTCACATTTAACGCGGCCTACGTTGCCAAATGCTCCTAATAGAAGAGCATCTTTGTCTAAAGACCCAAATCCAATTTCTTTTAAATTGCCACATGCGCCATCTAGGATTCCGACTCCAACGGGGACGACATCTTCGAGAGGTGCTCGTATTCCACAGGAATTGTCGGGAGATGAATCCTCTACTTCACGTAGAAGCACACGCACTAAACGAGAACCAGATAGATATGATTCAGCGCAATATGATACTAGAAATTATCCTTCAACAAGCGCAGCCTCCAAGCGCACGTCTAAAGCAACAGCCACTTCGGCTAGTACTAAATCTAAGCCTTCAGCTAAATCATCTGTTAAATCTAAATCAGCAACTTCTAAAAGTTCTAAGCGGACTACGCATTCGCGCCTAACTAAATCAGCCGACATAGCACCTAGTTCCCATTCTTCTGATTCAGAAGCTGAACATTTAAATCGTTTACGTAAATCGTCACAGCCTTTTTGGTCAAACAAAAATTCGAATAAACTTATTGATTCTTTAAATTTACTTGTTTACCCCTTTGGTCAAGTTCAGTGCTATGTTACTAATAGAGCCCCAGTATCTGCGGTTAGCGCTAAGTTCATTAAGAAATTACAAAGCATTAATTATCCAATCAAATTAAGTAAGAATTCATTACCATCTTTGTATAATTTATCTTGGTTTGGAACACCCTCCAAAGAACACTACTCAAAGTCACAAGCCGTCGCGCGCTTAGCTATTCCAATCGATAATGTCCCCATTAATGATAAATTTATCATTATAAAGCATTTACCATATGATATCGTTATTGGAGAAGATTTAATTCATTTGTATCACTTAACCATTAATTCTAAAACCGATAAAGTGCAAGTAAAATTAAAACAATTCATTTCTGATAAAATTTGCAATAACTCCGATTCAGATTCTGATTTTTAAATTTTTGTTTCCACCCGAGTCGAATTTAAACTTATCATTTTCTTTAAAGTCGCTCAAACCTTCGATTTAAGTAATTAATTATGAAATGCACTCTAATATTCACAGAACAATGTGTTTCCCGGGTCAAACTGGTAACAACGAGGATAGTGAAGTCGAGGACAATTATGATCTAATATTAATAGACAGCGAGAGCGACGACGATGGTGATGTTTTGCACATTTCCATGGAAGTGGAGAATGAGCTCCTAATGCCAGAAAGTGAGTTGAGTATCCCTACTCCTAACCCACCTCTCCCTCCTTTAACCCCTATTGAGGAAATCTTCAATTCAGCAGGCACACAATTATTGGATAAAGTTCCTTTTCCACCACCTGCACACATTATTTTGCCAACGTCACCACCTCGCAATGTCCCAAAAACTCTAACTGAAGAGTTAATTCTCAGTAAGTCGCTCAAGACCCCTCCCAAAGTTCATAAACCACTGCTAAACTCTATTCTTTCCACTCCTATTACTCGTCGTATTGGCAGAACTCGACCAATACCTTTACCGCGACCGCTATTTCCACGACCAACACAAAGGCCACCAACAAAAGCTAAAATTGTCATTACTGACCAATTCACTGATGATTGTGATCAAATCAATCCGTTTCACTTATCACACATTCCGGATTCCGCCTTACATCGACCAACGATATCTCATCTCTTGCCTCACGAGCAATCTCAGATGTTATATGAATGGAGCCTATATAGAAAGGCTTGCAAAAATCGAGATGAACAATCTCGCGCTGAAGATCTCGAATACTTAAAAAAGTATCGGGAAACACTCGAAAATTTTGAGGCAACACATCCAGAACTTTCTCAATCTAAAACCGTCAAATACACGTTGCAGCCTCAACAGCCAGATTTATATCAACCTGGACCAAGCTCACGATTATTACCAATTCCACAACTTGATCAGGCAGAACAGTCGCTTCAGAACCCTCCCATTCTTCCTCTCATGACTATTCCTTTTGACCGAGTCCTCGATCCATTAAAACCTATTTTTGTTCCTAAACGTGATGTCTACGTACTAGATGTTACAAACATATTCCGTTTACCCAATGGGACTCCAGTATGTTTCAAATGCAAACAAATTAACCACGTGACAAAACACTGCCCGGACAATAAACCTCTCCCAAAATATATACTCTTACTACGTTGCATCATTTGTGGCCAATATAGTTATCCGGGGGGTTTTCGTAATCACGACTATTTTTGTCCTTACCACCACAACTAAATCCTTCACCTTTACCTCTACCTGTACTCAACTCTGCATCTTAGCTACGGGGAGATTTTTTTTTGTTTGTATATATATAATTACCTCATCATGAAATAACTTCCTTCTTCACTTGCAGCGGATTTTTGACTCTCCACAAATCACGCATAGAAAGGCTTGTAGTCACTAGGGCTATGAGTCAGATATAGTTAGTAAATAGGAATATTTTTCTCACTGTTTTTGCATGACAGTAATGTCAAAATTAAATATAGCAAGTAGTAAAATTGCATGACATGATTGTCATTTAGTAAAAATTAATATTACATAATACGCATGAAAGTAGTATCAAAGTAGCCATAAAATGTTGTACTAAATGCATGACACATTTGTCAAAGTAAGTAGTACACTTATATAAGCGCATGCATAGAAATAGTTATTAGAATCTCTGTTATAATATATCAATATTATTCATTTGTCATATTAATTTGTTTTGAAATGCCAAGTCAAGTTTCACGAATATTTTTTTGTCCACAGTCGCTCAAGTACTCCATTAATTAATAGTATTCTTTTCCTACAGACCACGTATCCTTTTTCTCCACCGACCAGGGGAATCAAGCGGGAGAAAGTTACCCCAGAGCGAAGCGGATGTGGGTGCTATACTTCAGCACCCGTCCATTCTCATTATATACTATAGCACCGGTCCATTCACCTTGGGATTTGAGAAAGTCAGTTGATTGGGATTGGCGGCAGAGAGTGTCGTAAAAGAGGGCGGTCCAACCATTATCTCTTGGTTTTAGCTTCGGTTTTCTTGGTCACTTGTGCTTTGCTGCATCTTGACCTTTATGTTTGGTTGGAGAAGGAGTTTGTTTGAGTAGCAAGACGAGAGAGACTGACTTCGAGAGGACCCCGAGTAACATCTCCTTTTTTCTAGTGTGAGATACTTGACTTGGGTATTCAATTAGATTTTTGTATTTGTATTCATTTCAACTCTTCAATTCGGAATTTGATATTTTGTTGTGTGCAATTAAGTAACACGTAAATAAATTAATAATTATTCTGAGCACATAAACTCAATTTACCACTTGACAAGTAATCATATTTATCTCCCTCTGAGTGCTACATACACGCTAGGATAGGCGTAAAGTTTCCCCATCTGAAGTCATCCTAACATTGGAACCATTTCCCCAGATAGGAAGGCCCAGAACCACCAACATCAGTACCATCATATTCTATATATATAACCAAGATAATTATCTATATCCGAGAACGTACAAACATGACGTTTATACTATCCCTAATGTGAGTGAAGGATTCTAGGGATAGTGCGTCAATAAAATAATCAGAAAATACCCAACTGACAAATTGTTAATAGAAAACGACTTAATATTAAACGTTCATCTAAAAATATTAATTTAGCGACTATTTGAATTAATTGGGCGACGATGAATTCAGCGACCTAACCAATTAATTTTTCATCTTAATTAATTAATTTTTCTACTACATGTTGTATAGTATTATTACTTATTTAATTAATATTTTTGGTCTTTTAGTGTTGTTAGTTTTTCTTAATATCATTTACACTTCATTATTCCACTTTATCATTTCAGCAATGCCGTTGTTGCTCCCTTTGGGCGCCTGCGTCTAAATTCACTTTAATTTTCATTTTTCCTGGACAGATTTTCCCTCCAACTATGCAGTAAAAATCAACAACTTGCCTGTTGTAGTATCTTTAATGGTGTTTACAGCCCATCTGGTTTGTCTAATTGAGAACTTCACTGTCAAAGTTTTGCACTAAGCTCCCAGTATACCGATATCGGCGATATCTGTTCATTTTTACTGCTATTCACTATTTTCGATTTCTGAATCTGAAGATTCGTCTGAGAAATATGTCAGTTGAGATTGGGAAGTCGTAGCTTATATAGTGCGAAGTTGGAATACAGCAATACACTAACAGCCTATATGGGGTTTACTTGGAGGACAGACCTCAAAACCTCCTTATGTTGTAATTTAAATGGCCATATTATTTACTAGGTATGTAAATCATGAAGTCACTTTATCTTATACATTTTTATACTTTACGTAAACCATTACCAAAAACAGACAATCCAAATAATAACATTTTCACATTTGTATGCATTACAACATACTGGACATATTGATGATATATTATTGATAATATAGATGAAAAATTCATTTACATAGGATATTTAGATGAAGAATTCATAGGATGAAAAAGTCATCATAATTAGTCGCTAAATTAATTTTTTTAGTAGACACATTAATTGACACCCATAGAAAACGGCACAAATTTACTAATAATACTGATATGAAATTCCTTTCATGGCACTACTCCAAAGTATGTAGATATTGTTTATGAGGTTGAAATATCTAACGACGAACGAGGCCAAGTCAACCTACATAAATTATATTCGTATATAATCATTCAGTGTAAGAGAACGTCATGTCATAATAAAATAGTTCTAGTATGAGCTATGGAGCATATCCTTGAGCTCTTCAGTTGAGATATATCTAGTCTTTTCATTTTAGTGTCTAGAGTGTACACTGACTGGGAACAGTCGACTTCTCCAAACTGAACTCTCTGATGCTAATAAATGGAAATGGAAATCAACACGGTTGACTTGACGTGATAACTGAGTAATTTTCTCGCATTTATTCAATTCATTTTGCTTAGCTGGAATGGAAGAATGGGTAGCTTTCTCCATTCTCTTCTCCATGTTTGATAGTGGCATTAGACAAACCAAGAGTAGTCAACTCATCGTTTCCACCTTATCATCACACCACTAACGAATACAGCCGTCAGTTGAGAACAAGTCGACTTTAGATGAAAATTGACTGCTAGAGCAGAAATAGTGGGATTGTTTTTGTTCCTGTCTTGTCTTCCCCGTCCTATCATCCGAAAGTTAATACTCTAATAATATATTTGTATTGTATGTAGTACACACAGATGTTAATGTAGCACTGCTATCTCCGTTTATTCAAGGACCTTTTCCCTACTTCAATCAGATTGCTCTATTTTTATATAATTTACCTTGAATTCTTAAGTTTTATTTGCTTTTTCCGCTCCTTTTGCTTTTAACAAAAGACTTATTGCAAATATGTGTATAGTGAATTACATACTTGTCCTTGAATGAAGTACGTACTTATGTTTGTATCAAGGTAGACATATTATTTTTAAATGTAGCATGGAGTTGTTATTGTTATTGAGTCCTGCATGTGTAGATACAGATTACATTACGGTCAATCTACGCAGTAATTCTTTTTTTCCACACCATAGACGAAACCACAGAGAGAACAGAAAAAGTTCTAAGTAACATTACTTACTATCTAATGAAAGTGGGGAGATGAAAGTAGAAAGTCTGTCTGGTCTACAGACAGACTGTGCAGACGCTAAGACTATAAAGATGATTGTGCACTGAGTGAGTGAGCAAGGAGGGAAGATGAGAAAGAACTGAAGAGCCAGTCAGTCAGTGTAGCTGAAGAGACACAATCCAGACAGAGAGATGAGAAAACTCTTTCGGCGTGTTTCTAAGTAGAAAGAATGTGTTGCCATTGCCATAGAGTAGAATGTCTATCTATCTACTCCCCACCAGGCGAAAAGCAATGGCTCGCTTTCCTTTCAAATGATATTGCCTAGACAAACCAAAAGGCAGAAAAGAGAAAAGCAAAAAGGGAGAAAAAACTGATATGGACAAGCTAGAAGAGAAGCTCTTGAGCTGTCTCAACTCAACTCAGTTGAACTTGATTCCATTTGATGAGATGAGAGTGTGGAAATGGTCCATGAGGAGGCATCTAGTTTTCCTTTCGCTTCACATCTAACAGCTCTTATTACATCAGCACAATCAACAACATAGTTCTCTCTTCTCCATCAACCAAACACAAAGGATGAATCATTTCTCTCCTTTCCATCAAATAAATATGATTTTTTCCTAAATTTGGAATACACACGTATTTTACGTTGCTTAAATCTATACATGTAATTAATTTTAAATTAAAAGTATCTTTGTAAAATTCAATGGATGGTAAAGAAAATGCAAAACAGTTTTATTTGAGTTTTTAGAAACGATTACCAGTGCGTAAAATTGCATTAAAACGTAGCCAGTGAAGAGTCAGAAGCACTTATCACTGATATAAAAGAAAATAGAGAAAACCTTGAAAGACATAATGTATACATACATAGTACTTAGTTTATACATAATATAACAGTTGTATTTAACGTAATACATAGGGCAAGGTCTCCATTGACTTTCTTCATAAGAAAAGTAACCATACTGTGTACTTTTATGTTTGCACAGAGTGTGCTATAGTCACAAAGCATTTATAGCCATATATGTGTTATAAAAGTCTTACAAAAGTATGTAAACATTGAACTACCCTGCATCATCAGCTAAAGGATATATTGTAATATAGATTCTACAGAGGAGAATAGTTTGAGCACAATGGTATAGTTTTAGTATATGTCTTTACTATAAGAGAAAATGATGTTGCCCGCTTTCCTTTACTTTCCCTTCGAATCTCATCTCCTCTTGTTCTGCCTTGCCGTTTTTGGCGGAGGAGAGGAGAAAATTTGCGACAGATCGATAGCCAGCTTCTACCACTCCTCTTTCCACCCTCCATCCAACTCCACAACTAATACCTGCTTTCGCTCTATACGCACATCGCATCTGTAAGAGTCTAGCTTAGTCAGCGTAAGGAATACTGCTGCACCTCTCCTATAAACCAGGATGCGAACAAAATTGTTTACATCACCCTGTACGCCCGTTTCCTATTAGAGAATTCACTCCTATGATATAATGTTCCATCTCCCTCTTTCTTATCATATCTTTTCATTTCAAGGTAAGTCAAACCTAAGTTATCCCATTCTTTGGCTTACAACCTCTTATACATCCAACTAACGTTCTGCATGCTTAATATATTGTATACATACTATTTACATCCTTTGAAACGCGAAAGCAACTATACTTTTACAATCGAACCTTTCCTGATACTTTTCTTATTTAAATAATTATGAATAAAATAATTCTATTAAAATTGGTATACACCTTATTTACCAATACTCATGTTACTCATCTTTGAAACACCATTATTGCATACATAAAAATATTTCTATGAAAAATCTGCTTATCATTATATTCTTGGAATATCTATAATATTAGGTTTAGGGTAGGTAAGGTAAATGCAGCACAAAGGATACATATATGGTTAATATTTTTCTTGAGAAATACCTAAATAGGCCCATTTTTCCCAAATTGAATGCAAAAGAAAAATTTATAGCAGGAATATGCGTGCAAAAGAGTATAGACAGAAATTACAAAGAAATACAGTGTGGGAGAAAAGTTTACTTTTGTGTTTTACATTCAAAGGAGACAATAGTAGGAATGTTACATACTTGTTAGTTGTGTCTAGAAGGAGAACGAGAGAAAGTAGTGTAGGGAGTGGTGTAAGACAATAAGTAGAAATGCTATATACATAAGCATGAGATAGGAACAAAGAGTACTTATCGTTAGAGGACAAATTTCTAGATAAGGTATTATGTTTGGTTGTGAGTAAGAGAAGGTTATGCATGTGTAGCCGACAGAGGAAGTCGGACAGATATAATTTATAAGAGAGAAAGTGTATTTGAGGGAGTGGGAGAGGTAAGTTTATAAGTTGTGCTCAATTCTTGTACTGTTGTATCTGACTGATGTATCTACAAGTGCAAGGAAGTGGAAATAGAAGGCCAAACCAAACAAGACGAGTATCGTTAGTAACACATCAAATCCACGATATGAGATCTGCAACCACCGAGACGAAGAAAAACCGTCACTAAAACCAAATTGTATCTATTTTCCCTCGAGTTCCCTTCATCTACGACTTTCCTCTTCCTTTGTTTCCTTTCTCTTAGTCAGAGTGTATCTGCCTTGCTAGTGCATTGTGTAACCTCCCATCATCTGTCGGAAAACTATACAGTACCATGTAGCGTTACTTTACTCTCCAATTTGACTTGACATCAGATCACATTTTCTCTTAAGCAATACAACATGCACAGCACACTCAGGATTTCTTATTTAGTTTACTTTGTTTTGCTTTCGCTACATTTATACCAGATATCCCCGCACTACAAAGTCAAAGTAGACTTAGAAATTTCCTTTGATATTCTAGTGCGTATACCTAATATCACTAGAACTACTGATACAATGTATTTTCTTAATGACTGTCGATTTTCTAAAGGATCCTTGACAAAAACTACTATGTCTACTGAAATCTTAAAGTATACTCCTACTTATGTAAGTATACCTTTTCTGCTATCTTTCTAGTTAAATTGTAGTATAACATGACCTGACTTTGACTCTACTTTGGTATCCTTATCATCTTTAGGGAAACAAAGCAAAGGTACATACAATAGACAAGAGTAATCATCTTCCTTCCTTCCTGTCTCATCAGGGTTGCTTTAAATTGATTCACTTGAGTCCCAAGAAGGAAACTGTAGTTGTATTGTAGTGAAGAGGAAGAGTGGGTTTTACTTTTACTAGAAATTCTTTAATCTACCTTGTTCTTTTACTTTTACTCAAAAAATAATTCCCACTCTTGCAGAAAACCACTAAAAGATTAGAATATCTTACAGTAATGAAAGTTAGGAAAACTACTTGATTTTGTCTCCTTTCCTTCCACACAATTTCCTACACAAGGGAACGACTAACCTTCGCCTACCATCTAATCCGAATAATACCATTCGCTCAACTCATCAAAACAGAAACTTGCATTTCCTCTCTCTCTCCCATTCCAATCTCTTCCAGAGCAGATTACTTAATATATTAAGGCTAGCTACAGCAGCGTAGAAGAGGAAGTAAACGGGAAACAATTCCTATTATTGGATTGCATTAAAACCTTTTCCCTTGTCTTCCATGCCACTACTGCTACTAATTAGCATACTTGCCAGTTGAACTTACTTAAGTATAGTCTCCACGCTCGCTCTCTCCCCCGCTCATTTATTCCTTTATTAGCCATCCAAAGTGAAACTTTCCCCCTTCCTTTTTCAAAGAGACAATTTCCTTCTCCTTTTCCGCTTTCACTCAAATCAAATACACATCAAAGCCCAATTACAAATACACACTTTCTACTAAACACACTTCCCTACGTTGGTTTTACTCTTTTCCTAATTGACACCTAGACTGATTCGCAATTCACTTGACATTGTCTACATTCCATTCATTCATAAACATTTCCATTCTCTCTCCAATCTACATTTCATTGTCAATTAGTAAACTATAACATCAATGCTCACATACATTAATACCAAATTCACGTTATGTGAAGTTTAAAGTATCGCATTTTATATGCCTATCATAAATTCTCTTTTATTATTTAATTTTTCTATTCTCCTCTAAGCAGGTATACCGAATGATAGTTGGTGATTGTACTTTATGATTGCAACAATTATAGAAACGATAATTTTTGAAATCCATTATTTAAGCTTAAAAAGTAAAATCAAGAAACCATTGGTTTGTGTACTTCAGTAAAGTCAAATATATGTCTTAAAGGGTTCTGGTTGTCCCACTAAAGTTCCAAAACGCCTATAAATGAAAACTTAATAGGTCGAATACTTTTAGAAAAGATTGTGCTTTCTACCTAGAAAGCGTTTTAAAGTAGGCGAGTTAGATTTTAATAACGGTGCACAACGGGATTTAGTTAACGAATAATTAATTTTTATTGGTTGCTCGTGAACATTATAGTGAAGCATTCGCCGGTAATTACAATTAAATATACATTTCAAGGACGGCCTGTAAAATTAAAACCGGTGGCTGGGGAACAGTTGTGAAAGCTGCCTGATTCAGTAGTTATAGGAGTTGGTGCAAGTTCATAACATCATAATTCATAAAGTCATAAGGCTACACGTCTGCAATGTGGAAATAAATATTACATACAATAGGAAACATTATTTTGTGGTCGTAAATATAGTTGACAAAATCTATCCGGTTAGATATTTATCATTTGGGTAACACAATGTTTGTGTACCTTTGGGTAACCTTGATTTGTACGAGATATACTTAAAACACAGTCCATTACTTACATTTCTATTTGTAGTTTAGTTTAACAGATGTAAATATGGATATTTTGAGCGTGTTAACCTGAGTATTTGATAAACCACACTGGGAGTCCTCTGAACAAAAAAGGTTGTTGAAAGGGCAAAGTGGAGAGAGAGGGGCCCTAGTAGCCGGTCGTTGAAAAAGAGAAAAAATGATGAATAACTGGAGAGTTCCGTTGGCAGTTTCACAGTATCCGTATATTTGACCATTATGATGATATTCTGTGTACTCTATCATATCGGACAATAGAATTGTACGGACTCGAGTACATCTCTGAAAAGCACACTCGATTCCACTCAAATTTCTACTTTACCAATACGATGCCACACAGGCTGACAGATTCAACTAAAACGAGCTGACTGTGGGGTGCATATAAAGTAGCAATAGGATAGTATTATGTGAGTACAGCACAAACTACTACGGTAATGTTACAGCATAACAAGAGAACACGGTAAGTAAGAGATAGTAATGTAATATGTATTGTATACGGAATGGGAGACTGAGAGCGAGGAAAGAAAAGGCAAAGGCCATTCCCATCATGATTGTTATGAGCGTGCTTCCGAAATCCGGGAGTTGCTCATATCACTATGGTGGGTAAGTTCATAAGTATGTATTAAAGGCACTATGTACGTACATAGATGAGGAAACTAATATAGTTTAATATGATTTTGACTGGTGCATTCTTTTCACACATCACACAATATCTATAGACAACATTGGGGCTTCGTACCTTGTAAGTTTTAAGATGACAAAAGAGTATACACAATAGAAGAGTAATATGTGCATAAGCAAGTGGTTTGTAGTACTATCAACTATTGGATTGGATAATAAAGGAGCTTCATCAACGGCACGGGTGGTGAGGCGTAAAACCCTTAAACTTAGACTGACAAGCAAAACTGAAAAGGCCCTGAATTGTTGTAAGCGACCCTAGGGATCTCAATCCACGTCTCTCTCTCTAATGTAATGTTGTTCATGTAATGCATTACATATCCGTACTTGTTCTTAGTCCACATATACACACGACATAGAAATAATGTGTAATCCAACATGCATACGTAAGTACCTACAATATCCAAAAATGATGGATCAGCAAAAGAAAGACGAAACAAAAGAAAACAAAACCAGGTAGCAGAACGCTAGCTACGTTACGTAACGAAATCTAATGAATAATACATGCACATTCACATTTCATATGATGCTTTCTTACTTACAAGTTCGAATTGACAGACCTAGTGAACTGCATCTGGAGAAATGTGTTATGAATATTGCATTGTATACTACACTTCTTCATTCCACAATATCTTATGCTACGCCATATCCTACAGATAAATACAATATATGCATTCCTTCTTTTTTACTGACATAAAAGATGATGCATGTTAAAAGTATTGTTGTTGTCTTGTTGAGAGGTAAAGATAGTACTACGTTTCATCAACTCAACTTAAGTATTGTACACTGCATTGTTGAATGTTGGCCAGAATAGGACTATTATTGGTATAATATGCAAACTGACGTAAAAAAGAAGAAAGAATGGGATTCGGTAAGTGTTATTGCCGGGAGCAGAAGTCAACTAAACTGAACTCTAAGTCACCATATCCAGCTCATCAAGAGCTAGTTTAAAGTGATGCATCCAGGCATATGCCAGTCATTCCTTGAACAATAAAAAGAATCCCTTCTGGCTCTCGCTCAGTAATATCTCCCAATACAAACATACTTTTATTTACAGGACTCTCACAATGAAAGGTAATACAATGCATATCATCTCTTTCCTTTACTGCAACTTTTACAATGCAATGTCCAGTTTATTCTGCACAAGTAAATGGATAGGCAAGATTAAAAGTCAAGTCGAGGCATATGTACTTATCACTCAAAATTCTCCTCTCTGTCAGTCAGAACACAAACTCATTGTGAGATCAGAGAAATTACAACACAACCAAACCACAGGTACCCTATAGAATTTATAATAAATACAAGAGTACTTTTACTATGCGGTATTATGGAACAAGAGCATTTTGTAAACTCATCCAGTATTCTACAAAGGAACGACAAAATAAAATGCAATGCTTGCACTGTTGCACCTCTTCTCCTATTGTTTACATATAAACACACTATTCTATAAAGATGAGAGTAGGAAAGTCTCTGACGCCCATCTCCATTATTCACAGCCAAACAATTGTCTATGGTCTAACTACTGCACTTCATTTCAGTCTATTCTCCGACAGAGTAAAATATTATCACAATCTGCAACTATGAGATTAAGCTAGATTACCATACATTGCAGGTTGCAGGTACGTACAAACAATATTTTATGAACACAAGATAAATTCATACATATGTGTAAGTAATATTGCCACTAGACAACAGGAAGACAATTTACTGTGTAGTTTATATTTTACTACGTTTATATTTATGGCTTGGAATATAATGCACAGGCAGTTTCATTACGTACGACACAATAAGCAACTTAAGGTTTGAGTTGAATACCAAATGAGAGAGGTTAAGATCCTTTATTTGTATATTTATTTTCTACTTGATTTGTGTGTACTGGTCTCATGATGGTTACCAAAATATCTTAAGGCTTTCGCTTTACGTGTACTACTCGTACCATATATTATTAGGTTTATTCCACTTAGAGACATTATTAATAGACGTATACATGTACATACATAAAAACCCACAAAACGACACAATATAAATATTTGACTATCGCCTGACAAAATTAGAGACTACGTTTTGATTTGCCCAGCATCGTAAAATGAAACCTTCACTCGCTCATGCAAAGACTGTGATTGTAACTGAGAGTGAGCCATGAAACTAAATTAAATGTAGAGCAAAAACCAACTGACTCTATACATGCAATTCAAATAAAACAACCTAAATAAGTACAATTTCTTCTAACTTTCGCAGCAGTATACTACGAGTATATCCCTTCTTATTTTATTATATACCTACGCACACTGCGAACTACAAAGTTTATATTAGTACTTCAGACAACATAAAGTCACACTATATTTCTATTTGTGCATGGAGACTGAATATATCTAAATGTACTCTCGTCGCCTTGTCTCGTGTGCAAAGTCACGATGTAGTTTAATCAAATGTACAATTATTTTATGTCTACTGTAATCTTTTAAGCATGCTGCTAAGGTCTAAGACATTTCAGTTAAGCCTCACTGGCTTTTCTGCATTAAAACCAAAGTTACAATTAGATTACAGGTCAAATGCGTAAAATTCATTGTAATAATATAACTCCTGCCTCGGTGCAGACATAATTAAATTGCCGACCAAACCACCGCTTATTTTTCTGTGAGCAATTCCGACATGCTGCTGCGTACAACCCATTCCCATGATGCATATTCTTACTAACAATATAAATGCATTAATATAATCGTATATTATGAGTACCAATAATGTGCGCCAGCGGATGATACAAGAAATGTGATATTTCACCTTTTGCTTGCGTGAACTAGATATAATAGCTTTACAATGCCTTAACACCATAAGAATGAAGCATTAAAGTCTGGACGGAATGGCGTGACATTTTGCTGGCCAATCCAATTTGCAGACTTTAATGGCTTTTATTCGCAGTATTAGATGTTTACAAAACTTAATATGATATCTTCTATTTAAGCTTCATATCACTAGACAAACAATAAGCCATCAGAATCAGCCAGGATATGACTATACCTATATACTATTCACTGAAGCAGCAATTTCGTAGAAATGCATTACATTTAAATTGATCATACTTAACTTCTATAAAGCAATACTTATGCATGTTAAATCGAATTATGTACACTAACACCAAAACCTTAAGGGATTTCTGTTCACACTTGATTGTTTCTTAGCGCATTAAAACAGTTAGTAAACTAAACATTTAATATTACATTAACAATAATGCTCTTTTTTACAAATGTCTAATTTGTAAAAAAGTTGTTTGTCTAGACATTTCTAGACTGAGTTTGTCTAGACATTTCTTATTCAGAGTTACGCAAAAAGAAACAAAAATGAGCCAATATAAATGAAATAAAACTTTCAAAATACATATTTTGGATATTTAGAATGTATTCAAAAGGAACAATACGGAAACGGCTTTATCCGACACAAACAAACAAGAATTCAATTAGAGTTTTGCCCAACCTGTCTGGACGTAAAATGCATGGCAATTGATTGAAATGCACAATTGTAATGCAATTCTCAAACAAAGGTGTGTATCTCATTGAATAGCTGAAAGCATATACCGTAAAGCTACTCTGTAAGTCATTAAATATATTCTACGTGCTTATTTACTGTATGACTTGGTAAATAAAAAATGTTCTATTTGCCTACACACCGATATATCATTATCCAATGTCCTGATTTAGAGAGGGAGGATATATGAGACTTCACGTTCACTTTAATGTACCTAATTACTAATACAGTGCTAACTTTCCTGAAGGTACGGTTTGGTTTTTGCTGAATAAAATATAGGATTGTGCTGGACCTAGCTTAGTCCAGGTAGACAGTTGTGCATCTGTATCACATCACGTAGGTATAAACTCAGCTGGACAAGAGTAGCAATGCAGAAGTGGTATGCAGGCTGTGTATTCCCTTAGCAAAGTTGCTAATGGTTCTCATAATGAATTAGCAGTGTATTAGATTAGATTGGAGGGGAATACGGGAGACAAGGCCTAATTGACAAGAACAAATAGACGCTGTTCCACTTGTCCACTAAAGACGACTTTTATAATGAGGTCCAGATAGGGTATAGCTTTATATGTGGTTGTTCATGGTTGGAGTATAAAAGCAATAAAGCGTATAACTCATTTACCTATAGAGAATAGGTTTAGAGACTGAAAACAATTGTACATGATTCGATTCTGCTGGACTGCTGGACTGGACCTACCAAGAATAAATGAATGTCTGACCGACCCTTCCGTTCAATTTCGTTCTCGTCTGTACGAGTCAGAGTAGAGTGGAGGAAAGAACTCTTTCTTTTCTTATTAGTATAGACAAACCCTAAAATAAGTACGTTAGTTACGCAAGACCATTGTAATATTTTTTCTTGACAGGGCCACATACTTAGGAAAGGACAACTTAACTGCTCAGCTAAAGTCTCAAGGAGTATATAGAAAAGACCACACTCCTGGCACATATTATACGTAGAAATGCACAATTTACTAATACTGAAGTTAAATTCCCACGATTCCTGAGAGTAAACAGGACAGGGGTAGCTCCCTTAGCACAAAATCCTGGAAATAGAATGGAGAAGGTGAAGCTATAATTATATAGAGGAAGGAAGCAGAGATTATACTACGGTGAAGCCAGACCAGACCACACCAAACCATGGAAGCTACTGCATGGACATTAGTGCTCCACTGCAAAGGTCTCCCTAGTCTTACCAAATGACTGAAGAAGAAACTTTACTGGACGACATGGACGCGGATTCGGCTCATATAAATAATATAAAGCATCATCTGTAAATCCAAAAGAGTGGGTCGCAGTTTGCTCCAAATGGGAACTGCGGTAATGCAATCATAATGCAACGTAAGAGAGAATTGTGCTAGGAGCTACAATATACTATTCAGAACACAAGAGCCAGGTTTTCTATGGTATCAGTAGTTAGTTTACTCATTCATTCACTCCCGTTGCTGTTGCTCTACATTTTATATATAATATTTATTCTATATACTTGCTAAACCCTACTGATGCAATTCTCCTGAAAACTTTGAACATAAAATAAGTTTGGCTAAAAGACAAAGTATACACTAACTTTATAAACTTACAACCTAAACAATATACAATACACACCACTATATAGTCACAAAAAGGAACAAAAAGGCTGTAGCTTTATGTTTATTTGTATCTCAGTGTACTATGTATGTCGGTAGGTATGTCTTTTGTGTGTAATGTAACATGTAACGTAATGTAAGTGTGCTATGCAGTATAGTATGCATGTAACAGTGATGAAGAATACTACTAGTTATAATGTGTACTGCTGCTCTACTATTACTACGTTTAGCTTGGAGAATATGAGAGGGGCACTAGGGATGTTTTGTGAATGTGGTTTCGTTTGACTTGCCTTTCTTTAGGTTCGAGAACCATCTCTATCTATCATACTTCGTTTTACAACTGGAGACGCAACACAATTACAATTTAATATGAATCAAGTTGAGCTTGAAGAATAGGGTACAACAACCTACGTCAACTCATTTTCCTCCGTCTGCCTTCCTTTTCAAAGCCTGCAATGTTATTGCCTCTAGCTACTTTTTTGCTCATTCTTTCCCATGCGATTAGCTCCTTGTTGCTCGCTTCTTCACTACAAACATGAGAAAAGGAATTAAATAGAAGAACTGCACTCAAATTCGCTACAGGCAGTGTATTGATTACGGATACACAAACAATTTTATATAAAAACCGAGCCTACTTAATTAAACTATAATTTTATATCTAACATTGCACAAAGTATTTTTATTTACATTTCATTTCGTTACGAATCTCCAGTACTGTAGCTGTAGGCACATGCTTTCAAAAAGATGGCATTGCAGAAAATCCTTTTGAATTACCTGCTAAAGTTGCATCATCTTTTTCCTCTTCCCGTTGCTAATTGCTATGAGCTTTTCGTATGCAAGCCAAAATACTTAGAGAGCAAGTAGGCATATACGCATAAGGTATAAAACTATAAAATATCACATTAGGAATTCCCTTCAGGAAGTTTATTATTGTAAGTACCACATTAACCGTGTAGGTAGTAACATTTTTATTGCAATGAGCTAGCAAAGCATGTATGCTCTACTTCTGCTATGAAATTTTGCCTTAATAATAATAAAGGATGTTCTGATAATTTTAATCAGTAGATTCCCTGGATTAAAGAAGGTTGGGAAAATGAAAAGAAATTCATACACTTGGAAAAATGAGAACAATTGTTATAAAACAAAATAGTAGAATGCATATATAGGAATATTAATATGCACAAATGCATTCACCATTCATTGTCTAATTAATTTTTTAATATTCCGCAGCCTTGTGTATACAACGGTTGACCAAATGTCATATAAAAAGGTAAACCCATTACACCTCTATTCAGCAGATCGCTACTAGAATGAAAATTTATGCATTTCATATTAACATACAGAAAGGCAAATGTGCTTAGAGTTATAATAAAAAATTAAGAACGCGAACTCAAAAATGTGAGAGCAATTAGGAATTGCGCATCAGTTTTCTTTGAAATACCGGTTTATAAATGTAGGATAAAGTGAGCAAGCCTAAAACCTAAGCAGACTCACGCCACGTACTAAAATCACAACATACATGATGGCAGAAAGAGTTCACAGAAGTGAACCTATGTTTCAATTCACAATTGCAAAGCAAACAAAATTTGCTTCTGGAATATGCAAACATGTTGAAAGTCAAGTAAGCAGCTATGAATTCGTAAACACGATATTTAGAATATTTGCACAATATCGCACACGCATCTGTAAAAACCATATTTGCTTCTTGAAAACGTTTATGGTTTCGGAAAATTGGGAATGTATAATGCGCAAAAGAAGTCAGTAAACACGAACTAAGATTGCTAAACTTTTAGAGGATAAACCAAAGAGTGTTGTTATGCTAATTTGCGTGTCTCGCAGTTAGAAAACCCGGTCTTCATTTAAGATTTTGTGGTGAGGTATCTTTGCATGAAACCTTAGTGTGCTACATTAAGGGTTGTAAATGCAGTAAAATAACACAAATAAAAGTGCTCTCAAGTTAATCCCAGAACCATCAGAAACATTAATAGTGCCTACAGACGCAAATGGAAAAGTTTGAGACGAGCCAAAACATCAGGAAAAGTAAATCCTCAAGAGAGTCAAGTCAAAGGAAGTCAAAGCTTTTCAAGAAATTATTTGTGAGTCATGCAATGTTTATTAAGAGCACGTCATAAAGTCATAGAAGACCCAGTCAGACTGGAATTACTTTTAGAAACTATACTTATTGTTAGCTGCGTATTTTCCTGCTTCTTAGAATGTGGAGCACAATGAGCCAATCAAACGGTAGGTGTGCCGCCACACCTCCCGTTCACTCGTTTTTCCACCTTACTTCTTCTATGTCGCAGCACAACTCTACTATAATTAGTTGTTTGTAAATATCCATGTGTACATGTGCAGAAATATTAATATGGGTTAGGTAACTTATTTTGGCACATCTGCATTAGTGAAGGAACGAAGCTTGTTAGAACTTGCAGATATTTGCATTCGTTTATTTAACTAACCTTCCTCAGTTGTCAGTTATTAGATGCACATGCACTGATATACGTATTATCACAGAGGCTGGATGTTTATGTAAATATAGCTCATCGTTTCGAGGTAGTGCTATTGCTCACGACGTTATGCTAGAAAAAATGAATTGATGCCAAGAGAATAAGCGAGTCAGTCAGTATATTTTATATTTCCAATTGCTTTGCTACATATGGAATGGAGCAGAATGGTATATAGAAATGTGCAGCATTAAGTTGGCTACCTTCCTCTCTCTTTCCATTTCTGCCTGGTGATATTGTCAAAGTCGAGTCAATCAGGACAGAATATCTTATTCAGATGAGATGATAAGAGATGAAGCCAAACGAAGAATCAGGCCAGGTTTCATATACCTTTGCATCTTTGCTATCTGTCGTAACTCACGTCTCAAATATGTAAACCTATAGATAAATAGCTTCCATATTTAGATTTGGATATATCCTGCAGCTGAAAATAGTAAGTCGTGTAAGTAGTGCCTAATAATAAAACTGGTTGTATAATATTAGCTACCTTTTCTATACTTACAATGGGAATAGCTTAGAGTAAGCCAACTTAGGAAAACATGAAAAGATACTGCGAAATTGGCATCAACTTCTTTCTATTAAAGTTGGTTAATGTTTTATCTATATAGTAAGACTGTTCTGTTACATCTGTTAGGAGGCATGCACAGATATCCGCGACATAAACTGTGCCATATACATACTAAAGTATATAATACACTAAAGCTAGGCAAGCAAGGTACCGAATGCCACTAGCAAGTACCTATACATTATTTTACTACAGATAAGCCAAGTTAGATTCACCGAAATCTCTTTTTGTGTGCAATACAGAATAAAGACTGAATGACTTGGGTTTTGCTGGAGCTTATAGAGAGAGTTCTACTAGCTTCCGCTCCATAGATTTCTGATGAAATGTTCTTATCATAACTCTTACTAGTGTGGAATTCACGAGCGCGGCATAGGAGCCAACTAGCTAGTTTTACAATTGAGTCGATAGAATAGACTTTGCCGACTTATCAAAATCAATAACATTTACGTAGTGAAATGGCGGGATGGGATGCGACGTTTTGTTAACGTGAATCAACAAAAAATTCCAGACAGAAACACGATCACAGACAAAGAGAGTAGAACTTACATAAGGAAAGATCATGACAGCCTCCAAGATAGACAGACAAGCACTCTGTTTTATTTTAACTGCCTGCCCTGAACTGAACTCAACTTGGTATTTGTTATCCTATATGGTAAGTAGTGTACATATTCTGTTCGTGACCTGAAAGAAGGCACTTCCTTGAAATTTCGGAATATCTGATTTCTTTTTTGAATAAAATTGGTACAGTTGACAGTTGAAGAGAAGATTGTTCTAAAAGCATAAACTTATTTACATATGACAGAGCATGGGTGGTTTGGTTTGGTTTGGCTATACTGTAAAAGCCCTAGGATAGGAACAGTTCCTAAGTTAAAAACTTACTACTCAACTCATCTCTTACATGGAAAACAACCATCACTTCACTTGGTGTCAACTTTCTGCTCTGTTTCAAAGCAAAGCAAAGCAAACCAACGAACCACCAAAAAATGCACTGCGTAACACGATGTCAAAAAGGTGTACGCCTGTATATGTATTTAAAGTAATTGAGGTAGAATGTGCTGGAGAGAGAGAAAGCAAAGATAAACCTTATGAAATATAAATACACACGTATTGTACATACATCGCTTCCAACCTACCACCGACAACATAACATGGAAAACTGTAGAAAAACTATTGAGCAAGAGAGAAGAGTTTGAGTGAGTTCGCCGAGAAGTGGATTGCAGTTCAGTTAAGAAAGTAAGTTGAGTGAGTAAACGCCCAGAGTGGATCCTAGAAAGTAGACAAAGAATAACATAGCATGCTCTTAACATAACAACCAACATAGCAAACCATAACATGGCATAGGTAACTAACAAGTTGCAACTTTCTCCCTAATATATCTACATTATATATAACGATAAGCATTGAACATCACATCAGAAACGAAACAGAACGTTATTCGAACAAACCCATTCGCCGCTTCTCTTACCGTCTTTATTCAACTTAAACTGACTCACAGAGCTGTTTCCTTCTGCTTTCGCCAACTAAACTAAATAAAAGTTCACTTCACTCACTCACACATCACTTCTCTGTATTCTACTTAGAATTTACGTTCCATTCTCCACCGAAACAAGAAGCTAAGCTAAACAATCTACAAAACACACGGCAAAAGCTTTCCATCCTATTTAATATTGAGTACCGACATTATACTTAACTATTTATACTTATAATTTATAGACCAGTGTATTCTTTTACTTTACTTTAGAATAATTTCTCCTTTATACGCTCATTCTACCCAATTCGTTTGTTCACATTTGGAAAGATTTGAAACAAAAGCTCAACATGCTTTCTTTAACTCTTAGTTATACATTACCCAACCTATAATTCATATACAACCAAGATATACGTAATCTAAAGGGACACAAGTTGGCTCGTAGCCCTCCCTATACACAGATAGTTACTATTTATCTGTATTCTGTATCCGCACAGTTATTGTTTCTGTAGAGAACTTCTTCCATATTTTACCTAAGTACGTTGTACATTATGGTAGAGGTACATTAGTTAATCTTACTTTCGTATTCATTTCTCTAGTCTTTTATACTGAATGTATTTAACATTTCTTGAGGCATTGCCAGACAAGCGACACAGAAAAGAAACTAACTGATATGAAACATTATTTCCATCACAGTAAGTAGAATGAATTCTAGTCTGTGCTTCCACCCACTTGCACTTCGCTCTGTAATTAAAGTGAACATCATTTCTCCTTCACTGTCTTCAATGTGCCTATATAATAGCAATGAGGAAAACTTTGCATATAAATGTAAAGATGACCCTCTGTTTCCTTTTATCCGCCTTGAATTTGCTTCCAGGCTGTTATCATTTCGGTACTGATGAATGTTGAGTTAAATGCCAGTGGGGGGTATTCTACTCAGGTAAATAGCTTCTAACTGTGTGAGATGTACGTACAATAATTGTAATTAAGGTTTCGAGTAGCCTGTCACGTCAGGCACCTTATTGCACACTAACAAGGATTTTAGTTTCATTTAAAAGTACGAAGAGAAATTCCTATACAATACAATCCTATATTATGCAATTCACACAATTCTATTGAATATTCTTACATCTGTATAACAGGTATAACAGAGTACTCTGTTTCAATATTTCAATGTACTGAGTCGTACATTTTCTTTCTCGCTTAAAGTCCGGTTGGTACGAGTATAATGGGAGAGAGTGATAGTACGAATGATAAAACAAAGTAAATTAATAAATAGCAGAGTGCCTCGCTCACTACTATTAATTTGATCCCATTTCAATTAATCTGCCTCGCTTTTCTACTGGATTTGCATAATAATCAAGGAAAACAAAGAAGGCCGACACTAACTTGGTTTGCTACGCATAAAACATACAAAGAGCAAATAAATATCTTGGTACACACTCATCCATCATAATATTACATCTCATCAGGTTTGTTATCCTACAGTAGTAGATATAAGTACACTAACTTGCTCGTGTACTCAATCCACACAAGTAATGCTATCTGACTCTTTGCTGACCTAAAACTAGAAATTTTCATATATTATATTCCAAGTAACATAGTACAATGAGCCCTAAGTACATATAAATGGATTTCTGCCTTAGTTACTTAAATATGCAATAGGCAAGGTCCCCACGAGTCGACTCAAATCAACTCATCCATCACCACTGGGTAATGCCCGTACAGTCGCTATGTACTGTTGCTTATGCTATGCTACACAGCTGAATTCTCTCTGACAAAGACCGTCAAGCAGTACAGACGCAAAACAAAGCAATGCAAAGAACCAAGTAAAAGTACTTTGTGTTTGGTGTTCTATTCTAGTATATCAGCACAGATGTGACATGATACGGAATACAGATGCTAACTACACACGCAGTGATAGTGATGTAGTTGTAATATGTAATGTTGTGTACACATTGAAACACACTGACAAAAACAAACGACAATAGAATCTCTATTGCTTTCTATTATCTTATGTAACGCTTACGTATGCAATACATGAATGCATAGGTATCTCTATTTATGTAAGTCTGCGTACGTACTTACATACACAACATTGGAAGAGGATAGCTTGAGAAAGAAAACAACGAAAGTTGAACACACATCAGAGTCGTTTGTCTCTGCCGTTATTCAGAACTCTAGAGACCAAACTGGACTGGTTGAATGGAAACTAGAGCTTCCAACTGAAAACTCCACACAAGTTGACTCAATAAACCTGCCGAACTAAACATAACATCACACAAAATAGAAAGCACAATGTTCACTAAACTAACTACATCTGTAAGTACCACTGATATGTACCTACTTAGGCACTTATATTATGCTACATGTATAAAAGAACACTAGCAAAACGCTTCCGCTAACAAGCAAAACTTTAAGTTTAAACAAAGCCATCATAGTTAGGTCCTACCACACCAACCAACTAACATAATGTAGACAATACCCAACACATTATGTTTCTAGCCAACTCATCTAATAAGTTTTATGCTTACGATATTGTAACTTCCAATACAAACATGCACGAATAACCATTAACAATAATACATTTGTGCTACGAGAATAACCTATTTCTGTATGTGTAGAAAATTAATACCGATTTGTAATTCCAAGCATTTTGGATAAGGTCAGTTTCATTTGTGCCTACTGCAGATACGTGTATTTGTAACATGTATTAACCCAGATATGTGGACATACAATCCTTTCACCAGATTCTAAATTAACCATTCGTAAACGAGCAAAGTAATTAGCGATGACCTTAATTTAATTTAGAGTTTGCCGTCCGAATATTTAAATGAACCTACAAAATAAGTAGTGTTAATTTGCAACGAATTGTAAGACCTACTATGAAGCTAGCAGGAAACATTATTGTTATTAGTTGATCATAGAATGATTGTGTAACTTTTGAGTGTCCATTATCCTGCAGCAACGGAACTAGAGCAGTCTCTATAATTAGTGTGAATTTATGTATAGATTCATGTATTAGTATTAGTCATCGCCATATGAATGAGATTCCGACAAAGTCGAAATGATTCACTCTTCATATGACATACGACATGCCATACCAAATGCATTGAACAAACAAAACAATCAAACCTGTTGGAAGATCTTTAGTTGGCACTTTGGCACTGTCGGACAAGAAAAGGCATATTAGCAAAACAACTTTACTTTGTGAGTTTTGAAAATATAAGGATGCCGAAGAATGAGTGTAACTAAATCTAAGTGATCTTGTTTCAACTAGCATTAACCACTAAACTCGTGTAACTTGACTACTAAACAAGAAAACAAGACAATAAAATACAGAAGCATTCCAACTGAGCAATTATGTACTCCACGCCACCATCCCCATTCACATAATCTAAGACCATCATTAAATTACATCACATTACGCAACGCAACACTCAAAAAGGTTGTCTAAATTATTGCATCCTCTCTTGAGCACTTGTGTCATTGGAATGTTCTTTCGTCCCTGTCACTCACGATCAGCAAACCACTAATGTTCACTTTCCTTTTAGTAAACACCTAATAAATGTATAGTGAGAGTTACGTCAATACGTTTAGTAGGTAGGAAATATCTTGGAAGTAGTGCAGCGGTAAGGAAAATTGTATAATGTGAATCAGCCAAGATGAGATGAAAATAGAATTCAAAGAAAATGTGTCAAACTTCAAAACAGACAACAAAGGCATCACTTGAATTCTATTTGCATAGTATTCTTGTATCCTGTCGTTCACATTGCAAAAGGACATTGTCGGGCAAGTTATGACAAGTAAGTAATGCAGATGGGAAAGAACAGGATGACAAATATTTAAATTCCAGTAAGTATCGAATATAATTTTGTGTCTAGAGTTGGTATTGTGTCTTTTTATGCAACAGATATGCCCCTGTCATATTTTGTCTTTGTTTAGTAGAGTGGAGTGGTTCAAGTCTTTCAGAGTGTAACGAAACGGTATGCAATTCGCTGATGTTTCTTGACATTCCACAGAGTAGCAAAGACCAAGTAAGTACTTATTGCTATCATCAGTAGAAATTATGTCAAAGAGACATTAAACAAGGCATTAAGTTGAACTGGTTGTGTCATGACCAAACTATTACTGTCTCGAAAGTGAATAGACATTTTCCAGAACTCTCATAGTTGACTTGACAGTAAATGCAAATTCCTACCTAATTTGTTCAGTCTATGACATTTACTCTGGCATTCTGCCTCAAGGTACTTCTGTTTTCATCTACGTACAGTGTACTATACGTATACTTTTACTTTTGCACATTTCCCTTTGAATTTGACTTCTACGACCAAAAATATGAATTTGATACTGCAATTCTGAATTACGAGATACGTTGATGTCTGCTATTACTACAACCACTACCACTAAAATGAACGTTTTTGCACTACTGTACTTTGTGTAATACAATATTTCTGTATTTGTGTACATTACGAGGGACTCTAAATATATGCTTTTAGTCTACCTTGGAGCAATGACATGATGCGGTTACAAACTGACCTGCCTGAGGTGGCGGTCATGCTAATCGTAATCGTGGTCCATATTCTCGAGGATTAGGCGTATGCACCAGAAACCTGGCGGATATTGAACTGCAAATGTAAGTAGTGAGATGGAAGTATCTAATGGCTTCTGCTGACTAGCCCAGGAGAAATGAGCATTAGTAGTAAGGCAAAGATTCCTCTACTTTCATTTCACTAAAATGACTCCGTTGGGTAAAGGCAAGAAGACATTTACCAATTTCATGTGCATCATTTCTCTACACCGCCATAGAAAATGCGTCTATTCTAGCCATGACTTATTTTATTTTAGAATGAGGCAAGCAACCAAACCAAACTACAACACGATTACTCTGACGATGGAAATGGCCCTTGACTCAACTATCTCGGCTATGGAACTCTTGGATGTATTGTAAGTAAGTGTGCATATGGGGTAGTTCATCATACGTAAAAGTACCACTATGGAATTCCATAGCTAACATCACATCTCATAGTATCAGCTCGTAGAAAATAGTAGTCCATTTAATTTGATTATCCCTAGGAGCCAAAAAAGCCATAGCAAAGCCACCAAGTCACTTCTAGCATAACGTAATGGCTACAGTAACATTGCCATTGCTAACCATTCGCACATCCCTAAGCACGTCAGCCGTAATAACATTAACTTAAGTCGGCTTATGTTTATATCACTATGCTACAGTGCTTTATTTATGTCTACACGAAAAACTCACAAGCAAATCTTAGGTAAACTTACAGGACTATATGTGTAGTAATAAGATGAATAATTTAGCGTAATTTTACCCTTCTAAATTATTTTACTAATTTTGTTGTGACAGTAAATTTAAATTAGAGAGCCTACATATAAGTTTTCCTACTTTGACGTGAAGAACTAACCGACTTAGTATACCGGTGTAAAATAAATTTTTGCTTTACGGTAGAAAACATTTAAGCAATATATTAATATGCATGTACAAAGTACAAAGATACTCTTTTAAATTAAAAATGGGGGTAAGAATAACATAATATGTTAAAGTTCATGTCAATATCTGTACAGAGAATAATCTTGTGACAGATAAGTGAATGACTTGAATAACAGAGGTTATCGACGCTGCCATGTCATCCTTCTCAAAGAAACCAATAAAATACAGAGCATTAATCCCTAATACAACTAATAATCTCAAACGACAGTGACAAAACCAGGAAAAAAGTGTACAACGACTCGACATAAATTTTTAAGTTCGCTCACTCACGAGACATCGAGACAGAGGGCAAAGATTGTTAAAAGGATACTATCATGTGTACATTGTTGTGCTCCTATTAAATTCAACTACCTAATCAATTTTGTAGTACAGTTACTTCATAGATAGCACAAGTCCATAACAATTAAGGTTTAAAGCAACATGAATTATGGGTCTGGTCTCTCGAAATCTGTCTGGCTTGAATTAACTCTTTTCAATGTGGTATATATCCACACCTAAATTATTACTCATATTTTATAGGTATAAATTACATAATAATCATTAATCTACATCTAAATATTTATACAAAGCCAAAAATGCTGTATATTGTATATCCTCACAATTAGTATATTTATATACCTATATATTGTATATTTACCTATTATATGAATATTATTCCGAAAGAAGTTCTGGTAAAAAAACTTCTAGCTTTTTTGTCTAGATCCAGACTATACAAGTTTTGCCGTTCCTGGCGTGGACCTGGACCTAGACAAAAGAGTCACAGACAGGAAAGTTCAAGTTGAGCATTAACTTAATTGGTTAGAAGTAGCTAAAATCCTAACATCTTAAACTATAACTTTTCTTTCTTTACAGCAGTCTACTATTTTTATTAGATAAATTAACGAAAACGAAGAAATTATACCTACAGTCCGGTAACACAATGGAATATTAATATTACGCAGTGGAACATTGTAATAATGATCTTACAAAGTATATTTATACATTTACAATTAGTATTTTCTTAGAGTACAAGTCAAAGAAGAAATAATAATAATATCTGGAAACTTCTAGTCTACTTATGAAAGTTAAGATGAAAGAGCAGTGTTTCAGCTACATCTCCCAGTCTCATAATTCATCCATCCCTTTTCTTGGTTCTTTGGATGTGTGTACTTTGTATTTGGTTGTATTAGTGCAAGACCCAATTTAGCGTCTCTTATCTTGGAAGGAAGCTAAAGAATAAGTCAAGTGAGTGAAACCAATAAGAAATGAACACTATAAATATAAGAGAAATGTAGAGTTGGAAAATGGAAATGCCTTTTGCTTTGGTTCTTCACTTCACTACACTGCAATTATCTTCCAAGGAACCTTATGACTACTAATAACTTTACTCTGTTAACTTCGGCTTGGTTTTTGAGTTATCTATCTTATATCTATAGTAAGTCTCGACTATGAAAATGGTTAACTAACTTAAAAGGCAAGAACTACTATCTTAATCTTATATTCTTTGCTTGCTTATTCTCATTTCAGAATCTCCCGTTCTCTTTCACTTAAGCATTAGCAGAAGAGAAGAGGAGATGAAAATAGGGAGAGAAGTAGAGATACAGGAACAGAATACTTACTTCATCCATGGAAATTGAGTTAGACGAGTGTAAACTCCAGTAAAATTTGTGGTTGCTTTTCTTTCGTTGCGTGAGTTCGCTTTGACTTGAACGACTTACAGCTTAATGTGATAAGAAGAATTAAAACTGTTTATAATAGTTTAGCTACAAAAGCTGTGAAAAGGCTAAAAAGACAGAGAGATGGTTTTCTTCGGTTTCACTTATTGTTGCGGATCCTAGAGATGTGTGTGACTACGCTTTACTTTTGTTTTCTATTATCCTGGCCTTGTGCTTAATTTCAGTTTTCTCATTTTCCTCACTTGTTTTCCTTTCACCTAAAGTTTCCTTTCTCTTTTCTGCTACGGAAAACCAATAGGGCTCACCATAAATGACGTCACTTACCATTTTCAAAATCCTTTGTTATACCACAGCTCCATTTGCTCTGACCAGTTTTGAATTTCCCCAGCAAGATTAGCTTTGTTGTAGTGCTCCTTATTTGAAAGAAGAGCATTTGCATCGGCGAAATGAAATGTGAAAATTCATTCTCAAAAGGAAGACTGAGTGGGTTGTTAATGCTTTTTGGACCTGCCTTTTCCAGCCTTCTACTATTTGTTGCCACTATCATACTTCAAGTCAAGGTGAGTAAAGATCTATTTTCTGGTTCTGTGTAAAATAAATAGTACATGTAGCAAAACTAAAACTGGAACATTTCATATTCCAGTTCAATTCCAATTTTATTTGGAAATGCATTACACAATTTATATTAGCTGAAGTTAGCCGCGTTTTATTATGCATTTTTCCAGGGAAAATCGAAGAAAAAATTTCCCAGTGCATAATAATTCACTGCAAGAAGTAAAATATGGGAGACAGAATCTGCTGACACAGTACAGGTGAAGGAGAAAGTAAAGTTTATGATAAAAATTCTGGTTTGCAATGTTTCTAGGTAAGTCAGTAGTATATTAAGCATAAATGTAAATGCAGAAAATGTAGTGAAGCATAGTATTCAGTGGAAAGAAGTGGTGAAATATGTTTTTCTGTAAAGCCATATATTTTTTAGTTGTACACTCCTTCGTGAAAAAATGATGAAGATGATGATGAAGAGAGAGTGGAACTCTGGGGAATGTCAAATGGAAAATGAACTCGATTCTCTTCTCTATGTACCCTGCTTTTTGTACAAGGATTTATGTGCGGGTACAGGGTGAGTGGTATTATTAGTTACTAACAGAAGACAAAATTTGTTGAGCTTACATGTTCTGTGCAGTACGCTTGGATATTTAGTAACAAGCAAACAAGGTAGGTACCTAGGTGCTTTTATTTGTGCCATCTCATTTCCTATTCTATATGGAGTAACAGAAGTAAATGTACAAATGTCTTTTCGTAGTCTTTAATGAAAATGTCTACAGTTACACAATCATGGCTGGCATGACAGTGAGTTTACTTATTTACAAGAATCAAGTCAAGTTTGTCGCATTTACATAAGCATCACTCAATTTTTCAACTGAGCCAGTTGGACTGTTTGTAAATGCTCTTGAGTGATGTGATACGATCTGCACAACAGACTCGGCTCAACATTAGTTTTATTTGTACATGAAACTTTGTTTGTGTAAGATACATATACTACCCAAACATATCTGTCGCTTGCAGTTTGTTACAATCTAGTAGAATCTAGAGTAGAGAGCATAATGTTGCAGTGTGCCATGCCAGTACTTACGAGCACATACAAACCTACTTAAATGAAAATCAACAAAAGCATACATGCGTATACTAAAGCAATGCATCTCCATGTAAATGGCAAAGGTAAAGAAAACACGTAGCAGATTCTTTAAATGTAAGTTGGCACACATATTTTATTCAGTGAAAAGACAAAGGACCACTGTGCCTCTAGCTCTTGATTATCATTATTCTTGTCTTTCATTTACCTAAGTATGCCTGTTTCTGAAATCTCATCTCTTATTTTGTAACTTGAGTCTTAGTTACTAGTTTCTTGTGTCCTTGTGATGTAAGGCACCTTCTAATGCGCGATATACATAAACGCTTCCATGAAATATGTCAGCAGGAAAAGAAAAGTTAGTCATTTCATCACGCAGAATGTTAAATCTAAGTTAGATAGTCTTTTCATTTGTATTTGAATTTCTGTTGATGAATCAGGACAGCAAGTTTCCACTTCGTGACGAAACAACTATTAGTAACATCAGACAAGTCTAGTGTGTCTCTGTTTAAGAACTAACTGGAAACTGTCATGTATTCGATAAGATTGAAATGTTAAATGTTCAGATGTGAAAGTACGTATCTTGTTTCAGTTGAAATACCTACGCATGCCATTCAGAAGGAACCCTACTCTACGTCACGTACTTAGGCTTTCTTGTCCATAATATTCCTTGTTCTATGTTCGGTTCCATGGAGTCCTAATTTTTTGCTCTTTAGTACAGCTACTAAAAATCATACAGCACACCACCAAACTGTATATTGTTTTATATAAGAAAATAGTCGTACTATAAAAGATAATGTATTATTGCAAGTTCATTTATATGCATATGACTTTAGTTCAGCATAATGTATGCACGTCTTTAATAGTTCCTGCTCTAAATACGTACTGGTTAATATGATATTATTGCTTATCTTTCTGGAGCAGAAATCCTCAGATACGTAAACGTTGGCGTTGGCGACATTTGGAATCTGAAGAGAACTGAGAGTGACTAAGCCTTAGCTAAACTGAATCGGTCGTTCCGGATTCTAATTTCTTCTTGTAACGTGATATAATGGCTGATAGTCAAGTCCAAATGAAATGTTGGACATTAAGCTCTCCGAGTGCTGCATCGTGTACTACGCTGTGCATTGCATACCTACATAAGGTAGTTTGCAAGTTGCAATTAGAGGAAGAATGTACATCCTAGGTACTGTGGAATTACATAAGAGTTACTGGGAAATTAAGGGAGTGACTTGACTCTGCTAAGAATTTGGAATTAGAATCGTACTTATCGTTAGAAGAACGTCTATTACATAAGGCATACTAACTAGAATGGAAATAGTAAACAGAAAACAGAAAGCACACAGGACATTAAAACGCATAATATTAGGTTGGATATTCAGAACAGAGTTTAAGTATGTATAACACACGGCCTGCTATTTTTCTATTGCAAGGCAGAGTTAATGGGTTATAGTTTTAGGTACTTAAGTTATAGTGGAAACGACAAGAGAATTCAACTAGGTAAAGTACCCTGGGTTATAGAACACACTACTTATCATTCTTCCTACAAATATATATGTAGACATGGAGAAGGTGAAAAAAGAGCGTGTTAGATGCAACGCAGAGATAATTCCTCTTGTGCAGAGTTGGCATAAATTCTCTACGCGAGACAAAACAAACCCAATCGGACTTGATTTACGAGGCAGTACAGACTCTTGTTTGGTGGTTTCATTCCATCTCATCTCATCTCCTTTACAAATCTTGTCTCATCCATCCATTCATTTCTTTACTTTTTATAACCACCGCAGTTCGTACATAGTAAGTAGTATCTTGTGTCCTGTTTGGTACCTTATACGTCCTCATGTACAAATGCATCTACACATAGTCATAGTCATTGTGAAATGCTGTTAGAAAACAAAAGGACAGTTTTTAGCATTCCTCCTCTTCCTTTTAGTTTAGGTACATCTAAAGGAAACTAAAAGTTGAAACAAATCTACTCTTTCTTCCTTACTTTCAACAACAAGAGTTGAGTCATTGTTTGCATTTGCATTATCTCTTGTCTGCATTCTCCACTTTCACCATTCTTTTTCAATTCAATTTCCTTGATAAGATGCAAGACTCTTCCTTCGTCCCTAAAAAGTTCACTCTTAATACTAATGGAAACAAATACTCTTCTTAACACTACTAGCAAAAAATTACATTAGCACACCAGAACAAACCAGACTAGACGAGTTGGGCATCCGTAAGTGACACTACGAGAACTAATTTCAGCTAACTAATTGTAAGCATTACATCCGCTCTCCACGTGGCCAATCATAAAAATTATTCAGCAATGCAATGTTACATAAGCTAAAGTTACACATTAAGTGTAGAAGTAGTACTACGCAGCAATATACTGTAAATACTTCCTCTATACCAAGAAATTCTACTGTTTCGACCTATAGTAAGGTTAAATTGCATTGCACGTATATTTACATTGCAGTGTTCACTGAACGCAGTGCAAAAAGATACAACATTTAAAGTATGCATACATACATACCCAAGAAAACTCTATGCCCTTGTCGACCATTTGGTTAATTAGCTTAAGAGTTTTCTGCTAAAGATTCCCACAGAATGGATTCTTCCATTGCTCATAAGTACAATAAGCAGCAGTAATAACTAAAAGTCCATTTGCAAAGGCACCTTAATAGTGCACATATAAGAAACGTGATGCAATTTTCCTGGAATTCCGCGAGTCCATAAATATGTCGCTCCAAAAAATATTAAATAACTTTTATAACAATAAATTATTCCGCCGACTTGCTAAGAATTTGCAAACGGATGCGGGGAAATGAAACGAAGCCAAACCTATAAAATAAACTATTCTAAATGTACCCTGGTACGAATAAGTTCTCTATGTAGGTAGTGAGATCTGATCGGACATAAATGATAGAAAGGTGATCCCAGCTGGAAAAATGTCGCTGTGAAAATGCTATGCTATTGTGTGCCTTGCTGACCTTCTATTCAATCAAATTGTTCAATCGACATCGCTTATGCCTGCTGTCAAACCCAACCATGCTCAATTAAATAGATAAAAGCTGAATTCAACTTGATTCGAGTCAAGTCAAAATACTAACAGCGTTTTCTACCACGTTAGCTGTTTAGTTCTTTCACATGCAGTCAGAATGAAATTCAATCTTGGCTGTGGACTCTAGAGAGATGTAACTCTATATTTAGATATAAGAATTTCCTATATGAATGAACACACAAAAGACTATAACAGACCAACATATATTCTTACACACCTAGTATATACTCGTGTGCTTAGTACTTCAATTCAATGCAACATTCATGGTCACTCTTGTTCTCATCAGAATGTTCAGCTTCCCATTCTTTACTGAGATTTGTGTTCTATCTATTATTTAAATAGAATCTTTTCAGTTTGGCCTTGCCATGTAAAATGTTCTATGTAAAAGCACTTACCTAACTTACTTTGCACTTAGGAAATAGAAATTCGCTACAATGCAGATATAATACAGATAGCTACAATACAGTACCAAATGGTAGGTTTAGAATGTTCAGATTCACATAAGCTGAGTAAGAGTTAAACATTTGTTTTCCTTAGTATACGATACGCAGAATGCAACTTAATGGGATGTTTGTATTTGTAAGTTGCTATCAACAGCTACATAATTCATACTTAGTATAAACAAACTTGAATTTAATTCTAAAGAAGTTTAGGTACTAGGTACAGAGGAAGTAGGTAGTTAAATCTGTGTTAGTGTATATGTGTTGATCACTAAGTGGAAAGAAAGTCGATTCAGGCTAAGGAAATCCATGACAGCAAATAATAAGGCTTTCCTTTTCATTCGTTTCCTTTTCCAGCCGCTTCAAGTCCTACTGGCTGATTACTAAATTGGCTTGATGCACCCTGTTTACTTACTTATACAAGAACTGTTACTGTTTTCGCTAAAGTACTATAAACTCCTGGTGCACGTCACTCAGGGAGTTTGCTTTTGTTACTGACTAAGTACTAAGGCTACCAGCATCCATTCGGCTGTCCAGGCAGTAGTCAGTTTCAGTTTTCTATACAGAATGTAACAGCTCACTAGTTTGTACAATACTTCTGTGGACTTAAGTCAGCGTTGTGTTTCACTATCAAAAAACTATGGAAAGAGTACAAAAGAGATCAAGAAGTCATGGAGGGAAACGAAAGGAGTGATAAGAATTGAAAGAGATTGAGTGAGATGCGCGGACGAGAAATAGGTCAACTTCTAGTCAGTACTCTGTACACTCCAGCCAGTACATTGCGTTGCATTACTTACTCCGATAGCCAAGTCAAGTTTTCCATCCCTATGTATTTGTCCATAGCAGCACAGCATCCATGTGATGTGTGTATGCTCATTCCTTCTCCATACTTTTCTACTAATATAAAAGTTCAAGTTTGTTATTTTCTCTTATAGAGATTCTTCCGACACGTTACGTTATATGCCGATATTATATAAACACACTTAGCAGTACCCATAATGTATGTACATATATACCAGAGATAGTAAAGCAATGCACGAGTCTATATCAGTATGTTGTAAATACTTGCAATACTATCTTTACTTTTCCATTTCTAAGAATTTTAGTTTTCTCACTGGGTATATATACTTACGAGTGCAGTGGAGGGTCTTATTACACTTTTCCACTCGAGTTAGATTGGACCTTAAGCTCTAAGTATGGAATATATGGTATAAGTATGACATACCAGACCTGGTAGTGTATATGCAAGTTCCAGTGCCCTCGGACAAACGGATCAATTCCGGCGATCTGCTCTCCGGTGGCCAAAACATGGAATATGTACTAGTATATTTTATAGTAGTTACGTATGTACTTAGATATAATGTCTATACATAGGTAGATACACGTTTTCTCCTTTTTTCTCCGCTAACTTACTCAAAAACCTGAACCAGTTGGGTACACTGCTGCACAGATAGAGGAAACCTTTATGTATTTTCTTTTTTCCAATCCCATCTCAATCCGAAAGAATCTTTTGGTCACTTGAGTTGATCACTAAGCTACGTATGCTACACATAGAGATAGTAAGAGGACGAATCCAGGCACACGCCCGAATATCACCATGCCATGTCAGTCGACGTTAACATCCTTCGGTGTTTCACGAACAACGTATGGCAGACTTTACTTATGATATGAATGTACCTGTTCTCTTTTACTGTGAAGCTTACAATTTTTTATAAAACTATATAGTAACTGCAACACAAGGCTGAAATATAGCTTTGGCGTGAGATTAGCTGTGCATGTAGCCTTAGCGTATAAATAAAATATATCTAGCTACTACAAGGTCTCTATCTCTATTACACATTACACGGTAGCTTGAGTTTGCCAAGAAATGTATGAAATTCTCAACATATCTTACCTGGACACGTATCCCCTCGCTCATCACTGCCGTCGGAACAATCGAATTCGAAGTCACATTTCCAACTGGCTGGGATGCATTGGCCTGTATCGCACTGAAACTGACTTGTAGAGCATGCACCTGCCAGAACACAATAGAAAAACGGGCAATTAAATAAATTGGAAAAAAGCGTATAAAAAATAGTAAATTGGTATTTTTATAAAAGGTACACTACAATATTATAACCTACATAGAAAACGATAAAAAATGCAGCGATACAGATGGAAAAGTATACCTACATTATTTTGAAATTACTTTTTCTCAATTTAAACGTATAGAAACTTATGCTATTTCCTTTTACGGCTGGGGGAGTCAAATATCATATTCAAAGAATTCAATCCGATGACAATTCTGTCCTGACACGAACATATTCACATACAACATAAGGCAAATTCCTAGAATATTACAGCCGAGTGCAAAAAGGCCATTCGAATCAGAAAATAGAAAATGCTAGATAGTATAGGTATATGATGCTATGTATAGTATGCATCTTACTCGCTCATACGACCAATATCATATGGATATCGTAGGTCAACAATGTCAATGACCTAATAATTTTCTTGCAAGGATTAGTCATAGTAATTGCGTTAAAATGCAGTGCATGTATAAGTAAGCATATTATTTACTAAGTCATATGCCTTCTTTCAATTTCGCTTTTTTTGCAGTTTTTCGTATTTTATTTTTATAACGAAATCTACTGTTTTGGATGGTGAATTTTTGTATCTGAATATGTCATGCTAAATATGACGGGTTGAGTTGTTTCTTTGGTTTTCGCAGATTGTATAGAGGTAGCGAATTGTGGAATAGAAGTATGTCTTTGTATGGATATCAATTCAAAGAGAAATAGAATGCTGTCTGAATTTGATTGGATGGACGTTCACGTTTTTTGGCTATCTTATTGCCAAATCTCGACCCAGATTTATATTTTGCCATTCAAAGCAGAGAAAAAAACAGCATCACAATCAGAGAGTAGTAAAGTTAGTACGTAGTATTCAGCTTTGGAGGCATGGAAAAGAGAATGAAAAAGAGATAGGACGGAAGGAATACACATAGGCACATTGTATGTCTTGGAAGTGAAGTTGACTTGAGCGACAGAGCACAGGCACAGTAGGAAGGGATAGTGAAACAGAAGACGACAACATTGCATAACATGCTGACTGAGATAGGAAAAGAAACCAAGTAGTCGGAAACTACTAAAGTAAATGATACGAAACATCAACATGCAATCCGTGTCATCCATTGGGACACATGACAAAAAGGCAAAGAGAGAAAGACCAAGTGAACGTAGAATTGTATCTGTCTTGGGGTTGAGTCAGCAGATAGTGGGAGAAGAGTAGTAGAAATAGTCAAGTCAAGTCACAGTGCTAGTGCCTGCACTTCTCCAGAATCTTTACATTGGAACATTTACATTGGAAGCACAGAAACGCACATCACATGAAGCATCACAATCGCAGAGGCGACTAAAAAGCTCAAGATGCCACTAAAAAGTGGTGATCCATCAAAAGACAAAGTTTCCAAAATACATTAGTTTTGTTGTGATTCGGGGGAGCTGGATAAATAGTAGTTAAAGATTTGTCGAACTGCTAGGGTTAAATAAATTCTGTTAACCCTGTACGATTTTCCATGAATTGTCCTTTTGTTCTTATAGGGAAAGTTTTTTGCGACTGAACTTACATTAAATTGGATTGGATTTGATGCGGATTCCAAGAAAGCTGGAGTATGGGCAGCACCTTAGTTCCCTTCAAGTTAGCATAGCTTAAGGATGGCTTAGCTTATTGAACTAAGTGAGTTTTTTGGCTTGGCTCATATGTTCCACTTTCCGAAATGTATGGCCTCTACTCATACATAGAACCGAAGAGATAAATGACAAGTTTTTAGACTACAAAACAGTTTAGCTTTCATTTCAGTTCAGTTAGCCAACTGAAGGATACCCAAAAACACAAATTATTTTGTTGCTGCATGCAGTAATACTTTTCTGATAGAATCTAGATCTACATTTGGTTATGTTATGCTAAGCAATTCATATTTAGGAGACGAGGAAAGCGGAAAGCCTTTTATAATGTAGAACGTGTAATACAAATAGGTATCTGCACAAAACATACATAACCATAACCTTTCTCCTTTCGTCTTATCTCCTCAGCGAATTCGCTGCTGACAACTCTTGTCGTGTTCTCTTTTGCTTCCATTTACAATTTACATAAGTGTATACATCCATGCACATATAACATGTTCCTAGATATGTACAGTGACATTTTATCATTAAATATATTATAACACATCACAACATACCATGATATTGCCGCATTGCTTGCATACCATCATTGTACTTAAGAATTTGTTATGTAATGCAGTTCATAACTGCTACCAGAAACACCAACCTACAACATACACGTTTTGCTTATCTATGTGCATCCTACATTCTCAGTACCTATCTAATATGTTAGTCGTTGGGACATTATTGTGTAAATGTAATGCATTTCGTGTTCACATTCCCTCTCTCCAAAGCCAAAAAGTATAAAAACATCTACACAGTTTCGTTATGTGGATATTTGATTTTCTCCTACAATTTATCGTTTTTTTCTCCTTTCCTATGACAGCCCTCAGAGAGATAGATAAAATAACACGGGCATGGGTTCTGTTCTTTTGACAAAGTCACTATCCCACTCTAAAAGGTTGCCATGCAGGCTTCCTTAACAAACCAAAGCTCCAGCGATGTATATTATAGTCCTTGTGTACCGACAAGGGAATAACTTTTCTGTAGAAAAGCACAGACTACACAGTCCTGACTATCACCATCCCAATTCCAGTTGACAACTCATCCCCATCCTGCTGACGTCCTTACCCGTGTCACTATCCCAAAACCATTCCAGGAGAAAGAACCAGAAAAGTCTTCCGCACTCTCCTCACCTCCTCTCCTCCACATATTAATGTATATCTAAGTTCCTACTTATAATAATATTACGTGATAGATAACAATATGTACTACAACCTGAATTCCTCTCTTCCTCCACTGCAATCTGTTACAGTCCCTATTGCAAATTTTCTTACCTATTATTTGCTAAGCAACTTCTATGTACTGTGTACTCAAACTGTTATAGTAGGCATTTATTAAATCGAAGGGATTAAATTGGCTTAGGAAAACTATTAATGGTAATTTAATTACGGTATTTTGGTTCTAAAACGTCATGGATTATAAAAATTTGAATTTCAGGTTAAATGTAAATTAATTAAGAATTAGGTTAGTGAACTCTTGTTTACCTATAATTAAGTAAAAGCAACAATGAAGTTTTCAGGTATAAGTACTATGTACCAATTATATGTCCTAGTTGTTTTATAAAAGGGGACTTTCCATTTTTGCGGTAACATGCATACCTATAGAGATACACAGGTAGGCTTACTGTAATCTTTTACGCCCTATTACATCCCACTTTCCACCACAGCTTCTAGTTGACATATAAGTGTGGAGCCTTCTCCTATTTTGTAATTTCACTTTTAAAGTACCCAGAGTACAGTAAGTATTAGGAAACGTTAACATTACCTACCTCGTTGGTGTGTTGCACTGTATGGTACATTCCCTTTGCTCTATATAAGTCTGAAGTAGGTAGCCATTATGCATATTGTATAAAATTAGGCACATTTGGCTTTTCTGCTCTCCTTTTGTTCTTAAAACAAAGAATATGAGTGGAACAGTTAAGCCTTACGTAAATGCTAACCGACCCGCTCTTAGTCGGAAGTCTGGCATACAAGATTCAAAGTACGCCGAGGAAAACACTGTATATTACATAGGTATATAGAAAATGGTAGACCATTGTACTTGGTACCCAACAATGAAGATGCATTGTACATAAGAAGTTGCCTTCTGTACAACACAAAATCACTTGCATAACTGTACTTGAAAGAGCTCTTTACTTTCTCCGTCTCGCCTAACTTGCTCTCTGTCGGTACTACGATATGGTATGGATGGCCTTGCTTTGTTACGTGTGACTTTCTTGGCAAGAGGTTCTGAGAATTACATTACTATAAGTAATGCCCCAACATACACGTTATAGTCTGTATAAAGATGCAATTTGAGCAAGGGAGACGATGCGAGTGCATAATTGAGCTACATTATGCACTGCATACTGCATACATTATAAAAGACATGGGACAGCATCCAATTATGTTCTCCAAAGGATTTTGCTTTCACTTCATTCTATTCTTTATTCGGGAACTTTTCTAGCCTACATATAGTTTCTAGAAGTTTTCACAAAGTAAACTAACTATGCGCATTACTAAGATAATGCATTAACTATGTATGGGCTCATACTAATAACAGTGAACTAACTACCTACGGCAACATACAGATTTGATTTTGCCCACTTCATGTCTGTCTGTGCTGACTACTTAATTTCAAAGTTTATCAAACATACGATACTGTTATGGCGTCTTTAGTTTAAAAATAAGCATAAAATCAAACAAACGCATCAGTAATGGTTTGTTTACGTATATAAATTACGTATTTCTAATTATAATTTTAAGTTAAGTAACATCGTTAAGTAGTACTTAGTGAACCCTTCCAAAATCCACTCAAAATATTTTCGTGACTGCTGGTACATTGATAAACTCTGATCTATCGAGAATAAAGAAGCTTATTTAGGATGCACTACAGACTACGATGTTATGGAACTTATCGATCGAAAAGTTCAAAGAGCAAAAAACATTTTCCGTAAGTACCTACGCTAAAACTACGTAGTGGCCAAGGATCTTTATTAAAGTAATCAAAGAGTCCATTCATTTTACTCAGTTTCCGCAGATGCTGACCGTTCCTATAATCTTAAATGAATTTACTATAGAGTAGAATTCATGAGTTGCTACTGGTCTGGTTTGGTTGTCTGTAATTGTATGGTACAGTGTGATCGGCTGTTCAGACTAGTGAATGTTTATTACTTAATGGGAATTTAATGCAACGTTTGCTATTCAATGAACTTCTTTGGGCCACCAAACTCCACCACAAAACAAAAACAGTTTATTATACAGCATGCAACAACCACACGAATCTACACCACGTCCACGTGAAAGTCAAATGAACTGATTGAGAATTCTTTCCTTGTTTACAACTAGAGAAATTACACGTGGTCGCTTTGTTTCTATTAACCTGCTAGCTACTGCTACATAGTATGTGTTTTGCATTAGCATAACATAACCATGTGTTTTTTATTGTTTTCAAGCGTTGCTTATAAGGAAACTACATGTGAACGGCGGTTGTGCTATCATCTGTGTACTTATACAAAGTAACCATGATTTGTGTAGCTCTTTATCTATTTTGAGTATACAAAGGTGGAATGAGAGTGTACGATGTAATTTAGTGTAAGGGTAGATATAATAGTTATTAGGCAGTTCTAATTTCCTCCAGCAAAGTTAGAACAGCAGTAGGCCAGGCCAGGCCAAGCACAAGCATGCAAGTCAAGTATCAAGTACGTAGTTAAAAGTTTCTTGTTTCATATCATATCCTGAACTCAATAGCACTTCTAGCACGTTAAGGTAGTTATTGATATGAATCTATCCCTTAGCCTTCACTATAGTATTACGCATATTATCAGAATTCACAGTATCAACCTTCACTACTTTGTAGTTACACGGAATATTATGAATTATGCTCTCCTCGCCTCATTTTTCTTTTTCAACGCAATTCTAAAGCAAACGAAAACAAGCTGGCTCGGATCGGACGCACTCATTCTTATTTAAATAGTTTTTTGTTCTGTTTAAGGCGCACGGTCAAGTGAAGCTGAAGCTCTTACTGAAATGGGAAAGAAAGAGGCACTTAACCTTTTTGGTAAAGTCAGGATCGTATTTTACTTGGAAATAAAAGAATAGATATAGAAGTGAGATGTGTACTAATAAAACCCTTTCTACTATTTGTACATGTAAAGATTTGAAAGGGAGATAAGAAACGTGAAAGACAAGACAAAGCAAAAACTATTCGGTTAACAAATGGCATATTGTATTAATAAAGACAGACAGATAAATAACATTAGACTTACCTATGAAGACACGATGAGGATGAGACGACTTGTTTAGTTAAGACAAGAAAGACAGACAGTGCAACTTAAAATGATAGCTTCTAATAAATAAGTAATGCAACGTGTCACATCATGTCAGGTAACTATGAGTCCCCACTTTATAATATAACTCGAGTAGACTACCTGTCATATTAAGCTATTAAGACTGTGGGAACAACTTAAACAATACCCTTGTATCATGTTGAGGAGAATTATCTTAGTTATGTAATCTATTCCATGTGTGTTGTAGTATTTGTATTTGCAGTTGTAGACTAGTTGACTCTACAAATATAGATGTACAAAGCATAAATTGACTTACCGGCAACTCTGGCACTATCCAATCTCCAGCAGAGCAGCCCAAAAGTGAGAAGGAGTTTAAAGGAGAATTTTCTTTGGGATAAAGATGTAGACTTCATTTTTAAGGTACACGGATATGGAAGTAAATAAGCAATTAGTCGGCTGATCAGACAACGACAAGGTTGAGGTGGTGAAAGTAGGAACACTTATCGTTAGTCACTCACTGAGACAGATCTGTAATGTAAGTATGTGTTTGGGTGATAGTGATGACAGCTGAAAGTTCGGTTAGCGTCTCTACAAGGTGCACATACCTTGGTAGTGTAATGGATGTTTGTATTCTTGGGTTTTCTTCTTTGGAACAGTTGCTTAGTTGGTTGACGGGGGAAAGTTAGCGTTGATGTTATGTGGAGTGACACCTTTTAAAATCTATGGGCTTTCCCTCTTTTAGCTTTCTCTTCGGAGGAGCGTTTTAAGTGTGATGAAAACTTTGTGAAAGTCTACGTGGATAGATTCAAGAGTGAACTGAATTGAACTGAGAGCTCAAGTTGAAAGCGAGTGTTGAGCCGGAGTCGAGATTGCAATGATAATAATATAAAATCGATGCACTTGGATGGAAGGAAGGAAGCAGAAGAAAGAGCACCTTCCTTTCCCTCTTCTCTACCGGAGTAATGTTTGTCTATAAGGTATTTACAACTGTACTGTATTATGTACACACAAATACAACACAGGAGACGACAGTATGTAATACATGAAACAAGAGGACCAGACCAGAGAGCAGTAGCTACGTACCTTGTACATTCACAGTTCAATTCAACTTGCAACTAGATCCGTTTTTCTCTCCTCCGCTGGTTTGACTTTATTTGACTTTAGTAGCTGTCTTGACTTGTCTTGTCTCTTTATGTGCACCAAGTTCAAGATATCCTCTTTCTTCTTTGACACTACTAGTATAGTAGTTCTGGACAGTCTTAACCTGACCTGAACTTAACTTGCTACTTACTATCAGTACAGATAGTACTAATGTTACAAATCACAATCCTTTTGTCCACTCCACTGTTCCGTTGATATCTTTGTAGAAACTAAGTAATTGAAACGAGATTTGTCGCGTGTCAAGTGTGCACACGACAGGTGGAACTATTATTTTAATCAGTTCACTTTAGTTTTTATGAATTATAGCGATATCTAATGCTACTATATATAATTACAGTGCACTAGAGCACAACACAATGGTATATCGTACTAATATACGGAGGTGTAACGTATACGGTATAGAGAACGTGTCTTGATTGCTCGTTGATCTTCTTTCCTCGTTTTTAGCAAATGCAGACAAGTGAACTAGTCTGAGAGAGAAGTAGTAATAGTAGTGAGCGAAGCCAGAACGTGGTTATGACTGACTTGAGGATAGGACACGATACATACCCAACTTAGAGCAGAGCAAAGCAAAGTAGTAAGAGTACAGCCAACTCTCTGAACTTGGAAGCACATTGAATTCTTCCTTGCGGCCAAACAGGCCATACCATGGTAAGTATATCTGTGCACTAAACTCTCGTATAGTGCAATGTAATACCTACGTGTTATATTATAGGTACATTTACTATAAACCTAACTCAACTAACTTGCCGACCTATTCTTTGCATTAGAGAACGTGTACCCTATAGGACTTCCCTTTGATATTTCCTAGCATAGAGACTACTAGCACTCGAGCACAGTGTGTTTGTAGTAGAGAGTAGGACTTGAGAGTTGAGTATGGCATGACCATGCCAGAGAGCTAGTCTTTCCCATACATTTTCCTTCCATTGCATTGCCATCACATTACAGAGCCGAGGATTGCATTACTATTGCTAAAGCCCCTAAAGAACGCTCGTTCACAGTTGCTACTTACGGCTGCTGCCTCCGTTTGCTTTGGCTTGGCTTACACATAGAACTCAGTCTGCTCCCCCAGAAAAACAGTTCTTCTCATATCTGGGAATGGGATTGCCTGTCTGCTTTCGTCTAGTTCGGCTTGGCACGGCATAGCTTGGCTCGCTGCTCTGATGATGCCTCTTCCGTTCCTCTATTCCCACCTCCGGCTCCACTCCCCTTCCATCCGATCCGGATTTTCTTCTCACTCCGAATCTCATCTTTACTTCTTTAGTCGTATGACCTATTTCAACCATTCTCCTTACATCAGCATCTTTTTCTCCGGCCATGCGAAGCAATAAGGGCACCAACCAAAACAAAAGAGCAGTCTTGAGCATTCTTTATGTGCACTCCTATTTAAGTGCCCCCATTGTCAATATTTCCTTATGGAATACTCCAGATCCTCATATTGCTAATACAATACAATTCCATAAAACACTTTACCCGACTACTTAACTAGCACAACCCAACATAACTTTTAAATTCATGATGAAATACTGCTAAGTGTTTCGTTTTCTGCATTAAAATCGACTATTTATCACATCGTCCATCAGATTAGCACGATGGATCAGATAAGTAATGCAAAAGTATTTAGGTATACAGTAAATCCATGGTTTGCTGAATACGGAATGCACTTACCTACTAAATCCTAGAATGGCATACGTATGCACATACCTTAATGCATCTAGATAGCTCGCTAGCTATTGTATAAGAAAGAAGGGTGTAAACCCAGAGCTAAGAGTTGGCATAAACAGCATCGTACGATACCGGCGTCATCGTATCAGAAGCGCGGGACTACCACTATGACACCACCAACTGACTGAACTCAACTGACTCATTCTTTCTTAAACATTGTTTGTACCTGTACTACCAATTCAATGTGCAAACTTGCAACTAGTGCCAACTTACTACCTACGTGTTTTCTTTTCGTGCAAAATACACGTAATACTTTGACGTGTACTAGAATATGCAAGCTAATGGAAATAGTACCTATGTGTAATACATGCATGCATTTATATCCCAACTATTTACTACTGTAATATAATTTACTCGTATGTATAAATATATGGTATAGGTTCATGTTAGCAGGTGTTATAAAAATATAGAGCAGGTAGGTAATGTTGTTATCAGGTATTACAGCGAGAACTCGTAATGATTAATAGTAAGGTATAAGTGTATAGTTATGGGGAATCCTGGTTGTGCTAATACGCTGTGAGTAAGTAACGCAAACATCCCTTTTAGCACGTATGAATGTAACAAGGAAAACTAAAGGTAAATCATCATCCCTTCTGGGAATATGTTAGTTTGGCTTTGGCTTTGGACGTATAGATATTATGAGGGGTTTAATACTCAGCTTGACTTACTCGAGTAAGACTCTAAATGATTTCGTTGTGCTAGTATGTAATATTGGTAGCTTACTTAAGTTACTTACTACAATACGCTCTAAGATTAAATGTAGGCGAGAGTTCACACAATTCTTTGACTTAAGCTTAGGATAAGAGATAAGTGTTTACAATTCGTGTTCGTATACACAAGTATATGTTTTTGCAGACATAATAAAACAACTTATAGAGATTCAGCATTCAGCTTTTTTATTGTTGTCGTTTCATAAGAGTGTACTTATTACATTAGTACATTACAGATAGAAACTTCTTATTGTACATATGAGATGCTGTAAGATTGCATCATGAACTTGAGAATGCACTCCCACTTTCTGTGCATCCTTTCCTGGAAAGAAATGAACTTGAGACTGAGATGATCGCATTCAGCTGCTAATGACTGTACATTGCATATATGAATGAACTTATGCAAACAAAATACGGATCTCTATACGGTAGATAAATTTCAATTGAGTTGTCTGTGTTTATGCGGGTGGGGTTACGTAAGCTGACGGCTCTGATGCATTTGCCCCACACAATGACATCACTTTCGAGATATCATCTAATCTTGCGTCTCTCTTCTGTTGAAATCTATTGTATTGTCATATAACATGAGACCGTCAATGAACATAGACCTAATACATTATTCAATTTACAACCATGCTCAGTCAATGTGTAAATGAATACTGCATATATTTATAGTACTTTGTATTGTCTGGATGGAAATCAGGTGTACATAGTACATCACTGATTGGCTTTTATAGCATCTGATTTATAACTTTGAAATTGTGGATCCGATACTGCAATAGATTTTATGGGGCTCTATTTCTATGATAAAAATGTCAACAAGTAGAGCTTCCTATTAAACAGCATTGTTTATTGTATCTACAATCTACCTGATTTGGCCTGCTCTACATAAACAAATAAATTAATACCTAAATCTTATCATGATAGACTGAGGCATTCGAAATGATATCTACCCGAATTTGAATACTGATAACTACTATTTCAAATTCAATGCGTATAAGGAAGAATCGGTGGTAAAATGGGGAGTATCCGTGGAGAGGCTTTTAATACCGTATCTAGACTCAGATTGCGACATGTGAATATACCGAATACATCCATAGACTGGATTTCAATGAATAGAAACCCCTAAGGGCTAGAATAACATATGCTGCTACTCTGTATAATTTTACATACCTTAATAGTTATATTGTAGGATTGGATTTTATCGGATCCCATGTGGTTGGCTTGTCAAACTAAACTAGAACGAGCATACAGACTTCGTATCATGTCTACACAACATGCCTACTTACTCTAATTTATGTACATATTCAAATATGCACAAATGTAGGATACCAAGAATAATGCAAGGCAACCGAGAATACTCTGTATATTTTGTGTACTAAGAAATATTTATTTGGGCTACATCATCAGATTGTAATGGAACGTTGGATATTTTCTCGAATCCGTCGCTATCGGTTTGCTTATTGTTAGTTCACATAAAAACATACGAATACCAGATTCAAATGCACTCGTTACCATTCCAGTTTAGTTTCCTGTCTTGTTCTCACACTCATACATAATATAACATGCGTACGCAATCTATACATTTCTAGAAACTACTATCTGCATTCTACACAATTTGAAATTCCTCCCGAGCTACTCACTCGTTCGCAAAAAATTAACAAAACCACAGGAAGGCTAAGGATAAAAATTATGCTAATACAAAGCTGTATTATCTGGAATTACACAATACAAGCCGCTTTTTGCGTCTGGATTCTCAACATTGAAAAGATTCTTCTCTCACGTGGTTTACATGTCTGCCTTCGCTTAGGTGTTCATTAGAAACGACAGAAATTAATAAACATGTGCATGCATTCTTATAATTATTACGTTTAAAAGTCTAACCTTTACTTAACTAGGTATCTGTTTTGTCTTCAAACACGCGACATACACGAGTAATAATATTACACAATGAATTTGCAAAAAGTATGCTTGCCGAAATCTTTGCAATAATTGACTGTTCTTTCATCACAATAGTTTCAAGTTGTAATGGTAAATACTTTTGCTTTGATATTTCGATCTTGGTGTACATATAATCTTATCTTGTTTTGATTTTGTATATTATTGTGAATCATACATACAGAACATAGCACCATATAAAAACTTGAAAGTCTTTTCGATTAATTCTAGGGATTTAGATTAGGTCAATCTTTGCCGCGTTTTGCTCGATTTAGAAGAAGTTGAAATGAAGATTTGCTAAAAGATTGCTCATAAGTATAAAAAAATGTACACCAGTAGTAATAGTAAGTTTATTTGTTGGTTAGAATGGAACTGAAAGTTTTTTATTATATAAGTTTGCTTACCACTGTAACCCATAAAAACTAATTTTTTATATTTTTTGATTTAAATCGAATGAAAAAAGAAAGTATAGACATTTTGCAATAAACTGAAAAGGAGATGCATATATCAATATGTAGGATGATAAACATAGCTATGCCGTTGATACTGTATCTACTTACGGTGTTACAACTGCAACTGGAAAAGTCTTTCTGCTGTGGCCCATAAAATGCATTCGAATCTGACTTCTGGAAGTATACGGAGAAACTGAAATGGAAGTTTAGTTGAGTAGATATCCCTAGATTTATAATAGAAGTCGACTCTATTCAAAAGGCTGTCTATGTGGCTCACTCTCATTGTACGGATATGGTTTAAAGTAGAAATGGTTTTAGTGTGCCGCTTCATAAGATTCTGAAATACGGAAGAGGAAAAGCAATTCTCTCATCTTGATTCGATCCCAGAGCTATAAAAAATGCTGCGATATGGATAAGGGAAACCGCACTAAATTGTAAATATGTCAGGTTAGGTGCTTCGCTTATGGTTTCCTTGCCCTCCCTTTTTCTGTCGATGAAGGGAAGTTACTCCAGCCTACAAACAGTTTTGTTTTTCTTATACTCTCTGAAATGTTCAATGGAATAGCCCAAACTCAAATTACTAAAAGGACTAAAGAGAAATTGCTCTTTTTGTGCGACTGTCGTCTTTCATGTATGTAATGTTAGATTCTTATACACACAAGCCTACAAAGTGTCTTATATTATTTACCTTTTTAATACATGGAAAAATTGGCTGCCACAACACAACTTTCAAATAAAAGCTATAGGCCATAGCTCATGTCAAAACCGCTTTATAGGTACAATGATAGGAATATTTCTTGTTAACGGATCAAAGCTGCCATAAACATCTGACTTTGGCAATTTTATTCTTCCTATGCATTTCCGATCTGGGAAACGTAGATATTTTGGATTACATATTGCTTTAATATTTTAACTTTGCCATTTCTTGTAGATATACAGTACGTAATTAGTTTCTGGTAAAACTTTGCTTTGGCTACAGAATACTATAGCATAAGGGAAGTAAATACAATAAACTATTATTTTACATGATTCATTCGACCTTACAGGTTCATATTACAGTTTTGCTTGACAAACTCACGGATAGCAACAGACCAGACGAAGCACATGAGTAATTAAATATACTGCAAGAGTCAGGTCTCATTTCATTTAGTTAGATTGCAATTTTATTGGAATGCAAAACTTTCCATAGGAATGGAAACCTTAGAAGTTGTCAATTATAAGATCGAGGTTTGAATACTATTAACTTTACTGAGTTTTACTTAGTTTGCTGACTTTTATGATCGAGTGAGCTTTTGCCAACTTGCTAATAGATAAGATTGGGTTCAGTTCCTTAATTCTTAAGCAAGAAACACAATTTGGTACATAATATCTTCCTGAGCCATACACACATTGGTAGCTCAGCTTGCCACTTTTATTCTAAGTTCATTTTCATTATAACCCTTCGAGTGCAGACAGACTAGATCAAAGCAGTCCATTCCAAACAGACAGTTATGAAATGAAATCATCAGCATAACATTCCCTAACCTCAATGAAAATAACCTAAGAGACAAAGTAAACTCTCTAACCTTTGCACATAGATACACCGAGAAGGATTTAAACATTAGTGATGGTAATTAGAGAAATGTCAACTTCGCTCTTTTCAAGTTACTTCACAGTCTACTTTTTACGATTACCAATAGATTAGCTAGATTTGCTTCGTTGGCAGTTTAATTTCTTTTCATTACTTGCTTGGCTTCTTGTGGTCTGGTCTGGCTGGGTCAGTAATTAGATTTCGATTACTCGCAGATATTCACCTAGACAGAGCAAGAACCTTTTTTAACCGTTTAACTTACTATCTATACCACAAACATAATCAAAACTTCTGATTTATGTTTCCATATCTCCTCCACTGATAATGTACCAAAACCATGCCCAATAAAACCTCTTTTTAATTTCAGTTGACTAATTGTTGGTTTTTTCATCTCATTTATAACTTGTGATTATGATAATATCCTTAGATAATTTCCTGCTTTGACTTTTCTTGTACATTGTGAATCAATAATGAGATATCTTGTGCACTTTAAATTGCTATTATAACCTTGCCTTTTTTCTTTTGACTTTTCGCTTATTATCTTAATCGTTATTAGATTATATTCCCAGTTTGTACAGGGTGTCCATTATATATTAGACCACACTTTGACAGCCAATAACTTGAGAACGGTTCACTTTAATCAAACGAGCTTTACAGCATTCGAAAGAGGACAAAATTTTGAGTAGATGTCAATAATATTATTACTAACGCATACTAAAATGTGCCACTGAATGAAGGCAAAAGAAAAATTAGGAAAATCTCAATTTTCCTTAACGTGAAAATCGCTTTCTCATTTCACTTTCATACTGTCCTCTCTTTCCACTTTCATATTGAGATATTCAACAGAAAATGTTGAGACTTTCACTAAAAGAAAAGATTTTTATCGTGAAAAAATTTGCACAAAACCCAAACATAACAGCCACACAAAGGGAGTTTGGACATGAGTTTAAGTTTAGACCAACACGAAACACAATTCGACGAGTCGTTCAAAATTTTAACAATGGAGGATCTGTTGCAAACAAAAGACCAATTGGCAGGCGAAAGACGGTAGTGACTGATGAAAACATGAAGATAGTAAGCCAAGCTCTTGAAAAGAGTCCAACAAAATCAATTAGACGGGCTGCTGCTGAGCTAGGTTTGAAAAGACGCACTGTCCATAATATCATACGAAGTTTAAAAATGCGGAGATAGGTATCTGGAGATGTTGAAGAATCAAATCCTGCCAGCTATACGGAGAATTTCCAATCACGAGAACATTTTTGTAATGGGGATGGGGCTCCAGCTCACTTTCGGTGTGACGTTCGGGAATGGTTTGACGAAAACTTCCCTAATAAGTGGCTTGGAAGAGGGGGTCCCATTGCCTGGCCTCCACGCAGTCCAGACTTGACACCCATGGATTTTAGTGTTTGGGTATCATGAAGGATAAGATCTATTCCCTAAAACCTAAAACCATTCCACAATTACGTGAAGTCCTTATTCGTGAAATGGGCAATATCGGTCAGGATTACTGTGCTAAAACTTGCCGCTCTGTTCCGGTTCGATTGCAAAGATGTTTGGAAGTCGGAGGTCTTCAAATTCGTAAATCGAGTGCATAATTAAGTCAAACGTGATTGGAATATCACTTTTAACATCAAATTGCTTACTCAATGTTGTTTAGTTCTTAATTGTTAGTTGATAAAAACTGTTTTGCAGTAAAGAAAATGTAGATTTTTCTATTTTGTATTTACGATTCTGTCATTGTCAGATAATAATAGTTTTATACATTAATATTATTGACATCTACTCAAAATTTTGTCCTCTTTCGAATGCTGTAAAGCTCGTTTGATTAAAGTGAACCGTTCTCAAGTTATTGGCTGTCAAAATGTGGTCTAATATATAATGGACACCCTGTATAATATGTGGTATATATTTAGCATTCCCTTTATAAAAGCATACTTGTTAATGCAAGAAAGATATGATTATGCTACCTTTACCAAATTCCAGTCAGAATGAGACACAAAGAATCAGAGTATCCCCATACTCAATAATTTTCCCATGAAATATCAATTTACATATGTTTACCGTTGGCAATACAAAAACTTACAGGTTTTCTATTACAAATGGGAATACATATTCAGTGTGTATGTCAGTATTTCAGTATGTCCATAATATCTTTTTGTTTCAATATGATTAATATCTGTACTGTAAGTTATAATTGTGGGATAGTTCAGTAAGCTCCAGTAAAATGATTGCGTGATTTTTCTTTACAGATAATGATATGCTTTACATATGTACCTTATTCATTATTTACACGGTTGATATTTCCATTTTATTCTAAGTTTACATTTTTGTTTAGCTTTAGCTGCAGAACCGAAACAGACAAGTACGTAGTTTGTATGAACAAGTAAATGCACAACTGTCAGGTACTTTAATGATTAGTTTAAATTATATTGTGTTATACACATTATACAGTATATTTACAACAATGTGATCTTTTCATATTTATATTTGATGTGCATAGCATGCAGTAGGAAAAGAGTTTCAGAAAAAATGAAGTTTGAAAGGCTGTACAGGTAGCTGAAGTGCCTACTTCATGTTTTGTAAGTGCATACTTATTATTATACATGGATCTAGGTAGAAACGGAATCCATTTCCCTCTGTAATAAGCAGCTATTAATTTTCATTGCACTGCAACTGCATTTATTGTGTTTACTGCGTAGCACACCGACACATATAAAAGTTCGTTTGTATTACAACAATAATTAACCTAGCAATCGCTACTGCTTGATCAGAAAAATTGAAGGAATGTAAAAGGAGTGATGATAATGTGCAGTGCTGTAGTATAAAATAATAGATAGATTTGTGAATTCAGTAACAAACTGCGCAGTTTATTCTGATTCTACTAATTATACGTTATATTTTGATTGCGAAGCTCAATAGCCTCCGAATTGAAATACACACACGTACAGCGTACACGTAGGGAAAGGGCAATGCATTGTTGCTCTTGTGTCTAGTCAGTGGGTGGATTACCTTGTATTTTATTGCATTGTATGTAGAATTGGGTTTGGCTGGTTTCATTTCATGTCTCCTTGAATTAATCTGTTAGGCGCATCGTCTCCCGGATTCAGAGAATAAAATAACTCGAATAAAATGCATTGCGTTGCATGCTAATGATTAGAAAGGTCTGGAAAAGCCATCGTATGATTGCTCCATGCAATTTCGCAGTAGATTGGATGATGTTATACAGGGTAGAATCTAAGTATATTACATATTCTTACTAGCATGCAGTTTCATTAAAATACATTGATAGCATCTGTACAATACTTAGCGGCTGATCGTGAGTAGAAGTGAAATTCCCAACGATGCAACTAATACTCTTACTTACTAGGAGAGGAATTCTGTAAATTAACATTGAAAGAGAATAGAATAGAGAATGGATGCCAAAGCCAAATTGGCTCATTGAGTTTCTCGATAGGTATTATATATAGTTGTTGCTATGTTAAGCCATATTAGACCAAGTGTATTTTTCTACTGAGCAATTCCAGCAGAAACTAGTTCGTAAAGTGGATTTATAAAGACAAGGAGTTGGTTGTAGGTTGCAGGTTGGCAAGCTCCGATTAGTAAACCCTAATAAAGTGTGACACTAACTGGCATTAACATTCACTCGGACACGTCGTGCTAGAGTTCTATGTTCGCATTAATATTAACTCTAATTAGTGATGTACCATAGCCATTGATACTTACCTTTGACCTAAGAGAGTTGATTTGATACTCTGGTCCAGTCCAAATCACTAAAGTGTAGGAATTATGTAAATGCTCTTGGTCAGAGGTTGGGTCAAATATTTAGATTGGAATTCTATACAAATATAAGCTACATTAACTACAGTCGTTTTCGCCTCTTCCCTGCTTATGTACTTTTCTATATTGGTATAAGAGTGCTCTTTACGAAAAACGCCGTGCTTTAATAAATGTTCATTATCCCATAGACGGAGTAAAGAGCATAGCGAATCGTAGTCTTTTCCTTTATTTTTATGTGGTGGTAGTTTAGATTGCAATAACATTGGAATGAGATCCAAGAGCCTTAATGCGATCGTTTTCATTGCATTACTTACATTATGCTATCTTACAGATAGTAAATATATGTAGTAATGGCATGGCTCTCTTGCAACTTTATTACTACCAGGATGATCTTCTCTCCAATCATTACGATAAAAACTCACACTAAAGACGAGGAAAACAAAAACTGCTTTTATGACAAATATAATGCGCTATCAACTGTGTAAATGCGAAGAATTTAAAGCTGTAAACAGTAGGACTAGTGTCATGTTTATAAGCTTATAAGCTTTCAGCTCATTTCACTCCAGACCGTAGTAACAGAATGCAATAATACTGGAGTGGTGTAAGTGTAATGTCCTCCCAGCTAACTGTATGGGGATAAACGCAGAAAAAATGGAAGGTCACAACAGAAAGGGTAGTGCATCCAGCTCTTGTTTATCATTAGCTGATTTGATTTCCGTATGTAATGTGGACTGCACTTACAAAACAAATATCATGCAGATTCTCTGTATTTAAGCTTCTGGATGGACAATTTTATTCCAGGCGTATCTGAATAATGCACTCATTGTAGCTCTACTCTTTTGGCAAGCAAAAACACAATTTCTATCACATAATCTTGTCTCCATTCTTCCAGCCAACCGAAACAAACAGATATCTTTGCTGTGTCGACACAAAACTTTCATGCTCTGGTCTACTAAAACCAAGATGAACAGCAAAACACTGATATACTGCCCTATATCATTTTCATCATACATTTTCACAGAATTATTTAAAGTAATAACTTTCTTTCGGAAATGGCTTTTTGAATTATCAATGTGAAGGGTGTTGCATGTTGGCGAGTTGATCAACAAAGTCTCACGAGTGAAGTCTCATACGTAAGCGAAATGAAGACAAAGCTACACTGACTAAATTATAATTTTGTCATTAGAAATCTATAATTATTCTAATAAGTCAGATAGATTATAAGCGACATTAGTTTGATTTTTCGCATTGTGTTCTACACTGAAAAGCTTTTACTAAACACACCGACCTTGTATTCCATTCAAGAGTTACGAAAGAGTACATAAGGTACATTTGGATTTGGGACAAATAAAATATTTTCCAATTCCGGTTTAGTCAAGAGTCAGTAGGACATACAAAACAAAACACGTAGGGCAATTACTGTTAGTCACTGTTATTTATAGATTACAGCGAATTAAAAATACAGATAGGTAATAATTCTTTGGCCTAAATGGTCTTCAATGCTGTTCATCTGTTTGTAATTACTACGAACATCATACTCAAACAATGGCATACGGAAAGTTCCGTTTTATCACCTTTATCAGAACTTCGCTAAAATCGACCCATAAATACTATGTTACTCAATAAATAAAAAACATAACTCTTTTTATCTTATTATTCCTGAGATATCAATTGTTCTACGAAATTCCTTTAATAATGGGGTGAATTTTTCCTAATACACAGCAAAGTTGTGTTTAGTTTTGTTTTAAGGATTTACAAAGTGGAACAATATTTTCATAGCAAAATCGTGTTTTGGGTAAAGTGAATTTGTCACTGGTCGGGAAAGTACCGTGTAACCAACTCCCGATATCCCAGCAGTGGACTTCAGACGTATAAATTAAAATCTATTGCGATGTTCTCCATAAAACAAGGCGGTATTCACTGTGAGTGATAATGTAATATGGAAACATAAAGATAAGAGAAATAAATGCACACATATTGGCTATAATAGTACACATCTTTCTTTATATACATAATGGGGATACTTGGCCACAATATTCTTACTCAATACATCACGGTGGTTTATCTTTGCAGAGAGTCTCTCCAGGCTCCTCTGAAAACTCGAACAATGTGCTGCTAATATACTTATGAGCTTTAAGTTAACTTTCTCAACTTATTGTTAGTTATGTTGCCCACTAAGTCATTTGAATAGTAGTGTGTTGGTTGCTATTTGCTCTTTGTGATAATATCATTTTGTAGCAACTATAGGAAAAGTAAGTCTTCTTTGGTATTTTATACTCTGATGGGGATGATATGGAAAAGCCAATGCACCCGTTATTATTATTGTTTTAATTACTTCGCATGACTATGACAAACGGCAGAGAACTTTCGTGAACACTTTATGCCATTATTTCCATTCGTTGTTTAAACAAGGAGTACAGCACTGTACAATGAAGTACGCGAGATATGATACCAGATACAACTAAACTACATTAAAATACTATCTTGATACACAGATGCAATACTTTATATTATTTTGGAGGTAGTGCGCTAATACTTTACCTAAACTACATGGAATCAACATCAATGTGTTAGAGAAATGTGGTTTGGGGAATTCATTCCTATAATTTATATAGGATACAATATGATTTAAACTACAGGAACCTAACCGAAAATTTGGAGAGAGGTAACGTAAAATAACGCAACGGCATGGCAAGTCACTTCATAAAACCACAGAACAGTAAACAGTTGATCATAATAATACTTTGTTCCTTTTATGTAACTTGCAATTTATAAGGAAAGACTCTGAAAATACTTTAATATGATTTTGCTTTGTTTTGGAAACTCTTTCAAAGAGATATCTACAGATTCGGTACCCTGTACACTACACACAATACGAACACTGCTGCAATGGTAAATAATTACAAGAACAGCCGGCATATATAGATACTTATTTATTTCGGTTTTACTTCACATTTTCAATAAACAATTTTCATGTACGTTATGGTTATTAGGTTGCTAATTATTAGGTAGTTTGCTGCTAAGTCATTTCTTACATAATTCTCGGTTGCTTTGTTTTTCGTTGTAATTAAATAATCCTTGCTAATTACTTCGACTAAACTTTCACTAATCTTTCACTGCCTTAAAACAGAAATCTTACGCAAAAATTTCACTCCTTAAGGCTTTATTTAGGGTAATGTGGTAAGGCACTCAGATTAAAGTTTTACTAGTAAATGTAACTCGGCATAGTTATACATGCTTACTTACGCAAAAGTTAAAAAAGTATTTTATCTTGCTTCTTAAGCATTTAGTTCCACTCTTAAAAATTACTAATGCATATGAATGCGTTTACACATTTTTATTTGAAAGAAGACAATTTGTAATTACTTTCTTCATTCTCATGAAAACACAGTATAGTAATTCAAGATAAGGATTTTTATACACCGTTCCCTATTATTGGTTTCCAGTCTCAACCGTTTGCCAGCTATTCATAAGCTGTACACAAGAATGAATTATAGACAAATCAAATTAATTAGCTTAATTATGGCGGAGGGATGTCATATTTAAATAAGATGCAGTTTTTACTAAGATATTTAACAATATTTAGGAAGTGAACACAAATTCGGAATGAAAGGGTAGATATATATGTATATGTAATTATAATCCATTCCAAACGGAAGGGTTTAGTAGTATTTAACATAGACGTTTAAGACATTTTAAACTATACATAGAGCATTATTAGATACTTAAAAATTCTTTTCGATGTCATGTTTTGAATGAAAGTTAACTTATAATTATATAACAAATGTCTGTGGTAACTTCTTGGATTAACTTAAAACTTTTAACTTTGTACATTTAATAGATTGTACTTCACACTATTTATAATTGATTCTTTGTTAACTTAAGATTGATTGTATAAGTCATTTTAATTGGGACAACAGATTTTTCCACATTGACATAAAATTTGGCATAAATGTGTTGTAATTTTCAGCTTGGCATAATTATTATAGCTATCATATTGTGAAGCATAATGGCAAAAAATGTTCATCTATGTACATGGAAGCCATAAAAATCTCATGAGAGCAGATTCTAGAATTTAAAAGAAAACACAAATAGCATTCCACAGTGAATCAAATTAGGACAGGGAAGATTTCATGCCAAACTGTTTACCAATCTTATAGCTAGTATAATATACTAAGAGTTGGGAAAGTCGACTCAGGGATATGGATACACATTCTACATGTTTCTGAGATTAGGTATGCATTATGCTCATGCAGTACACATTTTAACTGGCAAAAAATGTAATAGATTGAGTATGGCAAAAATATCTAAAAGTATTGCTTGTGGTGCTCATTTTCAAGAGTCCGACAAGGAGAGAGCCATACTTTGTGAGCAGTAAGTTACTACCCGTCAGCTACCGACCGTAATTCACGACTGAGGGATTGCTTTACTACTACTGTTATCGCAAGCACCATTGGTATATCTCGTAAATCCGTGGGAATAACTCCAAAAAGGCACTTACCTTACCTTACACCTACACTAATGCCAAGCAATGTCCATTTACCCAAATTTTTCAAAACAGTACAATAAATATAAAAATTAAAACTGAATTAAATCTTTTTCTTTAGAATTTGATTTCTTTTGAGATTTGGGCGTAGTTTGCAGGAAAGGATTAACACGAGGCCTGACACTATTATCAATCATGTTTAATCCTCCAGCAAATCGCGGTTGTTGTAAAGATGCTGCTGACTGGGCTGAAATTTTCTAAATGAATACAAACCCGAAATGTATACTATACTATCAACGATGGTTTTAAAGCTTTGCGAATAGTTTGTTTATTAATGGTTCTAATATGTATTTACTTACAGTGTCACGAAGAGTGCTTAGTCTTAACTGCATCGAATGCAATTGTTCTTTCCAATGCTGATAACTGAAAACAAAAGCTTCATTACTAATCTGTAACAAATATTATTAAATATAAGAAAAACAATTTTCTGCTTAAATAAACTGGAAGATTTTGTAGTGCCCAATGCTTCAATGAAATTTTAAAGACATTAATATAAGTAACAAAATATTAGCAAGTCAACACTCGAAGACTCGAAGAGTTAACAACATGAGCACGTATCTCCTATCAACTGGCTATATAGGTACATAAGTGTCATATTACCAAAATACTATCATCAAACCTCTGAAAGTACCGCATGGGAAATTAAAATTCAAGATCTATGGAGTGTCGGCATTTGCATAAGGAGTGATGAGAGGTGATTGCTGAAATGACGGGATCAGAGGTATGATTGCGGGTGGCTATCTGTTCGAGCCTTGTATTGTTTGGATGAAATCTCTACTTACATTCATCGATATTGTGAAAAGACCCTCCTTATCTATTCAAGGTGTTCTCCACCACGTGGTCTACCCTAGCTAGGTATAGGAGGTTTAATATACTTTGAAACAACATTATTGACTTTAATACTTGAAAGGAACATTAAACGGGAAGGATATACTGCTATTACTAGTTATAACAAGGTAAGGTATGGTACAGATATAGACAACACAAAGAAAATTTAACTCAACACCACTGGGAATCGAACCTATGTTCTCTCCCCCCAAGTCTCGTGTACACTTGACTGAAGCCAACTGTGGTGCGGTGAATGGAGCCCTTCTATTTCCTCCATTCATCGCTCTAACTGTCTATTTGTCTCGCAGTGCCCTGGTCTAAGCTTCAGCTTCTCATCCCCTTTAGTCAAATTAAACCCTATACCTACTGGGGATGGGGCATGTGCGGCTCTCGTAAGTTCTCATAGCGGCCTGCAGTTCATATGAGCGTTCGTCTATTAGCGTCTAGCGTACGTCTGCCTAGTCTTGTGCTACAATGTTTCAGTACAGGTTCGAAAGGGCAACGGCAATCTAGGGTCTAGCTAGTGCGGGTAATCCCTTGCATCCACTAACTAGCCCTACTAACTATACAAGACTGGCCTGAGCTATCGACTATTATCGCTTGGCTATGTGAGAGCTAGCTGGGGCTGGAGTAGAGGGTGTACGTTGAAGCACACCTTACTCACTTTTGTACCCCGCATCTTGTGAAAAGACCCTCCTTATCTATTCAAGGTGTTCTCCACCACGTGGTCTACCCTAGCTAGGTATAGGAGGTTTAATATACTTTGAAACAACATTATTGACTTTAATACTTGAAAGGAACATTAAACGGGAAGGATATACTGCTATTACTAGTTATAACAAGGTAAGGTATGGTACAGATATAGACAACACAAGGAAAATTTAACTCAACACCACTGGGAATCGAACCTATGTTCTCTCCCCCCAAGTCTCGTGTACACTTGACTGAAGCCAACTGTGGTGCGGTGAATGGAGCCCTTCTATTTCCTCCATTCATCGCTCTAACTGTCTATTTGTCTCGCAGTGCCCTGGTCTAAGCTTCAGCTTCTCAATATTTTACATAAATAAATGCTACAGTCTACAGTATTAATGATATCTTTTGTATTTCGTTCATAATCAATTGAAAATATTGAAATACTAAGAACTTTGAACTTATTGCAAAACAGTAGACAAAATTACGAACAGGAAACAGAAACTAATTACTTACTACATTCATGTGTGCAAAATAAAACATAGTATTAAAGTATCGTAAAGGATGCATATTTTCAAACCTTGCTTGACGTAATTCATTGACCCACAGATGAACATCTGAATCAGTTCTGGCTGTAAAAATATGCCTTTTGTCTTGCTCATCCAGAAATAGGATTCCAAATGCAAAGGAAAGATCTGAGTCCATCTCAGGAGCAACAGCAAAATTTTCTAGTACTATTACACCTACAGGCTATTAAAAATAATACATGCATTAAATCATAAATAAATACTTGGTAATGTAAAGAATGATTAAATTTGTAATTCTCTTTCATCAGACACTTTCATTGAAATATACACAACTTTGCGTATGTATATCCCTATTAAAATACCTATCATTCGCATTTTTGGTAACTAAAAGAGAACTCAATGCAATTTCGGCATTTTGTCTGTGTCCCAGTGTCCAATATTAATGGAAAGGCATGCCTTCATTGTTTGAACTTTAAACGACATGAATGACGCTTACTTAGAGCTCTAGAAGTACATTCTTTCAAATATTTTTTTACCATGATCATCTAAGATTTATGCAACGAACCTCTTTGTAGTCAATAGTTCCCATTTCCGTGATCCGAAAGTAAAACAGCAAGTTGCCAATTAGTTTGAAAAATCTTTCTCTGAATCCTGAAATAATTTGTTACGAACAAATAGTTATTAGCAATAAGTCGTTGAGTAGTCTTGTGTTTCTATACGAAGATTGAAATATATCTTTGGAAAATTTCTCTTCAAATCTTTTGAAGACATATAATTTTGAATGAAGTGTAATCAAATCAAAGTTTAAACATAATGCTATGCTGTATAATACAATAGTCGGGGCTCAAAAGTAATTATCAATAGTTGTCATAAGGCAGAAGAAAATAATTATCAAGGCTATTATGTAAGCCAAGGTAGGACAATTGAGAATCAATAAATAGAGTTTTTCTGGGGGTATCTGACTAAGGTTCTTCTAATGGTATTTCTTTGTTTGGGCCCGAAAAAGCATCGGCATTAAAATTAATATCAGCCAAATATACTCTGTAATTATAGTACTACAATGAAACTATGAACACGACATGTAATATCATGCCCATGATTTATTATGTGCTTAGTGCTACTACATATCATTCCATATAGAAAACAGGGGCGAAGGTATACTTTCCATTTGCTCCAAATAGCAAAAAGCTATCAAAATAAAATAACTTAATTGCAATACTTAGTGCAAGTACAACTATATTACACGAGATATAAATGGCATACTTTAAACAATTTTCAAAATCTTGGGCGTATACAAAAGTAATAAGGAATTGCAAACTTGGGAGCACAACAGACATCACACCTTTTTACACATCCTGTTTTAGAATCAATAATAGTTTTGGAGTTATCAATGAGATTAAGTGCATTCTTGTGGTCTGCTGCTTATATACATATGAATAAAAAATAATAAGTATTATAGAAAGTGACTAACCAGTATCTCTGAAACTTCCCGGAGGAGCTCGATATTGTAATCTTCCTTCGAATTTACTAGGTCTTTTCGACAGTAAGGCCATTTCTTTGTCATTGAACCTCATTTTGAAATAATAAAGCAAAACTTCTTTCCTGGATGTCTGAGAGAAAAATATTTTTACATTAAAGTTCCCTGTTTTCAATTTTGCTATTTATTTTTATCAAAGCAATTTCAAAGAAATACAAGTTAAGAGAATTCTACAGGGGTTAGTGACAGTGACAGTAGGTGGGTGTTTGTTATCAAATATTATTCATCTTTAATATAACGTACTGTGCAGGTAAATGACATAAAATTGATTCTGTCTATGTAGATATTAAATGCAAATTGTTATTGTTATCAGTATAATAAAGATATATTATAAGCTAATACCTCTAAAGTGTGCACAGAATTAATACTAAATGACACGTTAATCGGAAAAATCAGGTATATGAGTTTCCAGTTTTCATAAATTAATTGTAGTCATGGATTTCACCCAATGTTTCCCCAGGGGGACAAGAATTTCTACCATTTCCCAGTGGGCGCAACTAAATTATGAATATTATATTTTGTTCTGCGATATAAAATTAATTGATAAGCATTCTTAAAACTGTACACAGCCCTACAGGATTTTAACAATGGTTACTTCAAATGGATCTGCGGTACTCGGGTCGATTTTACTCCTCAACCTCAGTGCTACTTAGAATCAGAATTATTAAGAATCAGAAGGGATTTAAATATGTAGTGATAGTGATATAAGTGATATTAGTGACATATTGTATTTTCCAAGGTAGATTGAAATGATGGTTACGTATAGGTAATGCAAGCTTGAAGAAGGTTATTTCAAAATTCACTCCAAACCACTGGGGGTTATCAAGGCAATTTGAATCGCCATACCAACGGGTTGGCTTGGCTAACAAGGTGCCTATACTTGACCCTGTTATCTTCGTTTTCTGAACCCAATGTGCGGCATGTGTAGCACAAATTGGGTGCAAGATTATTCTTATTCGGTTAGGTGCAATTCTAAAATACTTTGAATTTCAAAATGGCAAGTTGTGAAGCTTATTCCTACCCAAATGCATACAGTATTTGTAAAGATGAATAAAATGAGGAAGAAAGGGTAACTTGTAAGTAAAAATAATCTTGCACCCAATTTCGGATACATATGCCACAAATTGGGTGCAGGAATAAACGAAGATAACAGGGCCAAGACGGCATCTTGTTAGCTAGGCCAACCCCGTTTTTGCCTTGGGGGTTATAAAGTTTCCAACGCTGTATAGCTACAAATAGAAATGATTAAGAATTCAGTTGTCTAATAGTTCCTCTGTGTGGTTTTGAGTGAAAGTTGAAATAGTTATCCAAACCTTATATTGCGTTGTATAGGTAACCACGACTTCAGGGTACCTTGGTGATTCCAGCTTAAAAATTTGGCCATGAAAGAAACCATGATTTTGCCATGGTTATTTCAAAAAATTCTAATTAAAATTAAATTAATTTTTTGGAAATTCATATACCTGATTTTTCCGATTAACGTCTCAAATGATGATTTCGCATTAAACTATTTCTATATTCACGTGTTTACTTACTTGTAATTAAATTATGTATACAATGTTATCACGTTGTGCTTCATAAAACGATCTTTTTGTAATACTCTTGGACGCAGTTGTAACATGAAATGAAAATATATAATACACTCACTATGACTGAAAAATTAACAACACTTTAGCTGCCTTTAAAAAATTAAGAGGAAAACCTATTCTAAATATTTTTTCCATCTCACGCTCCTACAACATTGTAATTTAATGTGTGAACATTTTCATTCCACCAGCCGTAACCAACAAAACATTCTCTTAAGACCTTGAAGTCGGTTTAAATGTAGAATCGCGCAATTGTCAGTAGATATTATATTTTTCCCAAGTTGCTCTTCAACTGAACCACCAGCTTGTGCCATCTAATCATACCATTCCTAAAGTGCTTACAAGACCAAGACCACATGTACAATGTACCTAATGTTTAGCTTTAGTTGCAGTTTACATTTGCATGTAACTTAACTGGTCCTTTGCAGATATTTTAATCTAAAGTTAACTTTTTGATATGCACAACAGAAGAAAAGATTCACATGAATTTAAAAGAAGTGCTTAAAAGCATGCAGCATAGCAAAATGTGAGAAAAAGCGGCTTTCCAATTACAAGAAGGAATACAATCATGCTTATGTAAATTAAGCATTAAACTAATACATATAACTTATATTAATCTAAGTTCACTTAGAAAAGAAAGCACTTTAATTAATTCATAAAATAATTGAAATGCAGTTAAAATCGGCTAAATGAAAAGTATACTAATCTTTATTTTGACCATAATCCTAAAAGAATGTTTAAGATAGGTCTTGAGCATTTCTGCTTGCAGATAAATGTGCTTTGTTATTCGTTTGTAAGTGCAAACAAAATTTTTGTCGAAATAAAGAGAAACAAATGTTTTGTTTTTTGTGATATGCTACAGGTATGTTGCATTCAGGAACATCAATCATAGAAACAAAAAGAAAGATACATACATAACTCGGCACTTAACCAAAAATGAAATGTTAAAAATGTGAACAAATGTGGTTTTTGGAAACGCAATGTTCAGGCCGCTACTTAGCTTAATTGAAGATTTGAGATCGCATACAAATTGGAAACGAAATTGCGGTTAAACGTAATAACAACAGAGAAGGCAAAGCACAATTAATTATTGTCAGCTTGAAGTATGAATAATGAGTGCTTATTATTGTTACTATGTAATTGTGGGGTGTAATTAGTCATACCTACTTGTAGATGCGATGCAGATAAGTAGGAAGTGAAAGTTGGATACAAATAACTAAAAATAAATTCACGAAAAAATGACAACAGATAAATATGCTTATTAGTTGTACCTCATAGTTTAGTTGCTTTTCTTATTTGGTTCAGTAGTGTGGGAGAGAAAGAAACCTAAATGCATTTTCAAACATGAAACCTATGTAGCTTATTAGTTAACATTTATTAATTACTAATGCGTCCAGAATTGATAATTTATTATCGTCACTATCACCAAATACACGGAAATTATCTAAATGCAATAGTAATGATTATTACTTACAATTTCACAGTTCATAAATTTTGATGATATACTTTCTTGTAGTGATTACCGATATGTAAATAATAATATGCATGTAGGAATGATATTTTTAAAATGAGCAAGAAGTGAATTGATGTGAGTGCAGCGGTCACTCACTGGATCGATGAAAAACATGAATGTAAATGTGTGTTCCTGTTGAATTAGGTTATGTTACCCTTGGATTTGATTATTGGAAATGAGAGATCGATTTGGTCGTTGAGGAAAGAATAATGAATTGTGTTAGCATTGGTAGCTGACTCATGCAATGCCACGACAAACAAAGTTTACATTAGAAACCGAATTCAAAACTGTCACTAACACCGAATGAACATAAATGTTCATGTTTGTGTAAAAGCACTCCTATTGTACATAAGCATCAGACTCACCACACAAGACCAGACCACTCCACTAAATGACTCAAGCAAAAGCTCACTCAAAAACAGACCCACTCAGCTGAACTGAACTCATGTCCATTCTCTAAGAAAGGACGGTCAAGTTCATTCCATTCGTTCGGCTTCTGTTTGTAAGTTTGATCTTAGTGGCCTTCCTGTCGACACTCGTTCTATACTTATATAATAACGTGTAACCTTTTTGTAGTTGGAACAATACAGTGTCTCTGTACAATACAAGATTAGTGCAAAGTGAAGTCAGAGAGAGTTAAGTGTAAAATAAAGACTCTTACACCTGTGATGTGATCAATTGGCTGTTCGGCCTGTTATATAAAATAAAATAATCCGCACCATATCAAAGCCAAGTCAGCCACGGAGATATTACAAGTTTTTTAAGACAACTACAAACAAAGGTACACAATCTATAACATTGCATTGTACTGTGCTACAGAAATTGTAAATTGAACAAAAGGTATCAATAAGTTTTTATTGTTTGTTTAATGTACATGCATACTTTGCGAACAACTTTAATTTATTTTCTATCAAAGTATCAGCATCACATTCTTACTACAAACTGCAGAAAGACTACAAGCGTCTAATGTTCAAATGCACAAAAAGACATAATATTCTGCATGCTTACGTATTACATACCACACAATTTTAGTACGGCATGGCACCTACTTTTACTAAAACCACAACCTACCTTTGCTTTATTGCTTGATTGTTTATGCATATACCCTTTGTTGTGAGTTGTGTTGTTAGTTGTTATGCATGTAGGTACTTCTAATGGATATTGTACTCTATATGTCATGTTGTAGGTTGGTTGTAATTCGGTTGTATTGTGTAGCTTTAGCTTAGGAGCTTTAGCTGTCTTGTCAAGTATGACTCATGCAAACATTCATCATCCTAAAGAATGAGTAAAGTAATTTCATATGCACACATACATACAGATGCATAGGTGTAGGTACTTGGGTAGGTTAGTTTTCCATCGTTCGTTTATGTATATTTACTGATGCTTTTCATTTGCATTGTCGTTGCAGCCGAGTAAAGTGTAATAGTGGTAATATTAGTAGTTACTAAGATTAAATTTCCTTTGGTCTGTACCTAAACATGAAATGTGATACTCTAACAGTAATCCGGAGAATCGAATACTCATAGAAGATATTAATTGCCGCAAAACTGCTTTACCTACGCTAAAAACAACAGTAAGCAAATTTTTCTGTTCTACTGTAGTTAACGCGAGGCATTTCTAAAAAGTGAAGACTACAAAATCCAATTATAGTTGTGAAGCTTTGTTTAGTATTAGAAAAGATACATAGGTAGAATATAACAACGCCTATCTCATCTTATATTCACTGTTGGATTCTATGTGTGTTGCATTAAAGCAGTTCAATTCAGTACAAGTGTATTTTATCCTTCTTTAGTTTTTTGCCTTCCGCTCTTCTAAAAGTAAGTACTGTACGTAGTACCAAGATCTCCCTCTTTCTAATCTTGAGAATACAGATAGAGCAAAAGCAAAGAAGCTAGCTTCTTTGTAAAAAGTGGCAGATGAGGCAGTGAAAACGTTGTATGTTAGATTTTCAGATCCATCTCATCTCCACTTCCCAAGAAGTCTAGTTATAAGTGCTCAGAGTCTAAATAGTTTATGTACGATATCTACGTACGAGGGATATGTCTAAGTTTCAGAGTTTCGAACTAACTTTTAAAATCTTGTGCACAAGAAATTTCGTCATTTATTTTACTATGTCCGTATGCAGTCTTAATAACAGTCACACAAGTCACAGTACAAGTACAATTCATACAGACACACAGTACATCAGGTGCATGTAGTAAAACACTGACTGAATAGAAGATTCTAGGACGCGTGGGGGTAAAAAAAGTGTTGTGTACTGCAGCAAAAACGTACATGTTCTTGAATACACGCTATGTATATACACAAAGTTGGCTTTAGCTTTCTTTGGCTTGACTCAATTCAAAAGACGAAAACCAAGATGAACTAATTGCACAGAATAGTAAGGAGGAGAGATCACATCTGACATCCAAGTCTAAACTCTCTGTAGAACTATACATAATCATGTAAGAAGTTAGACTGAGCTTAAGTTAAGTTACTTAGCTTGAATTGGCTAAGTTAGACTCTCTAGACAAATAATTACCTTCGAGAGGCAACCTATTCTCATATTCTTCACAACCTCTGCCAAGATAACTTTACCTACAACCTTTTCATATCCATCATTTCATCTTTCATTCTATCTGTATCCTTCATATTCATCCGGTTGTATATCTTAATATCTATCCAGCAACATGTTCAAAAATAATTGCATCTCATTGACTTTCTGCATCTCATAGTGCAACTTTCAAGTAAGGATTATTTCTTTTCTTTTACTATAATTCATAACTTATACTAAATATATAGTATTCCCTTACAGTAGTACCGTATAAGGTAATTTAGGTACTTAGCTTCAGATAATTCAGATAATGTACCTATTTATGTGATTTAAGAAGACTAATACTACTACATTACAACATTTTACACATAGTTCACTCATTATTAGATAAAAAACCTACAAAGGTGGTTTTATCGAGTCATACTGTTCTATTATATAAGGTACTCGTAGTTATTTATACCCTGTTACTCACAAAAACCAGAATTTGTACCTATCAACATTCAATTATTTCACTAGTGTTTGTCTCGCTCCTTCTCTTTGTAGGATAATCTTTACTTTTCGTAAACATGAACTAGTGGTGGATATAATAATGTGCTATTTTATGAATTTTTATACCAAACAATCTGTAGAACTATCAAAATCCTACAACTGTATTGCAAAAATTGTTTTACTTGACTGCAATTCAATTCACTGCTCACACCGCCAATATAATAGCACGATCCCATAATAATCAAAGTCTTGGGTGCCGTGTGGAGTGGAGTAAATCAGGTTTACATTTGGAAAGGCTCTTATTGAGTTTCCATACATACATTTTATTGCATAGCAATAAGGAAGAATGTAAAATGCAAATATTTATTCTCATGAGTTGACCGTTGAACTACCATTATACAGGTAAAGGTTAATGTCTATAACACCTCCATCCAATACAATGCTATAGGCATGGCTTTTATGCACTACCTAACTTAAGCAAAATAATCCAGAGCAAGACATAAAAATAAACGTACTTATGTATATTAAATTATTTTTTCCTACATAATATACCTTTACACTGCAGTTTTAGTATTTACCGCAAACGAATACAAAGATTTCTTACTCAGAAAAAATAAACCCGTTAAAACAGCACGTAATAAAGAGGAGCATAGACATTGAGAAAACCGAAACCGAAAAAAAGCATGAAAACCGAGAAAAACAATATTAGAAAGTCGAGAAAGACAGTACGAAAGTCGATGTGTAACATGCGGCTCATACTGACAATTCGAACACACAGACAGACAGATCGGACATTACTATAAAGTAGCGTTTCGCGAACACACACACGCACAGACAGACAGACAGACAGACAGACAGACAGATCCTTCATTCCTATAAAGAGTTCGCTGATGCTCCTCTTAATAATCATGCATATAAATCCGTGGTAGTAAGATTCGCTTAAGATGACTTAAATAGTACATGTAATAAACACAGATATCGAATTATTTACTTACCTATGTTAAATTAAACTTGCGTAATAAATGTCATTCAAACATAGGCATACAAACACAAAAATAAATTGGAGAAACTAACAAAATTGTTTCACTAATCACTAAAAGGTAAAAGCATAATTAAAGCTAGCAAAAATTTAAATAGGTATTATATTTTACTGTTCGTTTCCATTGTGGTCGTAAAATTGATTTGTTTCTTTGGGAAAGAGCCGACGATCTAGTTTTGAGTTTAGGTTTTGAAATCTCTGTGTTATAAAAAATAGGAAAAAAGGGAGAATTAGTTATGAATTAGTAAATAATTAAATAATTACTTACACTAAGTAAGTGGAGTATTCTATAGTTGGAGTTTTACAAAGTAGGTAATTTTAGGGAAGAATAAAATTAGAGACTGACAGAAACAGGGATTCTACTATTCCATTTTCCATTCCAAATAAGTAAATGTACACAGAAACTGGCTTTCTGAGCAAGACGAAATAACATTTCAAACGATTCAGCGACATCGAGTGGTGAACTCGTTTGTGTTCATTCCCTGTCCATTGTTATTGTAGTACATGTCTTCTCTTCAGCAATACTCTCTATGTACTTTGTATGTACATGTACATAATGTATTATGTACACAGTTATGTTCTTATGTTGCATTGCATATAGTGAACAGTTTTCCTTATTCCTTTGCAATACATTGACTTTATACGGCAAGGTTTCTGTTGAGCGTTGAGCCAAATGAAAATGACAGTTGGTTAAGAATTTAAGAATCGAACTGTCTGAACTGGTAACAAAGCTCCCTCCCTTTACCTTTTACTCATAATTACTATATTTCATTTTTCACTGTTAAATTAATTATTATCAAACGAAAAATGGTCTCTGTAATTCTCTGATGTTATTGGCGTTAATGTGTCAACTCTGAATTTAACTGGTAAATATCCATTCCAGTTGTTTTACATTAAAAATATTTCAATTCAATATTTTATGCGAGGTCATTTGCAATAGGATTGTTTGCGGAAGTTGTGAAATAAATTATTATCATCGTGAATTTACTTACGTCAAATTTTAGCTGTCTGTAAGAATTTTTCTTATTTCTCCAGGTTTAAAAGTTCAGTATTTTTATGAAATTAATTTGCTGCTGTTTTCATTGTCTATACTTCTAGAAATTAAATAATATACAACTAATTTGCAATTTAATTAGTTTTGCAACTGTATGTTTACAATACTGTATTGAAAGTTTCTCCCACTCGATCATGGAGATAATTATTGGGACTTCAGGTGACAAGTTGACATTACGGTCAATATTACTGCAGCATAACACGTGAAGTTATCTACTACCCACAAATAAAATTACTAGTTACCATTATTTACTTTTAAAAATAATTTTACTTGACATTACAAATTAGGTTAAGCAGAATTGTAGATTATATAATTTTAACTTGGAGAGACTCAGAACTGTAATTAAAAGTATCAAAATATTTATTTTAATTTTCAGATTGCCGTTTCCTTCTCACATCTCAGTCGGTATCAGTTTCCAGTTACTCTTTCGTCTATGCCTCTCCCTGTCAGCTGTCTGCCTTAAAGTCTTTGGAAATTTCTTGAAGGCTAGGCTGTGGCAGTTTTTGTGGTCAGTTTAACACCAAACACCAACGAGTTAAATATTCACTAAACACTACCTAACATCCTGGAGATTTGCCATTTTCCATTCTGATTTGGCTGAAGAATATTTGCATATTCAATATTGATTTTTCCTGGAATTTTTAACTCCTGTGATACCGTGAAGAAAGAAATACAGAAAAGCAGACCAGTGAATAAGTAAACGTTGAACTCGGAAAATGTATTTTGTCCTTCTTCCTTGTTTCTTCTGATGTCCAAGACTCTGAATATTAATGATAAGATACTAACAGTTCCCGTTGTGTCAATTAGCTAATATTCAGGAAGTGAAGAATTCAAGTAGTGTGTCAATGTATCAACAGAGGAAGAACCTTTCGCACAGTAATCCAAAATTGAAATATTTCCTACAATTGTGAAGGTTTTATCAGCCAAAATCGAAAAATTCCCTTTGTTGGAATTAATACTTCGTTAATTTGCAAGTCTAGTAAAGAAAACCTTAGAAAAGTCACATATTGTAAAGTAAGTACGTGTTTTTCGAAACTAAATCAATATATTTTAAAGCAAAAATTATTATATATTATAGCATCAGCAGTGTACCATCATTATTGCTAAATTACATGCTGCAATAAATCAAATAACTCAAGCTAAGCTACTTAAAAATACTGAAGAACGCTTTTTAGCAATATGTAGTTGTTGCAATAAGGAATGTCAGAAATGGGCCCGGTTTACGCCTTATTGACCCTATCAGTATTTCGGAGTTGACTACGGCGACTACGTAGCGGGGAACAAAATTTTCTGCATTTACAGTTATTTACACTAATTGATTTTAGGGAAGGTCAGATTACATTAGTATGGAGGTAAATTGTGGATATGTCGTAGGTGTATTTAAAAGAAGTCAAAAAGCTTTTTCTTTTATTATGCACAATGAAATAATAGTATAGTTTGTTAAAATAGTAAAGTGCAGCATTACTTAGTTATTGCAATTTTATAGATCTTTCAAACACCTAAAAATCAAATTAGTAATCAATCATTATGGATGTAGGTAACAAAGTGAGCAATAAAATTTGTTAATACCATGCTTTTAGAAAACTAACTGACAATATAATTGTAACTATTGTCTTTAATTAACTAATATAAACTTAACAATGTATTACGTAATAAAATACATCCATTTGACACATTGTTGGCTTCAATTACCTTCAAGGGTGCCTACAACACTATGTCGTCGTAAATATTAGGTGTTGGTTGACTCAGTTGACTGCATTCTGCAAGGTATATTTGCAGTGTAGTTTCATTAGTGTTACGTTTTGGATCGTGGGGAAGCGATTAGTGTACTCTGTGTTGTTTTAATATTATTACGTAGAAATCATTAACAACAAAGTATAAATTGCTGCATTGTTGTTTTGTGATATTTCTATTCCTTGTATTGTGATTTGATTATAACATTGCAGTTGATCATTGGAGCGTCTCATATTTAGCACCTCAGGGCCGCTAGCTATCGCATCGACACAATGCATATATTTATCTTATTCTATTTCTTTCGTCTGTTGTAGGGTGTACCTAGTTGTATTGTAAGTGAATCTTGTAATCTTCCATTATAGAATCAACTGAGTTTGTTGAATGTCTTTTGGTACGATGGTTTGGTGATAACTGTCATGTCAGTGCCGTTGATTTTTGGTTCTTTCCTTCTTTAGTTACGTGTTGTTTATAGTAGTCAATGCTAATGTTTTGTATTCGATGCAAAACTAGTCGTGGAAACTATGGAGTGAATAGTCGCAAGGAAAGATGCGCGAGGTCCATCAGTCCGTGCATCCGTATACTCCATGTCCATATTCTTCGTTTACTGGCCTTAGTTGTAATAATACAACCATAGTAAACTTCACAGTACTTATCCCCTAGTGTTATTTCATGATTTGTTTCGTCACTTAATTACTTGTACTTTGTAGATAGACATTAAAGTGAAAAACAGTGAATTATTTCGTTAAAAAGAAAATAGATAAACAAAAATTTTTAGTATCCATATCTTTGACATTGCTGTTTAGGTACGCTAGGAAATGGGAGCCAAAACCTTTATTAGCTAAGTAAGAAAGTAACAACGTGTTTGCAAAATAGTTTTGAGTTTTGAGTACTTGTATTGCATACAAGGCCTTTTTCTGTTTAATTAGCGTTTTAAGGTTTTTAATGATATCACTTCAATTTTACATCACTTGTGCCTTAATTATATAAAATCCGATTTCAATAATTATCTATATTTCTCAAAATATTTTAAGAAAGCAAGCCTAACATTTTCCTATCTATAAATAGAGCCAAGTAAACGGAGCATCCTGCTGTACCTGTATCCTGTATTGTATGATATGAACATTGTAAACTTATATAAAATGAAAATTCGTGTTGCTCAAGGTAGGTAAGTGTTGGGAAGTACAAGTCATGAAACGAAACTTTTCCTCTCTATTTCATCTGTAAATATTTCAGTGGTGTGGTTAGGTGGTATTCTGCACAAGACACAAAATATCAAGGAACATAGAATATACTGATGCAAAATATGTAGTGCACTAATTTCATTGTAGTCACAATTGGTGCTGCTTCCGTTGGGATTATTCAGTCTTTCCCCAGTGTCCCAAGCAACAAATTCTGTTTTGTTGTTCAATTTTAGAGCTAATCTGATTGGTGGTTCTGTTGCGTTGGTACTGAAAAAAATATAAAAATTTGAATACTTAGAAATAACAGCAGAAATGCACGAAAGAGATTTTATATAACATAACAAACTAATTTTGGATTTTTTCCTTTTATGAAGCTGAAGGCTTGAGAAGACGAACTTGAGCGGCTGAGTGGGCGCCAACATGGACACCCAACAAAATCTCTTTTCCCTCAACTTGGGCATGCAAGTTAACATCAAGCGAACGGATGGTGAGTTAAATATCTTTATGGTGTGCTATTTGTAATTACTATTCTTTAGTTTAGTGGCTAGACCAGATATGAAGTAAGTGAGAACATGCATTTATTAAAACTATCAAACATTGCATTTCTGTTGAATTGATTGAATCATAGTTAATGAATATACATCTTGGTAGTTGATTGGATTCATTTTGAGAATTAAGGGGTATGAACCTCATGACTATTAAAACCAATTTTCAATCAAAATATTTTGTAATCTTTTGATTCTGTGCACCTGTTGGATTTATAAATGATGTTGTTTCTGTGAGTTGGGAATAACTAAGAATGGAAATTGTATACTAAATCAGTGTACATATCTAATTGCAAGTGTAAAAGTTGTGTAGTAATGTTTGCTATATATAGGTATTAGGTATCACATTTATTTTATGTTGCCTTGAGCTTTCAACTCAAAGTCAGTGTCCATAAGATGCTGAACGTGTACTGGTAATGTGGCAATGCGATACAATTTGAATGACCAAATATGGTTTAATGCTTAGCTTTATCCGTTTAACCTTCCCCTACGCTTTCCGTTCTATCCTTGGTAAGTTTCTTTTTCTTACCGGTTTTTGTGGTACCTATTTATTTTATGCCCTGTGGCCCCTATGCCACATCATTTACAAATGTAGGCATATCTTCTGTAAAACAGCAACTGAACAACTGCTATAGATTCACATGCAAAGAAAATGCCAATAAATAACTATGCAGTTCTTTCCATAAGATAAATATCCCATATGTTATATAAACGTCCAGTGAAGTAAGGGAAGACAAGAAAAGAGAGGAGTCGAGTAGGATCTTGAGATAAATGCATCCATATGGATGTGGTGTTTTGTTTAATATTAAGCGTTGCAGTCATAATCACAAACCCATATCTGTACTCTTTACTTCACAGAAGAGGGTGTATCGAATCACTTACTTCATATTATGTATGTATTATCGCTCAAATAACAATGATCAAGTATTATGTATGACAATTCTATTGTGCAGGTCGAGTTCACACTGCTGTTGTATCAGGAATCAACTGGGATGCCAAAAGCGTCACCGTTGAATGGTTCGAGAGGAACGAAACTAAAGGGAAAGAAGTATGTATTTTATACTCTCTATATATTCATATTATTGGTATTATCGAAGGTCCTTTGTGCAACATATAATTTGTTTCGTTGTAACTTATAGGTCGATTTAGAGGCATTGGTTTCACTTAATCCCCATGTGCTAAACAAGAATATTGCGACTCCTATGGACCATGTCTCGTCACACAACATGACAAATAATATAAATATGATGACTCCCATTAACGCAAATCCTCGAACTACTGTCATAAATGATATGAGACCTCCAGAGGTAAGTCTTCCTTTCAATCTAAAGTCTGTTTCCAAAGTATCAACATGTTTTCTGCTCCGTTCCCATCAACTTGGTGAACAAAGAGTCCTTAGTTTTTGTGCTCTGTATCCGTATAATTTATTATAAGCATTGTAATATGCAAATATAAAATACTTTAGGGAGATATATATGCCGGTACAATCGGCAGTAGATTCTACATCCTGTAGTATTAAAATTGGTTTGTAACAAACTTAAAATGTTGCAAAAAAGCCTAGCATATAACCTAGCCGGAATGATTTTAAAAAAAATGTTACTTTAATTCAAAATGTCACGAAGACCAAACCTAAAGTTGTAAACAAGAAAAAGATTAAGACTAATATTATAATGATGCCAGCTTAGGTTGATTGCATCTGGAAAATAGTTATCAATGCCAACAATTTTATAACAGTATGTCAGTTTACGTAAAACTTTAACATACACACGTCCAGTTCTATAGGTAGTTAAAAAGTGTGCACCAAATCATGTCAGTTATTGCACGAAATTAGCAAAGTAAGATAAAAGTCACATCATTATGATATTATGAACGCCTTAAGTGACATCAATGACATGGTTGAACCGGGAAAAATGGATTTACTAAAAGTGAACTTTTAATTTTAGTTTGTTTGCCCTTAATGTAAATGATCATCCTGTGATCATGATTGGTTATAGATAAGCCATTGTAATGGTAAATGTTTACAGCGTTTTAGTTCCTTCTGCTAGTAGGGTAATTAATTCTAGTAGTTTTTTTGCGTTCTCCGTTGCAATCGGAGTGCAGGAAGGGTCAGTAAACCATAAGCTGGTTTGTTTAGTCGATATTTCTGCGAGTGTGGTACTCACAGTACTCAGCTCAATTTCTGACAGATTGAATTTGTATAATGGAAAAGGAAAGTATGCGCATTTCCGCATCATCTACTTTTATCTATTTCAGCTATCATTTAGACTTCTCCAAAACTCCATAAAACTGTTGTTTCATCCGTGTTTTTCTGGCCACCACTGACGATTTTAGTATTATGGCAGAAAGTTTTTTGTAGTCTATTATGACTAGATATTTATGTTTACTGTTTTCACTAGGAAAATAATAAATCAGAAACAAGCTTGCTTTAAATTTTTCGTTTGCTTTCTCTAATAAATTTTCAAAATCACTAATACGGCAAAATGGAAGTTGTTCATCTATTTACTAACTAAAAACCGAGATTAGGTTGAATTAATTGTCTTGTTCCATTTCCGTTGCTACCAGCGAAAAGGACGCCCATCTTATAGTGATATGCACAACTAAGTTATATGCATTAAATAATATCGGTGGAAATAAAAATAACTGAGAAGTACTTCCCCATAATTCATATGGTATTGTTTTATGACATGAGAAATGAAATGAACGAGATGGAGATTGAGATCATGATAGTCTCACAATTCCAATGATTTTCTTCTCCCTGCAAATATTAATTGAAATTTTTAAAGGCTATTTTAGTGAGAATAATTAGATGCTGACACCTGTAGTGATGTCTTATTCGATGAAATTGAATTCAAGCCAAAAGAGATTCAATTAAGCGAAAGCGAAGCTTTAAATGAATAAAATAGTTTACCTGTTTTATTATAATCATTAAAGGTGTAATGAAATAAGATGCAATTGACGTAAAGAGTAGAGAAGTTACAATAACCGAAATATTTAGCTGAATTTAGGTTGTTGTGTGTTAAAAAGCAAGAATTTTGTACTTTGTCATCAGTGCAGGTATGTTGTAAATAGCATGGGCGTTTTTGTGTAATATTAATATTTACCATTGAATCTGACCTTATTGTCATCCATAAACGACTTTATTAAGTAGTGGAAAAAATTAAAATCCGCAATAAAGAATGGGGGAGTTGAAGAAGGCTTCGTTATCATCTTTCGTAAACGTGAAAAGAGAGGTGCTTCCTAGATAATAGTTGTTTTTGTACGGATCATCATGATTTCTTTTGTCTGTTTTGTGTTAGCTTATGACTGTCAAAATCAAGCGTAATTACCTCGACTGCCTACTTAAAACTACTTACAAGGAATGACTACCTATACTTATAGCACGAATAAAAACAGATGTACTGGTTGCTGTCGGTCTTTTAAATTGTAGTTATCTTGTCATCCACGTTTTAAAATACTACATTCTTTTGGTTAGAGGATTCTCGATGAAATCCATAAGACACTCATATAAACCTATTCAGTAGCACAGTAGCCATTGTTTGAAACTTGAACGAATATTTGACGAAACAAACGGTTCGTCCTTATCTTGTATTGCGCACATGAACAATTTTATAGAGAGTGGAAAGAATAGTTTGTGTAAAAGTACTAGAGAAACACGAAACGGAAAAGATGATCACACCACACGATGATGATGATTCATGATTCTGATTCAGTAAGAAGTCGCAAGAGTCCATCTTAAATAAAAGCACACAGGTGTACATACCTAAGTACATAGATCACAAATAGAAACTAAAGAAAAATAATTTTTATTGTACATTGTACATGTTTGATAGTGGGCCAAGCTTGGTATCATGTAATAGTAATAAATGTACTACGTGTCAGTAATTCACTATGGGCATGTATGCAGGAGGTTTCTTCACAGCGGAGTAGATATATAAAGTTTTCGTAGTTCTTATATAAATTACTATTAATTTTGATAAAATCATGCAAAGTGTCATCGGCTTTGTGACACATTTTCATGTGCGTGTCTAAAAAACAATAAGCATTATGCACACCTGCATTCTTCTCTTATCTTTTCTACTTTTATAAGAGTAGATTCGTACGAACGTGTACAATAGTGCAAATGCCAGGGTAGGTTAGATATTTTTGTTGCTTCCATATACAATAAGAAGTAGAGTACGGTTTTATACTCATAGACAATATTACGTAGCACTGCATATAAAGAATAGAATGGAAAATAGACCATTATGCATATTTATACCAGAAAACCATGATAAATGTATATTAACATTGAGACTTTTTATTTATAAGATTCAAACCTTAGTAGAAAGGAAGTAGAAGAATCGTAAGCGTTTTAGGTTTATTCAGATAAGCCATCTGTATTATTGTATTGTTAGTTCAGCAGCTTTTCTACAGACTAAATTCCGATTTTAATTGATTTGGATTGGTTTGCACAGGTAACGAGGTAAATGTGGGACTAACTCATGATCAATAAAAAGTATACTTAATGATGTCAGTCGTAGTTCTGCGTTCCGAATGTAATACCTGCTAAATGCATTTTTATTTTCTTTACCTCTTAACTATACCTAAGCTTGCATATCTTTAGTCTATTATACCTACCAAAAGTATGTCGTCCACCTGCTGAAACGTCAAATATACATATCAGTGTCTCAGCATTTGCTATATTGTCGATTTCGGGCAATTATAGACTCATTCGTAAATGTGTGTCGCTGCCTTGTAGTGCCATCATCACAGCTTTTTTCCGCTTTAACCCGTAGATAATTACTTAATGGAATAATGCTTCCAAGGACTGAAGGAGACATATTAAGGAAAAGTATAACTAATAAAATTAAATTGGAGGAATACAAACAGTAATTTTAATAAATTAATAGTGTTATTCCTAATGTTCTTTTCTATTCATCAAGCCGATTGCTTCTCCACTCCACTCCAATTGAATATTGAATTAAATAGAAGGTCTTCATAGAAAGATTTTGCTTGCCAATAGAAAGAAGTGTGGTGTGTTCTGCAGAAAATTATTATTGTACATTCGTGCCTTGACTTTTTAGACTCATCATATAGGTAAATGATGTATTTGGTCTTTTATGGTTTTCATTTCATGCGTCCGTGTAATTCTTTTATTGCGGCGGACACGGTAGTGATAACTATGCTAGTTTTATTTTATTAGCATACATATATTAATACCATAACTGTCAACTCTCTCATGATCATAATTAGTTTGTATGTAAGCTAAACGGGAAACCTCAAGTTGCATTCCAATAAGTAACGATATTTGTATGTCATGTCCACGTTTCCCGAAGAGTTTTTCTCTTGATTATTTAGTCACCAATGGTCAATGTACATAATCACAATCACCAATTCGCTAAAGTTAGAAACTTTCTTTACTTTTCCAAGTAATGAGAATACTGGGTCGAGGTTCTTTGTTTTCGTTTTTTGTGTCTTTATAAATTCTTAAGGTACACATTTCAACATTTTCTGTTGTATGTATCACTAAACACGGAGCTACAGAAATTATAATCTCAAAAAGTTTTATATTTATTAGTATTATGCTTAGTGACATTGATAATTATGGTTTTATTAATTTTGTCCAAGGATAGTATATGTAAAAGGACATAGTGTCATGTCATGAGAAGGAAAGTTGTCTTATAAAATGGAAACAGGTATAGAGATTTCGCCTTGTTTTTGCAGTTTATTCAGTGTGACGTAATATCAACGTCGTATTTACTTACATAACCAAAATATTTTTTATTTACCAAAAATGAAACAAGATCGCAGATAGACTTTTTACGACTTTATTATTTCAAGTAAAACTGTAGGCCACAAAAATCAGAAAGTTGTGTTAACCTTCCACCTTCCTAGAGCACCTTTGGGTACTAGGTGTTATGCATTAAAGCAATATTAAGTTTTCACGAGGGATCGTAATATATTGGTATTAGTAGATTGTCATTGCGTGTTGAACCAAGTTTTAGCATTGTTTTTAAAGCCAACGGCAATGAGACAGTTAATTATGGTTATGGATTATGATGGTACAATATCTGTTCAATACCGGGTTCAGGAAATGCCTTTAGAAGTCTAGAAATATCGTATGCTGTATGTTGCATATAAGGAAATCAGTGAAACATTAAAAGATTTATATATAAAATGTTTCACCTTGACTAGGTGAAATAAATTAAATTCTTTTTAATGAGCCTTAAATACGTTTTCCCCATGATTCCTTATACGGGTGTCTTTTTGCACACTTTGCACTGTTTGTACTGCAGAATAAGGAACATGCAAATAATGCACGTGATTAAATGTGCTGAATAGCAATTAGTATTGAAACACCATGCAGTATTGCATAGGTACTCCAATTGCTATAATTAGGAAGGTTCGATTTACATTGTGTACATAGTTGTATCGTTGTACTTACGACATTATTTACTCCTAAATGTTTTATATCCCATCCATTATGAATTTTGCCGTACTGCCAATCTGCCAACTTACACAACATGAAAGTTTGCAAACTGTCTATCTCTTACATGCTGGAAACCTGGAAAGAGACACGAAACGTGTAGTTTAATATTGGTCTTTCGACGAGAAAGGTTTGCACGATGCTTTGCTTGCTGCTTATTGAATGCTTCTTGACATGACATGACCATAGCATAAAATACGTGAGCACCCGTACCAATAGATAGAAATAGAATAGAGGATTATAATATGTGAAGAGAACACACATGTGAACAGAAACACTGCACTGAGTGAACATGTAGTAAAGTACACCACATTAGGAATAGCTACGAGGTGTATTATGCAGGTTCCCGCAAAGGAATGTCTAGAAATAACTATAAGTGGTGTGGTATACAAATACATCACATCTACTACTTATCGTTAGCATTAAGGTAGTCTTTTCTTCAGCTGATGGTTGGCCAGATTACATTGCGCCGGCCACATGCCAAGAAATACATAAATAAGGAATTGCATTGCAATTCTACTAGCGAATCGCCAATTGGTTTTATGGCTACTCTTCTACTGCTAGTTAGTGTATGAACTTACGATACGAAACTTACTCTTCTCAATCAGACGTCTCACTAGGTACTTCAGTTCTTCCGCTACCATCCTATCGTAGAGGCAGTAGTAACCTTTTCTTTTCTCGCATCCAAAGAGACAGTTCACTTTGATTGTGCTATAATTCGTCGCGTTGTGCATAATTCCATATAGTTTCAGCCTTTCGTCTTTTGCGTTTATAAGGAACCAAAATGTTTTCCTGCTGTGGGGCATTTTATAAATCCGGTAATAAGTCAAAGAAACTCAGTCCGGTGATAGAGAAGAAATTAGATACTATTTGGACTCCTGGAAATGTTCAGAAATTACAAAAGAGACTGAGTTCCGACGGTGCGGGTGACAATTCGGTTATGTCCATCGTCTATGACGATGGTTTTAGTGAAACGTATACGAAAAAGAAAAGTACCACTTTTTTAAATAATTGTAAGGATATTAATAACAGTATCAGTTCAAGATCTATGAAAGAAAATGGTGCTGGGTCCTTGACCAGAAAGAAATTATCTTGTCGTAACACATTGACTGAGAGCTTTTTAAATGCTCATCAAAGATTAGTTTGTGAAAATAATAATTTAAATTCTACTGAGGTGACTGCAGAAAGTAATTCTTCCAGGATTTTCTGGGTAAGCATCTTAAATCTGGTATAAAATTTTCAATAGCATAAAATATTTATTTTATTGTATAATTTATGTTATTAGGTAAAAGTAAGTTGTGCAGGAAGGCATTTTCATAATTTATTACATTATTGTGGCCTCTGGCCTGGTCTGTGCCTTGTATATTTGCAATTATTGCGTGAAGTGTGGTAGTAGGTAAGAGATATTAAAAGTGCGTACTTACATACATAGTAAGTAGGTAAATAAATATGTACTGTACGAGCTCACAGGTAATTAATCAGTAACAGTTACATGAAACTTTTATTTTGATAATGTAGTTGAAATATGCATTTAAAAGCGATTATTGTTGTTTATTGTGTTCATAATAAACAATGGCAGGTAAATTGTAATGGAAATTCATTTTGATAAGTATAATGGTATAAGGAACTTAAGAGAGTAACAAAGCACGTTTCTTTATGCTATTTATTGCAGTAATTTCTACTTGGAAAGATGATAAACAAAGAAGGAGACGAAAAGCTAATAACCTAGAACAATAGAGACAGTTTTGTGATTTTCTCACAACATTTTTATGTGGGAACTACAGGGTTTTCAGTATTGTCATAACATTCTTTATGGATCATTCAAGTTTTCACTTTTTCAAAAAGGTGTTCAAATGCTTTTGCAATGTAAATCAGGACGGTATGTTATGTACTAGGTATTGTTAAATGGATTCTCGTCTGAAAGTGGGTTATTATGTAGAATACAGGTGAGTTTTCGCTCTGCTAAACCAAAGAAGTGAACTGATTGCAATTAAAATGGTAATTGATAGAGAATAACATACCTACTACATCTTTATCTTAGTGTTGGTATTCGCAGTATTCCATGCACACATAATAGGAGTGGAAAATGTACAGCCACACTAGCACTGTTGATTTTGTAAAACCTTTGCACATATGCACTGCATGATTGATTCGTTATTTGGATTTAATTTAATGTAGCAGTAGTGTAGTTGTGGCTCTGGTTGTTAAAAGGGAATTAAATGCAATTGTAATTTAATTTACAATCGTACGAATGTAGAAGTGAGTGATGCAGAATAGATCAGAATGTATTGTGGTATGTAATACCTACATAAAACTTCTATCATTTCATGTTAATCTTAACTTTCATTTTGAGTAACTCAATAAATTATTCCATGTTAAGCAGCGAGTGAATTGTATGTGAATGTAAAAGTGAACTGTTAAAATGATCAGACATTTTTTGTACCAAGAATGTAAAACTGAAATCGACAATGGCTTTGAACTGCTTTGTGCTATCAAGATCTGTATAACATTGTGTGTTTTATTTTATCCTATCTATGAATGTATCAATTCTATCAATATTATCCACTTCGATTATATAGCAGATTTCAGGTACAATTAAACTGCTACGTCAGATTTAGCATGAATTTAGCTAACACTACCACTAACGGCTCCAATGCAAACGTTACATAACTTTCCTAAAAGTGCATTTCAGTGGCTAGCATTACCACCTATGTATGTTAGTTTCATGTCTTCATCATAGGTAGGGTAAGTCAGCGTTTTTACTGCAACCAACTCCACAATACATTTGCATTGTACTGCAAATATATTATGTAGTTACTCTTTTACAGTTTTTAACTATCTTTTTACATTCTACTTACATGCATAAGTAGGAAAACTCGTAAAATATTAGTAGAAATTCATTATACGCTTTGCTTCGCATCTTATCTCTACATAAATTGACATGGACTAATGCCTTTATGAAGACAAAACCTTAAAAAATCATCTTAAATCTCGTTTCTCAATTTTTACTCCTATTGGGAAACATTTTGTCACTGAAATAATTTTTCTAGACAAAACTAGCCTAGTATTTACAATAAATCTTATATTCTAATTTTATATTCTTACCGTTCAATTCAACAAAAAATACTAGTCCATAATATGTCCCGTGGAGTCCAGTGGACATTATTAAGTATCGTAGATTGTAGATACTTTATGAAAATGTCCCTGACAATTTCTGTCTGTCTGTCTGATAACTTCCGAATGGATTACCATAATGAATTCGAACTTAGGATACGTGAAATTTTAAAATATCTTCTGTACTTTGGATTTTCAATATTCCCATATGTGGAGAATGACTATTAATATTTGCAAAGCCTTGTTTTTCTAATAAAAGTGCACTTATCATTAGGTATTGGATCGACTGATGAATGAGTTGTGGTTTTGGAGTTATCCAGGTGTATCTGATAATTCATGTAATTTACTCATTGGTATTTTGATTAGGCTTTCTCGTCTTCTCATGCATTTTATATGCATGATTTTATGTTTGAAAGTGCATTAGCCTATATATTCCGTACTATTCTGTGAGCTATTCTTTTGTATGAAGGAGAATATGTTTACCCAGTTATTTGTGTGCTATGTAATGGCAATGTAAATGTATGTACGTGTTTGTGTGAGATGGTTTCGTTTAGTGTACGAGTCGTTTGATTTGACTTTTATAAGGATAAAGCGGCAAAGAGAAGTCACATTCCCATAGAATATAGATATTTGACGCATTAAGTGTTCACTATTGAAGTTGAATGTTTGAAGGAGAAGTGAGGTGAAATGACGTTAGGAAATGTTCATCCTATGCCTATGCTTATATAGACAAGGTAATAATAGTGAATATTCTATGGCGTTAGTAGATTCGCATTGTTAAGGTATGTCATGGCATATGCATACATTAGTTTACTTGCACTTAGAAAAGTATGTCTAACCTAGTAGCAGTTTTAGGTTTGTTTCTAAAATGACGGAGGTAGCTATGGTGACTCTTATTGAGTTTTGTGAAGCTCACCACACAATGAATACAGTACCACAACAAATCACAAATAATGTTTTGTTTGTAAAATGGCATGACTCGGAGTAACTTGCTTTTGCTGGCTAATGTGAGGTTCTCGACTTTATTTCAGTTGAGCTAGATTCACAATATTTTTTCGTGTTCTCTTCGTTTCGTGTGCGTAGATGTCACGTAGCTGACAATCTCCTAAACATCAATACTGCATTTAGACTCTAAAAGACAATTTTGCTTATTCATTCAATAATCAACATTGACATCAATTTTTTATACGTTAATCCACTTTTTTCTACATAGTGTATTCTTCTTTTGCTCCCCAGATTGCTGCCCCTACGTCCAAAAATCAGATTAACACCGGCAACGTCATGTCTAGTGTGTCTGTAGCTAACAATCAAGGTAAGAAAAAATGTAAATAATTCAATACTTCTGTTTTAATTATAAGTATCATTAAAAGTTCTATTTTCTTAATTAATTACCTTTCGCGTCATAAATCTGGGTGCATGTCATTATTTTTCTGTTTTGCTTCTGTGCGTCGTACACAGAAGCGTATATTGTACCAAATTATCAATTTACATTAGTAGTGTAACGTTACGTTGTAAACGTAAATCGTATACTCTTATAGAGTGCATTAATTGCAGGATATTATGTACATACATTAATATCCTATATATACTCTCGGCGTAGGTATGTATGTACAGTTTTCGTTTCAGATAGCATTGATCTTTTCATGCACTGCATTAACTGTAGGTGTAGTTAATTGATATGAACTGTGCAGTTATATTGGAGCATATCTGTATTTATTACCTATTGTAAGTTAATAATAGAAAAATTACTATTTCACGTAACGGATAGTGAAGTATCTACCTTTCTACCTTGCATTAATAATTCAATTCTACTGTTTCAGGCACTACATTTAATGAGATGTAATGTTATTCATAAAAGATACTTGCCTGCAGATTATTTGTAGGGATTCATTGTTCCTTAAGCTTTTGGGGCTGTACAAATATTACGAATTGCAGTGATAATGAATGTTGCAACTCGCTTATTTTTGTCTTATGCAAGTTTCTCATTACATTTACAGCAATGTCATAAGACACAGATGGGTTTCATATTTTTGCAAGCTGCTAAGTTTCTTGATTACTAAGCGTTGGCTTTGCAAAACGGTTTGCGAGGTTACTTTAAATGAATTAGTACAAGTACATATTTTTCGTTTTCAGCGAACACTGCAAACACAAGGATTTTAAGAACATCATTTTGTTTTTCATTTCATGATTTGGTTTTTTGACTATTCTATAATAATTATTCAAATGCTGGAGTTATAGCATCTGTATCAAGTTGCAATGTATTTAGAAGAATATTTTGTGTTTGCTATATAATTTAGAATTCGTATAGCAAGTACAGTATATATGCAGATGTTTTGAAGTGTTTTGCAACATATTAAATGAAGTTGCCCTCGTTAAATCTAAAAGGTTAATAATACGCATTGTAAGTAAACTTCTGTTTAAGTGTAGGTCCACTTGCAATGCAGTTAAAGGTAACGCGTTTGTTTAGGTGTGAGGAGACGTGGTTGAATAAAATAGTTGGTTATTTATAACCTCTATTTTAGTAGGTATGTTTGTATAAAGTGTATCGTTTAGCTCTGTGGGTATGTAGAGTGTGTATAACTAACGATGAGAAGAGTTGCTCAGAAAACTCAATTATTATTATTGCAGATATGAAGCGAAACCGTGTTTGTTATATTTATAGGAAGTTAGATAGACTTGTAATAGGAAAAGAACATTTCCGCACCATTGCTTCTGCCTTCCTTTACCTTAACTGCTCTTATACTAGTGACGTACTTGTGTTGTGTTCCTTTTCTTAGCGAATTTCATTCGCACTTTTCGTTGCATTTTGTTACTACATGTCTCGTATAATTTATTAGTATGGCCTTTTGATATTGTATTTTCATACCTAACAGTTAGTAATAAACACTTCTTCATCTCTCCGTATACGAGCTTTATTACCTACATTACTATTTACTATATTCTATAATACATTTCTGCTGAGTGTGTACCTTTCTTCACTTGTTCCCCCATTATTTGCCACTTTTGTCCTATTATATTATTGGAAATTGTTGCGGAGAGAGAGAGAGGCTATTACGGAATTTTATATTTAGAGTCTTAATATTTATCTTTATCGTGCCAAACTCCATAAATAGTGTGTATGTGCTTTAGGAGACCCACTACATTGTAACAAAACTGTTTATACTCTTAAATAGGTGTGCATTAGCACTATAGCTATGTATGCAATCTAGGTGGCATAATAATAGGTATGGAATTATGGATGGAAAGACACGATACTCCTCTTAAAAACGAAGTATCTCAGTATCTGTGTACTGTATAAGTACTTAGAGTGTTTCTTGTTTCTTTGTATTGTGCACTTGTCGAATTAGCAATTTGTAATGGATTTATAGTTAGGAAATTGCCTGAGTGTTGAAACATGAATGGAAGAATGAATTTCGCTAGTAAAATAAAAACATTATATCATATCACACGCCTTAGATACACGAGTCCCGTTATTACAAATGTATTCTCACAATAAGTCTCATGGTCAGTTGCTGCATTATATGTAACAAAGGAATAAGTAAGACAAGTTGAGATTAGTTAATAGTGCGGTAGTGGGTTTTTATATTATTATTTTACCTACATTATTATTTACTTTTTTACTTACACTTATACTAGTAAACCAAGGTAGATACGTCATGCTTACTTTGTTGTGTGCATTCACGAAGGAAACTAAATACCTTTTAGACATTGTGTAGTCGTATTTTATACTGTAGAAGATACGCCATGGAAAGAGCAGACACGGACAGTGATACATATAAATAAAAACATATGTATATATTAAGGCGATTGCAGTTTTAATTGTACTTATGGTCGTTTCAGATAGTTTGGTAAAGGTAAAGGTAGATAGTTATGTTTTATGTGTATAACGTTGCTGTATTACCTACTTGTATGAAATAATGGTGCAACAATGCAACAGTACAGTAAGGAATAACGTAAGATGCTCATTTATTCAATGGTTATAGGAACAAAGCAGAGCGTCCGTACACATGAGTCAAACCAAGTAGCGAATTATGAAAACCAGAGACTCATACATAAACACAGTTAGTACAACTGCAATTTTTAGATAAGACATTCGTATTTTTACTGTTTGTAGTTAGTTAGTTGTTTGACTTTGGCTTTAGAGACAGAAAACAGTTTCTCTCTGCGAAGGTAAAAGATTGGATTATTGCAAGATCTGATGTGACTGTAGTTACTTGTGATAGTAAGCAAACAGTGCATGAAAAAGATAAAAAGAGACAATAAAACATTCGATGTGCTTTATACAGGAAAGAATTATCCACTCCATACTTTTGCAAAGTTACAAATATTCCTATGGTCTAACATTTGTCTCCTCTCTGTCAAAAACATGCACTTAAAATAATGTGTCGTTTTACATAGATAGAGTAACTTTACTAATTTTGTTGTGCGATTTCATTTCGAGTTGAGTTACGACGCAGAAGAGACTCGTAGAGTACTTTTATGAAATAGTAACAGTAAAGTTAAATAAAAGTTTGAAATTAAAAAGTTACTGTTTGCTTTTTGTGTGGTGGAGGAAATTGTAAGTTGAATCGTTACTGTGTGACATGCATTAAGATTTATGGTGTACAGTTTTTTAACTACAAAACTTTATGGCAGTTAAAATGGTGAGTACAGGTGGTGGAATTGGAATCGGAGGGAAAATTCCCCGTGCGTCAAGACAAACAAATTTGGTTCCTCCTGTCAAGCCAATGGAACCGCCGTCTAACAACCATGAAATGGATGACCAGACAATGGATGTCAGCCATCATGTCAATGGAACTGGTGGAGGTACGGTTACTCGTGATCCAAGTCAGTTAGGTGCTCCTGCATGTAAGAGATTAAATGAAAAATCGTTTTTACTGTTTTTATTTTCGGGGCTACATCCTTGCCAGTGTTTTTCTTCTAAAAATGGTTTATTTTGCATGCAGTAGAGTAGACAAACTTTACGACAGCATTTTTTAGATTAATGTGAGTGAAATGGGATTCTAAAATGTTGTATTGTGGTTTAATAGCTCGTCGTAGAAGTAATGTCGTTAAAGAAGTTGAAAAGTTAAAGAAAAATAGGGAAGAAAGAAGACTGCGACAAGCCGAGATCAAGAACGAAAAGGAAAATATGATGAATATGGATCCTGGTAATCCTAATTGGGAATTTCTCTCCATGATAAGGTAAAACTGTTTTTCACCGTTATTTTTATTATCGCCAAACCAGGAATTTTATGCTGACTTTGATTAGTGGTTCAAAGTTAAATAGTGTGTGCTAATGATAATGGTAATAGTATAATAAGTAAGTTTAAGCAGTAAAAGTATATTGAAGTAATAAATTAAGTACATAGATAATTTATGATGCGATAATGATAAAATGTTTTGTTTTATTGTTGGCTATTAACCCCAATTTTTTCTGTTTTGCAGAGAGTATCGCCATAATCTAGAATTCAATCCATTGCGAGATTCAGACCCTGTTGAAGATCATCAAATTACAGTTTGTGTACGGAAGCGCCCTATGAATAAAAAAGGTACATGCAAAATGAAAATAAATAAATTGTGTGTTTTATTCAACAATTCTACTCTTCTACATTGTATACCAGTTTAAATTAACAGAAATGACTTTACTAACGACGAATACTTACTTTACTTGCCATAACTTCACTTGAGATACCATAATTGGTGTTTTTATGACTTGGATACGAGAAAACTATATACTTTGCTAGAATTGTTAAACACAAAGGCTTATTGTATTACAAGTTAGTGTAAAAGTGAATGGTTTGTGGTCTAGCGACTTGACATGACATGAAATGAGACATGGTTTTTAGGGAAACGAAAAATGATAACATAATTCGCTTAAGGTATTGAATTTTGCTTTGGTTTTTAATTTTCAGAATTAATGCGCAAGGAAGTGGATGTGATAACTGTGCCTAATAAGAATCAGATCAGCGTGCATGAGCCTAAGCAAAAGGTGGATCTGACCAAGTACCTTGAGAATCAGAACTTTCGCTTTGACTACGCTTTTGATGATAGTTGCAACAACGAAATTGTATACAAGTAAGATTTACGTGTGATTGTCAGAACAGAGATAGGGTTTTAGGCATTTCCATGTGAGTGGGATGATAATAATCTGTTTCCTTGATTGCTACTTAGGTATACAGCTAGGCCGTTGGTACAGACGGTTTTCGAAGGGGGTATGGCCACATGTTTTGCATACGGTCAAACGGGTAGTGGAAAGACACACACCATGGGTGGAGACTTCAATGGGAAAACTCAAGACTGTCAGAAAGGTATTTATGCCATGACTGCTAAGGACGTTTTTCGACTTCTCAAAAGCCCGCAATATCGCCAATACAATCTGAGCATTGCGTGCAGCTTCTTTGAAATCTATAGTGGAAAAGTGAGTAATGTTGTCCTATTAATTTTACTAATAATATAGCTATTCCGAATATCAAGAGAATTTTATTACTGAATTGCATGCATTGTTCTCAGGTATTCGATTTATTGGCTCAGAAGGCAAAATTAAGGGTATTGGAGGACGGAAAGCAACAGGTTCAAGTCGTCGGGCTTACTGAAAGGCCCGTTGACACCGTTGAAGATGTTTTGAAACTAATTCAGTTGGGAAACGCTGCACGAACTTCCGGCCAAACGTCAGCCAACTCAAATTCTTCTCGATCCCATGCCGTATTCCAAATAGTGCTTCGCTTACCTCAAAATCGTCTTCATGGTAAATTCTCGTTAATTGACTTGGCTGGTAATGAACGCGGAGCTGACACATCATCTGCCGACCGACAAACCCGTAAGTTCTGGCTTTTTTTGAATAATTTTAGGATTGTTTCCAATCCATTAATCTATCTATAAAGCACTACTAATTTTTCATTTGTGTTTTCATAGGAATGGAAGGTGCAGAAATTAACAAATCGCTTTTAGCACTGAAAGAGTGTATTCGAGCTTTGGGACGCAAAGGTGCTCACTTGCCGTTCCGAGCTAGTAAACTTACACAAGTGCTTCGGGACTCATTCATCGGTGAGAAATCTAAGACATGCATGATAGCAATGATTAGTCCCGGGCTCAGCTCATGTGAACATTCTCTCAACACATTGCGGTATGCTGATCGAGTCAAAGAATTGGCTCCTAGTGATCCACTCGAGGTTAAAATGATGACTCTTCCCGAAGATGATGTTGAAAATATGGAGAGTGAAAGTGATTTGGCTCAAATTAGATCTCTCAATGTAAGTTCTTGGAAAGCAAGGAAAAGCAATAATAATTATTGGATAAGGATTATCGAAGATTGTGGTCATTGTATTCTCTTTCACTGTATTTTAGGAAGGGGAAATGTCAGGAGAGATGCTCACATTCCATGAAACAATAGGGAAAATTACAGAATCCGAGGAGGATGCCGTTGACTTTCATAAATTGGTTCTGGAGACAAACAGCAGATGGGTTGTCCAGGATAGACAACTTATAAATATGACCAATCAAGTTCAATATGACCAAGAAGGTATTCATTTTTGTTTTGCAGCAGTAAATACGGTTTCAATGCATACAAGAATAATTTTGTATTATTTTGTATTATTTTATAGCCTACTGTCAACAAGTGGATGAAATTATTGCTGAGAAGATGCAGATGTTGTCTGAACTACGTAAGAAGATATCGACGTTCCGAAATTGTATAATTGATGAAGAGAATATGTCTAAGAAGTTGACAAGTAATGCACCTAATGCTCGGCGATAAGTATCTATTTAGATTGCGTATTCCTAAGTTTGTAACTCCTGATCTAATATTTCTAATAATTATTATTTACTAACAATCCCTTGATACTAACCGACAGATTAATGCAAATTGAAGATATCCTGAATCCTCACGTTGCTCCTAACCTTCAATATCCATAACAAACGAGGGTTGCATTCTCTTCTCTATCTAGTTGCCTACGATTAAGCTTATGCTTACATTGATCGTAAGTACGTAGTAATTAATCACTTGAACCAGCATAGATACCAGGAAATTGTGTTGATGAACAGGTGAAACAAGGTTGATGTGGACAGTGGCACAAAATGTGATAGTTTGGATTTTGGATTAATGAATTAATGACTAATGACGGATAAACATCGTGGCCCATGTCTTTTACTCTTCCATACCCTCTTATTATATATTACCTACATTATTTATTAGCAACTATGAGAAATATTATACTTTGATTGATTACATTAATTTATTATGATTCGTAATTAGTATTATTTGAGTGTTTCTTTTTTATAATGTAAGATTACATCGTGTTGGAATCTAAACTCATTCTTACCATTTACATGACATTTGCGTGAAATGATTTAAAACTGCATAATTATAACTTTTATATTCGTTTCTATTTGGTTAGGCAATCAAAATGATATTAACTTTATTTAGCACTCACTCTAATGTGTACAAGGCAATGCAAGGGCAAAACTTTATTATGAACGGATAATTCTCATCCTTACTTATCAATTAATTTAGTCCATATTAAGTAGCAGTATCAGTCATATCAAACATCTAAGCGTGAAAAAATACACGAATAATGCAATGAATTATTCATTGACATATACTTTTTTTCACAGGTACTTTATATTTGTTGGAAGTAGACTGATTATATTATCTTCTATTGATTTATTGTTCTAAGATTCTATCGCTAGCTGAGTGTGTGACCTGCATTGAATGCATGCTACTTATATATTATTACGATCTTTGGAAACACCAAAGTAAAATGATTTGTAGATGTAACACAGATAAGAATTTAGGTATGAAATTATGCAAAGCTCAAATATAATGAAAGTGGTTATGTAGTGGATCTTTGAAAGATTAAAAACACTATTGATAGTATTGTTAATAATATATAAGGAAGAGTAGGTATGAAAGATATTGATGTAAATATGAAATTGTAATGATCGATATTGTCACAAGTCTGTCCATTCATGAAAATATGATAGAATAGTAGGATTTATAAATGATTCAGGTTGCATGTGCCCTGTCTACTAATTACATATGATATTCTAATGAGCGTAGCGAAAAGAGTACGAAAGTAAAATGAATATTTGTGCATCGCATCACACTAAAATGTAAGTTGTGTTTTTTCGTTAGTACAGTAGGTAGAAGAGTAGTGGGCGAAATGATTTAATGCCCATTGTCAGTAGCTATAGTACATAATAATACAACATACTACATAGCTAGTCCTTAAAATGAATTATGTAAATTAACTCTCAGATGCAATTGCGGCAAAAGCTACCTTGACCTTTATGATCACCTTGTCTCTGCCTTATTAATATTTATCAAAAATAATTAGATCATTTAATGTGAATGTAATAACCTTTTATTGCCTTACCTGAAGCAGTTGCAATGTGTCAATTGAAATGATTACTCTTACTACTGCCTCTACGTATTTATAAGCCTAGCTATCCGCCTTCTACGCTACGTTCTACATTCTACCAAACTGAATGCGCTATCGATATCTAAAGCTAGGTATTATAATACAAACACTAAAATTACTTCTGATCTCTAACTAAGAGCAGAGTTTTGTTACTTTCCATTGATATCTCGCGAAGACAAAGACAAAAAACTAAGTATGGTATGTAAATGTAGGTTGTGTTGATTTTTTGTCATTTTCTGTCATATCATGTCCAATTTGGGTTTGTTAAACAGTAAGGTAGTATACTAGACTCTAGCAACTAGAACTAGAGTGGATAGATATATTAGGAAGGGGAAGCTAATAAGGAAGCGAGAACGTGCTGGGATTTTTTACGTTATTTTCTATCCGTATATATACAGGTGGTTTCTTAACTCCTGTGAGTGGTATTATGTAATTTATTAAGTAAGAAACTGATTATGGATTAATGTTCACTATGTGCATAGGAACTAATTAACAGTAAGCTTATTATAACCAAATGCAATACATAAATAATTATTATTTACTTATGTAACGTTAACAAAACCAAAATAAGAAAACCTGCCACTGCAGAGGGGGATTCTAACCACAGATGCTTTTACAAAAGTATTATTATCAATTGTACTACGTTCTATTTGACTTGTACTAACTTTAGTTTATTGTTTTTCAATAACAGGTTATTAATGTACTGATTTTCGAACATTTTTTATACATGTACTATTAACGCATTATTACAGTTATTTCAACCAGACATTTGTAAATTAAAATAGGAATTAGCTGTTTTCTGTAGCATCCTAGCATGTGACCTAAAATTATCAATTGTGCAAAGACGAATTACTGTTATACAGTAAAAGACCATAAAATGTGTTTGGATGGTTGTAAAACAAAATTTAGCTTATTATACCTAAACTTCCTTTGTAAATAGTATTCCCAAGAATAACTCTGTTTAGACTGGAAGTTGGTAATACAATAATTTTCTGTTTTGTAGCACAATGATCTAAGGACGTTTTGTATCTACTTAAGGTATATGCAAATTGTAATAAAATTAAATGTTACAATTAAATTTACGTTGCTTTGTCTCACAAATTCATAATCAATTTTATAAAAATGCTGTATAATCAAGGACAAGAAGGGTTTAGACAAAAAGTGCGACGGATTTGCTAGTAAAAATTTAAAAAGTTGAAATGTACTGTATTGTTGCTGTAGTCTATTATTTGATTGAGTACAGAGATAAACCTTATTAGCAGTAGTATCTGTCAATCTAATTATTTATTAATAATAAGACGATAACAATGTGTTACCTAACTCGAGATGATTACATTCAACTAAATAATTGTAGGCATGTATAAAATGATGTAGGGTTTTCTTAATGTAATTTATAAAAATAAATAATGAATCATACCCTGGCTGTAATAGATTTAAGTTAAGACGGACAGGAAAAGATGATGCAAAAATAAACTGCAAAATAATTGATTAACAAAATATTGATGATGTTTCTCAATTGCGTAATTCAATTAGTTTTAATCGTGACATAATAAACTCATAATCATATTGTTCTCGTAAATACACGCATGCCAAGGTAAATCATGATTTCAAAATTAATAAATATAAACAATTCGCTTACTTAACCAATACTTAGTTTCTAAATAAAAGTATTTACATTTCTTACAACAAATAAAATTCGGGGACCACTTTAACGAAGAGTAATAGGTAGTAGTTAGTAAATCGTAAATATGTGTCCAGCACACTTTTATAATTACATACTACATAACCAATAGAATAGATAAATATTTAATAATTTAGTCTTGCATTTCGGACAAAGTAACGAAAATATACTAAAACGAAAAAGATGTTTTAGCAAATATGTAATATGTATATTCATACAGGCTATAGGTACTTTTTATTTGCATTAATATAAGTGAGTGCGACAAGGAGGAACTTAAAAATATGGTAACTCGGCTCGCAAACAAATGTAAAATGTTCTGTCACCAAATTGATAGGTAAAATAAATGCACAAGTCATACATTTCACTTTTGCAAGCGAGTAAAGTTAATCAAATCGTGTTTACGTAATCACAGCAGAGAGATTTCGCCAGTTTCTATTCCTAACTTGTACAATATTAACAATTTTGGTCTAATTAGTTTGTTCGTTAATTTGTTTGTGTGTTTGATGATTCCTGGGAGGAACTCTCATTGTTTACTCTACTATTTTGATTAGGATCTTGTTCAATATCTTCGGATTTCTGCCCAATTGATTTCTGTCCAGAAGAGTCATCCTCACGTCCAATAATATGATAGTGTTCTCTGGTTGCCCAGAGGTAAACATCCATAGTTTTCTCTGTACAATCGGCAATAAATCGTATAAAAGGGCGAACATCTCCCCGGTTGGCTGTATTGATATGCTCGTAATATAAATGTCTATCCTGTTTCCTAATTATGACTGCAGGGTAGTCAGCTTGCATTAAAACCCAATTCATGAGGAGCCGTGACGTTCTTCCATTTCCATCAATGAATGGATGGATGTAAACTAGTTTGTAGTGGGCGATGGCAGCATAATGAATGGGATGCAAGGACAATGCTTCTTCTGAGTTAAGCCATTCGATCAGTTGTCGCATTTGTTCGTGAATTTCTTCTGGTCTAGGCGGAACATGATTTCCTACGAATACTTGTGTTTTTCTAAACTTTCCAGCTTCGGAAGGATCCACAAATCCCATGACATGCTGATGAATCATTAAAATATCATCCATTGTAATTGAACCTATTCTATTGACTAGAGTTGAGTTTATAAATCTCATTGCAGCATCTAAAATTCAAAAGAGTATTATTATTTTACACTTAAAAATATACCACGTTAATAACACAGGATTCAATTTTTAGTTCACTAGATTTCACTTCGATGAAGAACTTCACCTACTTTGTATATCTCCTTACACGAGGACCACCACAAACATTTACAGGACTGGACACTGATGCTGACGTTTTCTGACGAACTAGCAATTTTACAGAAGGTATGATTAGCTAGTCCGATCAAGGTCAACTTCCTCCTCGTTGCGGCACACTTGCCGTATTCCGTGTCGTGGGCAATCCATATATTTTGGTTTTTACAATCAGGGCAAAAATTTCGCTTAAACTTTGACTCCAAGTGGCCATGGTAAAAGAATTCCTTGGGACCGCCTGTGCAATTTTCGCCTGGAACAAAGAAAATTAATATCAGTTTTTTACTAAAATTGAGACAACTCCAAGAATTGTGTACTCCCTTGTTGGTATTTTTCAGTTTCAAAATATTTATCCTACCAAAGAGAAATGCTTATTGCTAAGCTTTGGCTTAGGAATAGTCTTACCTACTATAAAGATTATACACAAGCTTACCAACTACACTGGTTTTGTATGATATGTAATCGTGTGGTTTTGACCTCTGCCTATGTGATCAATCTTTTGAGACGTCCCACAGTCCATACTTCAGTTATACTAATACACAACAAATAAGGGTACATAGGGTGAATAAAGAGAAGAATTATTTAATAGAGATTGGGATTATTACGTATAATGTAAAAAAGGCGGTGTGCCACCAATATGTAATCTCTCATTAAAGTTCATTCCACAAAGTGCCAGAGGTCGTGATGGATAAGCGCGGTGACAATTTTTATAACTGGCGTTTATTTGGAATTGTTATAGGATAAGGTATACATTAAAGTGAAGTGGTCTAGGGAGAGAGCAACAGTTAAAGCAGGGAGCCTAGCTCTGGAGAGTCGTTAGCTAGAGGAACCATATAATGTTAGGGAGATGTTGGTGTTGGTATTCGTTGCGATTCGAAAAGCGGCGTACATGAGGGGGGCGAGAGTGTTTGGAAGCGCGCGTGGGATCACTGATTAGGATTGCAAAGCGAAAAGACTAGCAATTGCTAGAAGTATGCATTATAGATCAGCTACGGAAAGCAATCAATAAGGAGCCACGTAATGGCTATATATATACAACACGAGTGGCGCCTCACAGAGTGAACCCTATAGAGGAGAGGCGTATCCCCAGAGACGATACTTTGATGTTATGGTACGGGATAGGGAGGAGGACAAGGACCCTACGAATTTGGCGGAGGGTATTAATGAAGGGGGAAGACACTAATCCTTTTTCAGGGTTTTAGCGGAAAACACTGGTGAACGTCAAAGCCGTTGCAAGATGACTCTAGAAACCAGAGAACGATCTTTACGTCTTTCACTATTTAAATTTTGTCTCTGTTATAAATTGGTCCGACATTTTTTTTCTATATGAAACACAGTCGCCTTGGAGAATTCACCTTACCGATGTTCTTTATTTCAAACTTTGAAAAGAATGTAGTATTCGCTGCTGTAGCTTGACTGAGAAAGTAGTTCTACTGTTTAAACACCCAATTATGAGCACGGTGCTATATAAGTGGTAGTGGTACAAGTAAATTACTAGGTATATAATGTAGAAATGGCAAGTCCTCAGCTTGACCCCACACTATATTGATATAAGTTGTGAAGGGGGGATGGAACGGGGAGAGAGGCTGAGAGTATGCTGGGGTAATACGTGTTAAAGTACTCTGTGATATTATGGTGGGGCATACAGTACTCAGCCTGGAAGGCGGATACGTCGGGTGCTAGTGCGCGCTACGCGCACGCGTGCGCGCGGTGTGGCGTAGGCTGCTAAGTCAAGGAGGTGATCGTAGGTGAATGTGGTTACCAGGGTACGATGAGTCTGGTCGTGTTCTAACCGATATCTATAGGATACCGTCGGGGGTTTATTTAAAGGAGGGAGCAACGAGACACAGAGAGAGGTAGGCGAAACATCAAGATACCAAGAGGATAAGAACCCGCCTGCATCCTGTACATTACCGGGTGATGACAGTGAACGCGAGAGGCGGAAGCTGCCAATGTAGACGCGGTGTCACAAAGTAGCTGTTAGAGCGGATATACCTGTAAATTATCTATAGGATATCGGGGTTGTTAGTCCGACGGGACGACTATAACAGAAACGACAACAGACTTTGTAACGCGAAGCGGACAGATCTCGTGTAAAAAGGTTGTACAAACGACAGGTTTGTAAAGGCCACAGGTTTGTACAGCGTTCACTTTTAGTACATTAAATACAAAGGATGGGGCCACTTCATAGCTTGCAATGGCAGGGGACGTAGGGCAACTGGTAGGGGTAGCTGTAACGCGATATGGAGAGTAGGGACCATAGTACCTTTTGGTTACAGTTTTACAGTAGTTTAAACTTCACTTCAACCACAGGCTTGCAGAAATATTGCAAAAAGCAGAAATGAACATTTGCACTTAACCAGAAATGTATCAATGTATCTGAGACTTCCCCGATAACAATCCCACGTAAAGTCAATATATAATATACGAAAAAGCCTAACCCTTCTATATAGAGGTGGGATGAGTGGGATCCCTCTATACTTATCAAGTTTGTATTTTTTATACATGCATCAGCTCAAATCAGCTTCAATGGAATAGTAAACAACATTTCCATCCAATGCAAAACCTTTCGAATGCCTTTGCTACACGTGTGTTATCCTATCTGCCTTTGGCATCCGCTAAAATACGATTCTCTGAAACGTGCTTCTGCTCTCCTGCTTTTCCAGATAGAAAAGTTTTGGGTTGGATTGTTATGATCTTGTACTGTTGTACTAGCTTGTTTTTGCTTTGAGAAAGACCAATTAAGATTGAGTTAGGTTATCCATTGTTTTGCTGAAACGTGGAACGTGTAGGTAAATTTTGCTCTTATTTAATCAAAACTTTAATATATATCATTTAGGTAATGTTGTTTTATCTATTGATTAGTTATTAACCTTTTTTGTCTATTCTATTGCTGTTTCAGTACTGTCAGTTGGTTTAGATAAATCGTGGTTAACTCAGTCCTGTTGTTGCACTCTGGTTCTCTGGTCTGGCCACTATTAAATTAACCTGATCAGATGTCACTCTTCGTTGTTAACAGGTAAACTATTTGTGTGACGCGACAATATGAATTATTTGTGTGTTAAATTCAAGTTGATGTTATTTATAGCAATAAAATATAAGAGCATATCGTAAGAATATTTTGAAACAAAAATTGTATAATATTCTAGATATATTGGCGAAACTGAAGAAGGGGTTCCAGTGACCAATCATGAAGAATTTTTAGACGGATTAGCCCAAGACCAGCATTTAGAAAAGGCCAGGTTGAAAAAATTACTACGGAAAGCTAAGAAAAGGAAGAAGGAAATCGTAGCTGCTTCCGAAACTGCCCAAGAAAATCTACATGTACCCGATGAAACGGAAATTGAAAATGTTTTCAAAGTTAGCGAAGAGATTGTTGATTCGGAGAAGACAAAGGCTAAAAAGAGAAAGAAAGAGAAAAATTTAAGTGAACTTGCGAAAGATGTACTTACTGTCACTGAAACTTCAAATCCTCCGCAGTCCGACAAGAAAAAGAAAAAGCGAACCAAAAAGAAGAAATTAAAAATTAATGAAAATTCCATGGGTGTTAACGTTGGTGGATTTACAATCATTGGGGATGTTAACCAGTTTCGCCTTCAACATGTAATTCATTTGATAACTATTATGAACAAAACTTTTGATTTATTTAATTAGAAACATTATTATATTACACATCTGAAAATATTAATTGTTAGGCTAAAAGAGTTTTACCGGATTGGTTAGCTAATCCATCAGTAATATCTTGTGATTTAAACAACGACAAAGTTTCAACTGCCTCTCTTGGACTTGACCCGAAACTTGTTAAAATACTGGATCACAATATTGTGCCATATTTTTTTCCAGGTGAGTCAGTGATACCAAAATGTTTTTCTAACCATTATCTCTGTTAAATTTAATTTTTGCAATTTTATTTTAATAGTTCAGCAGCAAGTTATTCCTTGGCTCCTTGAAGTCAACAGTCCAAAACTACTTCGGCCTTCTGATTTATGCGTTTCAGCTCCTACAGGAAGTGGAAAAACTCTAGCTTACGTTTTGCCCATAGTTCAGATATTAAGTAAGAGTATATATTCTTGCGTAAGAGCCATCATTGTCTTACCTACGGAAGTTCTTGCCACGCAAGTCTTTTCAGTTTTTAAAACGTACACACAGGGCACAGAACTGAAAATATTTCTCATGTCTAAGAGGCGTACATTATCTGCTGAAACAGAAGCAATGACCAAAAAAGGTAATTAGTAATCTTGTCTATGTACTTGTTACACCATATATGTCAGGTTTTTTATATACTTAAATTACAATATGCTTTTATACTTTTTTAGGAATAAATGGACAATCCAGAACTCCATTTGATATCATAATCGCAACACCTGGAAGACTGGTGGATCATATAGGACAGACTGAATCATTTAATATTTCTCAATTAAAATTTCTTGTAGTTGATGAAGCAGACCGAACTTTAGATGATCAAGAAGGAGATTGGCTTCAAAGATTAGAAATGAAATTTTGGTCATATCATCCAACAGGTTAATTTAGAATAAAATAACTGGTCCATTTCTAAAGAACAAAAATAGCTTAAAAATATTTGTTTCCTATTTGCCAGGAATGCCACAACCGTGGAAAACTCTTCCTTTGACACCAAAATGGATAAATGTTCATTTGAAAGCTTTTCAGAAACTACTGTTTTCTGCAACCCTCTCTCAAAATCCGGAAACTTTAGAAAGTTTGCATCTGTTTCAGCCTAAATTGTTTACCTCTATCGTTGAAAGGAAAAGTAAAACAGATGAAAATAATAAAGAAATTCAAGATGATGGTTCCGAAACAATTAATTTTGATCTTAAAAGCGACAGTTTCGTAGGAAAATTTACAACTCCTACTGAACTTAAAGAATCGTTCGTGTTATGTCAAAAGGAAACTAAACCCTTAGTTCTCACTCATTTAATAGAACAACATAAATGGAAAAGAGTTTTATGTTTTGCAAACACACGACAAAGTACGCACAGACTCTGTCTTTTGCTTCAAAACATGGGGCACCTAAAAGTTAAAGAGATATCTTCCAAATGGAGTCCACAGACAAGAGATCTCATTCTAAAAAAGTTTAATGAAGGCTTGATTGATGTGTAAGTGTTCTGATTTTTTAAAGTTTTTTAATTACTAAAAGAGTACGAATGGCATGATCGTGATTATGTTTTTGATTACAGATTAGTAACTTCGGATCAAATGGCTAGAGGAATTGATATTCCCATGGTCGACTACGTAATCTCTTATGATTTACCGGGTTATACCAAAACGTATGTGCACCGAATAGGAAGAACTGCTCGAGCAGGTCGTGAAGGCAATGCAGTGTGTCTCGTTGTAAAAGAACAAATAGGAATATTCAGGAAAACTATGAAAAATGCTGGAAAAGACAACATCGTTAGGCTTCCTGTAAAAAACGCTGATTTACGTGTATTGGAACCTAGTTTTAAAGAGGCTTTAGCAAAGTTGAAGACACAGATTGAGGTAAGATACTAATTGATAAATTTGAATTTCTTATTGGGTGATTTCTATATGCAAATACTAAACTTATTACTTTTTCTCATCTGTCCTCAGGAGGAAACTGAAAGTGGCGGAAAAAATAGAAAGAAACTTAAGCAAGGCAAGGAAGTTGTAGAAGAAACAAAAACTATGAAGAAGAAAAAAGTGAAATCACAGTAGTTTTTTATTGACTTTACCATTTTGTATTGTTTCACGCAAATAAGAGTCGTATTAACTGGAATAAATTATATTGGAATCATTCCCATAAGAATCCACCTTCTAAATGCGGATAATTTAGTAAAGTAGTTTAAATTGTACGATGTATTTTTAACTGAATCTATTTCCGGTCTATAATGACTTACAACTCCTAAAAGAACTGGGCTGTCCGCCTTTAAGCCGACTAAAGGACCTCCAGAGTCACCCTAAACGTTAAAATAGTACTGGAATGTAGGAATTTACATACAGAACCCAAAGTGCAATAAAAATATAGAATTTTATAATATGTAGTGTTTAGTTTAGTAACTAACATATCCAGCTTGAATAATATCATCCTTCCCACGTGTACAAATGCCTCTGTGCATGATTCCATTGTACTTGTGAGAAAGTTTTCTCCAAGGACTAAAGGATAAGTATTCAGTTTGGCTTTCGGTGCACTCTTCTTCTGAAAGAATTCGAATTTCTGTTGTGCTTTGAAGAATATGTGGAAATGTATAGTTGCCATCCACACCTAGGGAACCCCATCCAGTCAATAATGGTTTCAGCTCAGCTAATTTCAAATCTGTAGCATTACGAATTCAATAAAGAATGCTCTTAAGAATATCCGAAATCCTTCAAGAATACATACACCGAAAAATTGACATTAGATACATATTAGTTCCTTTAATTGTTCATGTGCACCTTGTTGAGCTATAGGTATAGGTTGAACACCTTCGTTAAATGTAATTCTGTCTGTCAAACGAACCAATGCCAAATCGTTGACAATATCCGCAGATAAGTAGTTAAAATGCAAAATAATTGAAGAAATTGTGTAGGTTTTTGTGAAAGCAACTTCATCTGTTTTGCAAAGGTCGTGTTCTCCTACCACAACTTTCAGTTGACTCACGGCCATTACCGGATGAGGATTCTTAGACCTACCAAATGCATTCACAGTAAACTACGTCTAACTTTGACTTAGAGGTTAATATACATAAACCTACAGCTACTATACAGATATTATTTTTCTTACGGACTTAGAAAGCAATGATTAGCGGTTACAATAGTGTTGTCATCTATGATAGAACCCCCACAGATATGCATACTAATATTTTTTGTTTCTCCGCACAATTCAGATTCGACTTCCGCTACAGATTGAATTGACACTTGCCAAGGGACTTGATTCGGTACTGCATTTTCCCCTCCAAGTATAAAAGGTGTGGCCAAACTGAATCAAACAATGAGATTAGCAACTTTTCACATCCTAACATTTTATGAGCACAAAACAAATGGCTTACACGTGATCAGAATCTTCTGCGTTGTAGTAGTCATCGTTTGTGTCCCCTTCAGTTCCAATTGTAAACGGTGGTGGTATGGGGAAAGGGGGAGGTAACGGGAATGGAGGTCCACCAAGAGTTGCAGAATTACGCTTTGATGAAGGGTTTCGAGTATTTGTGATGAGATTGGACACAAATTGATCTAGAAAGTGGAACAAATGTACATAACTAAAGTAAAGCTGACGATACGTACATATGTCACCGGCACTGAGATCACATTGGCAACGAGCGCTCGATGACCGGCTTTGACAAAACTTGTCGAAATGACCGGGCATCGAGACCACGGCCATGCCAGGCATCGAAAGCGCACATAAAACACGGTTGAATTTCATAACATGAGACCCATTAGGCCGTAGACAGGCATCAACACATTTAAATGTCCAGATAATTTAAATACATTTACATATAATTGTATATGTCTGTCTGAAGAGCATACAAAGCCCCTATGTCTACACAATCTTACGGTTTCTTCTGCATTCGTCAAATGCAGCCCATTGCATAAGCATTGCATGAGTTACAAAAGCCAAGCCAAGATATTTCGACAAGATTACTTAATTGTGGACAATTCGACCCGTCTTAGATCTTCGTTGCCTTTACCCTGTCTTAGATCGACGTTGCCTTTACCCTGTCTTAGATCGACGTTGCCTTTACCCTGTCTTAGATCGACGTTGCCTTTACCCTGTCTTAGATCGACGTTGCCTTTACCCTGTCTTAGATCGACGTTGCCTTTACCCTGTCTTAGATCGACGTTGCCTTTACCCTGTCTTAGATCGACGTTGCCTTTACCCTGTCTTAGATCGACGTTGCCTTTACCCTGTCTTAGATCGACGTTGCCTTTACCCTGTCTTAGATCGACGTTGCCTTTACCCTGTCTTAGATCGACGTTGCCTTTACCCTGTCTTAGATCGACGTTGCCTTTACCCTGTCTTAGATCGACGTTGCCTTTACCCTGTCTTAGATCGAGATGTGAGCTCAGTGCCGGTGACACATATACTAATAAGTAATTAAAAAAATTACCCATTTTTTCAATTTCTTCTTCATAAATCTCTGTAAGTCGTAAATTCCATCTATAGCGGCTACTTGACATGACAAAAACAATGGACAGTGATCTTTGTCCAGGTTCTCGCTCCACCAAAACTAATTAGATAACGAGGCAATTAATATTTATTATTCATAACATGGCATGTTATATGGGTGTTATATTGGTAAAAATTATTATTACTAGCGTAATCTGTAAGGTTCCCGCATCTTGGGTCGGGCATGAAATCTGAAAATCCTTTTATGAACATCATATCAGAATCACAAGCTGAATGCGGAGATTCGAATAAAGAATTGGCTTCACTTGGAATACTGTCCATGGAAATATCCAAAAAGTCTATCCTATTTTTGAGATTACACATCAAAATAGCACCAGTGGACAATATCGAGAAATTATTAGGAGTTGGAAATCGAATTGAAATACCTAATTCCTACTGTAGAAAAACTTAATTCAAGATTATAAGCGCAAACTAAACTTCCAGAAGAGAACTGTGGATAAATTGGAGATTTGAAATTCGACACTTTTGTTCCTCTAATTGTCATCCCACAAGTTCCCCAAACTCTGTTTATATCTAACATAATTTTCAATTAAACATGAATACAGATACATACTCTTTCGTGATTAATAAGAATTAACATAATAAAATCTTACAATCGCAGCAGGCCTTTTCATTTGTGCAGTAACCAATTATTCTTCCTCCATTACTTTTACATTCCTTTGGAGGAATACAAGGTCCAGGGCAATGATTTAAAGCTATAGTCTCATGTATCCAGTATAACATTACCGTTATTCCTAATTTCAGCTGCATTGTTACGATTTAGTAAGCTACTTGAGACAGTTGCACTTCTTTCTTATCTTCTTCATCGTGTACATCAAAATCAAAACGTAGGCAGGCTAAAACTCAAACTCATTACGTAATTTTAATTTTATAAGTTTTTACAATATTTTTACACTATCTATAAGTTCATTGATGGTTTCACAATATTCACTTTCGTTTTGGTAACTCAATTGAAGAAATTAAAATCAGTGTGCCAGTACCATTTTAAAAATCCAAGTAATCTCAGCATCTGTAAAAGCGTTAGAAGTTCAACTCCATAGAAAATGGCATTCAATGCTAAAAACAGTGACAAATGTGTTTCGCAGTTGACATTTACAGTTATATTATATTCAATACTTGTTACTTAAATATTACCTACCTTGCAAATGCATAAAAATATGCTTTTAAACTGAATAACCTCCAGTTTCAAACTAAACAGTTATACTAAGGATTTCATGGAACAATGTCCCCTACACAAAAGAACCTGTATGCTAAACCACCGGAAGGAAGGGCAATTACGGACATCTGTATCAAGTATGAAGAGTACCAAAAAGACACTTTTACTAAAAGCCAATGCCACTACTGCAAAGCACGACTTAAAACAATGGTCACGCAACGACTACATAGTTTACGATTCTGGTTTTCATTGCACACAGTTACAGAGTTAAATAAATAAAACGTAAAGCCAAAAGTGTACTATCTGAAAATGCCTTTGTTTATGAAAATACACTATATTCCTCAAAAACCTTTGCTTATATATTTGAGTGGATAAAAGAAAATATTGCATATGCGTTTTTCATGAAAACTGGAAGTTCTTGCTTTACAAACGGGATTTGTAGTTTTGTTAACTAGGAGTTCGTTCATTTGATGACCTTAATGCTGATACTAAAACAATGAGCTCTATGCTAAATATTGTAAATGAATGTAAATGTGTGTATGGATTTTGGACGTATCATTTAGTAGAGCAAAAATAAAGCATTTATTATTGGTGTAACATAAAAATACCAATTGTTACAATGCAATGTACACATCACTAGACTCTGAGTCAACTAATATAATCGTTTACTGAATGTTTCCATCTCTTGCATTATAAACAGTACTCTGAGAATATTTTGTACCATACATTTGATCTTAATTATAATATTCATTTTTGCTTTTAATTATCCACTCCATTTACTTTCATCCATCCTGTGGATAAACAACACCAACTTGCTTCCTTATTGATTCCATGATTTCCGCGATAATTAGAGACTCTTCCAAAGTCATCAAAGGGCTTTCAAGAAGTCCAGCCAGCATACAGCGACGAACTTCCTGGGCTTGATAACACAATCCAACGCTATTTGCGTAGTTGAATGTTTTGTCTGTTGCTGGCAGCTCGAACTGTTGAATTCCATTTGTAGTCGGTGTAATTAATTCAGTGGGGCACCAAAACCGCATTGGGACCTACATTTTAAAAAAATCAGGAAGTGAACTTCAAAGAGTTACACACAGTATCATATCAACTAATTAAAAGACTATCTTAATTGCTAGTAACATAATATGGTACCAGATTTTCATTTTAAACAATTTGAAAAGGTTGTAAATTTTACTGTATATATTATGCTAATGCTATACTCAGATCAGACTCTGCATATTAATAATATTACTTTGATTGAGCCCATTGTTCCACAAGCGTAAGCTTCGCTTTCCATTTTGACTTTCCCTTGAATTACTATTGTTGCGGTTCGACCTCCGGGGTAGATCAAGGTCGCACTTGCTGAATCATCAATTCCATCTTCATTTAAGTGTCCAGCTGCTACTATCTTTTCAGGTCTTACTCCACCAAAAATAAATGACGCAAATTGAGCACAATATACTCCTATATCTAGTGTTGCTCCACCCCCTAATTCCTTTAACCTAATTCATAAAAAGAAAAAAATCTCATCTTTCAAATTCAAAAATGTTATTTATAATAAACTTTCGTTTAGTTACCGACAACGGTCCTTATGGGTTAGAATTGTTCCAAAATTAATTGACAATTGAAGAACATCTCCAATTGCTTCATTTGCCAAATCTTCCCTGATTTTTTGATACGCTGGGAAGAACCTGCTCCAAATAGCCTGAATGAAAAGAATAATTGCTGTCAAACACCTAATTTCAACATGATTACATATAACTTGTAAATTTTATGAGTAATTTTTTATACCTCCATAAGGAAGACTTTCTTCTCCCGAGCAAATTCAATTAATTCTTTTGCCTGCTTCACATTGATGCAAAGGGGTTTCTCAACGAGAACATTTTTTCCGTTTTCAATTGCTAATTTAGCCAAGCCAAAATGTTGAGGGTTGATTGCTCCAACGTATATTACCTGGACATCAGGATCTTTTGCCAATAATTCGTAGGAATCATACGCTTTTTCAATCGAATGGCTTTTGGCGAATTCCTTTGCTGCATCTAAATTTCTTGCAGCACATGCAACAACTTTGTGCTCACTTATTGGTAAAGATGCTAAAGAAGAAACAAAATCATGGCTTATTTTACCACAGCTAAAAATTCCCCATGTAGTTGCCATTTCAAAGTTGCTTTCAATTTAAGGGAAAACAAGTCCAAGGGTAAAACGGATAGAGTAAATTGAAATGACGAATTCGGTGGTGTGATTGTGATTTTGCTTTCCAGATTCCAGCTTGAATTTTTATTCTTTAGCACGTGCACCGCATGTACGCAAGAAGAAAACCCATGTGTTCACAAACTTGATTTCCCTGAAGGATGAAGAGATAGATTGACTATTGGAAGTATACTATTGGATGTAATGCATTTGCATATGGACTAGCCTGCTCTGTATGAGAAGAGAACAATAATTTGTAAAACTCAAACTAAAAATGCTTAAAGCTTGGTATGCTTATAATATTATTATGCTATCATGTATGGATATACCAGATTTTAGGATATTTGTGAACCAAATATGGCATTCTCGTTTCAGAAAGCAAAATTCCTTAGAGATAAGCATTATTGGTTCACTGCTTCCTGGCAAAAGGTCATACCTAAAGAGATCTTAGAGATTTAAAGCAGGCATAGCACCGGGACCAAATGGTTTCCTACCAAACTGAAAAAATACCTTTCCAAGTAGTTTCAGTTTGGTATGGGTTCTGCATGTCTGGAGAAAGTTGGAAAACTTTCATTTTAGTGAATTAAGATTTTTAAATGGTCATGTTTTATTTTGCAATGCTTACGGACTATTGATAATCAGCCATACATCTGCTAATGTCAATTCGATGGGTAATTTCATCAGTTTTTCAGTGCATATTTTACATTTTCTGTAGACAACTCCGGCTGCGAGAAACTAGTGTCAAAAACTTCTGGTTAACTTCGTACAGCACTTTAAGCGGTCATTTCAAAATTGTGTGATTACTGTAGGAGTGTCAGAAAGTCAGAAGTTTTAAAGTTACTGTATCAAACGAATTATATTTAATCATTGTTTACCAAAACAATTACCTGGTAAGTTAATGTTCATTAAATAAATTTATGAGAACTGTAATAAGAACTGTAGGACCTGAATCTTAATTTGATTTTAGCGAAGGCAGAAATAGAATCTTGTGACTTCAATACAAAGAGTTCAATTTGAAATGGTTATGTATTTGGGGTTGAGTATTGAAATTCCAGGATTCCAAATGTGATCATTACTGAAATCGAGCATGTATTCTATCCTTTTGTCTTTATCATTAAAATCATTTTTGCATAATTGTATGTTTATAGCTCTGCCTCTTTGCTGCAAACAAGATTACAAATTACAAGGAACGGGATTAAATTGAATTGGAGACTAAAAGATCAAAAGGTGAACTGCGGAATTAGGCAACCACAAAGAAAATTAGAACATCCTGGAGAATCAATATCTGCCATCCACGAGTGTCAACAAGCTCTGATAATATCGGTTTCTTTGTAAGCAATTTTTTATCTATTTTTGTCGAGTTTAAAAAAATGAAAGTAACAAGAATCCTTAATAACAACGTATTTTAATTCTTGTATATAATAGGAATTCCAAAATACGAGGAAGATTGCATTTATTTGTCCTTGCTACCAACCAACTAAACTGAAAGGAAAGGAGTTCAAAAATGGAACTAAAAGACATCTTTTATAACAAGGCCGATTTTGTCGAAACGGCATCTGGAAATAAAGTTAGTAGAAATACGGTATTGTGCGGTTCTCAAAATATTGTGATCAACGGAAAATCTATTGTTCGAGATGGTGTGATAATTCGTGGTGACTTAGCAAGTGTCCGAATAGGAAGACAATGTATTATTGACAGAAGTGTTGTCGTTAGACCTCCATTCAAGAAGTTCAGTAAAGGAGTTGCCTTTTTCCCATTACACATAGGGGACAACGTTTACATCGGTGAAGGATCTGTCGTTAATGCAGCCGTTATTGGATCGTACGTATATATCGGGAAAAACTGTATCATCGGGAGAAGATGTGTTCTCAAAGATTGTTGCATGGTTTCAGATGGCACAGTTCTTGCTCCAGAAACTGTCGTACCATCGTTTGCAATTTACCGAGGTTCACCTGCACTTCATGCTGACGAACAGCCAGACTGCGCCCAGGATTTAATGATAGAGTATACCAAGAGCTATTACCAACATTTCCTACCAAATACAGCGCCCCCATCAATGTCCTTATTTAATCCAAGTCCTGTGAAAGCAATTGCTTAATACTTTCAAGTGTAATTAACTATTAATTACTAAGCGTTTTATACTGCATTCTACTAAATTACTCTTAGGTGAAATGTTTAAGGTTATTCAATTTTCTTTGTTTGTAAAGCATAAAAGAATTATGATAAAATGAATAAATTATGATATCAATTGTGTATAACTTTTGTATAGCTTTTATGAAAGTTCCACAAATCTATAGATGGTAAGGCATGGATATAAAAAATATTTTATGCAATTTGCATGACTTCATTTTGCACCCTTTTGGAACGAGGTCTACGTTTGAGGAAACATGGAAACAAAATGGAAGGACAATAATAATTTTAACAAATAACAATATTGAAAAATGTTCATTTTCGAGGCAGCATATTGTCAACTTTATAAAACTTTAGGATGCTGTGTTTGCATGAAGTGTATTTTTCAAGGAAATTAAAAATTAATCTGCATTGAAAGAAATATTCAACAAAAGTGTTATTACAGGTTGCTTTATTTATGTCATCATCGATTAACAATTAGCTGAGAAATATTATAACTATTCGATATATACTTTGCCAAAAATGGCTCCGACTCCTGTTTTGCAAAATACTGATGAAAGTTCTAGGATGAATAATTTAGGATCCTCATCCAGCCCAAAGTCACCTCCAAGTGTTCCTAAACCACGCAACAGGTTTACTCTTCCGAGTTCAACAAAGATTAGTAACATTCCGTCATCTGAGTTTAAATATATGGAAGATGAAGAAGAACAAGCAAGAAAAAAGGTTGAAGACGATTTGTCGAAAGGGATTGTCACTCGAAGGAGATATTCTTTGGACGATCCTCCTACAAATTATGAGTCGCCCTTGGGAACTCTGGCAAAAAACTCTTCGGTTCACGGATCTTTAGAAAACATTTATCGACCTAAAAACCATCGCCTTGGGTTTGCTCAAAGCTCACAATCTAAGAAAACGGGAAAGTCTCGGACAGCTACCAATTACAGTGAACTGAGAGCAGCCAAAGCAAAAGCAAGTCCTTACATGGGAAGGGGTGACAACACAAGGACAAATGAAACCGATTCCTGGAAAGCAGATTCTCCATCACCTTCGGATTTAAATCTCAGCAATGAAACTTTACTGAAGGCTTTGGATTGTGAGAGAAAGAAGGTTTTATTGAGGAAAGTTGTTTGCGCATTTTTAGCAGCAGGACTACAGCGGCGAAAAAGACTGATTGCTGAAATGGACAACCATATTTCTGTCAAAACTCAAGAATGCGCTGCCCGTCTCATTCTACATCATTTACTGCTTAATTCATGGAGACATATACAATCAGATGTAGACAAACTTGTTGAAGAAAATACTCAATTGAATAAATCTGTACGCTTCAATATTATTGAACTTCTCAATTTAATGTTAAGAAGTACGGTTCTGACAATTTATTTAATGTATTTCCAGAGTGAAAATTTGTCTTTGCAACTGAGAGTAGTTCGCCACCTTCAGAATGCAGACAAGGAAAAAATGCTGGATAAAACTCAAGAAATAAATTCATTGAAAGATGAAATTCTTAAAATGAACAAGGAAAAAGCTAAATATGCTGCTGTAAGTCTATGCAGTCGAAATATATTTCAGTTGAATTAGTAATCCTTACATTATTACGTAAATAAAAAACAATTATTCTTTTGTAACCTAAATGTAATTGTGGAAACTTAAAAATAGGAAACTGAGAAAATAGAAGGTGAATTAAATGAACTTCAGTATAAGGTGGAGTTACTTAATGAAGAAAAATATGACATACAAAGAAGAATGAAATCTATAGCTGAAAAGAATGCAATTCTGACTCAGAATTTGGAATTAGAAAAGAAACGCAGCGACCAATTGGAAGGAGATAATTTTGATTTAAAGCGTCAGGTGTGTCACTAAATTGCTAACATGCATGAACGGCAAATCGGTAGTATTCTTTCAAGCATTTCTACCTCTTTCACTTAGTTGCTTTCTCTAACTTTCTCCAGTGCTTTAACCACTTCTTACATTTTATGTTTTCTTTTCACATTTCTTTATTTCAAATGGTTTTCTGTGAGTTTCCCTTGCATTTCACATCTTTCCCCACCTTGTTATTAATTTTAATTAATCTTCATTACTTTTACTGTGGTGTGGAGAACATTTTTAAAACTTGCACCCATTATTGAGATATCTTTTAATTTTTGTTGAACAATATTCAATTGCTAATTTTAGGCCAATGACTTACGAAAACAAGCTCGGGAATTAACAGCGCAAAGTACCCAGTGGCAGGAACGAGCTAGAGCGTTTGAGTCAGAGGTATGGGAACTTAAAATGCATTTGGAAACCAGGGATAAGAGTATTGCACAACTACAGTCTTCATGCAATGTCCTTCAAAACCAAAACAAAGAAATGAATAGGTTAGTGTAGCACAGCCCTTTTTCTACATGATGACAGTATCAAATTTCATTTAATCATAATTCTCAGTGTAACTTTTGCTATGTAGTGAAAAATGTCATTTGGAAAGCAAACTTCTGAAAACCAAAGAAAAGCTTGAACAAACTGTAACTGAAAAAGTAAACATCGAAGGTGAAATAAAGGAGCTGGGATTCGAGTTGGATGGCAAAACAAAAATTGTTTCTAATCTGGAAAATGAATTGGAAGCAAAAAAGTACTTTTACCATTTTGCGAACTTTTTATTGGCATGTAAAACACTTTGTTGATGTAATAATTTATGAAAAACTCATATCTTTAGGAAGGAACACACTGTCATTCTGAAAGAGCTCTACAAGTTTAAACTTCAAAATGTACGAAGACGACGTGCATGGGGCAATGCTTTGTATTACGTTTTCAGTCCCATGTATGCATTTCGAGAACTTTGCAGATAGGTATTCGTGATTTCTTACAGTGGGTACCATTTATTCGAACGTGCACTATAAAAGTTTTTTCTGAGCTGAATTTAAACTTTATGCTGAAAGTGTTGTTAATGTAATACATAGTGCTATTTCTAAGTAGATAAGTCAGCTATACAATTGATAAATATTCTGATGAAATGAATAATCGTAAGAAGAATAAAAAACTATATTTTGATAAACGAAGTGCATTTTAACATTTTTTACCACTCATTTTGAAAAAAGATGCATGTTCTGAATATTTTTCTTTGTCACAGCGCTATTACACTGCGATCCACTGCGATATTCCCTTCTTCGACTTATCAGTTGGCTTGGACTTGCACTTGTGATGATTTCCATTTCGTCCCACAAGTCCCGTCAGGGGAGAAAGGGTAGTTGGGGTAACGTTAACCTTTCCGCCCCGTAAGTATTGAAGTAAAGTCTCATAGTAGGTTCCAGGAGAGGAAGTCAGTATCGCACTTAACAGATATTAAGTCAAAAATATGTCTTATTTTAAGTTTGGACCAATTCACAACCCTTGCTTAACATTTTCGTCTTAGTTTTCGTAAAGATAAGTTTGGCGGTGAATTGGTTTAAGACCAAATAAGGACTTAAATGCTGCTTACGGCACTTAAGCCAAAATTCCAATTCACTAAATACTAAGCTACTTAAAAGTCGTAAAATTTAAGTCAAATTTTAAGGCAAGGCGGAGCTAGTTTAACATTGGCTTAAATAAGTAATAAAGCGGGAATGGAATAATTTGCATAAAATTGTGATGGTTTTCACGACTTTACCAAAAGAAACGACAATAATAAATATTGTGGCTTTACTTCGTACGTATTGCTCTTATAAAAGACTGCCGTGAAAACCCCATTTATTTGTGGCAACTCCGGTAAATTGGTCGAAGAGGAAGAAATGGCTGTTCCCCTGTACGTTTTACGAAATGAACGAAACAGAGTTTATAAACAACGAAAAGGTTTAGAACAGTTAAGCCACAGTGAAATTCGAAAAACATTCGGCATGGAGTACATGGGAGCTCGGGAGTTGACTAATATGTACGAACCATTCCTCGATGGAGTCAGATCAACTTGCATACCAATAGAGACTAAAGTAATGGCATTTATTTCTTATCTTCGTTCCGGCAGTTTTCAATGGACATTGGGAAATATGACTGGAACTTCTCAAACAAGCGTATCCAGAATTATTGATCACGCAACGGACGTAACAGTAAATCGTTTAGCAAAAACAATGATCAAACTTCCCGAGTCAGATGATAAAAAGCAGGAAAACATGAGGGGTTTTTACAACATGGCAGGGTTTCCAAACGTCATAGGCGTTTTGGATGGAACTCATGTAGGAATGATAGCCCCGCATAATGACGAACCTATATTTGTAAACAGAAAAAATTATCACTCCATAAACTGTCAAATCATTTCAGTTCACAACTGCAAATTTCTTGACATAAAGGCAAAGTTTCCAGGATCGACTCATGACGCTTTCGTTTGGAGTCAACGCAGTGCAAAAAGACGACTGGAATCGGGACAATTAGGAGAAGGAGTCATCATAGGTGTGCATTAATAAGTAAAATGTTTTGCATTTTTTGCACTAAAATTTTGATGCACATTTGGCAATTTATATTCCTTAGCTGATTCTGGATATCCGACTACTCAACCCAGGCTTATGATACCGTTTTCTAATCCAAATAGTAGGGAGCAGCGACAATACAACCAAAAACTCAAAACGACAAGATCGTCAGTTGAACGAACTATTGGATTATGGAAATCAAGATTTCGGTCTATGTGCAGGTAATTGCATTGCCGGAGCTTCCATTAATTAATTTTAAGGGTTATCTCAGCAAGGCAGTTAACTAAACTTATTTTGTAGGACCGGCGGCCTTTCATGCTACAGCCCTGAAAAGATTTGCAGATTAATAGTAGCTAGTGCAGCACTTCACAATGTTTGCATTCAGAAAGAAATTCCAATGTTACATGAAGATGAAGAGCACATGAACAACTACATTCTGCCCGACCTTCGAGAAGAGTATTAAACATCAGTGAGTCTAAATTCTGTTTCACTTCTTCAAGTAGCAATACCCTTCTAATACAATATTCTTTGTTCTGTTTCATTTCGTGCTACAGTAAACTGTTGAATGTGCAAATCCCGTTTTCTCAATCGAATATCAAAATTTTAGTGCAAGCAAAGTACAATGGAATTGGTCGTGAAAACCCCATTTCGATGTGGCAACTCCGACAATAGAAAATTGCAAGAAAATGAGTTTACAGAAGAAACTGCAAAAGAAATTACAAAAAAGCGAAAAAGAAACCAACTTTACCGATGAAGAAAATAAAACATTGGCTTTGGAGTATAAGAAGTACGAACAAATGCTTTCTGAAAAATTCACCAACAAGGTAACGCATGACAGAAGAACTTCAATATGGAAAGAAATTGCAGAAAGCGTTAACAGTGTTGGCGGTTTTGAAACAAGTGGCAGTGAAATTGCAAAGAAATGCCAAAACTTAAAGTCTCAGAGGAAATGTATTGTAGCGTCTAACAGGCGTTCTCATGAAAAACTGGAGGTGGTCCTCGTGTTCATATTCCTATGACTGCAGCACAAGAAATAATCGCTTCCACATTAACGGAAACAGCAATTGAAGGAGTATCTGGAGGAATAGACGTGTTTGATGATATACAGTCATGTGAGGTTACGTTTACAGATGATGAAGTGCAAGAGGCAATAAAGCAATCTTTAGATTTCGAAAAGGAGTTTACAAGTGGAACAGCAGAAAATTCAATCCGAGAATCAGAACATACTTTCTGTCCAGAATCAGAACAAACTGTCTGTGGAGATTCCGAACGAGAACAGCACGAACCTAGTAGCGTCACCGAGCATACAATTAAAATCGGCCAAAGATTGAATAGATCGGATTTTGCAAAAGCGTGCTATTCAAAAAAAGGTACTCATTTAATTGTTTTTAAACCCACACTTTCAAATGAGGACGGAATTGCCATAGACTTGTCCAGGGTTGTCACGCCTAATTTAATCATTTCTATCCAGGTTTCGTTAAGGTGAGAGAGAACATCGAAAAGGTTTCTACAAATGCACTCATGATGAAGCAAGTTCAGCTAATGGAAGCTCAAGTCAACCTATTCTCTGAGATTGCCGGATTAATGAAAGAAAGAAACTCAATAGAGAAGGAGAAGTTGTTGTTAATGAAAAATTGCAAAGAATGATTATTATTTCATAACTGCATATTTAATTCATGAGATTGTGTTGTATTTACTTAACTTTCTTAAATAAAATATACTGCAATGATACAGTGGACACAGTTGAAATTCCCGCTAAGTGTTTTAAAATTAAGTATACCTAAGCACATGACCCAAGGCTTAGTCAGCTTAGCTTATAATTTAGTGAATTGGTCATTAAGTAATACTTAAGAGGTGGCTTAGCAGTACTTAAATAAAGGTTGATTTAAGCCAACTTTAAGTGAAAGTTAGTGAATTCCTCTCCAGTTTTCCCTGTGTGGAAACCCCAAATTGCCTCACGTGTAGAAAAAAATCCCAATAACGATAGAGGCATATTAACAAATCCTACATACATAAAGCAGTGTGCAAAAAAAGGTTTGCTAAAACCTAAACTAGCTCAACAATTTATTTGGATATTTTACTGATTCTGCAAGCACACATTTTTCAGTAGAAGACATCATGATTAAAAATATTAACTCGAGGTAAAAAATTTATATTTAGAAATTTCCCCGGGGGGTCTTTTGATTTACCTACACCTTTATATTTTAAATGGGGAATGTTTAGATTACTAATTTGCACATTTTAGTCCGATGGGAGCTGAAGAAATTTTCTTGGAAGATGTTCTTAAAGCAGCGGCTAAAAAAGCGTGTGATAATACCTCCAGTTTGAGTTCTTCACAAGAAAACACAATTGCAACTCCTATTTCTCAAGAATATTCTGGAGAAAAGCAGTAAAAATATTTTTGGTTAAGGGAACCGTTCGCGTGGTGCTTTACGAATTGAATACAAATCCTGATTTTTTTGCATTTTTTGTACATTTTCAATACTTATTTGATAACAATGAACGAATACACTAGCATCATTCTTTCAATCAGAGTGCACCAAGCGAGCTGACCTCTTAAGTTTGACAAACTCTTAGATATTATGCGCACATACATTAGGTCATGAAAACTTATGAATATGCTTTTCTTGGAAAAAATTACCACGAGATTTATTTTTGGCCAAGATTCTCACAAAAATCAAGTCCCCGGATGGATGAAAAAGAGTACGACAAACAAACGATGGCCGCTATCGATGCTCTGTTCAATGTGGTGATTTTCCATGATAACTGTGACCTATTTTGTGACAAAGCAGAAGAAACCTGGTTCTGGAATAAATCTGTCTCAGCTGCCAAATTTATGACAGCAAATAGTTGGTTTAAAGAACTTGTTTACTATTTCAGAACTTTTCAGTTTTACCTTCCTGTAATGTTGACTCTGGTCGAAGGAAAGTCAGAAGTAAAGCTGAAAGTCCCTAAAGTTACTAATATGGAAATTCATTTCCCATGGGAGTTATTCAAACAAGAGTGTACCAGTGACAATGAAAATAATGTTTACGAAGGGCCTGACATAACTTCCATTCCTACATCTTCCGAAAAATTGAAAGAATCAGAAGAGTGCATTTACGTTTGTGCCGAGCGCCTAATAAATCTTGAAGCATCGGTGAAAAAGCTTGTAAGCAAGTTTGAAACTTTGCTGATTCTAAGTAGTCCTATGGGCCATCACTACAATAAAACTACATTTACGGGGAGAAGAAAATCTAATGAGAGCAATAATTCCCTCAAGGATCCTTTTGATGACCCAGTCACTTTAATTTAAAGGGGATCCAGAGTTCATGCAATTGTATGCATGCTTTATACAATGTGCTGCAAATCCCCTCTTCGTTTATTACCACATTAAGGTTCCTTATGTCTTTACATTTAACATTGTGATAATTCATGCAATATACATTATGTAGTAGTAATGAATAGTGCAATAGACAAAGTGTTTTTAGATGGGAAATAATATATTATACAATTACTAGTGTATAATGTATATTATGAGAACTACGAAAGAAAAGTAATAATTACTTTGAAATGATGCTCATGTTACTTTTAGTATTTACTACCTTTATTATGCATCTTGTTCATAAACAACTCCAATCTGCTTTCTAATGGAATCCATTATTTCGGCGATCACAATTGATTCCTTGTGTGTTATTGACGGACTTTCAGTTAAACCTGTAAATAATGTAGATAAGCTGCAATAATTCAGTGCAATTAAAATTTGGAACATCAATCAATTTTAAGCATTTCACCATTTCGAATACATCTGCGAACTTCATCACATTCGTAAGAAAACCCGGTACTGTTAGTATAAATCATCGGCAAAGTAGTTGGGGGCAGTGGAAATTCAATAGTTTCAGAAGGAAGTTCAATTTTGTCGGGACACCAGAAAGGGCTTGGCAACTTTACTGTTCCCTTCGTTCCAATAACAAAAGCTTCATTTGGTAGGTGGACAGCATAGTGAGTTACTAATGTTGCCGTTCTCCCTTTGGAATATATCAGTGTTGTACTAGAGCTGATATCAATTCCTTGTTCATTTAAATGTCCACTGCTCAGAATTTTCAATGGCTTCTCTCCACCGAAAACTAACGACGCAAGTTGTACAGGGTAGATGCCAATATCCATAATTGTTCCTCCACCTCTTTCTCTCAATCTAAAAATGTAATTCAGTTAATTTAATTTGTATGATTTGTCGGATTTGTCGTATTAAAAAATTTTTTTTCCTAAAGTATAGTTTGTGTTTTTGTGACTTTCAAAATGCAAACTTACATTTTTCCTTTTTCAGTCTCAACCGGATACCCAAATGTTACAATTACTTGAAGAACTTCTCCAATGCTCCCCTTGTCAATTTCTTCTTTTAGTCTCTTGTAAACTGGAAAAAATCTACTCCAAATTCCCTAAAAACCACACCGGACTAATGATGAGGACAGTGTGCAAAAAAGATTTGCTAAAACCTAAACTAGCTCAACAATTTATTTGGATATTTTACTGATTCTGCAAGCACACATTTTTCAGTAGAAGACATCATGATTAAAAATATTAACTCGAGGTAAAAAATTTATATTTAGAAATTTCCCCGGGGGGTCTTTTGATTTACCTACACCTTTATATTTTAAATGGGGAATGTTTAGATTACTAATTTGCACATTTTAGTCCGATGGGAGCTGAAGAAATTTTCTTGGAAGATGTTCTTAAAGCAGCGGCTAAAAAAGCGTGTGATAATACCTCCAGTTTGAGTTCTTCACAAGAAAACACAATTGCAACTCCTATTTCTCAAGAATATTCTGGAGAAAAGCAGTAAAAATATTTTGGTTAAGGGAACCGTTCGCGTGGTGCTTTACGAATTGAATACAAATCCTGATTTTTTTGCATTTTTTGTACATTTTCAATACTTATTTGATAACAATGAACGAATACACTAGCATCATTCTTTCAATCAGAGTGCACCAAGCGAGCTGACCTCTTAAGTTTGACAAACTCTTAGATATTATGCGCACATACATTAGGTCATGAAAACTTATGAATATGCTTTTCTTGGAAAAAATTACCACGAGATTTATTTTTGGCCAAGATTCTCACAAAAATCAAGTCCCCGGATGGATGAAAAAGAGTACGACAAACAAACGATGGCCGCTATCGATGCTCTGTTCAATGTGGTGATTTTCCATGATAACTGTGACCTATTTTGTGACAAAGCAGAAGAAACCTGGTTCTGGAATAAATCTGTCTCAGCTGCCAAATTTATGACAGCAAATAGTTGGTTTAAAGAACTTGTTTACTATTTCAGAACTTTTCAGTTTTACCTTCCTGTAATGTTGACTCTGGTCGAAGGAAAGTCAGAAGTAAAGCTGAAAGTCCCTAAAGTTACTAATATGGAAATTCATTTCCCATGGGAGTTATTCAAACAAGAGTGTACCAGTGACAATGAAAATAATGTTTACGAAGGGCCTGACATAACTTCCATTCCTACATCTTCCGAAAAATTGAAAGAATCAGAAGAGTGCATTTACGTTTGTGCCGAGCGCCTAATAAATCTTGAAGCATCGGTGAAAAAGCTTGTAAGCAAGTTTGAAACTTTGCTGATTCTAAGTAGTCCTATGGGCCATCACTACAATAAAACTACATTTACGGGGAGAAGAAAATCTAATGAGAGCAATAATTCCCTCAAGGATCCTTTTGATGACCCAGTCACTTTAATTTAAAGGGGATCCAGAGTTCATGCAATTGTATGCATGCTTTATACAATGTGCTGCAAATCCCCTCTTCGTTTATTACCACATTAAGGTTCCTTATGTCTTTACATTTAACATTGTGATAATTCATGCAATATACATTATGTAGTAGTAATGAATAGTGCAATAGACAAAGTGTTTTTAGATGGGAAATAATATATTATACAATTACTAGTGTATAATGTATATTATGAGAACTACGAAAGAAAAGTAATAATTACTTTGAAATGATGCTCATGTTACTTTTAGTATTTACTACCTTTATTATGCATCTTGTTCATAAACAACTCCAATCTGCTTTCTAATGGAATCCATTATTTCGGCGATCACAATTGATTCCTTGTGTGTTATTGACGGACTTTCAGTTAAACCTGTAAATAATGTGGATAAGCTGCAATAATTCAGTGCAATTAAAATTAATTTAGAACATTAATCAATTTTAAGCATTTCACCATTTCGAATACATCTGCGAACTTCATCACATTCGTAAGAAAACCCGGTACTGTTAGTATAAATCATTGGCAAAGTAGTTGGGGGCAGTGGAAATTCAATAGTTTCTTTATTAGGAAGTTCAATTTTGTCGGGACACCAGAAAGGGCTTGGCAACTTTACTGTTCCCTTCGTTCCAATAACAAAAGCTTCATTTGGTAGGTGGACAGCATAGTGAGTTACTAATGTTGCCGTTCTCCCTTTGGAATATATCAGTGTCGTACTAGAACTGATATCAATTCCTTGTTCATTTAAATGTCCACTGCTCAGAATTTTCAATGGCTTCTCTCCACCGAAAACTAACGACGCAAGTTGTACAGGGTAGATGCCAATATCCATAATTGTTCCTCCACCTCTTTCTCTCAATCTAAAAATGTAATTCAGTTAATTTAATTTGTATGATTTGTCGTATTAAAAATTTTTTTTTCCTAAAGTATAGTTTGTGTTTTTGTGACTTTCAAAATGCAACTTACATTTTTCCTTTTTCAGTCTCAACCGGATACCCAAATGTTACAATTACTTGAAGAACTTCTCCAATGCTCCCCTTGTCAATTTCTTCTTTTAGTCTCTTGTAAACTGGAAAAAATCTACTCCAAATTCCCTAAAAACCACACTGGACTAATGATGAGGATAACAATACATTTCCATAAAAGCTGTGAATCGATGTACTAACTAGTTATTGATCAACTTCACTAAGGATAACTAACAATACTGTGTGAATATTAGAAACATTGAAAAATAGCTGGTAAATTCCAACTAAGATTATACAGAAAAAATTATTTTGAAGTCCATGATTTTTTATTCTTAGAAAAAATTTGACATTAATTCCTTGTCAGTGTTCAAAATTGTTTTCATGTGACAAATTGCAAAATACATATTTATTTAATGATACTACATTGATGCAACGTAAATGTCAACTTCACGTTGTTGTAACGCAAACTTACCTCCATTAAAAATAATTTCTTTGCCTTCGCATGCTCTATTAATTCTTGAGCCTCCTTGGTGTTCATGCAAAGTGGCTTTTCACACAATACGTGCTTTCCATTATCTAACGCTTTCTTGGCCAGAGGTAAATGTTGTGGATTAATGGAACCGATGTAAATAACCTCTTCAAAGTTAAGAAATACAATCAACTTATTAACACTTCCGGAAAGGAAATAAAAATACATATAGAATAGAATTTGGTAACTATCCACAAGACTATTAATTATTTTTGTAAGAATAGTAAATGTAAATAAATGTAATTACTTATACTATAATGAGAATGAGAAAGTTGATGAAGATATAATATTATGTGTGCTGCAAAAGAGTTTTACGCTACCGACATTAGGATCCCGGAATAGTTCATCATAGGAACCATACGCTTTAGGAATTCCAAAAGACTTAGCAAATGCTTTGGCATTTTCCTCACTTCTTCCAGCAACTGATACAATTTTGTGATCTTCCTTCGACATAGTAGATAGTGCGACACAAAAATCATTGCAAATTTTACCTGTGCTTAATATACCCCAACGAAGTGCCATTTTTGCCTTGAAGATACAAATACAATACAGATAATATATGCTAGAAATAAAATCTGCCGAAATATGGCAATAAAAAAATTGTGCAGTTATTTTAGTTGTTGTAGATGCCTACGTTACCTTAGTCTACTCTTGGCAAATAACACAGGGGGTATACACCTGGTTGCTAATGAAAAGTCTGCAAATAAGCTCACTTTTTACTATGTATTTCAAAATTCACCTTGGTGATTTTCTGAAAATTTTAAATACGCAGTAAAAACCGAGCTTATTTGCAGACTTTTCATTAGCAAACCCAGGGTGTAATACCCCCCAGTTACCACAGTAAAAGGCAACAGAAAAGTTAAGTGATGACCAAAAACTAAAGAGAATAAAAGATTCATTGCTGTAAAGTATTTTTACCGTACCCAAGTATATTTAGCAGTAGCAGTGTAATTAAATTGGGTTGCATGTTGCATCTCTATTTATAACAGAAACTATTTAAACTATAGTAATAGTAGTCTAAGTATAGATACTTTTCTCAAGGCCATTTACATACTAGAAGATAATTGTCGTAATAGCCGGTTTACGGAGAGGATTGGTTGCAGTAAATGGTTGCAGAGTTGCAGCACACCAGCAAATATCTATATCGTTTTTTGGGAATCCTTAGAATTAGAATGAGTACATTATACCTTTATCAGATAATGTTTACGATATATATTCCAATTTAGAATTTCAAATAACTTTCATAGAGTTATGCTTGTACGTTAAGTAAAATGGATGAAAAGTAATGAAGCGTAAGTTTTCGTATTTTTATTTTAAACAAGTTATCATTTTATTTATCTTGGTCATACACAACTCCAACTTGACCTTTAATAGAATCCATTATTTCGGCAATCAGAATGGATTCCTTGTGTGCCATTAACGGACTTTCGATTAAGCCTATTGAGATTAGTAAAAAGAATCTATGGACATTTGTAATTAATTAAAAATATACAAGCATATCGTAAAATATTTTACCATTCCGAATACATCTGCGAACTTCATGACACTGATAAGAGAGTCCGGTGCTGTTGGGATAAGTCATAGGTAAATTAGTTGGAGGTAATGGGAAGTCAATAGTTTCCCCAGAAGCAAGCTCTATCTTATCAGGACACCAGAAAGTGTTCGGTAATTTTATAGTTCCCTTCGTTCCAATTACAAAAGCTTCGTTTGGAAGGTTTAGTTTATAGTGGGATACTAATGTTGCAGTTCTTCCTTCAGAGTATATCAATGTCGTACTATAATTGAGGTCAATCCCTTGATCATTTAGATGCCCACCGGTTAGCGCTTTTAGTGGTTTCTCTCCACCGAAAACTAAAGATGCAAATTGCACTGGGTAAATTCCAATATCAAGTGTTGTTCCTCCACCTCTTTCTCTCAGTCTAAAGATCATTAGTTAGTGATTGCTTTATAATTATCAGATTCAAAATATCAATCAGAATCATTACCGTCATTTATTGACACAACTCACATTTTCTCTTTTTCCCCATCAACAATCTTACCGAAGTATACAATTACTTGAAGAACTTTTCCAATACTCCCTTTGTCTATTTCCTCTTTTAGCCTCTTATAAACTGGAAAGAATCTACTCCAGATAGCCTAAAAGTCAGACATAATTGCACAATATCAGCCAAACTTATTTTCGCTATCTGTATGGATTTATTTTTAACACATTGTAAAACTTATGTTATAGGTACTTTAGTGCACATAGTCTTAAAAAGTAAACTAGGTAAACCTAAACATAAACATACCTCCATAAGAAACAATTTCTTAGCTTTCGCATGTTCAATAAGTTCTTGAGTCTCCTTAGTGTTCATGCAAAGTGGCTTTTCGCACAACACGTGTTTTCCGTTATCTAAAGCTTTCTTGGCCAGAGGTAAATGTTGTGGATTAATGGCACCAATGTAAACAACCTCTGCAAAACAAAAATGAGACCCCGGTTACTAATCATTATGCAATAAACTAATATTACTGATACTGAACCGTAGTATTTTGACAAACATCATTTTATTCTCAAACAGAAATGCATTTAAATTAATCATTCAACTAAATGGATGGATTTTTGTAATCGTAATTTCATTACCGACATTAGGATCGCGAAATAATTCATCGTAAGAACCGTATGCTGTAGTAATTCCATAGTTTTTTGCAAATGCTTTTGCGTTTTCTGCACTTCTTCCTGCCACTGCTACGATTTCGTGTTCTTCTTTTGGCAAAACGGATAGACCGACACAAAAATCGTTACTAATTTTTCCAGTACTTAATATACCCCAACGAAGAGCCATTTTGCACTTAAGTTAAAATGCAAACCAAACGTCTTTTAAAAAGCAGACCTATTTTAATGTCTCTGTCTACGAACCTGTAGAAGGTGCTCTAAAATTAACAAACACAAAAACGAAAAGCCGGTTTATCGATAAATTGCAAATTTATGACTCACTGGTGATTTTTTACTACAAAGTTTAAAACAAGAAGGACAAGGACATCAGGTCATGTGCTTCAATCTTTATCTTTAGTAATATATATACGTAAATATTATATTTACTATAATACTCTTTATTTATATGTAGTGTTAATTTGTTAATGCTTCTTATATAAGGTAATTGGACTGTGATATGTGATATATTCCTGTATATCTACGGGTTTAACTTTTTCAAGGTTACGCAATACATAGTGCAACCAGCAGATTAGCAGGGCTTCAATTACATAATATTTTATGTGTATGCATACTAAAATATAGGTAGACACATTATGCTAAAAAGCATTACTCTCCAGTAGAGGATGCATATACTATCGATATCTACATGTAGTACACTAAGCCATAAGGATCACTTGAACTTCAAAGAGCTACACAAACAGGAGTAGGTATAATAATTTTATACCGTCTGCTAACATACCATACAAATTACGGTACTGCACTGATGCAAGTGTACTACGAATGTAAATGCAAGTAATGAAGTAATATATTTCCACAGATTTGCATGAAAATTCTTTATTGCTAGGAAAACTATAAAGAAATCAAATGCTTATAAACTGTGAACATGAATTTGGCAATCAAGCATCTTGTGGATAAACGACTCCGATTTGCTTTCTAACTGATTCCATAATCTCTGCAATTATGAGGGACTCCTTGTGCGACACAACAGGGCTTTCGGTAAGACCTGATCGATTAAGAAAAACATAAACATCGATAAATTAGGTACACAAATATAATTGACATAAATGATACCAGAAAAAAGTTTTCTGTTATTCTTAAATGTACTGAAGGATAAAAAATAAAGCAAGATAAGCATAACTAGAACGGAAAAATACATGTGATGATAGCCGCTTGTTTGTTTACAAGCAAGTTAGGAATTCATTTACAAAACACCCACCATTCTGTATGCATCTGCGAACTTCATGACATTGATAAGAAAGTCCACTGCTGTTGTCGAAGTTCATTTTCAATTTTGGAACGGGGAGAGCAAACTGGAGAGTTTCTCCAGATGCAACCTGAAGCTTGTCGGAACACCAAAATGGTTTGGGCATTTTCATGGACCCTTTTGTTCCAATCACCCAGCCTTCATTGGGCAATTCAACTTTTGAATGTGTAATCAACGTGGCAGTTCGTCCATTTGAATAGATAAGCGTAGTACTTGTGTTGGAATCAACACCTTCTTGATTCATATGTCCGCTGCCAATTATCTTAAGTGGTTTCTCTCCTCCGAACACTAATGATGCAAATTGTATGGTATATATACCAATATCCAGAATAGTCCCTCCCCCCATCTCCTTCAATCTGTCATTTACATCAGAATAAATTTAATGAGCACATGGCAATCACGTTATTATATTCAAAAATTCAATTCATTAGCGTCATTATTTCAGTTGTCATCCAACAGTAAAAGTCCTTTTGAAACATCATCAGAAAACATAAAGTTATACGTAATATAAGTTGTTTAAAAAGAGACAATGATATATATACTCAACTAGGATAACGATAATGATGCATTGTTTTTTCATATCAATTCCATAACATATGCCAAGTCGTACATAATAGTATTAAATTATTCATGGCATAAAATTTTCCTTACTTCACTCGATCGACGTCACCGATAAGTACTCCAAATGTTACAAACACTTGAAGAACATCTCCAATGCTACCATTTTCAATTTCTTCTTTCAGTTTTTTGTAGGCAGGGAAGAATCTACTCCAAATAGCCTGAAAAGTACATAAGAAAAATTCCAGTAAACTTTTGAAACGAGTATACCAATATTAAATTCAAATTGCCCAATTAAGCCTACAAAATATACTGCTGAACCGCCCACGAGTATTTATAAATGCCAATAGACAATACAAATTTTAAAAAAATTTATACATAAAGTTATCTTAGCTTTCCCAAAGCAAATCATGAATGCTTACCTCCATGAGAAACAATTTCTTCTTTTGTGCATACTCGAGCAATTCTTTAGTTTCCTTCACATTCATACAAAGTGGCTTTTCGCACAAAACATGTTTTCCATTGTCCAAAGCAAGTTTTGCCACTTGGAGATGTTGAGGATTGATGGCACCAATATAAGCAACCTCTGTAAATGTACATCAAAATCAATCTTTTTGATCAAACACAATACAAATGATTATTGTTCAATTACTAAATGTCAAACTACAAACAGAGCGTGTCATACTTATTGGAAATACACAAATAAAAATAAAACTTAAAACTACATCTTTGCAAATATTTTTACTGTATTTTTATACACTTTATTATATACTGACTTTAATTGAATATATATTACCCTCAGCTTTTTATCGCTGATAAGTGACTTAAGGGATAACCTACCGACATTAGGATCTTTAAGTAATTCTTCATAGGACCCATATGCCTTCGGTATTCCATGGGTTTTTGCAAATGCTTTTGCACTGTCTAAATTTCTGGCAGCGACTGCCACAAGTTGATGTTCATCTGTAGATATTGAACTTAAAGCTGTACAAAAGTCATGACTGATTTTGCCTGCACTTATGATACCCCAGCGTGTAGGACCCATTGTACTTCTGGTGTGTTTTAAAGCCTTTTCACGACACAATCTGAAATCAGAATGAACGTGAAGGATAATTTCCACAGTAATAAATGGGAAAACTCGGAAACTTACAACGTATCAGAGTAGTCAAAGCATCAGCTGTAACGGTAAGACACAGAACATACAGATTTTATATTATGTATATTGCCATATAGGTTTAGGTTTAGGCTCAAATGCAAGATACCGGCCGGCAGTGTTCGTTGACGTCCTAATATCCTTTGTATAAATGTATACCCTCTAGCCTAACGAAGGTCACAATATGTCACAAACACTTACATTTCGCAGAACGTGTATTATGTCTATGTGCTTATCTAGTTTAGTATTTACAAATATATATCATACGCATGCATAGTTTATGTGATATGTGATGTATCTGATGTATGATGTATGTGATGAATCTGCTAAATCTGCTACAGTAAAATAATATCTTGAATGTGTGTGTAAATAAGTGTAACTAATACTGTGTTGGCTTTATTAATATGTTAATAAGTCTTGACTACAGTTATCTGTGTCTGTATTTTAAGGAAGACATTATGTAAAAAATACCATCAGCAAACTCTTCCACGGGTTTTTTCCATGTCGTATGCTAACACAACAAACAATGTATGTAATTAACTAAGTTTAGCAAAGAAAGAATACCTAATTTTCCATACATGTATTAATAGATATATTTTTTCCATCTTTATAAATAGAAATGGTCTTCTTAATTTCAGAACTGTTTTCATGAAGCATACATGTTTGAATTTGGAATGTCATACTAAGTTATAAAATACTGAAAGGAAGATGATGATGTGCATTTAATTATTTAGGCTTGGTGAAAAATGCAGCCCCTTTAACTTTTCCTCAGCTAGAAAATCTTGCAGCTTATTGTTGGTAATATTAATTCAGTTATTTTATTAGATATCTCAATCTCATGTAGGTCATAGGCCATAGAGAGGTGCATATTTTTAATGTAAAAGCAAAATTGCAATACTGTTTTCAAATGAATAAATTGTAGTCGAAAGTTTACGAAACGAAATATTCCTTTTCTGGACAGAGTGAGACAGCCTTTATCAACAAATTTGTTTCAGTTACAGCGGAATAGGAGGAAATACATTAAAAGCCCGCTGCAATATGAAGTGATATGAATTGTCGAATGAACATACTAAAGAAAACGGTAGTATTTTGACTTAACTGCCTAATATACAATAGTTAAACTACAGTTAGCTTGCAAATTGCAATCGGTATTTTAAAATGCATCGAGGACACAAACGTGGACGGAAGAAGCGAGATGAAGCAGACGATAGTGACAGTGATACAGAATTATCAAAGGAAGTTTTGCCACTGACAAAATATGTGGACAATCGAAGCAAATTACTTTCAGAAGCTTTCGACGTACTGAAAGGAAGTCGCTTTGATGCAATGGTTCCACCCTCTTTAAAGGTAAGTGAAAATTATATCTAACATAGCAATTAGCAATGAGTTACTTATGCACTTGTAAATACGGTGCTGGGAGTTGGTAATCTTCCAATCCATCAGGTGTAAATGTATTTGATTTGCTTCCATTGCAGGGAATCCATTCAGATTTGTTATGGTCTTATTGTCTGCAAAGTCTAGATGACATGGACAAACCCGACGTTTTAGCAGTATTATCTGGTAAGTCTTATTTATCATTTAGCTTGTTAGATCTTTTAAGTTTATTTCAAAACAATGTAATATTTTGAAGGCAAACGTCAACCGGCAGATCTGCGGAAAGATATGAAGACTGATCCAACATTTGCACTGTCTTTGCAAGGTCAGTATTTAAATCTCAGAAGTGATTATCATAAAGCGTCAGCAATTTTGATACAATATGAATTTTTACAGGTCCCAAGGAAGCTACAGTTACGCAAGTGGACAATGACGAGGAGCCTTCTGGGTCGAAAAGCGTAAAGGAGACTGTTACCCAAGGTTTGACATCAGACATGTTAACAAAAGATTTCTTCTATAAGTCTGCATTTTGCCAGCTAATCAAATGGTAATAAATTGTTTACTGTAAACAGATGAATCACAGATAAAAAAGGCAAAGAAGCAAAAAAAGAAAAGGAAATCCGATGACAAAAAGGATGGGAAAGAGGAAAAGAAAGCGAAGAAAGCAAAATTGTCAGAAGACAAGATTAAATTATTAAAAAGTAAAGCTAAAAAGAAAGCTAAAAAGAAAGCAAAGAAAGAAAAAGAAAAGAAGATAGCGGCGAGTGCAGATCAAGGCCCCAAGAGTCTTATGGAGTTACTTGAGTTGGAATATCGTGCTAAAGCTATCAAAGCTTTGTTGAAAACTCAAGGCTTACAACCTGAAAACCTGGATAGTGCCTTGAATATTGTTACTAAAAGTAATGTGTCTCCATCACCTAAACCAGTAGAACAAAAGGTTACTCCAGAGATTGAGGAAAGTAAAATAACTTCAGATGATGGTGAAGACGAATTAGTAATCTCAGAGAAAGATCAAGATGAAAAAATTGTTTCAGACGAAGATCCTGAAGACCAAAATGACACAGAAAAGACTGAAGATCGCTCGAAACTTGAGCAAGAGTTCAGAGCTAAAGCGATTGCTGCTTTACTTAAAAAGCAAAAGGAAAAACAGGATGTTACATCAGAAAATGAGGATGTAGCAATGAGTGCTGAGAGTAATGTTGCATCTCCTGAGCCAAATGAACAAACTTGTAATTTAGAAAGTGACGGGGAAGAGACGACAAATAGCGAAAAAATTGTAGAAAGTTTGAAGATTGAAAGACAGTATAGAAATAAAAAGCAACACAAAGCACTTTTCTCAGAAGTTGATGATGTATTAGAATTGCATGCTAGATTGTCTGACGAGGAAGCAGATGAAAGTGACGAAGAAATTCCTGCTGAAGTGGAAGATGGAGAAATATGTTCAGATGCAGAATCTGCCTTGTATGATGTAGAAGAGGATAAAATGGACAGACAAGTCCCTGGGAAATCACATCGAGGATGGAGAGCTGATAGTCAGGATACAAGTTCTAGTAATTCATCTGACGATGAGCAAGTTGTAAATACTTGGCGACCGTCTCAAGAAAATGATGGTTTGCAGGATCTCTATGATATGGACCCAATCTCCGATAATTCTAGTCCTTGTGAAAGTCTTAAAGATGACGGCATACACATAGAACCGAGCAGCAAAAACGAATCGATCCATTCTGCCGATGAGGCTGACATTGAAGAAACTGAAGTAATCACTCCAGAAAGTGGAATAGATGCACATCCAGTGGATCTTCAAATAGTTGTTGAAACAGGTATAGAAAAAGACAATTCGAACGAAAATCTTCCATTAGAAAGTGCTAAAAGTGATGGTGAAAGTGATAGTGAAAAATCAACCCACTCTGACCATGATGAAAAGGCATTAAAATTAGCTCAGAATCCTATAACGTGGTACGAAAGGTGGTTCAAAACAAAAGAAGTTCAAAATGTGGTTAAATCTAGTAAGATACATAAAAGAGTACGTACTAAGTTGAAATCTGACAAAGATAAAATCAAAGAGATAGAGGATGCATTGAAGGCCAAGGCTGAGTTAAATGAACCTGTCTTAAACTCTATACCAGTAATAGGAACTATTCAAGAGTACAAGGAACTGTTTCCTAAAAGACCTGCAGCTTTAGTTGAAAATTCTGGGAAACTAAATGAAAATACTAAAGAAACTATGGATGAAATTCCAAAATTGAGAATTCCCGATACTTCTAAAAAACCTGTATCAGACACTGAAGAAAATGAGGACGATGATTTATGGGGAGATATATTAGGAAATTCCTAGTTCTGATACCTGCGTAAATTAAAGTCAGCCATGAAAACCTAGCTACCTAGTTTACATTAAAATACTACTGTCAGCATGGGCAGCCTGAACAATGCAGGCGAGCTATTTCTATCGCCAAGTTTTGATACATATTCCCTAATTTATATATAACTCCTCTATCTAATCTATCATAATAGTATGTCCAAAGTAATATTCATGTCAGTTCTTGTTTTGAATGCATAATCTACCTAAAATAATATGGTGCTGCATATTTTCCCCAAGTGACAATATACTTTTACAAGCAAGCTTCTTGGGCAAAGTGCATGTAAAAGTAAAATCCAGATTCAGTTGCAATGCACTTTTAGGAAACCAAGAATTTACAGATTGCAAAATTAAGTACTGAAACTGAACACGATTCTAATTTGCAGACGACAGTTTTACTTTAGGGTTATTCTCAGTGTTAATAAGTTGCATTTAATCAAGGTAAATGAATATTATATTATATTAGTAATAATTTCATTTATACCTTGCATTTAAGGACTTTTGCATGACTGTTTTCCTTTTTTCATTTGCGGTTGTTGTATTACCAATTTAAGAGCTATATATATTGTACAATACATTAGTATACACATTATCGTACAAATATACAAATATAAAACCCGTTATTAATGTAATTATTGAAGAAAATACATACCCTACACGGAATTACAAAGAGAAAGAACTTTCTCCTTGGGCTTTGAAAAGAAACAATAAAAGAAAGTACTTTGCAAAATATCGACGAAAACAGAATAATAAAAATTCGTGTATCTTTCTCTTTTCAATTCACCATCTCTTGTGATATTCACTTCGTCTTGATTGGTAAAAGCCAAGCACCAAATCTACGTTTGGGTTTTATTTTTTGACATACCGATATTTCTTGATTTCACATTATTTTATTTTTCATGTAGCGACGGCATAATAATATTATATAACATGTAGGGATAATGGATTTGCCGCCCAGAAATTGCAATATTCGACTGATGCTCAACTTCATAGGGACAAGACATAAAGGTTACTTTAGCTATGGTGTGGCGCGTAAACTGCTTTTGGATGTTTTACTAGGTATTATTATTGTTCTTTCAGCGAAACGAATTAATACGTCCTACAGGAGTGCTTTCACTTTTTATGTAGGTATACTTTGTTTTGGCTCCCCAAAATAGATTTCTGCAAAATTTCAAAAGCGTCAAACAGGCTCGACAGGCTGTCACTTGTGTCTGTGGTAGTGGTATAGTGGTGCATGAGAAACCCTTTTTAGGTTTTCGGCTTAAAGTTTTGGTTAGAAGCTGTCCATGTGCTATTTGTGTTGGTAGTTATCCCTTATCTGAAAAGTCAAAATTGATGACAAGATTGCCTGACTAAGTTTATCCAGGAATTCTTTTCAAGTTGAAAATCAACACAATAAACATGAAGGTAAGATTAAAATAGGAATTAAATTATCAAATTAGTAATAGGAGCTCCTTGTAAATTAAAAAATCAAACTTAAAGCATTCCATTATTAAGCTGAGTAATACAGTAATCCTAGCTTTAAAAATTGTTCGCTTCATATAATTATATCACTTATATCAGTTGTTTATATCAACAAAGTATGTTGTGTGCTGGTACTAACACCTTTGTGAATATGCTGTATTTTAAAGGTTCAGGATATCAGATCATTTTTTAAGCAACCAAAAGCTGGCAATTCATCGACTGTCACATCTCCAGTTGTTGAAGTACCATCTAGAAGGCGAAGAAGTGAAACCGCTAAGGAAAAAAAGACTAAAGGGGATTCTCAAACTGAAGACGAATTAGAATCTGTGGACACAAAGCAGAAAGGTAAATCTAAAGAAAGTAACAGGGATGGAAAGACTGACAAAAGGAAACGGAAATCTAGAGTTCTGTCTGATTCTGATGATGACTTTGATACAAGTAAGTCATTAAATCAATCTAAAGAAAAAAATAATTCACCCTCTCGTGAAAAAACCTCGAAAAACCCCTCAAAAGCGAACAAAACACAATCAAATGTAAAGGACGAGGCAAATTCTTCTAAGGCCGGATCGAGCAAGCAAGCAGAAGCGCTTTCTAAAGAGGAAAAAAGAGATACTGCAACTTCAGCTAAGGGGAAGCTGTCGAAACATTCTATTCAAACTGATAGCGCAGCTTTTTCTTCGAAAAATGTTCGGGCACCTAAACTTGAACCATGTGACCCAACATCGTATTTCATGGAGAAACCTAAAAACTCTTCTAAGGTTGATTCTAAACAAAACAATGACGAAAAATCTGGTAAACCCCATTCGTCTTTGGAAAAAAAATCTGAATTTAAAGTACCAACACCAACCCCCACTGAGAAGAAAGTGTCTAAACGGCCTTCAAATACTGTGGACGATGGATCCGATTCAGATGATGGCTTTAACCCTCGGGGTAAAGCACCTCCTACAAAAAAGAGCAAAGTGTCAGTTGCCGAAGAAAAGACTCCTGTCAAAAATGTTGAAAAGGCAGAAAAAGAAAAAAGTAACAAAAGGAATGACAAGGTAGAAAAGGAGGAAAAAACCCCTATCAAAAAGGCAGAAAAGACTGAAAAAGAAAAAAGTAATAAAAAGATTGACAAGATCGAAAAGGAGGAAAAAACCCCCTTGAAAAGAGTAGAAAAGGCAGAAAAAGAAGAAAAAACCCCAGAACAAAAGCAGGAACAAAGATCGAATTATTTGAAGTTTATATCAAGAAATCAAACTCCTAGAAACCTTGGAAGCAAAGACCTTCCCATCGGTGCAGAAAACTGTTTACAAGGCCTTACGTTTGTCATGACAGGTGTCCTTGATTCATTAGAAAGAGATGACGCTAAAGAGTTTATAACCAAATATGGGGGTAGAGTAACTGGAAGCATTAGTGGAAAGACTTCTTTTGTTATCGTTGGAGAAGAAGCTGGAGATTCTAAATTAAAAAAGGTAAAGTAAAAATAATTGCAACAATAAACTAATAATTAATATGAAATTTTTGCTTGATTCTTTGGGCTACATTACTTACGTGTAACCCTCTACTAATTCAATTTTAAAGGCGGCCACCCTTAAAGTTCCTCAAATATCTGAAGACGATTTGCTAGAAATGGTTAGGAAATCAAACCCAAATGGACAGGCGGCAGAACCAATGGATGAGGATGACAAGGCTTCTGAAGAACATGAAACACGTTCTTCACGATCTGGAAAAGAAGCAAACCAAAAAGATAAATCACCAAGAAAAGCTACAGATTCAAGATCCAAAGCGAAAACACCATCTCCCACTAAGCCCGCTAAATCAGATACAAGATCGAAAGAGAAAACGTCATCCCCCACTAAACCCGTTAAAGCAGATGTAAAATCTAAAGATAAAACACCATCTCCGACTAAAAGTGTCAAAGCAGAGTCCAAGACTAGATCGCCCACAAAAACTTTACCAGCGTCAAGTTCTTCAGTTAAACCACGTGAACCCGCTGTTCCAATTCAGCCAAGTACTCCATCATTAATGTGGGTAGATAAATATAAACCAAAAGTCTTGAAAGACGTCGTCGGTCAGGCAGGAGATGCTAGCAATGCCAAGAAGTTATTGCGGTGGTTGAAAAATTGGTTTCAATATCACGGATCATCAACTGATAAGGCAAAAGCCTCATGGCCTGGCTTAAAAGACCCGGAGGGGAAAACATTTAAATGTGCTTTACTTTCTGGATCTCCAGGAATAGGTATGTAGTTTATTAAAATACAGAAGTAGTAGAAACTAATGTAGGCTGTAGGCTACAAATTAGTATGGTACAGAAATCAATAATAATTATTATTGAATATTGTCCACAGGCAAAACCACTACTGCACACTTGGCGTGTCGCGAAGTCGGCTATGATTACTTTGAAATGAACGCATCTGACACAAGAAATAAGAGGGGACTTCACGAACACGTTTCAGATGCTCTTTCTTCAAATTGCATTACATTTGGAAGTAAAAAAGAAGAACTAACTAGAAAACACGTTCTTATAATGGACGAAGTTGATGGAATGTCTGGTAATGAAGATCGCGGTGGTGTGCAAGAATTAATTGGGTTGATTAAATCGTCTAGAGTTCCTATAATATGTATCTGTAATGACCGAAATCATCCAAAAATCAGATCATTGGCTAATTATTGTTTTGACCTCAGGTAATCTAATGTCATTTAACATCAAAATTTGCTTGTTTTACATTTTTACTATTTCTGAATCATTTTGTACTATTTCTATTTTGTGTAGATTTAACAAACCCAGTTTCGTGCAGCTGAAGAGCTTTATGATGAGTTTGTGTTTCAAGGAGAAAATAAAAATTGCTCCAGAGAAGTTACAGCAATTAATAATTAGCACGGATCAAGATGTGAGACAAATTATTCACCAGTTGGAATTGTTTAAAGATGCAAAAGGTGATGCAGCTTACAACCCAAGAAAAGATCTAAGTTTTGGTCCATGGGATGTTGTCCGCAAAGTATTTTCTGCTCCGGATAGGGTCGGGAAGTCAATACATGACAAAACTGGTCTTTTCTTTCAAGATTACAGTATTGGTCCTCTGTTTGTTCAAGAAAACTATCTCCGTTACGTACCTCAAGCTGCAAAGTTAGTCTTTTCACTCTTTTCTAGTGACTTGCATATTACTTTTGCATATCCATAAATGAAATTATGAAATTGCATATTGTACCTTATTTTTCCAGAGGGGACGTATTTAAGCATATGGATATACTAAAAGCAACGGCAGAATCAATTGCTGATGGAGATTTGGTGGATAATATTCTTCGACGAACGAATAACTGGAGTTTACTTCCTGTTCAAGCTATATTTTCTAGTTATGCGCCTGGAGAGTACATGGATGGTCACTGTAGCTCCGCTCCTGCTTTCCCTATGTGGCTTGGAAAGAATTCAAACAAAAACAAACGAGCCCGCCTACTTCAACAATTACATAGCCATATGCATCTGAACGTCTCTGGTAGTTTGGAAGCTCTTAACATGGAATATTTACCTTTTCTTCGTCGTTCCATTGTAAATCCCTTAGCGAGCGGTGATGTGGAGGAATCAGTACAGAAAATGGAAGTAAGAAAGCTGTTGCCATTTTTGTAACTTAATTTTATTTAACTATGAGTACATATAACAGTTTAAAAATGTTTCAGGATTATACTCTGATTCGAGAGGACCTTGACAATATTAATGAACTGTCATTATGGCCCGGTATGAGAGATAACATGGACAAAGTAGACAGCAAAGTCAAGGCAGCTTTCACTCGCAAAGTGAATAAGGAGATTCTTCCGTACTCCGTTGTGAAAGTCCCTAAAGCGAAAGCAAAAACTACAAAAGATGAAGATCTTGAAGGATTGGAAGAAGATGACGAGGCTGAAGTAAGTGAAGAGGAAGAGACTTTAGATAAAGACGCAATGGTAAAAGTGAAAACTAAAACTACTGCTAAAAAGCCTTCAAAATCATCTAAAGCAAGCAGTAGCAAGAGAGGTTACGATGAAGAAAGTGATGATGAGGATCCAAAACCTAGCAAGAAATCTAAGGAGAAAGCCGGCTCCAGCAAAGCAGGCTCTTCCAAAAGAGCGAGAAAATAATTTTAAATCACCTAAAAATTAGTAAAAAGTATACTTCAGCAAAAATGACAGCTTCTTTAGTATTTGATTTTGATGTACAATTTTCTGCTTTTATTTTCCGGATTTCTAAATGCAAACTCCTGAAACGACCTTTATTACAACCTTTGTATCAATTCTGTGCTGCCTCTTAGTGATCCCTGTACCTTGACTTTGGAAAAGATTAAGATTATATAATAATAGTGTGAATAGAAGTGTACCTATATAATTCATTACTAAAGTCAAATTAGTTAAATATTTTAATATGTATTGTAATGTTTTCCTTTTAAAATCGATGTATAACTAGTAGAGCGGATGTCATTTATTGAAGCCAGTCAGTTGTACCGTTGTACCAATAAACTCAATTGTTAGGCTTTATCTTTCTTATCTATGTACATGTCAAATCAGTCAAGCGTAAGCAAGACTTCAGTTGACAATACAACAATGGTTATATACCAATTGGTATATTACCACCTCCTATCCTTGTTGACCTGTGTAGTGAAAATAAAGAAAGCTTCCGCTTCTAAAAACGAAAATAATGTGTACCTATATAGTACCTTACCTATTGATTTATATAAAAAAATTCTTAGTTTAAGTGAGTGCGTATTGTCACTTATTGTTAAGGACGAAATAAGAAAATAAATTCAAAGTGCCCAGAAGAAATACGTAATCAGTCATTAAAAATGACAAGTTTTTGTTTTTCTGGCATAAATTTACTTTAAGGTTGTGATATTCTTGACGACAGCCTGACAACTGCGGACTATCATATTCGCTGTTAAAACCGATTTTGCAAAAAAAGCTTCAGCCTCGTAAGGGTTATACTTACAGATGTAAAATAAATACTAGGAGGACCGCATAAATCTGTACTACAAAGTTACTCCTCGTTTAAGCGATACAAACACATCTGGATGGAGATAGAAAATTATTTGTAACAGGTTTATCAAAAGCTCTCACAATTGATTTTTTATTTCTAATCCAGAGGTGTTTGTATAGCTAAAACGAGGAGTAACTTTGTAGTACACATTTATGCGGTCCTCCTGGTATTTTTTTTACATCTGCAACTATAACCCTTACGAGGTTGAAGCTTTTTTTGCAAAATCGGTTTTAACAGCGAATATGATAGTCCGCAGTTGTCAGGCTGTCGTCAAGAATATCACACTCTTAATTATTTTCATGATCGAAAACTAGAGCTTTAAAAATTTTAACTTATTTTGGTAATTCATTCTCTGTTAACGAGTATTATATCATTTGGCTAAAGAATACTTATTAGGTTTTATAGAATTGTTACATCGTTACTTGTTTAGCTTTACTCACTCCATACGTATGCATACGCTTAATTTCTAGGGAGAAACAATGAGAATTGACCATTCGCCCTTTACATGCAATTGAATGTTTGGAGTACAGGAGTACAACCAGTACAAGTACTGCTAATCAGCATCGTACTCCTCAGACAGAAACATCATCTCCTAGTTAATGGCTACAGGGACAAGTATGACTGTTGTTAAGTTGTAAATAAGAGCATGCAATGGCTATGTGTCTGTATTTGTTTCATTTAGACTATATGCAATCTTTAGCTAGTTCAGCCAGTTAGATTCTTTACATATAGCATGTATATAAAGAATGCCATGGATAGCGATAGCACATTCAATTCTACAACATAAGGATTGAGCCTGTAGTTAATTTGTTTGTTCTACATAATATTATCATTGAGCTGCTTAACTGTTTCATTTTGAGTTGTACTGTAAGGGCAGGGCAGGACAGTGCAATACTTTGGAGATCCAATGCAAACTACGGCTACGTAACATGCAATGTTTACAATAAAGTAGGGCAATTGACTTGTAATTTTGCAAATGCTTGTGTTTTTCTCTACACTTACGCTGCCTATTTCAATTCATCGACTTTCGTTGTATGTATGCATGATAATCCAATAATACTCAGTCAGAATCGCTCAAGTTGCATGAAATTCTGAAACTGAATACTTAATACTAAAATCATAATACTAAAGTAAAGACATGGTCTTGTAAAGTGGAATATTCTTATATTCTCTTTTTCATTTTTCTTATAAAATTTTTTTTGAGTATTACAGCCTGAGCGCTAATCTGAAGAGCTTTATTTACTTATTACTCGTTATCTTTGGCAATGCTTAGATTAAAAACTCGCGACTTGAGGCTACGAACGAATTCGGATTATGGATTCGGAAGCTATATTACAATGTTTGCAGATTTAAAAAATATTTAAAAAATTACTGAACCTCTGTTTTCATGAACTTTAGCATATACTGCACATACCGTAGTGTTCTGTGCCTCTAGTCAGTAAATTTCCTTTCGGTAGGTACAGTTTTCGGCGAAAATATTTTGATTGCAGTAATAATATGTTAATATAACCATCGCAAGACAGATTGACTTTTCTTGGAAAACATCCGCAGGATGCTACGAATCATCTTTGCAAGAGTTGAATATTTTATTTACGAACATGAACTTTATTATTAGTCAGTTCAGTAGTGTCAGTACAATAAAATTGGCTTTGCCTAAAAGAAAAAAAGATTACTAAAAATGTTAGTTTTTCCATAAACAAATTAAGGCATCCTTTTCGTTTTCATTCATTTAAGTTTTACCTGGGAGCTAATCCAAAGCGTCTATGATTAGTAAGGGAAATCCTTTTCTGAAGACGAATTGCTTCTGTTCCGTGAGCTCTCCATTTTCAAAGCTTATTGAATATTAATTGTAAAGTAAACAATTAGCATGCAGAACAAAAAATTTCTTTTATCCAGATCCTCTAACCGGGCTTACTAAAAAGTACCTTGCATGCGTTGGTATTGCATTGTACCTAATAAAGCGCATTGTAAATTATAGCAAACATGAAATACATGCAGCTCTGTGGGGGTCTATGTCTCTTACTGTATTCCTCTTTTTAATTTACGCAAATGTACTGAATACTCATACATATCGTATCTGACAATGTAGTAGCATTTTCAGTAACATTTTCGTGTTTACCTAACTATATGGATAAATATAAAAGTTCTTTGATCATAGTTAGTGTTATGTTATTGAAGTAGGTATCTGCATTGCATTACAAACAATTTGCATAGGTCACAGTAGTATTCTAAGTATTATTTTGATGAGTAAAGGGTTTATAAGCGTAACCTATGCGTGGGCACTTAAGACTTAAACAATGTGCAGTGATGAATATTCAGATACGTGTTATATAAATACTGCACTGAAATTCGCATCTGCCATATATTATGTGCATGGAAATAGGGAACAGGAGTAGGTAATTGTGTGTTTTCCTTTGACTATAATATATCTAGACTGCAATTGTTGTGGGTGTGTTTCAGGGGTGATATAATTATATGTTTACTATGGTATGGGTGATACAATATGTTCATTCATAATATATATGATACATATATCCATTACAGAATTACGTAAAACAATGCATAGATAGGGGAAAAGAGAAACGAAACTAAATATTACATGATGTAATGAAATATGGAAAATTGACTGACTCAGCTAGTAGAAAGACGTTCGCCGTTCACTACACATTCACATTCACTCTTTCGCTTTGCATGTTTGGCGTTTGGTTTGGTTACATAAAAACATTGCATTGGTACACGATACATAGACATAGAAGGAGAAGGCACCTAATAATTTAAACGTGGATATGACCTAAGCTAGTTAAAATTGTAAAATTAAGTACAATATACCACTCCAACATTTATAACACTCTTTTCCATTTCACCAATTACCAAATTGCAAACGAAGTATACCTAATTGCATGTCATATGTAGAATATTTAACTGAACAGTTAATGTTAACTTGTAAAAGGTTATCTTAATTTATATCAGTCATATGACGCTATTTAAACATGAATCATTATTATCATGTATAATATTTATGGAATGTTTAGACGAAGATTTTCAGTTGCATGATTGCATGTGCATTTAGCAAATATTAGATAAAATTGCAATCTTTATGTTTGCTAAAAATATTTGCATCTTCTTATTGCGGTTTGTGAAGCTTTGTTTATAAATGAAAAGTAAAGATAGAGGATACATGCAAAGCAAATAGAAACAGAAGAGAAAAATGTGAGTTCTAGGTGAAAAGGTTTTATATAGCACACACTCATTCACACACATATTTTATATGAACTCATTTTTTGTGTGCTTGTTTTGTGATTGTGTTTGTTCGCTTGATATCGTGCAGTAGTGTGTTTAATGTACTCTCTCTGTCTGTAGCCTGTCCGTTCGTAGTAAATACTTACATGCATAGCGTAGTAAAGTTGGTGTTTGTGAAATCAGGAAATGGAATTATTTATTTAGAGATCGAGATTGTGTGGCAGGCGCTAATCTTTGAATTCTTCGCCCGTTGGTGGGTTGTCTAACTTGAACTTGTCTGTTAGATTTTCACCCTCCTATTATTCAATCATAATTTGTAGGCAACCCGTGTGTTTTTCGTCATTTCTAAACTGGATTGAGTCGTCCAGACTCACTCGAATTTCGAACCATTGGTTTTGCTATTTTAAATTTTATTGATGTTCTGTACTTGGGAAATATCAACACATCTTCTGCCACAAACCTGTGTTCATTTTTATTTCAATTTTTCGGCTCACTTCCTCAAATTCATTTCGTCGGTGTTTTCCTCCGGTAAGTTGTAGTAAGTGCTCCGAATCTTTACTAACCATTATGTCGACCAGTTTTTAGGTTGCTGGTCCGAATTTGTAAGCTTTCGTTATTTACTAACAATTTTTCTCCTCTGACCTTTAAGTGATGAATGATGGATGTGTGACAAACTCTGGACATTTTCATTCTTAAATAATATGCAAATTCAATCATCTAGTGAAATTATTGTTGTAAACCCTTATAATATATTGTAAATTTGTTTTATCGTTTTCAAGTGTATCCTTTGATATCTCAGCGTAACTTCATTTGAATATTGGCATCTGAAAATGGGGAAACTTCTTTCTAAAATTTTTGGCAATAGAGAAATGCGAATTTTAATGCTTGGACTGGATGCAGCTGGTAAAACAAGTAAGAACTTTTTATTCGTTTTTCAAAATATTATGTGTGATGAGAAAGGTAAATATAATCATAATGCACAGTAATATTTAAGTATCTCCTAATATAAAGTTAATATTGGAATTTTATTTTAATAGCAATTTTGTACAAGCTAAAATTGGGCCAATCTGTCACGACAATTCCAACTGTAGGGTTCAATGTTGAAACTGTTACGTACAAGAAAGTCAAGTTCAACGTCTGGGTGAGTGTTTTTTAAATAATAACCTTAAAATTATTTTAAAAACTTTTTGAAGAATTTGGGAGAATTCATTTTTAATGAATTTACATGAATATGTATTTTGTATTGTGCAAAGACATTACATTTTTAGGTTGTGTTATAATAGTGAAATATGCGTTGATGCCGAGATAATTGCGTTCCTTATTTTTATGATAATATTTTGTAATTTTGTTTTTATCGACTATGAATGAAAAGTGATAGGGTAGTAATATCGTAATGTAGTAAAGTATACATGTATTATTTTTTGCATCGCATGTAATGACACTCTGTAATATTCCATATCGATTTTCTTTTGTAGGACGTTGGTGGGCAAGACAAAATTCGACCTTTATGGCGACATTATTACACTGGAACCCATGGGCTTATCTTTGTTGTAGACTGTGCAGACAGAGATAGAATAGACGAGGCCAGAATGGAACTCCATCGCATAATTAATGACAGGGAAATGCGAGACGCTATCATCCTTATTTTTGCCAATAAACAAGATCTTCCTGATGGTACATTGTCACGTATTTATTTTACTGCGCTTCTAATTATATCTTTGGATATGGCATGACACTGTGCTCTATAACATTTTATGATCCCATTTTTTCAAAGCATCAATGTTTTTCATTTTAGCCATGAAGCCCCACGAAATACAAGAAAAGTTGGGATTAACTCGAATCAGTGATAGGTAAGGAAAAGAGCACGTAAACACAAATACGACAAAATAAAACGGAATTAATTAATTAATTTTTCCTTGTAATATTATAGGAGTTGGTACGTGCAGCCGGCTTGCGCGACGTCGGGTGATGGACTTTACGAAGGTTTAACATGGCTAACAATGAATCACAAATCTTCTGTTGGTAATAAATCCTTGTGAGCCGCACTGAAATATTCCTGCAACGTTTCATGTTAAAACGAAACCCCTGTAATAACTTTTTAAAGACAATGCTCGCAAATACTAACTTCACAATTATTCTTAATAAATATTCATCAAACTACAAGAATATACAACTTCACAAACATACAAATCACATCGACTTAAAGCCAGAAATGAAACAAGATGTAATTAAACCTTCACAAAACAATCAAGTCATTTCGATTTGGTTTCAAGTAAATCCTGGTATTGTGTGATTCTTTAGTGACAAGTGAGTGATGAACTGTCATGATTTAAGTAGTGATGTGTTATATTGTGTTAGTGCGAAGTGTCAACAACCCAAAAATTGTTTATCTCGTTCTGTCATCTGCCAACTGCTCTTCTACCTTCTGGTGTAGTTAAACTCATCTGTCATCAAATGGTTAACAACTCATTTGCTCCTGTTGTTTATTTTTGCTTCCTACTCGTAATTTCTATTCCAATAGCAATACTTTGTCAGATTTTGTTTACAACGCAACATCCGCACATGTCGGTTTTTTGAATTAAATGTTTGTATTTCATTAACTGTTATTTATGATATAAAATTTGTCAAAAGTCGAAAACCTTTGCTCGAGTTGCCTTAAATTATTTGAGTGTTTTATCTATTGTCCTTGAAAGTCAAATCAGCACACGTCCCTAAAAACTAAAGCAATTAATTTCTATAACTTAAATCATACAAATATTAAAAATCAAATAAACGATTAAAAAGTTTTCAAATAGGCTTTTAATTCGAATTCTTAATCAGTGTATCTAATTCAAAGTTAAATAACCTATACATATTTCAGGTATACGGATTACGGATACTTAAGCAGTACATTAAAATTAAATTATCCTTTACAGTTTAGTATGCAGTTGTGTATATCTGCTAAAAGCGCCTGGGAATGTATTCGATTGTTAATTATACTATGATTATTGTACTCGATTTAATTTTAAAAAGTTGTCAATATTCAACTCAATAATACTATTACAGAGTTAACAAAGTCAACATCCTAAAGCAAACAAAGAAAGAGGTAATAATTAGCTAAAATGGAATGGGCAGTAGAGACCCTTCATATTTATTTACCATAGAGTACCAAGTATTAAGCAAGCGTACTACTAAAATATAATACGACCTAACTAAATAATTACCTAAAATTGAAGACTTACATTTAGAAAAACTCCTAGATAAATACTTTATTAGCAACATCACTTTATAAATACTATTTACATTGTCTACGTACCAATGTATACAATAACTAAACCACTTTGGTCTCTAAAAGGACAGTTTAGCTAAAGTATGATACTAGTTACTACTACTACATAGTATAGACGTAGGCGCATGTATTTCTAACTCCGAAAATTTGACGGTAAAATACATTATTCAACAAGTTATTAGAACTTAATGGGAAGACGTTAGTTCAGTTGCAAATTAACATGCTAGAATAGCACTAAAATACAAGGGATGAAATTAGCTTTTCATGCACTTGTTTGGTCTGTTAGCTCTCTGTATTTATATTTTCTAATAAAAATTGCCTTCAATACTAGCATTAGTAGATCAAACAGCCACTCAATCAACGAATCAGCAAAGGAGTCGTAAATCGTGTTATAATAGCTACTTTAGCTACTCAGCTGCTTATCTAATTTTTTAAGGTACCTATACTATTACAGACATGCTCATAATTACCGACTTCGATCCACTAACATAAATGTAGAATTCACGCTCGCTGTGTACTGTTCACTGCTTTTGTTTGCTGCTATATGTTTTATCTAAGTTCGGAGGAAGAAGGGTATTATGTAATCTAATCTTTATGTCAACTTTGAGATTTACACATACAATAGTATCTATATTGTACATAAGGAATATAATGGGTTACAAAACTAATTTCCATTTATTACGTATCAACAGTATCAAGTAGTTGGCCCATTAATAACCGAAGGTTAAATAAGTCTAAAGTGGTCTAATCCTCGTTGGTAAACACTTCCATACATTTATAATGTACGTTCCTATTGATAAGTGTGGCATTAATGGCATTTAGATAAAAACTGCATAAAGTATTACGTGTCAAGCAAGCCATGTTCGTGCTAATGCTACAAGCCTGAGTAATATGGATTTGTAACAGTACATGGAAAAAATGTCCAGGGAGTTTCACTTGTTGAGTGTTGAGTAATTAATTGGGAATCAATAATATCATATTCGCATTCGTGACTTTTTTGTTTTCTTTGTGCGAATTTTGTTTTCAAAGTACTCATTAAGGCTGTCCGCCTTAATTCTGAAAATCTGCTCACTTTTTATCTGTATGTACGAACATGTATGCATTCTGTGTGTAATATTTATTGTAGTTTTGCCGTTGTTGCGATCTATGATGAACAAAGTCAGTATAGTCATACAGCGTAACTATCTATAAGCGCTTATTGTTATTTCTGATGTTCTAGCTAATTAGAACAAGTAAATAATAGTAAATTCATTTTTCTGGTTTACTAAACTTAAACTGAACCAGTTCTTTGCGTATAAAAATGCAAACCGTACATGTTCACGGAATACTAATATCCAGTATTTACTATTATGCTAATCAAAATCTAAAAGTTTGACCCTGGACTCTTGACAATACTAATAATGAGTTTAATTTAATTATTGAGTATTACATTGATAATAGGTACTCCTTAATGTTTACTTACATTGTACCTTGAACTTGAAAATTATGATTTACTGTAATAATACTAATACAACTAGAGATAATTAAGTTATACTTGAATGAAACTCTAGATAAGTAAAAGGCACAGACAGACCACACCACACACATCACAATACGACTATCTCTAGACCACGACTAGACTAAGAATGTTTACATAAACAAACAATGTATATACATACTGCAAAATATTTTCTACACTAGTTTAACCGCAAAGCTTAATGTTATAATTCTAAGCTTTAGTAGCTTCTATGTATTTGCAAGCAATTATAACTTTTGTTTATATTTTGGAGAACCACATTATATTAGATAAACCGTTTCGTTATAGTAATTACGCTGTACATAACCGTTTTACCCTTGCCGATGTAATTGTGATCTACAGATGCAGATAATAGCGATGTTTATTCAATTAATTGGTACGTAGATTTAAATTCACAACTTTAAGTGATGCTGAGAGATAATGCTCACTTTTGAGATGAGCAAACTGAGATGATCTAGAGCAAGAGTATAAATAAACACACACAATGTATAATTTCATTGTTAGCCATCTATATTGGTATTACTAGAGGTATATTATTTAGTTAATAGCATGTAGAATTCATTTTACTTAACTTACAGCTAACATCATCATATTGTACTGACGGATTGTTTTTCTGTACATTATTAGAATTGTGTTATTTCTTGGGTATATATTATTGTAATTACTATAATTATGAATGCTTGTAAGTTAATAGGGAAATATGTTTAAAAGTTTAATTACCGTAGTGTACTTAGCATTGCACTATTATTTATTAGTGTGTTTACAGTTTGCCTAAAGTTAAAATTTGTATCTATCTTGCGTATTTCGTTTGGAGATGTGACGTGTGTGTTCAGTCAGATGATATTCGCATTTAAGTCTAAATTATACTTAAATCGTTACATTTACAGTTGAATTGTTTTCCTGGATTGCACAAATAAATACATTCCCGGTTTCAATGTACCGGCCTATATAATCAAACCAAGAAGAATATATTTTTACCACTTGGGGAATATTTCTGATTTCATACCACCAAACATGTATCGGGGTAGATTTAAAGTATTTAGATCTTCACAATTGACGCAATGAGACTCAACTTTTAATTTGATGTAAAGAATTTAGCATGTATAAAAAATTTGATCACGTTAAATTTTGAATTTAGTCTGGAAATATCTCATTCGCAATTTATACAATATTTCAGGTGTTTTAAAATACTGAGATTCCTTGCTGCATCGAAAATCAATGTGTAAACCATACCGATTAGAATAGGAATGGAATATATTGGAATATTTATTTATGGTTTATTCTCCTTAGCTTTCATTTCTTCCCCCACTTTTGCCAACTCTTGTTTTACGACAGTCAATTGTATTTTAATATTTTCAAGCTGGATTCTAACTTGTGTGCGAACCTGAAAAGTTGAAAATATGTAAATGTGTATCTTGACAATGACCGTACATGTAAATGAAAAGTGTTTTGAAGGTATTTTATATTGATATCTCTTACATCTTGGGGCACCTTTTCCAAAATGGATTTTCTACGATCTTTATTTGGAATAGGTGCGGAAGCAGACCTCTTGAGTGGTTCTGGTTTCTCGGTTGTGTCTATTGATATATTAAATGAAACACGCCGAGCTGCACCCCTAGGAGCAGGCTCCAAAGATTTTGAACGCTCGCTTTGTGCATTTGATTCTTTAATTGAACCTTTTGGAAAGGGATCGGAAAACGCTTTCTGACGAGCATAATCGTGAATTGACATTACAGAAACGCCAACTAAATTATCAGATGACGATTTCCTTTTTGATTTAGGATCAGCACTAGTCGTACCAACATGTTCTCCAGGAGACTCCCAAGGATTCTTCTCTATATGCGATTCAGCAGGTTGTCTGTGCACAGAACTCAGTTCCGCGTCCGACTCCACCTAAAATGTAGAAAACTGAAAAATTATTTCATTTTGCAAAACTTTTCACTACTATTTATTTAAATCTTTTATTTTCACTACTATTTTACCGGAATCGAAACTTTCCTTGCAAAATCTGGTGGAGCCATTACTTCCATTTCTGTTTGACTCTCTATGGGGAATTCTTGAATACCTAGCATTACCTTAGTATCATCAGATTTAGCATCTACGTTTTCATTGTTTTCTTCTGTTAAGATGTTTGACTCAGCACCCTGTCTTTCTACAGGCGGTAACCCAATTTCAGATTCCATCTATTTAATATAGCAGTTTGTTCCGACAACCATTCAGCATTTATGTACTGTACACTTAACACCGAAAAAAGGTATACTATGTTAGGTATAATTTATATATTACCGGAATTGAAATTTTGTGTGCAAAATCTGGCGGAGCTTTTACTTCCATAACGGTTTCGCTCAGTGGGGGAAATTCTTGAATAGCCAGTATTTCTTTGACTTTAGAATCACTTTTCTTCGGCACTTCAGATTCCAACTGACCATTTACAATGTGTGACTTGGCACTCTGCCGTTTAACAGAAGGTAGCCCTACTTCAGACTCCAACTAAAATACCAATTTATTCCTGAAAACTTGTCATATATTGTAAACATAATATAGGATTCGAATTTTCTTTTATATACCGGAATCGCTGCTTTGTTTACAAAATTTTCTGGTGCCTTTACTTCCATTGTCGTTTCACTCATTGGGGGAAATTCTTGAATACCCAGCATTACGTTAACATTAGAATCCTTAGTCTCGTTTGGCACTGCCAACATAAACATAAACAAAAATGTAACAAACATTTCATACTACACATTCATACTGCGTGCATATTCTTTTCTAAGGGTTCTAAGCATTAATAAAAATGATCCATAAAAATTGTTAAAATTACCAGGTTTAGCTGGCGCAACTTCTTCGCTCTTAGGAATTACATCATTATTGATAACAACAATTTGTTTGGGAGTTTTAGGATTCATTTGCTGTGAATCCGAAGGTGCAGCATTTGTCGTGGCTGAAGCATCTGTTGTTGGTGGAACCAATTCTTCAGCTAAACCCCCCTTGGCTTTATCTATTACATTACTGGTTAAGTTATCTGAAAATAGTGATACAGCACTTTCATCTACCGATTGGGGTACTGTTGGAATAGATTTACTGCCGCCAGGATCAGGATTACTCATCACACCACATTTAATTTCCAGGCAAGGTACTACTTAGAATTTTGCGGGGGTGTTTTGATTTACAGACACTGTCAGCTTGCAATTATTCAGTGAATGATAATATGCAACATGCATTTGGTGGAACTGTACCATAATTTAGTAATGAGTAATCGATTACCGTAGGAACAAAGGACTTTTTCATACCATAAACTTCACGATCATTATGTGGAAAAGAATTCGACCTTTTGACCTCTGCAGAAGAACATTGAGCGTGTCATTTCATTTGACTCCCAAACCCTGAATGTCATCACAATTTTACCATATTAGTAAATATTTAGATCTTTAGATGTACGAAGTAAGGAAACTTTCTGACCATTTGAAAATTAGCACTGTAGCGTTCTCATGGATGGATTTCTGTCTTCACCTCTTGAATTGGCTTGATTGTCCCAAAATGAATGCATGTATTTACTTCCTTGTAAAATGAAGTCTATTTGATTATTGATCTTCCTTTCTATATCCATTGTGCTTGTGCTTTGTATTTTGCATAAATACTCCAAATTAGAGAATCCTGCTGTAATTTCTTGGCAAAACATGCTGAATAAAGCTAAACAATATAGAAAAACGAAATAATATGCCCTCATATTTTATTACGTTTAAAGTTAAACCAATAGCATTACTAAATCGCACTTTCCATTATTCCTTTGTTTCCCCTTTCAAAGATCTTCCTTATTCATCACAGCTTCGCAACATCATCAGGCAATTTCGTGTTCATTATCAATTACTGTTACTGCACACAAAACATTTTCTATGAACAATATAAAAATATTCGCAAAAAATGAAGAAAGCCACATGCACATAAAGCAATTGACCCAGTGTAAAACAAGATAAAAGTGCAAGCTAATCAAACAATACGTACAAACGTATATTACAGTGCAAATTTACTCCAAGCCATGTTAACAATGCATCAATCACTGACAACTCTTCAGCTCCTTGGATTTATTTATTCATATTTGCACCATGAGATGCTGACATTAATCATAAGTAGATTTTTCAGTCGCATCTTCCCTATTCTTCCCCAAAGATGATTTTCCAAATAATAAAGGGAGTATAAATTTCCCAAAGCATGTTACAGGAATTTCTACCTTTGAAACGTAAAAACATGCAGGTGAAAAATGCAAATAATTTATTAGAAAATATGGAAACGTTCAATTAGTGAAATCAAATCAGCATTTGTTATTGTTAGTGTTCCTTATGAGAGGTAACACGCAGTCTAACTTATTGTTAATGAGCCTATGACCAGAAACTAACGAGGAGGGCACATCTGACTAAACAAGTCATGCTACATACAACTCGTTCCTCAAGTGGAGACAAACTTTAACTATGAGTTTCCTTATTAGCAGTAAGAAATTTAAAGTTATTGCTTTATACACATTAAACTCTGTTATATTATACTTTAAATCATTTACATAACACACTTTAGGTCTCTTTACTAGAGCCAAACACTTGTTTTGTATCGTTTTCTCATTTGATTCTCGTGAATCCGGTTGAATTAAAGACGACATTTGTCCATATCTTGCAAGAACCATGTCATCTCAGCTGTAGGCGTTGTCAAGTCCAAATTACCCATTCCTTACTACAATGTGCACATAACTATACTATACCTGTGTGGTTACAACAGTAATTATTAGGTACAAGTGTCATAAGTTAGACTTTTACATGAAAAGCTCTTAAGCTACAGTCTTGTGTCATAAAATGAAGAGGTGCACTAAAAAACCTATATACCTAGTAAGCTACAAGAATCTCAGCTTTCTTACCATTAAAGCATAGAGTAAAGTAAAACTAAAGTTTGTATGAATCGCAAAAGATTCTAGTACATCACATTCACATCAGCCAAGTCAGGTAATCAGTAATCAGAAACCCATTAGTAAAGCAAATAAGAATAAAAGTCATGATACTCTCTGTCATAATGACAAACAAATACAAAAGTGAAATCGAGCTAGAATATAAATTCTATTGAAACCCCATGTCAGTTGACACTTTGGAAAAAACCTGACCAAATGGGCGAAAACTATTTGCTCGTTTATTTGGGAAGTCAGTTTAACTGCATAAACATACAAAAATTTGGATGTAGGACATGATTTTCCTGTAGTAAGCGTACATCATAGAGAATTGTCAGTGTAACCAGAAAATGACTATAATACATTTCATAATATTAGTAATGTGGTTGTTAAAACAATTAATTTAATTGGGCGAGTTACTATAATGTCAGTAATAGCCGGTCGTTTACATATGTCATAGTCATGATGATAGTGTCTATTTGCAAAACTAGAAATGATGGCGCAAATAGTTATTACGTAATACTGAATAAATGTTCTTATATGGTTCTAATTAAACATTATCAAGGACCGAAATGAGTATTTGTATGTACTGCAGTCACAGTCCTATGAATTATACGTTTACATTATACTAATCTTCTTTATTTTCTGCATGATCTGAAAATATATAGTGTCATACATAATCTATTTCGTTGTGTCAATCATAAAATACAGCAAAGATAGACATTCCAGTGTATTAAAATAATTCATATGTTGTAAGAGACACAAAGAATTTTCCGTTAATATTATAGAGTTCTTCAGTGAGGTAAGGTTAAAAATAGATAAAGATAGAAAAGCCTGTAAATGCATTTACAAGAGTCAATGAATTCATGTAACAGTCTGTACATAAGAATCTGATAAATAATTACTATTATAAAAAAGATGTGTACTGTGCGAAGCTAATAATTATGGGTTTCAAATTCATTTGCATAAATGTGATTCAAGATGGACAGTGCAACAGAGAGACAAGCGTTTTGAATCTGTTGAGAGTATTTAGTTCCATATATCTCCAAGTAGGAAATATTGTCCTTAGGATTTTTCAGGTTTACCACTCTTTCAAAATTGCCACAATCTTTAGCCATTGAAAAGGAAATTTTTGCAATGTTCGTTAACATGGGGTTGCCACTTCCTTTCTTTTCATGAGTCAAAAGGGTAGCATTAATATTCCCAGCTAATTCGTCATCAAACATATATTTAAGGACATCAGGCAAGATCATTCGTTTCAGTGAGTGTTCAACGATGAGCAAGGCTCTTCCCAGTACTTCGATTTCAGGAAATTTATTAATTGGTTTATTTTTAATCCATTTGCTATCCATATCAATAATTTCTTCATCTCTGGCAGCCAACTGCTGTTCAGAGTTGATTATCGATGGCAGATATGAATTCTTCCTTTTACTTTTCTGTTTCTTATCCAAATAGTCGCCTGATAGTGAATCCGTTTCTACTACTGAAAATTTTGAACCAGAAAATTGTGCTGAAGGAATCACAGGTTGAATGCTCTCATATCCATTACTACTGATAGTACTGTTACTTCTGTGTGATCCACAATACTCCACTTTGGTTTTAGCGAGGCAATGCTTATCTTTCAATAAGTAATCTTTACTCGATACGGATAAGAAACTTGAACTGGATTCTGGCCGCCTCGGGGAATTCAAACAGATCGGTGGTAATTTAGTAAACGATGGTTGTTTTCTAGGTTTATAGATTTCTTCAGTTTTCTTCAGATGCATTTGACAAAATGGACCAATACTAGGAAGTCTTGTTCCGGATAATGTTCCTCGTATTTTAACTGGATGTTTTATAAATACCTTCTCGTCGCATTTCTCAGTTTGGGGCGACGGTGAAATTAGTTCGCAAAATTCTCGACGGCTTTTTGGAAGTTTATCTAATTGCAGAGGAGGGAGAAGAGTGCAAGATGAAGATCTGCTTTTGCAGTTTACATTCGAATTTGATTTTCTTGAAGAAGTGGGAACTTCAAATTGTATGTATTTTACAGAGGACCGTTTTCCATTTTCGCATTGTATACTTGTATCCGATTTGTCAGACTTTGCAGTGCATTTTACTTTTATTTGAAGTCGATTTGATATAAAAGGTGTGGAAAGATAAGGACCGCCGATTACCCGAGTTTGTGAAGGTGAGCGTTTCAGACTTTCAACTGGTTTTCCTTTCAAACCTTCTGAACCACAGTATGAATCTATATCGGCATCAGAAAAATAATCGGTACTCCAAGTAGATCTTGCTGTTCCTCCGGAATAGTTACGAGAATTTGAATAGTCTTCAAACGGTTTTCTAGCTGAAGGTAATGGTGACGAAATTCGAGTTTTTCGAAGGAAATGAGTTTTTTGTTCTCTGTAGTCTTGATATGTGGCAGAAAATGGACGTAGTAAGGACTCACTGCTTTGTTTCTTCTCACAGAACTTTGAGTTTCCTAAAACACTTGAAATTAACCCTCGTGTCTCATGATAATTATCGACATTCGTTTTTGACACACCCGCAGTCAGAAATAATTCGTTCATGCAAACACTTGTATTTTGCTTAGTTCTGGGTGAAATTAAGTCTTTTTTCATTATTCTGTATTTAGGAAATTTCTTTAGATCACTAACTGCTTTCTTTACAGGTTTTTTCCTAGAAGTAATTTGTACATATTTTTCCAAAGAAATAACTTCCGAGCAGCATTTTCTTAAGATTGAATCAAAAAATTGCTTCCTTGCTTTATGTTTTTTTGGACTAAGTACCTTTACTTCGGAATTTGTAAGAGGGCCGTCAACAGAATATTTTTGATGTGCACTAGGGCTACGTTCCTGATTTGTGGATTTCTCTTCAACATTTTCTTCAGTTTCTAATTCGTTCTGTCCTACTTGCGTAGCATTGCCATCATTTTCGTTCTCCTCAGAGGCACTCTCTTGAGGACTTGGAAAGGAATCACGTGATATTTCCCTTTCTTTCTCTCCTATATGGTCTATGTAGTTTTCCATATCAGGGGTCGTCTTGAAATTTTCGTTGAAATCACTGGAGAAGTCTGAATATGATGATTTTGAGGAAAAAACTGAATTTCGGGCAAGAATATCTTCAAGTACAATTTCACTCTTAGCAATAAACTCCGATACAGAAGATTCGACTTCGGAAATGATGTGAAATCCTGATACCCGTTTTCCATATAAAGGTTTTTCTATATTTTCCACAAACTCGTTATTAACATCTTTTGCTTTTTCTTTCAAATTACTTGCTTCCATAGGAGGCAATATTTCCGCATCCGTATATTCTGATCCCCTTGTACTTGGTAAATTTTTCTGGTTTTTATAGAGTTCCTCGATTGTATCTTCACTTTGATGTTCATCACGATCACCACTCTTCTTTTCCCTTGCAGTATCAACATTCTCTTCACAAGGAATTTCTACTGGTGCCGACCAATCTGACACAATTCCAGAATCTGATTGAATAGACTTTGCCTTTAAGCATTCCAAATTTCTCTGTGCCACGACGATATTTTCGGATTTCACTTGAGTTATCGGAGAAGAAACCTGAGATAATGTTACAGTAGTTTTCCCCCTAACTTTTCGTTTGATTCTAGTTTTTCTATCAGGACTTGAAATTGGAATTTCTTTTTCAGTCTCCTCAGTTTGGATCTTTTCTACTGGTTGGTTTTGATCCTTATTTAGATGCAAAGCTTTAGAGCATTTGCTTTTCACCTTGTCCATGAAATCTCCTACGAATTTCTCCACTACATTTGAAGCATACAATGATGTTGCGTTATCGATAATATCCTCAAGTATGTCTACCACCAGATCTTCTGGGGAAATCTATTGTGATACAGGTATTCACAATTAGAAAGGATTAGGAGTGAAAATAAACAAATCGAACGCAACCACTAAAAACGAACAACGAAAAAGCAAAAGAAAGCCAAGGCAGCAACAAGCGATACAGCTAATAACTAACGAACCCAAGCACTTATATAAAAGTAGCAATAAATCGACAAGTAACGAAACGAAACGACTTACAAATTAGCATGTGGATAACCATAATTTATTGTTTAGGTTGTATGAATAATTATTTACGTCATAAATATATGTTAAGTTAATACTTACAGCTATATTATAGATGTTTTCAATACGGAAATTTAGTCTGTGTAGTCTACTGATTTGTAACCAACTGAACAATTTAAAACTTATCTACTGCTAGAAAATTGCAATCAAGAAGAGCATAACAAGAAACAACACTACTCTTGTGCTCATGTTTCCAATTCACTCGTTATTACCGGTTCAGAAGCTTCTTCTTCGTTGTCACTTCTGGCTCCTTCTTCCTCTTCAGCAGCAGCCGCGGCTTCAGCTCTCTCCTCGGCTTCTAATTGAGCTCGTATTTCCTCTTTAAGTTTTATGATACTCAGGATAAAATCGTCCAGTTTTTCTGCTCAAACAATTTTCCAGTTATTTAGCATTTACAATAAAATTGCAATTTAAAAATGTCAATTCTACTTTCTGGTTTACTGATAATTAAAAGATAAAAGCAATACCGTATCCAGACTCTTGGCGAAGGTATTTGTTAGTCTCATCTAGAATGACATTTGTTTCCCATAAGGACAAATGCATTGCATCTGGCTTCCTCTTTTTTCGTTGGCGAACCTTCTCTAACCATCTCATTGCATACTTACGAACAATGTCCTCCAGTCTTTTAGCAGCCTTCTTGCGCTTAGCAACAATCTCAGCTAAGAACCACAATGTTCCAATTATTAATTGACACTTAGAGGTAAATAATATTGGGCATGTGTGATATTACTTCAACTGACACATTGAAACATTTCATTTTGGACAAATAATGTTTTGCACTTACGAAGAACTGCTCGTTCATGCTCCATCCTCTTTTGCCGTTTAATAGTCTTCCTTTTAATATCGTCCTCAAAAGCTTTGGCTATTACTTGCTGCTTTTGAAGCATCTCTTCACCGAAATCGAACTTGCTGTCCAGATATTCGATTTGCTATGGGAAATGACAAATTTCTAATATTTTCATATATTCTTATATTCGTAACTATTCATCACAAAAATTACAATATTTGCAAGTAACATTTAATTAAAAACGTACATATTGTCTCGTAGCCATCCGGGCTACTTGCTCATCATGTTCTCTTCGTTCGGCAGCGGTTTTTTCTTTTACAGCAATACAGGAAATTAGCATCTCTCTTCTCAGTTGTTGACGCATATAATACTCGTGCATTCTCTCTTTTTGAACTTGAGAATGGTCCAAACCTCGCAAAATTCTAAGCATATGCATTTCTTCACGTGATCTACGTATGCTTTCCATTCTCTCGGCATCTTCTGCTTGCTTAAGTGCATAGCTAAATCAATCATAGGGAAGAAATTGTTTAGACCCTCAGAACACGTCCAGAATTTTTAAATCATATTATGGAATAACTTTGTAATGCAGCATCATAACACATAAATAGTTTATTTTGAGTGAAAAAACAGATATCATTACTTCTCGAGTCGCTCTTTTTCTTGCTGCAAAGTGTATGCTTTAGAAAATGCTGATCTGTTGGAGGCTACTGCGCCCTTTCCTTCAGTATCGTGTATTTCCTTCCTAATGCGACGCATTTGCATATTCTCGTTCAGCATAGCTTGATCCTGCTCAATAAAGTCATACATATATTTCCCGCACCCAATGAAGTCATCATAGTTATTTTTGGAATATACATACATTAAATAACTAATGGTAATTAAAAGGATTAAAAAAACATTTTCAAGTATCGATGCAGAATACACCATACACCTTGATGGAGTCTTAAATTTACCATTGAGCAATCACATAATTAGTAGAAGTTAATTCTGTAGGTATATTACTTTTTATAAACACTCAAACAATGCAACGTAATGCGTAAACAATTAATAAACAACTATATTTTGTAATTACCATAATTTCGAAAGAAATATGATAGGTACAATTCACAATCTCTAACAATTATCAGGTATATGGTAAATCTAATGCATTATGCATAGAAAACTCAAGCCCTGCAAAATTTAAAATATCCGAATATGATTAAGTAACTATCCCTGAATCATTAATACTTCAGTAAACACAATTATTCTTGGTGCCAAAAGGGTAAGGCTCTACAGACAGCGACACGAATTCATATAGGCAACTACATGACTTGAATAACTTATAAGATTTATTGCTAATGGCAAAGTTTGAGAGGTTATGCAAAAGCTAAAATTGACTACTTATGTCTTCAGTCAGTTGTTGAATGTCATTTAGGTGTGGCCAAAGACAAAAACAAGGTGTAGGTGTTGTAATGATAAATTGATTCATGAAAAAAATGATTCGTGGTATATTTCTAGCACTCACCGCATTGAAAAGTGCAGCCGTAACTTGAGCTGTATACAGGTTGCGTAGATAATTACGGAACTTATTGAACTCTGCCTGACTGCACAAAACTTCTCCTCTTTGATTAATTAGTCCTTGTTCAAGCAACTTTTCTTGTACTACAGGAGTCTTTAAATAGTTTCTGGCATGTGGGTCATGAAGAGCGTTGTATGACTCTCCGATTACGCGATTCCGCAGTTCTGGATCGTAAAGGTAATAATCTTGCCCTTTCCGCCATAGCTGTAAAGTGCAATAAAGTTTCAGTTTAATGGAATTACATAAATAGATTTTTTAATTTGCTTAATCCGTAAAGTATAATTATTAAATTTTTATATTCAAATACATTTTCTCCTAGTTTCCCACGACTGTAATACATTAATGTGTACGGACAATTGATGTAAGGGATTTTGTTGTCCATTGACATTACAGGCCATTTTGGAAGGAATGTTCGTGGAACTCGACCTTCTGGTTTTTCAATTTTTTCTAAGATCTTTTCTAAGTGAGTTCTTTGAGGAACACTTAACCTAAGATCAAAAAATACGCATTAAAAATTTCTTCAAATAGAAAAATTTTGAGAATCAGGAGTTTTCTGTAGATGCAATAGAGATTTGTATTTACAAGTCAGGTAATTACAGATTTTTAACACGGAAACAGTAATTCGTTTACCAATGACAAACTGTTGATGGCAGTTAAATATATTGAGATCTAATTGTGAAATAAAGTCTATGCTTGTGTATTAAACAATTCAACTACTCAATCTCGATTTTGTAAGGATTTAACTATTTAGGTAAAAGAAGATAATATTGGCCCTCATAAAGTCATAAAGTTGCAGATCATTGCCTGCCAAAATGCATTGCAGACTGACAGTTTTAATGTTCATACATAAAAACTAATTGCATGCATGGTTGTTGTTCTTGCTAGTTAATCCTTTCTGTCATTTAGTATTATATGTATAATCTCAACTACAAATTGATACAGAAGGATTATCAGTCAGTGTAAAAACGGTCTTTTTGCACGTTGCCTCCTATTCGCAATTTGATGTACGTGTACCTATAGGAATGTATGGAAAGGCAAATGGGTGAAATATGATAAAATGCTGCTTGTTAGCATCTAAATACTAGAATAAGGTTAGAAATCATTGTTTCTAGCAAAAAGAATTAGCAACTTGAACAAAGTTGTTCCTATCCTACTTAACCCTGAGGAGATGCAATGATGTGAAATGTGAAGCAACAAAATAAAGTAAATTATCGCAATCTTAAGTTTTATTGCAGACTCCCCTTCCCCTTTGCCTTGCCGGTGGTCTTATCTCGTATTAAAATATTCCACTTTAATGTCACATGTATAGTTTTGAAGAAACTACCACTCAAAACAATGAAAAATGTATAATGATAATGATTATGACTATGGGACTTGGGTGCACCCTTTGAATAAGTAATCAGAATACTTCTCGTACAGCTCTCCCATCACAGGCAACACCTTGAAATTTCAGCAATATGCCAATTGACAATTGTGTGCCAAAATGCCTACAATGTACTGCACTTGTAATGCAGAAAGGAGGTAAAAGTTCTGAAAAGAAGACTACAGGCAAGCCTAAAAATTTTTATTTGCCCAAACTTGCATAACTTGTCACACCGTTAGCATTTAAAGCATTTGCTAAATGACTGCGCAACCAAGTTTTTCAAGTCAATATTGTTATAAAGTTCATATTGAGGAATTCGTGACAAGGACAAAAACAAGATACGAACATTAAGTGCTAAGTACATAACTTGATTTCGTGTAAATAGAAGGTAAATACAGGATACCAACAGAATGCTGTAATTAGTAAACATGTAATATGAGAATAAGTGAGCACTAACTATAAGCAAGCCAACTGAGAGAAACTCTGTCGACCGTTAGTCACATGGTAAAGACTGCCCTGTGTAAAGTGCCTACTCAAATTCAGCTTTGATTTCTCCAAATTTGAAATGGACTAGTAGCAAATTTGGCCCCAGATATCAACAGCAAGTTATTCTGATAATTACAAACTAAAAAATTTTTAACAATATTGAGGCCGTAGGAGCCATTTCAAAACGGACTTTAAAGCATAGAGTGACTACGAGATTCAGACATTTAGGGTGCGGTAGGGCCTGGCTGATAAAATCCATCACCCCAGCTGTGAAGCTACACTAGCGCCAGCCCCTAGCTAAGCTTCCTTATAACTATTACAAAAAATCTTACCGAACTCCAACAGGAATCGATTTTAAATCAATCCTTTTACCATCGCCACTCTGAGATGATCTTGCTTTCTTTCCGCAATTCTCGTTTTGACCAACAACACCAGAATTATTCTCCGGTTTTCCTTGTCTTGACCACGCTATGTTACGCTGGGAAGGAGATGGTACTGCCTCTGAAGGAAATTCGTTTTCTGCTGTCTCATCTTGAACTTTTGACATTTCTTAACTGTGAACTGCAATCCTAATTAAATGTACTATTTCTATAATATTTTCAATTAATTCTAAATTGAAACTGACTAAATTATTTGTGCATTTGATTTATTGGTTTCGACTTCATTCAACTATTGTACGTGCAATTAGTGTATTGTGGTATGGGGGCTGTGAAAATAGACTGTGCAAGTGTGCAACCAATTTTCTTTGTCTTCATAAGTGTAACAAAGAAAAAACACCGCCAACATTCAAACAGAATTTTATTTTCAATGAAGTTTCCTTATCAACTGTTAACTTTTTCACAGTTTTATCAGTGTTGCATAGGATGGAGATAAAATTGCAATAAATTGTGAAATTCTCAGTGGACATTGTAAAGCTCTTTAGTGGAATTTACAACCTAAATAAATGCAAATTGATACAAGTAATTTCGGTTGCAAAATCAATGCTCTCTACCTATATGTAAATTGAATGCAGTTCCTCTATCAAGGTTAAAGTTTCAGCTATTAATATCTTTTTCCATAATTTTATTAATTATTCATACTCTGTAATTGTAGCATTTACCACACCAATTTTGACATTATGCACTCTATTTGGGACCTATAAAAGCATCTGGATTTATGCCAGTTATAAGATACCTAGAATTTTATTTATAAGAATGTAACTTTTATAATAACGTGTATGATTGATAGATTAAACGAGACTTACCTAAAGGTGAAGTTTGATCGCAATTTTGCGAATGAAGACCCTTTTCGGAGTAATTACAATTTGTATATCCCGCATATACCAATCACAACCACACATTTTAAAGATAGCGAAATATCTACCTACCATAGGAGTGTCCGCCCTATCTTTCTTCATTACTTTAAAGACCGTTTTGTTCCTTAAGGGACATTCTAACACAAAAGAAGTTAGAAAGGGTGGGAGGGAGTAATTACTCCGAAAAGGGTCTTCATTCGCAAAATTGCGATCAAACTTCACCTTTAGGTAAGTCTCGTTTAATCTATCAATTTTGCTTCACTCGACCCTTTTCGTTTTAATTACAATTTGTATGATGTTTAAAGAAGATAACAAAACGGAATATTACAGCATTTTAGCTAATTTTATCCTGCCATTAAAATAAATCCATGAATTAATTGATTCACATCCAAGCAAGCAAATCCTAATGATTAGAAAATATTGATTTGCAAAACTCTGCTCTCTTATCTAAAGGTCTATTATAAAACCTTGCAAAAACCATAACATTTTCAGTCCATCCAGCTCGATCTCGAATCTGATCAATAGTGATTCCATTTCGAGCAGCTGTGGAAGTGACTGCATGTCTAAAGCTATGAGAAGAAACACTTTGGTATCAATGCCAGAGGTTTTTAAAACTAATTTTAGCCACCGACTTATAGTCTGTGAAGACACAGGTCTATGCTCTGCTGTCAAAGCCAAAAACAAGAAATCTTGTTTTCGAAACTTCTGAGTAATTCTAATATAGAGGATAAAGAGGGTTGATAAACATCCAAATTATGTTGATTAGCGTATTTCCACCACAATCGAAATACACAGTCATATTGCTTCCCCGTAGCCGCTGACAGATAACACAATAACGTAGTGATTGTATTTTCTGTACAACATTGGTTCCTCAGTGACTTCCGGATAAGACACCTCCAACCAGGGTAAGCTGTTGATTCAGCGGATGTTTCCTGTTAAGAATGGTAAAGAGATCAGCTTCTGGATGCAATATAATTATTCCTCCCACTAATAGCTTTTGGAAAAGCGGAAACCATGGTTGGTTTTTCCAAAGCGGAACCATAACTATCCCTCTCCCTTGGTCATGCACTAATTTTTTAAGTGCCCGATGTATAAGCGCAAATGATGGGAAATTCATTCCCCCAATTCATTGTAAATGCGTCTATATTAACAGAGTAGGGATCTGGCTTCCATGAGACAAATCTTTCCCCTTGACTATTTCGATAAAAAGCAAATAGATCAATCGTGGGATAGAATTTCAATTCCTTAGTTAAATATAAAAACCTCTTTTCGATTCGGCATCCATTCTGATTCTGAATACATAATCTGGATTCTCGATCAGCTACTATGTTCTCTGTAGACTGAATGTATGAAGCAAAAATCCATAATTGATTTCTTTCACAAAACTGCCAAATATCTCTGTCAACCGCATTCAGTAGAGGAACTTGTATACCCCTCATACGCTTACGTGATGTACGATATTGCAGTTGTGTTGTCAACTCGCAATAAAATCTGAATGTGGCGTTTATACTTTGCAAAGGAAACTAGGGCCAATAGAGCAGCTTTCAACTTTAATAAGTTAATGCTGTATGAAACTTCTTCCTCGTTCCACCATCCATGAATATCCCCCCGTTGCATGTGGCACCCCATCCTGACTTTGAAGCGTCAGTGAAAATAATCATATCGTACGATTCGTTTCGTATAATGTTTGGTCGATATAATATATTTATCCAGTATAAAATTTTCGCCATTTCCTTTGAAATCCAAATACTTTTGCCGTTCTAGGCCCCTTGTGTACAAAAACCCGTATTGCATCGCTGGACAAACAGCAAGTAACACTTCTAAAGTGTGCTATCACAGGCTTCAAAAAATTTTTGTAGACACTCTTGGGGCTTCTTTCAGCCCAAATGGAAGGCAAGAGAACTGATAAAGTTCTCCATTCCACTCAATTTTGAGGTACTTCCAATGGCTTGCTTAAATTGGAACTAACAGGTACGCATCTTGTATGTCAATTGATGCAAAGAAGCTGTAGTCTTAGTCAGTCCTTAACCATACTGCGCTTCAAAGTCCTGTAGTCCTCCATTTTAAAATGGAAATACTCCAAGTATTTGTTTAACTAGTTAAAACTAAGTTAAAAATAAATCGGTCTGTTCCGTCACTCTTTGGAACTAGAAATTAGAAATAAATAAATTTTTCCTTAGAGTGCTCACAAACCTCAATAGCGCCTAGTCTTTGCAATTTAAGAATTGTTTCTAGCACGCTCTTGTTTTCATTTACTGAGAAGGTCGGACATTTGGGAGGAACAATCTGCTGTAGTGTGACAGTAAAGGGTAGTTTGTACCCCTTTATGATCGACAATACTGCTACAATAAATGCCTCCCATTTATTGTAATACAATTTTATCCTTCCGCCGTGAGTATGTCTTACCTCATACTCTAACGACGACTGGAGCTTTTGTAGCTCTTGCTTCCCCGCCCGTTCGCTCTCAATGTCGTTTCGAATCGAGACGAGCGCTGGAAGCTTAAAAGGCCGATTAGAGGCCGAACTAGATATTGCTCTCTTATCGGCGTAAGAGTGCTTTGAGGTCTTTGTGGATGGTTTGGCCAAAACGTCTTTGTTCATTGAAACATTCAGTTTCTCCAATTTTGTTTTGAAATTCATCCCTGAAAAGTCGTCAATTTCAGTTTCAGCAGAAACTTGTTTGCTTTTTCTTGCTAGTTAGGCACAATCATCTGACGCCTATACTTAGACAAGGAGCATTGTAAGTCAAGCATTAATTGCGAGCACTCACTGAGACCTCTGAAATTCATCCCTGAAAGCAAGTCGCCAATTTCAGTTTCAGCAGAAACTTGTTTGCTTTTTCTTGCAAGTTAGGCACAATCATCTGACGCCTATACTTAGACAAGGAGCATTGTAAGTCAAGTATTAATTACGAGCACTCACTGAGACCTCTGAAATTCATCCCTGAAAGCAAGTCGCCAATTTCAGTTTCAGCAGAAACTTGTTTGCTTTTTCCTTTCAAGTTAGGCACAATCATCTGTCGCCTATACTTAGACAAGGAGCATTGTAAGTCAATCATTAATTGCGAGCACTCACGGAGACCTCTGAAATTCATCCCCGAAAGCAAGTCGCCAATTTCAGTTTCAGCAGAAACTTGTTTGCTTTTTCCTTTACGTCAATATTAGACTCCACCAAGGCAGTCTTTTTTCGGATTAATTCAGAAAGTACTCCTTCAAGCCCTGAGATCCCAAGACTCAGTTGACTCTGGAAGGCGGATAATTCTTTATCCCTTTGAATAACAAAAGTAGATAAGCCTACCTCAATCTCTTTGTTTAGAGTAGGAGGTCCGACCAGCTTGGCGTTGACTGGAATGAGATATTTCTCTTTCATCCGTTTTTGTTTTCTGTATCCACTCCCGCCACAGCAATCTTTTCCCATCTTTCTGTATTTCCGAACCATAACTTTTTGGACTCCACGATTGGGCCTCCTATCCAATCTAAGGTCTCCTTGTCCAGTTCAGGTGTCAATATCAAAATATCTTCACCTTGATCGATGTTGTCATTTAAATTAGCTTTAGTGTCAGGGGAGCCCGTTTGGCCTTAAACCACAACGTCTCCGTTCTGACTGCCTGATCGCCTTCGGCTTTCCCGGCTGGAGCTTTCTGATTGACGTTGTGCTCCATTTAAATCTCTCCGATTTCTTGGTGAACGAGAACGATCCCCAACTTTTGCCTCAGAGGTGGCGATGTCGATTCACATCGCTAGCCTTAGTGTCAGGAGAGCCCGTTTGGCTAAAAAACCACAACGTCTCTGTCCTGACTGCCGGATCGTCTTCGGCTTTCCCGGCTGGAGCTTTCTGATTGATGTTGTGCTCCATTTAAATCTCTCCGATTTCTTGGTGAACGAGAACGATCCCCAACTTTTGCCTCGGAGGTGGCGATGTCAATTCACATCGCTAGCCTTAGTGTCAGGGGAGCCCGTTTGGCCTAAAACCACATCGTCTCTGTCCTGACTGCCGGATCGCCTTCGGCTTTCCCGGCTGGAGCTTTCTGATTGCTGTCGTGATTCATTTAAATCTCTCAGATTTCTTGGTGAACGAGAACGATCCCCAACTTTTGCCTCCTTTAAGTCAGCAACAGTTGTCATTAAAACTCCAGTTTCGAGTTCATTTCTCGCATACTCTCCTCCCTCGAAGACGACCGTCGATAACTTCGGCGGTGTTTCTTTGACTTCTTACGGTGGTGGCGATGTCAATCCAAATCACTATCTGAATCACTCATTTTAATGGCAAATGCTTTATTTTGTATAATAGTATGTTCTCTAAAAACTTACGTAACCAGTTTTTACTTGTGACCTTACCGGAACCTCCCCCGAACCGGGTTTTATTTTCAAATGTAGAGAACAACAAAATGCGTGTTTGCGATGAGCACACACAAGAAAGAATGAAGAAAGATAGGGCGGACACTCCTATGGTAGGTAGATATTTCGCTATCTTTAAAATGTGTGGTTGTGATTGGTATATGCGGGATATACAAATTGTAATTAAAACGAAAAGGGTCGAGTGAAGCAAAATTAGTAATTTCGATTTTTTCACTAAAAAACTCTTAGTAAAAACGCTTAATTTTAGATTTTCTTCTTTGTCCGCCTGCTTAATAGGACCCCGACGAAATACCGCGTGTGGTCACGAAAAAGCAAGTACCTAAAGGAAGGAAAATATTTATGAACAAACGTTTGTTGTGTAGGGTGCTTGGTACATGTGCTTATACATCATTGTGTCTCAATGAATGATTTGTCTTATTTTTTGCTCCTTCAGTGCCATTTCAGCCATAAATTATTCTAATAATAGATCGAATCGAATCCGTGATGATTTGATCACACCACAATACAATATAATACATAACAAAATTACACATTGACATTGACCAACACAAACTTATCATTTGTAATTGTGGACGTGAACAATGAAATGCTAATTCATCGTTCTACTAATACTATTACATACTCCACAATATAGAGATTTTATCTTTGGTTTCGTCCAAAGGTACAATATAATATATCCTGCAGCTCGGAAAAGGCATTTTTCCGTAGTGTAGTACTGCGAAGCTACTATAAACTTCCAAGTTTAAATCGCAAAACATTGATAAGCCAAAGTGAAGCCGATGCAATGGTGCATACATAAGTATGTAGAACTTATGCATATTTATAAAAAAGAGTCTGGTGTTAGTTATATCTTTTTTGCATAAAATATTTGTATGTAGGTAGTGTTTTTACTTATTGTTAGGTAGTGAGTATAATTTGCATACCTACACATAATAATATAGTTATATAGGAACATAGCAATGCCAATTTTTACAAGAAGCTTACTAAGAGGAATATTTTCTACATGTTTTGTTAATCTTTTCTTGTGTTTTGTGTCCTGTCGTCGTGATATGATTCACGCTGAGTGAATGAGCTTTAAGTTCCAACTTCAACTCGCATAATGTCTTAAAACTAAATGCACAACTAACTTAACTACAATCAACAGTAAACCCAAGTCAAGCCAAGACAAGTCAACGTCGATACAACAAAACAGATATTAAAGCAAGGAGTAGCTTTAATATCTGCAGTGGATTCCTTTGCGAGGAAAAACTTTAATATTATTTACATCATACAATAGAATCCACAGACAACTTTAAGTTGTTCCTTAGTTCCTCGGCGTACAAATATAATAGCTACCTAATATATGAGTTTAAAAGTTTAACTGCACAAGTAGCAAAGAGACTTTGCATCTCTCTTTTTATCCATCCCATTAACTACATGCTTGCTTGGATAGAGATTTTTGAGCAAGATATGAAATTCTGACATTTTCCTGGTTGATGGTTGAGTGACGCTTTGTCGTTGTCTTTATATTTCTTTGGGATGCATCTGTGCAACTTATAAAGATGATAAAGATGTTTAGATAAAGATCCTCTCATCTTAACGTTAGTCCTAGTAAATGATCATCGAGCTTTGGCTATGCTACGCTTAGCTATGAATTTGTAAGACGTATTCAATTCTATAATAAACATATCATTGACACGCCAGCAAAAGCCAGTATACAATATACCTCACTCATCTATGTAGAGAGTAATGTATAAAATATACCTATTCATACTGTATACTAGAATCAACTATAGTAAACAGAACTTATTGCTTGTAATAACATGCAACAGCAGTCAAGTGCCTTTGTAAGTCTAACGCAACTTGCAGTGCAACTTCCACTCACAAAGCCATAATACTGTAACATTTTGACAATTCAATAGAAAATGTGCAACCGTGTTGCATCTGCATGTAATTTGCTACTTACTGGAATCCATATATTTATTTCTACTAATATTCCATGTAAAACTCATGAATTTTTATATGTATCTATTGTGAACACCTTATAGAAATCTATAGTCTTAATGAAAGTAGTACAAGTACAACTACAACTACGTAATAACCAAGAATACGCCGCATTTTTATCTCACTTCACTTTGTCAGTTTACAGCCCTTTTATTGAGATTCTGCATTCCTTTACGTATTCATGAACCATGTAAAAATCCGTCACTATACTTTATGTACATGAAAATCTCAATTGTAACTTGGCTTTTCACCACTTTTCGATTGTATTATTTACAAAAATATGCAGAATGCCATATTTCTACATTATTTCTTTAAGAACATTAAAATGATTTATTTCACTCTACACACAGGTTAGGTTTAATATTTTAACATCAATCATTCTTCCTTATTTCGGTATCCGTTACCATAAAATGCCAATAAATTGTTTCACGTAGTGATTTAAAACACCTGCATTCCGAAATGATCGAGTTAATCGAGTAGGAAGGAAATGTAACTGGAAAGTTTTAATTATCTCTTTTTTTTGCTTTACAGTACCTTACCTGCGACCTACACAATAAGCATTGGAGACTGGAAACGAGCGATGTCAAAAATCTCACTTTTTGTATCCTATTTGGTAACAATAGCTTTCCATTGATAAATATTTCTGTTAAAGTTCTGTATTATCCATCATAACATCTCAAATATCTACATTGCTTTGAAGAGTGAATGAGTTGCTATTTCAAACATGAAAATACAGCCTTCATAATACTTAGGATTCCTGTGATGGCTATACATATTTAATTATTTAGGGTAGTAGGGATATATTTAACTGGCGATGTCAGCAAAGCAAACAATTAGAGTTTCATTGTAGGTAATTCTACACTTAGATGTGTTGTTAGGTTATAATATTACCTTCTGCTGAATCCACAATGCATTTTTGTATACCAAAAGATACTAAAAGTAAAATGCAGCATAGAGGAAATGGTCTGTTGGTCTGATTCCATTTTGGTCACGCTATGGTGACATTGGACACATTACAATGACAATTACAAAGGCTGCATTTCGTTGATATGCAATGAATATTTCATTTCCCCCTGTCAGTATCATTAACATATATCATTATAGCATTTTGTTGGTTTAATACATTCTGGATTCCCTACTGCACCAGTTACTGCAATTAATACCTCCTTTTGCTGAAGCAGTAGAGCTGTTGCAAAATGTAGAATAAACGATTTGATTAAGCAATACTGCGTTGAGGCAGATAAAAAATGAGAGATAACTCATTTTTCATATAACTAGGATAGCCGCAGTACGTATCAGGATCTGCATTGCATTCTTTTGCTCAAAAGATAAAGATTGACTGACAGCAATGGAAAAAAAGACAATAAAATCATTAGAAATTAGGAGCCTTTACCTATACTAATGCCCTTTTGTCTTTCTAACTAAAGAAATTGGCCACAATTGTATTCTTATACGTGCGAGTACAGTGTGCCCGCCTTCCCGCAAAAGAAGTTGATTGTATATGGCCAAGCTTAGCCTAACCTAACTTGTTCTTGACTTACATTTGTGAAGTTTCGTGCATTTATGATTATGACTTGTATAATATTCAGAACAAGTACGTAGTAATATATTAACTAATGTTCAATGTGCATTCCTTGATTTTGTGCATATGTAAGGCTAGGAAGGTAAAGTGAAAAGTAACGGTGAAGCTGTGCGTGTAGTTAAACCTTTAGGTAATCAACTATCCTAACTAAATAACCTAAAGATAATTGGAGTGTACGCAAATGCAAAGTGTTCAGTTCACGTTCATTTATCAATGAATGTATTCATTATTTTTGATGGAAATCTCTGCCGAAATTCAATATCTGGTCTGTGGACAGATACTATTGAACCTGCCCCCTTAATACTCCTTTTGTACAATACCTACAAGAATTTCTGATGTGATATGATACCAATTGACAAGCTATCACTAATCGTGGCTTGACTGTCTGGATTTGTGCATGGTGTGTTATGGTGTGGTAAAGTTTGATTGTTATTGTTGACAGTTGTTTTGTTTGCAGTTTTGTTTTGTGTAGCTTTATCCTCAAAGCTGGCATCGTTAACTTACCACTTTGTTATTACATAGTAGGTAATAAATATATTGTAATGCAACTATCTTATGAATTAACTAAAAGAACAGGTTTGTTTTCTTCTCCTTGTTTATAGGCTAATCTTAGGCTAGGTTAGGCAACCTGTCTAATGTCTAACGTAACCAGATTCAGATTACCTACCTCATTCAAAGCTGCACAATTGCAAATTCACCATTTTAGTGTATTAGTATCTGTGGATGTAAGACAAACAATTACAATAAAGTTCATTGCAGTATATCTGCTATGTAGTTCATACAATAGGTACAACAATGATCTATTCTCAAATCTGTCAGGATTATAAAATCTGCTGTCAATTCAATTTACCTCTCCTCCCGTTGATTTTCAATTGAGTTTCAATGAAAGAATCGAGTCTTGTGGATTAGCATTTGCTCATTATAATTTTGTAATTTTGACTCATGCCATGACTCTCTAATCATAATAAGTAATGAGAGATAATAATATGTCAGTCTGCTTATGGTTAGTGTGAACTCTGAATTGATTCTATCTTGTGCAAAGAACAAGTTGTAGATCTCTACCTTACTTATAATAATAACTTCTATTTATTTGCACATTTATGCACTGCTACATTTGTAGGGATTACACATAATTCCATATAACACCAACGCAATCTTAACAAGTCCTCCGTAATTGTACACCTTCGCATACCACAAAGTGCCGTGCAATCGTAATAATAAAGGCTAATAGAACAAACCAGAACAACACAGGCTAGTAGTACAATAAAAATCTAAACGCAGTCAGTGAGGAAATCAACTAAATTAGAGGTAGAAGACAACTTGCTCAAAATTATTATCATAACTGTCCTAAAGCGTATAGACGTGTGCAAACTATTGCCCAATCAAATCATTTATTGACAATTACTCCAACAATCAAATACAGACATCACATTCCGCGTCCTTAATCTAACGCGTAACTGCCATACAAGATACAACCTCAATTCCTTAAAAAAGTACGACAAATCTTTTAATTTGGAAATGCCGCCGGTTAGGATCGTGTCTCTAGTAATTTAGTCGAAAAAATAACAATTAGATATCTCAATTTGTAATTTATGCAAAATGCGCAGTTAACTATTCTTCAGGAATTAATTCTAACCAGATTGTTTTCAACAACCAATATTTCTGCCAAGAAAACTTTCAAGAATAGTGTAAACAATTATGTACGTAGGTACTCTCACGCAATTGCAACACAACACAAACCTACGCAGTTTTATCCAATTTTTTAATTTAACTATTGTGTAGTATTATTGTAATGTGCAATATAGGTAGACGAGGAATAAACAAGAACATGCACCTATTCGCGAAAAAATTGGACTACACTACACACTACCTACATCCTACACATATAAATAATAGCATAATATCTGTTCATACCAGGCCAGATATAAAACTGACTGACCATTTATAATCCGTCTCTATATAAATATGATCACAAGTACATCCAAAAATGACCATTAGGCAAAAAACGTGAAAAAACACTATTATAGAGGCTTTGGTTAAGTTTCAATTATTTTGCTCTACAAAGATAGAGAGTAATACACTGAAGTATTACTATTGCAGAATAAACTTTGGTTAAGGTTCAGAGAATTAGTTTATACAAAATTCTAGCATAAGCATAACGCGTTTAGTTAAAAGTTAACTTTTTGACTTTGCACTTTGCACATACTTACTAGGTAGTAATAATTTTTGTATCTGTAATCTTCATTTCTTGCTTGTTTCTTGGTTCTACCTAGAAAATGCAAGGAACTACTACATTGAACCATTTATATGTACAATACTGCTTTTGCTTTAGTCTTTGAATAATAGTTTGGTATTGAAATGAATAAGGAAAAACTAGAATATAGAATTTTAATGTAGACTAGAAGAGAAATTTCGGTTTTTTATCGCAATGATGATTCTTGCCTTCATTTAGTACTTATTCGCAATTCTACATAGGTATCTACATAGATTCTCACTTAAATAGACCTTATTGTTAGAATAGAACAGAACCCCCATTAATCACACTCGTATCAATCAAAATGCACTTTAACTTTCTTTAGCATCTTAAAAATAAATGCTTTAAGCTTAGCTATGAGTGTGCATACATAAATCATTGGTAGAGATGAATTATATATCATTTTATTTTATATCGGTATCATTTGTATCACAACATGCAAACTTTACCTTTCCTTTTACATACCACACCACGCCACACCACGCCACACCACAAGATCCTTACTAATAGTAATGCAGACAACTTTAAAACACTTAACATTTTATTCTTATCATATCGTACAGTAATTCTCAAACTACTAGTACATACTTCATAAAGGTTCCTAACCTGTAGTATAATGTGTATAAATTCATTATTAGCTCTAGTGGGTATCCACGTATACAATACAGTATTGAGATAAAGAATGTCTCTACTCGACCCTTCTCATACAATAGTAGTACCTTCTCTAAATCATATCATACATAATCAGTGACAATATCAAATAAGAGAAACTACGTAGGTTAGTTCTGTCAGCCTAAAGCTAGTACATCTGAATCTGACATAAAATCGGATCCCACAGAATAATGTTTGGCTACTTTGCTACACATTACATGCAAGCTCCTCCACATTACTCATTTTGCACTGCACTACATATGTAGCGCTATTAAAATTAAGTCAATCAATCAGAGCAGATTCGTACGTGTGTGATATGCAGCGTGTCATTCCATATCTACATACTAAATCACAATTGTTGTTTTCTACGTTATAGACACATGTAACCATAATAATATCATATCAACTTGTGAAGAAACCGATTTTCTAGCCGCACATATAAATATAGTGATCATATAGCTATAACAATGATACCATTATTACTCTCAACACCTAAATAGCCGTTTACGATTGTGATTCTTGCAATTTTTATGACTATATCTTAGCATGTAGTCCAACAATGCAATATAATAATAGAACACCACACCACACCAGGCCAGACCAGACAACACAGATTCATAACAATAGCAGGCTTAAAGCTATTTTGAAAACACTAATGCATACTCAATCCACAGTAAACTATAGCAAGCAGTACATTGCATACTTTTGTACCATATACGTGTTTGCAATATAATCAAAGACATATATTCGTAAATGGAATGCAAAATTCAGTCTAGTGTACCATAATAGCACAGCACTATACATTATACGATCAACAATGCAATGCAAATTTGTGGTCTACTCTACTCTACTATTTGCAAACTATTTGAAGCATTCGCCTCTCCAATTCAATGTATACATTGTACATAGCTATTTCTATGTGCCTATGTAATCCTTTGAGATGTAATACATTCGTTTGTGTTTACCTGCATGAAACCTAACTAAAGTAAAGTACAGATATTACGGAGTTGTGTTGTACTGCCGCTATTGTTTTCAAGAATCTATTGTTTTGGTGGTGCTGCCGAGGAAAGTAAGCCGATTAGGATTAGCGATCCCTTTTTGAGCTAGTGAAGGGTTGAAGCAGGTAATAATCCCAAACCTCAAGTCACACAGGGAGAACTAAAAGACTGCGTACCCACAAAGCAGTGCACATTGTACAACACAGTAAATTGTACACTTAAAATTACAATTTCAAAAAGTGTAGGAATGTTTTCTATAATATATCCAATACCATTCGTATGCATAAAAACATTGTATACAGCTAGCCTGTAAATAAATTAAACTAACATGTGTTTGGTTTTATTTACATGTTATCCAAACATTCATGCTTATCAAGTTTAACTGTAATGTAATGCTACTCATACAAATAATAGTGTTATTTTGATGTATTTAAACATGCTTGGTTAGTATAAAGAAGAAATCAATTTGAAATTCTTCTACTGCAACTACAATAAATAAATTCTAAGCTAGGCAATAGTTAAACAATATTTTTGTTTTTCAATTAATGAGTTTCCTCGTTTATTAAAGCTACGTAATTCATAGTCAAGATTTCTAAAAATTAACTGCTAAACTAAGCTACACTACACTATATTATATTAAATTGAAAAGCATAAAATTCTTATTTTTGCTATACAAACCCATCTTATAGATGTAGACTTTCAAAGTAAATCGAATAATTACATTACAAGAATAATCATTTTTAATGTTCAAAATATTGGTTTTCTTTTCTTATAGTTTTTGCATTCCGAATATCAATCAATTTGTTTTGCAATGCTAAACAAGTTGTTTTTACATTCCTGTACATGCATACATCTAATTTTAAGACATCCAAATCCAAAAACATTTTTTTAAACTGGGAATATTTCTTTGGATTCTTGCTGTCTTTGGATGTCAGGACTCCAACGCATTAGTTGTTCTGTGATAATAAAAATGTACAAATCCATTTAGCATTGCAAAACAAGTTGATTAAGACTCGGAATGCAAAAGCTATAAGAAAAGATAACCAATATTTTGAACATTAAAAATGATTATTCTTGTAATGTAATTATTCGATTTACTTTGAAAGTCTACATCTATAAGATGGGTTTGTATAGCAAAAATAAGAATTTTATGCTTTTCAATTTAATATAATATAGTGTAGTGTAGCTTAGTTTAGCAGTTAATTTTTAGAAATCTTGACTATGAATTACGTAGCTTTAATAAACGAGGAAACTCATTAATTGAAAAACAAAAATATTGTTTAACTATTGCCTAGCTTAGAATTTATTTATTGTAGTTGCAGTAGAAGAATTTCAAATTGATTTCTTCTTTATACTAACCAAGCATGTTTAAATACATCAAAATAACACTATTATTTGTATGAGTAGCATTACATTACAGTTAAACTTGATAAGCATGAATGTTTGGATAACATGTAAATAAAACCAAACACATGTTAGTTTAATTTATTTACAGGCTAGCTGTATACAATGTTTTTATGCATACGAATGGTATTGGATATATTATAGAAAACATTCCTACACTTTTTGAAATTGTAATTTTAAGTGTACAATTTACTGTGTTGTACAATGTGCACTGCTTTGTGGGTACGCAGTCTTTTAGTTCTCCCTGTGTGACTTGAGGTTTGGGATTATTACCTGCTTCAACCCTTCACTAGCTCAAAAAGGGATCGCTAATCCTAATCGGCTTACTTTCCTCGGCAGCACCACCAAGACAATAGATTCTTGAAAACAATAGCGGCACAACTGAACACGTCCGATATTACACATAGTAGTTACTGTGTTGTGGTTTGGTTTGGTTTTGTTAGGGTTATATATGGTAATGTACATGCTAAATACACATAGATACGCTCTGTATTAAGTTAATACTATTTCTTTGGTATCTGTATAGTAGCTGATGGCTATATCATAAGTAGGTACCTAAATAGAGGACCAAACATAAGAGAGTATCTTTCTGTAAGAAGCAAAAGCAAAGCAGAAGGGGTTTACTTACTTTTACACTACAGAAACACTAGCAATACTCTAAATTACACAGCAATGGAATTGAAACGGCAAGAAACGTACATAATAAGGCTTCAGTACAGATATGAAGGTACTAACTGCTTTAGATATGTTAGGACTTGGAACTAGGATGTTCCTATGTATCTGTGCAGCTACAACATTCGCCTTGTCTTCTTTTCATTTGTATCTCTCACATTTAGCTAGACAGAGCTAGAGTAGAGCTTTACTTATGTTACGTTAACTTGGCTTTCCACCCTCCTTCCTTCGTATACTCGTCAACCCTTTGAGAATTTCTTATCCTCGACTTTTTCCACCTGTTCTGGCTCAGTACGATTGTTTCTTCCAAGGCTGCGGCTGTACTACTCAAGCCAGTCCGAGATAATCATAATTAGCCCATTCTGCTCTATTCTGTTCTTCACTGCTGTAGTAGTTCTAGTAAATACAAACAGAGATTTTTACACAGCATTTCTCCCCACGACTTTTTATCCAATCCACTTGTCCTAGCACAAGCCAAGTTACAAGTTGCACCGACTAAACAGCTTTGTCCTCCTTTATCAATGGAATTACTTAGATACTTTACATTTTACAACTTGACGAACATTCAGTTCAATCTAATTCTACCCAACATGTGAAATCGTTTATTATTAATATTGTGGATTAGATTTTAGACGAGACTGCTGGATTGGATTGGAATTGGATTAGAGTCAAAAGTAAACGTTCTTCGAGTGCGTGTTGTGTTGATTGACACGTTCGCCTAAAAGAAACGGCTCATTTCTCATACGGAGCCCAAGAGACGGTAATTTACGACGTAATATACTATTTAGTGTGCTGGCTATCTTAATATATCACACTCTTGTTAAGATTTACCTCGAATGCAATATAACAGTGCCCATGCTGTTTACCGTGGTGTACTAATTGAATTATTGTTCTGTTTAATGTTACGTGTTTGAAACGGGGAACTGGAAATCGACAACCAATCCAATAACAAATAACAATAGACACACCAGACCACAACAATATCTACTACGTGTAAATTGTCGTAATTGATTGTTCTCGCATTGTACTCCAATGTAATTTACTTAATACACTATTTTATTTGGTATGTAGTACCTTACTCAATCTATAGCCCTTCCTGGGATGAAAACCTTTAACTAATCAAATCATGACAAGACAAGGGTCGACCTAAACCAAACTGAAGGGAGGATTTACCAATTCCAACATTAGTTTTGCTTACCACCCGGAGCTCACTTTCATGATCGAGCTAACATACGTTCAGCTACCGATCTTTCCCAATTGTACTCTATAGTGCATACATTGCGAATTCGTGTACACACATTGCATACCGTCAACGAATTAAAATTGAAACCTCATGGCCTTTTTGTCTCCTTCAATTTCAATTGACTCTGCGATGAAAACATTCGCGTTCAGTTACATTACAACAGTAATCATTCATAATGATAATAACTGATGAGAGAATGATAAAGGATCTGTCTATTCTCCCACCTCCACAAATAAGTTCAGAACAAGAAATTACATTCTTATACATTCAGACTTGATTTCGGTACAAAGATTTTCTTCATTAATTATCCTACTGCGGAAGTGTAGGGAGGAAGAGAGCGTAGGATTTTAATTTAATTTCCCTGTATACCTACAGTTCTAAATATATTAATGTTTGACTCGACCTGACTTGGTTCTACTTTGTAATAGTAATTGCAACAGATTTGATTGATTGAGTCAATATATCAGTCAGTCATTGAGGTTAATCATTGCCTACGTAATCTCTGTCTACAGTGAATTGATTCTTTTTAATTTAAGGGAGTCGATCCATAAAGGAGGAGAGATACGGAACTTAAAGAATTAACTTTGCTAATTAATTCTGATCACAAATTGCATTACTACCTACAAGAGAGAAGAGAGACTCGGAACTTATGATTGTACATGTTGACACATACTGTGGCGTACTCCTGGGCACGGTGAACACAACAGTAGTGGATGTAATGTGATGTAGACACAGTGAATAGAATAGCTAATTACCTAATTGCTATTTTGTTATCGGAAGTTTGTTGTTAAGTGCATACTAAAAGTCTATGCATGTGTGTCAGTAGTATTCTATGAATGAAGAGTGATTTGCATAAGAAGTGAGTGAAAATCAAGTCAGTCTAACTTACAGTGACTAACTGCTAAAATATTCGACAGAAAGTTACAAAAGGAGTGTCATCCTATATCCTACAGCTCACACATATTACAGAGCTAAGAAGCAAAAGGAAACTGCGATTCGAGACGTCTGTATTGCATTGTAGTGTGGACAAGCATACATAACATTATAATTAACCAATCGACTGTACCATCACATCAGTAGGAACGAAAAATAGAAAAGTTGGACACGGGAAGTCTTCATAATGAGTTGTGGGTAAGTAAGTTGCCTAAACTATTACATTACAATTACACATTACTTCGCATTAGCTTCTGCTCTCTATCATCTATCAAAATCTCCATCAATATCCGTGTATATTCATAACATACTATTATTTCCAAGCACACTACCTATCCACCTGCTGCCTCGCATGACACGAATACCTCTTGTAAAGAATAGCCTCTGGTAATGTAGTATGTAGTAGTACCACTACAACTACAACTCTTTTATACATATCCTTAGGATCAATTCACTGAATCCACGTATCTCCATTTACATCTTATGCAGTACTCACTTGCTTAGCTATGCTAATTTTTCTCTAAGCATTATCCGATCCCAAACCTGTAATTCTTTTATTAATGCTTACCTACTTACTTCTATCAACTGGTAACTACAGAGAAACACAATAGATTGGGATTCATCATCAGACCCAATGCAAATATATTACTATGATGAGCTATACCTTTCTTTTCAGCAGTGTACTGCTTAGTGTGCAATGTACAGACGCAACAGAGTTAATGCCTGTAATAAATCTAATGTCCATCACTAATGCAGTAAATAATATGGAGAGGAAATTAAATAATCGAAAGCTTTGATTGCATCTAAACAAGAAATACAAGACGAGAAGAGCTACAGTCACTCAGACATCTCCGTTTCCTCCTTGTTTGTATTTCTTATGCTGTAATTCAAGTAATAGTAAATGACATAAGATACAATTTTCTTCTTTGACTCGTGACACACAAATGAGAAATGTACAAAAAATCTCGTTTGCATGCTAAGTATACTAAAAAGTTTGTTGGGCAAGTTGCAAGCTGCATGCTCTGGCTTCCTTCCTTCCTTTTCTCGTCCTAATCATAGTGTTCCCAATAAGTTTCCAAAGGTATCCTATACTAATTGGTACTTATGATCATTTACTTGTAATTTTGTATTTGTTATATTACATAGGTAAATATTTGTAATTCTGTAGTGTATCGCACTGATTGCGCTAAATTCTTAGTTCATTTGGAATTAATAAGTGCCGAAATAACCTATTTAGGCCGTCGTTAATTTTCTTTGACATTTTACTGTGTTAGCACAAATACTATTATAATAGCTTATTATAGAAATAATAGACGTAGTTACTAAAAGTCCCTCTTTCCCCGTATTCTTTTGTTAATTTTTAGATTTGCTTACAGCAGCCTTTCCTTGCCATTACCTGTATAGTATACGCATTTCAAGTATATTTTGCATATCTTTTGTATATTTCTATAAGCGTTACAAACTATGCATGAATTTATTCTGAAATGAAGCCAAAAGCAAGCATTTACTTCTCGCCTTTTGTAGTTAGTAGTTTTACATTGTTTTCTTTTGTTTTGTTTGATGGAGGATAGAAAGTTGCGGCTATTTAATTCCCACTCACAGATTTGCTACATGAATATTACGTGTTTAGAGTGCTTAGTAGTCCTTTGCTCGTGCAGAGTAGTCCACTCAAATGAAAATCCAGTCAAGTCAAGCCAATCCAAGTCAAGAGTCACTCAAGCTATGCCAACTCTTCTGATTTATTTCCTAGCATGCATTTCCCTTTTCGTTTGATTTGATAGATTCACGTACCAAGTACTAAGTACATAAAAGCAGAAACTCAAAATAGTTTTTTGTGTCTACGCTCTATATTAAATGGATCTTACGTAGTAAATAAATATAGTGTAAGAGGAGAGGAGACCAAGCCATGGCATGCCAGGCAAGTAAAATAAGACATCCAATCCTTATTTTGCATATTTACATAATGTATGTATGCAGAGGTATTGTAAGTAGCTCTTTTATGTATGTAGCGATGTAGCAAACGACTCGACTGATGCCATGCCATGACCATATGCAGATTAGTTTTATATACATACATACACAATCAGTCATGTCAAGATAGTTGAAGCCAAGTCAGCTATTATTATGTACGATTCCGAAATGGCTTCTTTACTTTAACTTGAACAGATTACAATACAATGCACAGTTACGCCATCGTGAATCCATTTATATTGTATTTACATACTAGATGTAGGTATTTATATTGGGTTGCGTTCGGGAGTGTAAGTTTGTACAATACGAATATATAGACCAAAGGAACGAAAATATGTTTATGTAGGCTAAAGTAGCTTACTTACTTACGTTATGTTACGATTAGCTACTTGTACTTTTTAATGTATTCCCATTCATGGAAATGAATCCCATTATGCATTCACTTGAGTATAATAAGGAGCTTAACTATTAATGCGGAGAGGCAAAGTTACTTTTTTAGGAGTTGATTTTTATTTCAGTTTTTTATGTCTTGAGGAAAGGATGGGAAAATCGAGGCAATGCATTACATACTCACTGACTCATTTCACTTGCAACACACACCATACATTACACTTGTACTATATTATAAAGTGTAACGAATGCAAAAGATTCTTTTGTAAAAATCTAAATGGATATTCTCATTACGCACCGAAGGAACGCGTGTCGAGCTATATACATTTTATTAAGTATGCAGGCAGTAGTAAATGTTAAATGCTAAATACCTACGCAGTCAGCATTTCTGCAGCGAAATAATACATGAAAAATAATTACAATCGTTTATGAAGAAGCAATTGTAAATACTACGTAAGCACTGTTAACTAGCAATCCATCCACGTGTGTTTTAGAACTTGCATTACTACTGTAAAACCGTTTCTTGTGTTCAGTGCTCACCACCTGCATGTTATTACATTCATTTCTACGATTTCTTAGAAAGGTCTTATCAGAGCCAAGTGTGTGTAATAGTGCTATGAGCTAAATCCTTTCTAGATATTTTTCTTGTTTTTAAATGCACCTACTATTGCGTTACCTACCTGACTGTCTAGTTATGCTTATGCTGCAGTTGTGTTGTAGGTAACCAGTATACGGTAATATAATAACTCGAATGCAAATTGAAAACTGTTAGTTGTTGTTGTGGCTGTGATTTTAAGAGCTTGAATAAGATTAGCCTAATCTAAACCCCATACCAGCTAATGATATCAGTCAATTCAAGGCAAAGCTCATGAGGACTCTGCAGATAACATGTTTTCTGAATTCAGGAAATTACCCAGTGAGTATTTGCCTGTCTTCTTGGCCTAGCCTAGCTTAGTAATCATCATGGGATACCTTCTGAAGAGATTCTAAGTAAATACAAAGTTTGTCTCTTTACGTAAGTTTACAGGTTTACCTTTTTAACTAGTGCAAACCAATCCGTTCCAATCTATTCCATTCCAAGGTATTACATTATGCTCTTACCTTAATGTTTAGCTTACCTAATCAAGTTTCAGTTTCAACTTACGTTCAGATCACTATCTTTGTTTACAACGTACACAGTAACATATACTTCAAAGCGTGATAAGTACTTATTGCCAGTGTTATAACCATATTTGCTATGATTACCTTTACCTATATGTGATGTCATGTCAAAGTACGTATGAGAGATGGGATGCCCTGATATCATTACAATACTACGCTCAACTCAATTCTTTGCTTCTTAGTACATTCACGTGCGCACTATCCAACTTCTAAGAAATTATCTAGAGTATTATATTGGCCGGACAGAAGAGTAACCGTAACTGATATTTAAGTGTACATTATGGCCTAGTACGGTGTATTTGATTGAAATTCTTAGATAAGTATGCATATAGTGTGTACGCAATCCATTCTATCATTTCTGCATACTTATTCCTTTTATACTATATAAATATACATTCTTACATGCATAACGTTAATAATATATCAAAAGAACATATTTACGAATACGTGCACATTAATTGTCTCACTACAAGTATTGACTTTGGCGTATGGGAACAGTCTTGAGACGATGGTCACTTTTTCATACATCTTCATGCAGGAATACCAAATACTACGCCTTCTACTTTCATATCTCATATGATTCATCTAATACATTATAACCAGTAATATCGTACGATGCAATACTTGTAGTTACAACTGATAAATATAGGTAAAGGTGATTCGCGTAGCATTTTACCAAGTTTACCTACACGTTATAAAACTTAAATACATTCAGCTTATTATGTGTAGATTTCTGACTTGAGCTCAGAATAAATAATTTATGGCAGCTACCCTGAGTTTCTCAGTAACTCTATTGAGCAGAAGTTCAGTTTCGGTTCACATAATGCATTAAATACCACACAGGTAGTTTCTTAGTACACTTCTTTATTTTCTTGAACTATATTTATTAAAAATGTGTAATTAAGGCCATTCCAATCACATCAGATGCTTATTAGCAATTCCCAGCATTTGTTTACGTTACAGGCAAAACAAAAATATTTTCCTTTGAATATGTTTTGCAGAATATAAAAACAATCTAATTACACCTACAAAACATATACAATATTTTCCTTGTAACGTGAGGTAGTGCTGCGTCATCACAATTCAATTGTTATTATAAAATAAGATCAGATCCTAATACTAGAAGAGCTCAAGTTGAATTTAATACAGAAATGTCAACAAAAAATAGATTAATTAAGTAAGCGCTCGAATGCTAATGATTTCTGAAAACGCTATCTGATGAATGCGAGATTGAAATCAATTTAAAGTTTACATACTGATACACAAAGTACATGTAATTAGTATAAGATTGCAAGTGAACGGTAAAGTACCAAAGGTAATGTGAGCATTGGAATATTTTGCACACTTTTTGCAAGTAAATTAGTTCAATGTTAAAATTATAACTACGTACTGCCCATGGAGCGTTTGATACTACAGATAATTAATGAAAAGCTCCGTTGAGATTTGCTGGCTCCTCCTGACTTTGACTCGTCTGCGTGAATTTTTGCGTTGAGCTGATGAGCAAAGAGAGTAGAGTTAGCCAACGGAGTTGGCGTATTAGCATTAGGAACAAACTACTAAAATGCTAATGTAATTTCTGGATTACAGTTAGTAGGTAAAGTGGGCATCTCCTGCTTGGTTCTCCTTCTATGACTGCCTCTGCAACGACAACTAGTAAACCATGCCAAACTTACACTTCTAACTAATGCATTTATAATGCATAAAGTTTTTCTCTTGGTAGCTCACATTATTTTAGTTGGTTGTCATATACTGGTTAACATTGTGCATGTGAATCTGTGCTGTTCACCTCTTATTACTTTAGTACATGCTTATGGTATATAGTGAAAAGACTCCTACTAATCTGCAGGTAGATAATAATACGTAATATGTGTGTATGTGCACGAAAGAGAAGGTTAGGTTTCTTTGCGGGTGCGGTGTACGGTTTGGTTAGTTTTAGTTGGCAGTCCAAGTCTGTGTCTGTAGTAGATTGACTTTACTTATTATACGTTTCTTTAGTCTTAGTTGAGTTTACTATGGTATTAGCATTAGGAGCTTTCCTGTTGGCACCTAACTGTTCAGCCGCAATTTATGAAAGAATAACAAGCTCTGCAGAGCATACTATACTTTTTCACACTGAGCATTACATACACATACATAGTTTTATTGTCTAGGCCATCTTTCTCAGACGAAAACATACATAACTTCATATTTTCTTAAGGATTTGCCTCTATAGATACTAATATTTCTATACACACCACAAAGAATAATTCACACAAGTGCTTATTAGTATTAGGCACTTGCAATGTACAGATACCATACCAAAGTAACGTGGCATGGCACTTTAAAGTGTCTAAAGTACACTGGTGTAAAATCTGCGAGAAAAACAATGTTTGCTGCATACCACAATGCACTTTGCCTTCGGAAAGATAATTCAGCGTATAAGTACATCCTTTTCGAGTAAGCTACTTTAGTTTTTAATATTACATCATATCATAACATAAAATTCAGAATAAGAGTCTCATCAAGACTAACGTATCGTAAAATAACATATCGTGACGTAAGTTAACGCAACCAAGTGAAATGCACTGGTGTGGTGTGGTGTGCTCTTGGTTGCAGTTCGAGGGAAGCTATGTTATGTTATGTTTCGTTTAATGATACTTATAAGTCTATAAAAATACTTAATATCATCATGATGAGTTTCATCCCAGCTGTAAAAAAGAATGAGCACAAATCCTCCTCACGCTCAAATCGGAAATAAGATTTTATACTTTTCAACTTGTGCTGTACTGTACTTTATTATTTACCTTCGCTAGCTCTACCTCTCATGTATACCAAGTTGAATTATTTATGTTACGAGTTGAGAGCAAAGCAAAAAGACATTAGAATTGTGCGCTTGTACTATTTAGCCCACCTTCTATTCTTGCCTAAATATAAATTATGACATAGTCAGCTTAGATAAAGCAAGAGTAAAGGATTTACGGTACAGTTCCCTCGGTCACTTCAGTCTTTACCTTACGAACGTTTAACTACAAACACTAGGTATTTCAAGATATACGCAGAAGATAAACTAATATAAATATAAGCCAAATAAACACATAGGCATCGTTGGTTACAATAAATACCATTACAAATTCTTCAACTATTATTGTTATCTTACTTTTATTGTTAGTATTATTACATTGTCTACCTTCTCTCAGTTTAAACTTTAAGTTTCGTTCGTATATGCTCTGGCACCTTTCAGTTACTCAGTTTTCATTAAAATCACATTCAAACCAACATAGATACTGTACATTGTAGCTATACTGTACTCTGGATTTTATAGTAATAATAAATGCCGACACATAATTCGTCCTTTACTTGTTTCATGACATGCAATGGGCTATCTTCATGTCTAACTTCTTTCAACTTGTGATCTATGTGCCACGGCTTACACACAAACCGTATAGCAGTTTTCTCAACAATATTATCCACTGTTACTTTATTTCAACCCACACCACAACACACCACCACACACGTTAATACTAACATTGCCCATTCAGTATTCAGCATTTCAGAAATAATGTGTTACAAAATAAATTCTAGGGAAAGGTATTCATTCTTATAGAGTGAGGATGCCCTTAAAATATTGTTGGCAAACTTAATATACGACATTTCCACTCACAAAGAGAACAATCACAAACCATGGCTATAAATATCACTATTAGAACATTATATACCAGAGATAGTTATCTACAGGTGTTACATATTAGGATTTATCGTCCAACAACTAAACTAAATAGTATGTCCTCAGTACAACATATCTAGCATAGCACCCATTATGTACTTATTACAAAATAGGCATACCTTAAATAGTGACCTTAAAATCCTCCGGTGACTGAGGACATGAAGACACGACGTGACAGAGGAATACAGAATACAAATAACAATTGTTATTTGCAACAGAAGAAACCATACTGTATCAGCTATGCACTTGCTTTGCGTTACAAACAATACCATCGTGTTTGAAGGACACAGATGCAAATGGTTTACTGGGTAAATACTATTGTTGATTGTGAGGAAAATTTTGTACCACTTTTGTGTCTCTGTATAAGGTAAGGTATTTATAATTTGCATAATAATAATAAGCTTCAAAATATCGAATCGAATCGTATAGGTATTTCTATTTAATATTCCATTCTACACAATAAGACAATAAACCAACGAACGAAGGTCTGAGGACACGGTGCAGACACAGAGGAACATAAAACCGGAAGACCCTACCCTAATGTCCTCATACCTTCGTACCACAACTTCAACCATACCGCACAACACTCAACACACTAACACACAGCATCCTTCCTGTAATTTCAATCCTTTAACGAATATTGCGATAAGTAAATACAATAGAAGCATTATATTACTGCATCGGCACACTGTACAGGGTCGGAAAGAAGTATTGTCAAGGAGGCGTGACTAATCCGTGGGGTTATCGGTTATGGAAAATGTTGTAAGGCACTATTTTGTAGAGAATTTTGTTGCAAATTCAATGATTTTAATTTTATCCAAATCGGTTGGTGTCTACTGGGTCTAAGGTCAGGCTGAACATTAAAAGTTGAATTTAAGGGTTTAAAAACAATTTTGTATGCCACAGTAAATTTTTTTGAAAAATCCTTTTTACATTTTGAAAGAGGATTATGGTAGCAACATCTCAAACAATTTTCATGACGATTTTCTCACTTTTTTTAGAATAATTCAGAATACGTTATATACGTGAAACATAACCATAACCCACTGGAGTAGCCATGCCCCCTTGACATTGACAATCCTTTTTTCCTACCCTGTATAATATTATTTCTAGTGATTCTTAGAGTATTGAGCCTAGAGGCTGAGTATTGAGTATTTACAAAGCATTGTTTATAAAAGTACACAGTTTTAGGCAGGTTATGATGTACAATAGAATACAACCGCTAGTTACTATGTGGAGTGGAGCAGAAAAGTCCCGTATCGTCTTCACTAGTCTACGTGTATGTGCACTGAGAATTAATTGAAATAAAGTGTCCTGTCCTTCTCCTGCATTGAGATTTAAGTGTGGGAATCCTAATAATGGAATATCATGCATGAACCTGACAACAACACGAAATACGGGGCAATTACCAACAGCAAACGGATATAGTACACTCGGTAGAATGAAATGAATGTCTTTCTTGCTGCAACAGATATAATGCTACACTGCTAGTTATTGTTAGTTACACTACACATAATAATGTGCGTTGCTCTTTTTCAGTTCAGTAGTGTACCAGAGTGAAGTGAAATAGGAATAGAAAATGTATTTGGAATGGAGTATAGTACTTTGAGTATACTTTTACACAGAATATATATAGGGATGCACTTAGTTGGAAATAATGAACTAACCATTATCGTGCATTGTGTACAAATCTACAACTGGAGTGAACTGCAAGTTTAGGTATTGTTTGCTTTGATTGTGATTCATTTCATTTCTTTCACATGCACTCGTCTTCTGTCTTGTCTTATAGTTTAACTTTTGCACATTTTTCACTTTATCATGGTATAGAGATAGCATTGTTCACTGCAATTACTCTGGTTCCTTGTTTGGGTTGACTTGACTTGATTTGATGACTTGAATTTAGTTTTGGAAGCAGTAGGACACTCGAATCATGAATCATGGCTAATCAAATGTGCATTCATTCACTATCACTCTATGTGACTCTGCACTGCACTGTATCGTATTGAATTTCATTAAAAAGTCTCACAATCAGTACCTGAGTGTACTCTAGTGTACTAAATACAAGTGCATTATAGCATTCATCATGAAATTCGAGAGTTAGAAAGAATGTTTCTAATTCTCAGAAATTTATGAGATTCCTTTGGATTTCTAAAGATGCTCTTTTTGTTGAAGGGTTGACTTCAGTTCAGATGTGAGTGTGTGAGTAGTCAGCTTGTTTATGGGTCAATTTGTTAGACCCTTGTTTTGTTGTCTCTCACCTCACGGTGCACATTCTACTACTCACGGATCTTTTCATTTACTTTGTATACAATGCTTATCGGGTGCACTGTGTGCTTTGCTGTGGTGCAGGCTTACTTTATCATTTCGTGTATTTTCACATACATATCACTTAAAGGCCATGCCCAATTCAAATTCATGTAGTATACACATAACTAATCCTAATTACATCGGACCTTTTCGATATTATATTATAATATAAAATATAAGTGTAGTTAACGGATGGTATTATCATTGAGGATGGTTCGTTCGTGTCTGAGTAAATAACTGTCAGATGAAAACCCAGAGAATTCAATTGAGAACCTGACTTGAGAATTTGGGAACGCTGTCTTTATAGCCTATATGTAAATCCATTGCCTATACAGAAGTTTCCCTAGTAGTTAGTACCAGTAGTAGTACGTGAGATAATGTGGCAGCATTCCTTCTTCGGATCTTTGCCAATAAAATACAATAGGGGTGAATTATTTCAATTTGACGTGGCATGCCATCCTTTGGCCTGTTTTTAGATACTCTTTCTTTCCCTCCTCACAATTCACAACGTAAGCAAATAATCAATTCTCAAATAATCTTCTAAACGTTTTGTTTAGATTCTCTAATTTTTGGTATACGCTTTATAAGAACACACCCCTATACCACTTGTTATGATTTTCTGGAGAATAACCATTAAGCAAATAAAATGTAATATTATTTGTTTAGTATACGCACATATTATCCTTATAAAGGCATAGAAAGAACGATGACCGGCAGATTGAGGTCAAAATATTCAGTAGGCAGTACTTAAGTATACAGACAGAGGCTTGGCCTAAACTTTTAAACTGATTGGCATTGACACAACTGCATCACATCAATTTACATCGCAGTAACAGGGTGATTACTACAACAAACTACAAAGCGTAAGTCCTGCTGGCCTCACAGCCCAAAGAGCACTAATGTAGAAGTCAAATCATCAGCTCGTGAATTCATTCAGTCTTTATCTATTTGCCAACCCGAGCCGGCAAGAAATGAGTTATTGCAAAAGGAAATACATTGTAATCACAAAATGAGCTGTCAAACAATCTTTCTTGAATTACATGCGTAAAATATATTACATAGACAGATAGGAAAGATTTTCAGCTCTAATATGCTTTACTGCTTGCACTATATTGTTGGAAACTTTTTCGTTCAACGTACATGCTCTATTATTGCACTTTATGTTTACTGCTCTGCTCTGGTCACATTGTAACTAAAATATTATTATAGCACCAATAACTTTAAAATAAGGTGATGTGATCTGTTTCTGAATTCTAGATCAGTCCACTTCTCTTTTAAATAGTTTAGGTATTTTCTGTTTACTACTATTACTAAATCACAAATAGACATGCATTGCGCTATTGCTATTGTGTATCAGTTGCATTTATAGGTTTTTCGAACACGCATACAACGATGTTTGTATAGTAGAGATACCTATAGCTTGTAACATAGGTACTCTTGTTTCGTTATATTGTAGATAATATTAAGAGCTATAAGGAAATATTTACACCCTGATTGGTTTGGCTTGACTTGCGTTGCCCTGCTGAGACTTTTCATGTTAATAACCTCTGTTGTGTAGTGATCTAGTCTAAAGTCTAACTTGGCTCGACTGTAACACAATGTAAAAGATGTAAGGATTTATATTGGGACACTTGTTGAATCGAATGCTCAAGTGAATGGAAAGTCAACGTAAAAAGTGGGACATTGTGCTCAGATTTTAATTAGTGCGGATTAAGGGAAGAACTTTAGAAAAGAATAATTCCCAGCAGAGATATTGCATTATATATGCAATATACAGAGAGAACTGCATTGCAGCGCACTAACGTTCGCTTTAGCATAAAAAACAATGCCATTTGTAAGTTAGTACATGTGCTTATATGCTACAGTACACACAGAGATGAATGTCTAATTAAGGGAGTGTCCATTTTAAGTGTCTCGTTATCCTAAACATAAACCCGTAACTAGGTATCTCTGCTCTTAAGTCGAGTCTCAGTTTTGCGTACAGTAAACATACCCCTAACGATAAGTAGATAATATTATAACTCTGTGTGCTGATTGTGAGTGAGAGATTGCTAGTCAATTTTAAAGACAAGTTGCAAATGAGTATTAAATATTTCTAAGTCCGTTGTGTTATGTATCAGTAGCCTATATTGTATTTCTATTGACTTTGTCTAGCTCTGGGCTTGGCTCTGTTTTGTTATTGTACTTATGGTTATAAGTTGGCTTTGGTTGAGAAGATTTTTCTGTGTGTAAATTCAAAGGTACCTGTATAGTATTTGGGTACCTGGTAAGATTATTTTGTAAATAACATTAGTTTCTTTAGTTTGGCCAACTAACCAACTTGAAAACGGACAGATCTACCTACTTTCGTATACTAAATACATACAAGTGATAAACAAACAGTATTAAGTGCTGAAACAAGGGAGAGAGAGGTCTATGTTGTAATGGAACTTAACGAGCTTCAGCTTAGCATTTGCAAAACCCCAATGAATAATATTTACAAAGTCCGCTGTCCACTGCTAATGTAAATGCTAATACTGAATGAATGGGCAGATCATAAAATAAATGATTTTCTGATAATAAGATTCGACTGTCTTTTTATATGCATTAGTAAGTCAACTAAGCTTCTACTATTCCTAATCAAATGCAAGTACCTATCGAAGTGACCACATACATAAGTAGATAATGCAAAAGCCATTGAGTTGCTTAAGGCATTTTATTTTACTTGGATTTCTGTTTGCTTTCATTGGATTGCCTCTCTAGAGGTACTGCTAATAAAAGAAATAAGTATTGTGAAAATGAAACGCGGCACTATCTAATCATATATACATGCAAAAGGCAAAGAAGATGAAGAAGAGACGCAAGTAGTTTGTTTAAAATTCTTAATGTCATCATCATCACCTCATTCTTTGTCAAGAGGATTCTATTCTTTAGTTTGGTTTCATTTCGCTTTGCTTGGCTTGGCAATGCAAAGTAATTCGCACTAACTAACAAACAAAATACTATCTTGTCTGTCTGGGCTATTTTTAAAGACACGACTAAAATGATTAGCGTTTAATTTCAGTCTTATCTATTCTTTTCTCCTCTCTGTGTGTAATGTATAAGTGGTTCGACCTCGAGCGTTAGTTAAGTTGTTAGATAGTTGGTAAAGTGAGTGTAAAAGTATTATTCTTTTAGCAGTGTGTATACTGCGAACTGTATTGTAAGTGTATCTTGTAAAAAATTCCCTTTATTAAGTATTCCTTGAATTGAAATGTATGAATGAATGAATGGTGGACACAACATAACAACTAAACAGAAAAATCATAGCAGGAATCAACAGGACAAGATAGTAAAGAGAAACTCTCAAGTTTATTTTACTATTTAGTGAGTAGACTGTGTACTAGTGTAATCACACGTTACTATATAGATATTAAGGTGAAGTCAGAAGTGAAGTGCATACAGGATTACACTGAAAACCAATCTTGGCCACTATTTCACAATGAAAATAGTCTTCATTTCTAAGTACATATTCAATTTGCTGTCTACTATTTGTAATACGTGCGAATTGTAATCTTTACTTATTAGCCATTAACCCTAGGAGCATTTTGTTGGGAAATCAATGTTTTTCTTTTGGATAATAATTTGGAAATCTTGGCAAACCTAACTAAATAAGTTGTTACCATATGTGTTATATTAGTACCACTTGAAGATATAGGCTTGCGACAGCACTTTATACACAACTGCTCCCAAAGCACGTACAATATATATTGGAAATACCCATTCAATCATCATTCATTCATATAATACGTGTACAGCGCACAATAAAGAGTCTACGAGTCTCCTCTAGAACTGAATAGTAGAAAATTGGATATTTTTCATAATTTAAATGAATGAGACAAGACAAGGCATATCATTGACAGGACACTAAAGAAAAAAAGAAAAGAAGAAACAAGAGACATGACATGACATGATAGCGCAGGTAGGACACATTCACATCACTGTGCAGTAAAAGAGCAGGCCAGAGGCACTGACTGTTTAAGAGGAAGGCGAAAACGCTAGACTAATAGACAAGACACTATAACTAATAAGAAAACAAGTGAAATCCCATCCGTTTACTAGCATTTCGCTTGATACGATGTAATGTGCCATGTAGTGCACTTCAGCTCTGTATTCTATTACCTGTTGTGCTCAGTTTTATTCAGAAGAAGTCATTTCCCTATCTGAATCACACTATACTTGCAAATATTCCATTATAAACCATGTAGGTAATTATAAACAGTTTAGGTACGTTAGCTATGTAGCTTATGGCTACTTGGCACAGGACAATATCCACATAAAAAGTATTATACAGAGAGATACGATTCCTCTGAAAGGCAGCAGTAGTCTCGTTTTGCACGTCCTGTCTTATTTGTATTGTTTCTGAGTAGGTAAACTCAACTAACCTGTTGTTTTATATACAGTTTACGTAGGTTTCCTCAGTTTACTGTTTTACACTGCACGAAACTATTTTATCTATCTACGCACGTTATTTATACTGCTATGTGTCATACGAAATCATAAGTCTATCTGTATGGTTCATGTACCAATGCATCTTGTATTAAAATATTATTATTCACATGTAACAATAACATAAGTTCAGAATCATCATACAATTGTATACTACTGTAGGGTTGTGTTGTCTTGATACAATTCCAATAATAATCGAGTTTATTGTACGAAACCATGTATTTTTTGCAAAACTAAATTGAAATGAAGTTAAGTTAAGCAAAGTACAGCAAAACAAACCAAACCAGAAGACGAGATACAAAATCTATAGAAGAAGCAATGCAATGGAAATGTAAGGAAGGCAGTTTACGTTGTTTAGGTGAACTAAAAGAAACTTTCCGACGAGAAATGCACACACATTACGGATTACGGTACTGGCTCTTATCGTCCTCATTGCTTGCTTATGTTTGCAATGCTCAGCTCTTGTTTATGAGATAGATAGAAATATTTCTTTAAAATCTTCTACTATGAGGAATATACAAAAGTTTATAATCTGTGGTGTAGCTTAGCAAATATAAAGTATAGTTCTGTATACACATATAGAAAAGATTGTGTTATCCTTTTCTCAACTCCTCTGACCGATATCAACGATAACCAAATGATTAGTGCATAACTAAAGCTAACCAAGAGAAGTCTCAAAGTTAAATGAAGCTAGGAAAAATGTAACTTATGTACTAGATTATGTTTGTGTATGCCAAATACAATATACAATGTATAATAAAGTATGTCTTCAGGAGTAAATACATGACACAGGCTTTCCTACGATTATTTATTTTACTATATTTCTTGCACAGTTCCGTTTTGTTCTTTTCTTTTCTACCATCTATTATTCTTATAACAATACCATAATATTATGTAGCTAATCAAACCAAGAAGCAAGTGCACCTGGTTTAGATTATGATTTTATAGAGTAAGTAGACAGGCAGATAGTCTGGGCTATTGCTATTGTATCTCTGTTTGCATGTAAACATTTCTAGTTTCTAGTCAAGTTGAAAACTCATGACTTCACTTCAACTTGACTCGGTTGGCTACTTTTGATTTGACGACTTTGACAAGTTCATGTATAAAATACCCAAGAGTTTTGTCCAAAAGAGAGAATTTAAACATGAGAATCCAAGTTGTGAGGAGCACCTCTCGCTGTGTTAACGGTTTCCTATATTTTCTAAACCACAACAGTTCAAGTCGCAAACGTAAATAACAGTGCAAGTAAATACGTAGACAGAATGAAACTTGAAACTGACCCTTCCGTCTGATCACACGCAAAGTAATGAATACAATATGAAATTCCCTTACAGAACCATATGACCAAATTTAGGTTTTCTAGGACGACTCCAAACAATACTCAGAACACACATTCAATTGTATTTTCTCTAACTACACAACTGTAATTAAGTTAACAGATAGAGACAGCAAGTAAATACTTAAATACGTAGGTTGAATTTGAATTGTACGTAGGTGCATTGCATCGCTCATCCCCTCCACTAAATACACAATGGACTAGTAAAATACACACGAAATATTGTAACCACATTTTAAACGACAGAGTGTAATAACTTAATGTCCAACATATGTACTGTAATGTAACATTACGTTAAATTACCGTCAACTATAATCGAAAAGTTGAGGAACACAAGACAACACAGGTACACTTTTATAGCAATCATGATAATGAATAAAATGAAGCGTGCTATCTCTATCTAACGTATGCATCCTTTTGCCACAGGAGACTATGCAGTTGAACCAAACGATTGTTTACACAGAGCTAACTTGTCATGGCATGTCTTGGCATAAGCTACAGCCTGTTATACCACTTGAGTTATGAATGAGTATGAGAAATTGAAAATTCCTAGAGACTTCACCAGTGTACTCACATATCATAAAGATAGCGTGTCATCAATTTCCCAAATGACAATTAAGGTCTCACATAGTTCCTCATGCTAAACAACAATGCATCACCACTACCTCCATACACTAATACTAGTATAATAGCGTAAACTCTGGTTTAAGCTTGGCATTTCCTCATTATTGTCATCCCAAATCTTGTTGTCTAGTACAATATGAATATGTAGACTGGCAACTCTTTTTCTAATATCGTGTTTCTCCTCAACAATGCAACAATGCAATAGATGAATGGATTTGGAAATGAATAATCATGAATTTAGGGTATGTGCTTAGATTTTAAAATAATATGTCGTAGAGTGGGTTTCACTAGGCTAATGTGTCATGTCATATCCATATCATGTAAATTATGACTGTGTAGGTACATCTTGTTAAAATACCAATACCAATTTAACAATTTCAGAAGTTTTTACACCATGTTGCAAGTTGCACCCTAATCATAAAGTAACTACATAAAAATATCAATAGCAAGCATTTACTTAGAATCTCGTTGAACTTTGGATCTTGGTCAAGTTGCATTAGTGGTTTGTATTGTAAAGAGATAAACTTGGTAATATAAACGATTCTCGTACTACGCAGTTGAATATAAAACTATAAACTCTAAATCAGAATTGCCAATTGGATTGATCATTGATTTGATTATTTTATTGTGAATGGAATGGTTAGTGAGATGAATAATATTATACAGAGTATTGTATTGTAGTAGTAAAATAAATGGTATCTGTGTTTAGTATTCTTTTAGTAGTATGTGATGTAGCCCCTGGCTCTGAATTCTAAACTGTATTCTTCTCCATTGCGAATTCTCCTTGTTTGCATTGTGCGGGGCTGCATAGTCCTACCAAATGAAGGTTTATCAAATCAACTAATAAGATACGACTTACATATTGACCCAGAACCTCCAGCGATCTTTTTTCCACCTAACTAACAATGCTGATGGTATAATACTATGTATTGCTAATCAAATCAGCGCCTTAAGTTCTAAACTAGCCTATAGCTTAAGTCATTTCATTTGGACATACATACTTAACGTAGTTAGTAACCTAGCTAGTGTGTTTTGTTTTGCTTCGGTGAACAGACTTGCCTTTCTTGGCCTCACTGCTGGTTTGGTTTGGTTTAGTCTCGTCTGACTTGTGTTCTGTTCTCTTGTTGCACTTCTTACTGCATCTATTCTTTATCTCACATTGTATTTCGCTTATTTTCAGGATTTAATTCTAAATTGCAATCACCCTCTAGCAATCAGTCTGGCTAGTCGGCTAGAATAATATCCCTACTGTCTTGCCTATTAACTCATTTCATTTTACATACTAATATAATGATGACCAAAACAAAGCAAGCGTAGCCATGTCTAGCTACTTACTACTACCGACCACTATCTACTATCAAACAAGTATATCAATACTCTATTAAACTTATGATAAAGAACAAAAGAAAACAAAAACACGTTCTTCTATCCCTTAAATAATATATCAACTGCATTCTTGCACTATACTTTGCATTGTCCTCCCTCAGGTTCCTTTGCTTTGCATTTCTGTCCAAATCCTCACGTTTAATTTTTTCTTAAACATATTTTCCATACGTAATACTCATAGAATGTAAGAGACAGAACAGACGAAACCCCTCTGTATAGCAAACGCATAAAATTAATTTCCATCACAATTGCAATGTGGTAATCGCATGTACACTGTATGCAGATAACCAGACAGGTTAACCATCGGCTTTTCTTCTACTTAATTGCAAGCTAATAGGGAGTTTAGTCCAGTCAAGTCAAGTCACTCAGATCAAACAATCAAAAACCTTGGGCTACGATTTGCAATCCTACTATCTAATAGGATCTCCTTAGTAGGCAGGCAGGTATAATAAAAGAGGAGGACAAATGATGCAATTAATTAGCAGGTTTTAACCTCAATTTGACGAGGTTGATTGTCGAGTCATGTGTCCTACGTAATTTAATATGTAATACTCTTCTAAGGTGTGTTGTTTGCATTTCGTAATTTACCATCAGTCAAAAATTATATTTCACATATTTCACATTCACCGTAGGTGATTGCAACTCTAGATATTGTAATGTTGTCAAAAACGTTAAAAAATGTTCCACAAAATATATCACACGAGTTAAAAATGAATAAATAGATTATTTAGATATAAAAAACTTTGACAGATCTGTTTTTTTATTTTAGCAGGTTAAGGACGTAAATATGAATTTAATGCAATAAGTATTTAAAATAGTCAATTAATTAGAGTAAAGAAATATAGTTGGCTACATTTATTCGTACTTTAAAGTACTATAAGGATATAAATTGACTTAGGATGGAAGTTGGAAGAGTTTGAGCAATAATTTCATTGAGGGGTAATTAATATTGTTGCTTTCTTCTTTAGTAAAAGATGCACGTATCGAAATCGAGAAAATATTATTGAAATGTAGGTCTGGGTTCCGTTGTTTCTCACTCGCATAATATGACAATGGTACACATTAGTCGAATGTACACCGGAGGGTTGTTGAGATACTTTTGAGTACCGCGAGCGATTCTTGTATCTGTTTGAAAAGTGCGTAAAGCAAGAATTGGTATTCAAGTCATTGAGAACTAAATCACCTACGGGACAGGAACTGTTTGCAATACAATACAAGTGAGAATGAAAAGCCACTCGACTGTGACAGACGAATGCAAAATGCATAATAATAACTATAATAATAAAGTGGTACGTAGTTTGCTTCACCTTTAAATTACAATTTACCTGACAAGTATGCAGATACATATACCTTACATACATACATACATACAACATTCTTTGATAGAAATTCAATTTACATACTAAGGAACAATACACAGGTAATTAAGTATCGTATAGAGACTCTCGTATGCCTTTGGTATTTGCAGACAGTCATAGTGGAGCTAAAAGTATATATTTTTATGCACATTACAATGTTATATAGTGCAGTATGTATAAAAATGGGTATGTTATGTGGACCTCTTGTCTGGCCTGGACTTGTGTTCTTGTGTCCTGTATTCCTGACTGTGGTTTTTAAGTACGGTACAATTACAATTATAATAAAGATATAAATAATCCGTCAGGTATCTCTATATCAATAGTGTAAAATACATGGTATGTGTAGAAAATAAGAGACCAAAACAAAACAGGTTGCACACGCTGTCTGCGTTGCAGTGCACATGCCATTTAAATTTAGAGTACAGTAGTGCAACAGAACAGAAGACACACATTAGTTGGGAATACAATGTAAGATAGGTAGAAAAGAAAACAATGCAAATCCTTTGGTAATGAATGGGAATAGCGCCTATGTGATGTGAGAGCTAAAAGAAAATAGCGGAAATGGAAAGGTTGGAGTTGAACAAGACATACGAACTTTCTGAGACTTGTGTGAGTGTGAGAATGAGAATTTTCAATTGCGATTAAGATACTTTACGCAGTTCGAGTCTAGATACAAGATCTAATGACTCGTAGTCTGATTCTACTTGATTATGCTTACACATAACTTCTGTGGTGTGGTGCTTGGTAGCACAAGCCAATCTTACTGTATATTTATTAACCAAACTGAAGAGAGACGTAAAATACTTGAGGTACTTTAACATTTTAAAAAATTGATGAAATATTTGCAGTTTACAGTACATCACAATCACACTTTGAACTGTTGACAATAATTGTCCGCGTGTTCTCATACTGTGTGTCCTGGCCTGGCATGCTACGCTTCTGCTCTGGTTCTGAATGTATAAGTAATAGTAATAATGCAGAATGTTACATTGATGATATGCATTGCAATAGAGTATCTGAGTAATCTGACAATAATTCTATTATGGTGCAATTGTGCAATGTAAGATTTTTGGCAACTCAGTTAGTATAGTTAAGTTATAAACGTGAAGTGTTTATTAATACAGAAATAGTAGTGCTTATGGGATAATTTACATTTCCATGAATGAGATGCCTGTGGGAAGTGACTGACAATGAGTGAGACTGATTTTTTTCTATGTAATTTACCAAATGTGGCGTGGTGTGGTCTGCTCTGTGACAATCATCTTTGATTCTTCAAGCTCTCCATGTGGTTGCGTTTACCATGATTACTACATTGATTACTGTTTTGGAGTTTAGGTCTATTACGAATGCAATGCTGGTCCTTAGGGTACATTTAACAATAATACCATTATCCTGATACTTATATGTACTTAATAAGTGAGTAACATGTTCATTGCTTACTCGACAGAATTTACAAGTTTCGTTACTACAGTGCACAATCGTAATTGTGTTCTATTGTAACTTGAAGAATTTCTAATGCTAATCGCATAGAGTACCATTATTGCTTGGGCAAGTAAAGTAACTCTGTAGCAAGAGTATGGTTGCTGTAATTTGAGTTATTTGTATCCGGAACTATTTATTTTATTGCTTTGAGTGCTTAGTCAGCTAAAGATTGCTAATTTTATGGAATTAATGCACATAACTAGAAAAATACATTACAATTGTATGTATATGAATGTTACTAAATACGTTGTAAACATGGTCAGTACAGATTACCTGCATGTAACAAACCTGTACCTACGTAATGGAGGATTGTAGTAAAAAGAAACTAAAAAACTAAGAAATAAAATCCTTTGCACAGCACACCACAGAAGACCTAACACAAGTCAATTGAAATGAAATTAAGTAACATAAAAAGGGATGGTAATGGTACTGGTACAAAATGGACAAGCATAAGGCAGTGATAGAACATAAAACAATTCGTAACACATTAGTTGTGTTGTTGATGGTAATGGAAAAGAAATAAAACGGAGATATATAGGTTAGAGAAGCGAGTTGTTTTCAAAGTAGTAAATTAACTTGAGAAAATGTATGAATGAAAGAGTTACGAGGATGTGAGATGACTCGAACTCACCACAATGTAATAAAGGACTACGTAATTCAACTATTTCAAATATATGCAATATATAAAGCCATATGTGCACTAATACTAATGCAAAAGTTAACTTACCTACCTACTTTCTTTCTAAAAGGTAACCATTCAAAGATTCATCTCCAAGTCGGCATTTTCTAGTAGAAAGAAGTTGTTATTGTTCGTTGTGGTCTGGTCTGGCCTGGCCTGGTGTGGTTTGGTTTGGTGTGGTGTGGGCATTATAAAGTACCTGATATGGGTACCTTTCCACACTTTAGCTAACACACATAATATCCAATCCACTGCAAAATAAAGTTCCTCCTCTCATCTGTCATCCACGTACTGACTACGCAACAAAAATCAAATCAACATAACAAAACGCATGAAATAACGGTCCATACGACGAAAACCAGAATGAACAAGGATCACACAACCCTCGAATGAATTTAGACGCAAAGATGAAAAAGTCAACAATTCATACTCAGACTCAAGTCAGTCGGCCAGGGCAAATCCAAGTTGAACCTATCAAAGCCGGGTGTCCCCATACTACTACTGACCCATCACCAACAGTACACAAAACAGTGAGTCTAGTTTATCTTCAGCAGTGCAGTCCAGGCCAAAGCAAAACAAGATCGTAGACTAGAAGGTCTCGTCTCTCTACAATAAACACGCAAGGCGAGACAAGTGTTTCTACATCTGTATACTATTATACCTTTTAATTGAACAACGCATTAGAGGATTATGAGGAGATATTAGTATATTAGTAGGCGTAGGAAAACACTTGCTATAGGAAAACAGATGATCCAAGAAGGAAGCTTTATTGCAGATTACATTACTACATTATGTACACGTAATCAATCTTGTGGGCACATCATGAGAATCACATAAAATCTCTTAAGCATTACATGACCACTTGTTGAGTCTCTACTCAACTGGATTTTCCTCACATCACAAGCATACTGCTCAACAACATCAGAACGTTTAACTTCTTATATCATTCAAGTTGGCACGTTGCCTTCTTCTGTCTGGCCGTCTAGATCTCTAAACAAGATTACCGACAAATAACACTATCTATACGTATATTTATGTGTATCCATGTATGTACACCGAGATATAGATGCTGTACTACTAAATGATAAAATAAACAAAACAAATTAAAGATGAGTCGAATGAACTGCTGACTATTATCAGTATACGAATACTACTATCTCGTTAGTTATACATTATAGCAATCCTATACGGACCAATAACTTACTACTCGTATGGTTATTTCTGCTCTACAGAGAGTAATCCAATCTTCTAATACTTACTAGCTTATTTAGTAGTTAATCCTTTAAGGTTAATGTATTGTATATACGTACAATAATAATAAATAGGTAGGTCCTCTCATCTGCTGGCCATAGAAGTGCATTTGAAAATAAGTAAGAGATTCTAGGTAGGTATAGGTAATATAATATAAAATGTGGGTCACTTTTGCACCTGTTATACTGCATGTGTGTATTGGTTGATGAACAGATGTACATATATTAGAATAGAGAGAGATAGGTTTGAGGCTAGTAATAATGGATAGATTAATACAGAGATGAGGATGGAGATAAAAAATGCAACATCTTTTTGTGTTGGCTGACCTCACGCGTTCTAAGCTCACCTTTAGGCAATGCTAGCCTACATTCAGCATTCCATTCGATGAAGAATTCAACCTGAGCATTCACATCACACTACATAATAACAAAGCAAACCAATAGAGAGAATTTGTACTCTTAGTTAGTAATTTAGTAACTTAACTACCAACTAGCACTAAAAACTCTAATCTAGGCAAGTCACTTCAAGTAGGTACGCAGAGTTAAACCAAAGTGCTCCACGGACGAGAAGAGAAGACGAAAAGACTGCGGAAAGTCATGCCATGTCATAACATACCTATCCTTGTATCTCCACATACGAAAATACATTCTTTACATCTTTTCTTCAGAGTTATCATAAGCTTTTTATTGCTTAAGCTTTACAAGTACATCTTTGAATACTAATTACCTCCTGACTTGACTTGACTTGACTTGAGGAGAGCACTGGTTGACTGGATGGACTTAACTTTAAATATTTAAAATACTTGCTTCATCCAAACCAAAGCGCTTGACATAAAACACATTTTAATACTCAAGTCGTCTCTTCTCTATTCGTGTTCGTGGCTCGCTCCTCACGGCGTAGTTCCATTAAATAAAATAATCCAATATTCTTCTTCGTCTTCTCGAATAAATTAACATTTTGTTCTATCTCTCCACTTCCTAAGAATACCTTTATGCAAATCCTCACACGGTTTTTACAACATTCTGGCCCAAGGAGTATGCTACTTGGATTCGATGTTAATGACGATGAGTTATCACTTAGGCATTACCATAATCTCACAGTCTATAATAAGCTTCAATCTGCACTACAATACTAACACTCAATAAGTAAATCTGGGCAAGTCGAGCTAAATTATTTCTCTTTCACAACTTCACAAGAAGAGAATTCAATCCAAGCCACTCGACTCCACACTCCGTCATAGAATTTACCATTCATGAACTTGCAACTTCCTTAAAGCTAGCTTGGCTAATAAGTATTTGCTAAATAATTCATCAAGTCATTCCTAATTCTATTTAAAGACATTTAGCATATTTAAGCTGATATTTCATACTCTATATCAAATGCGCTTACACAAATCTTTTATTATCACTCTGACTCTGACTATGAGGAAGGGCGAAAAGTTTTAGAAAGATAAAAAAACTAATAACAGAGCAAGGAAATGTATGTATGTATGTATGTGTGTATTTCTTTTTATAATAGTAATAATATTATGTTGGCTTTGGTTTGCTTGGCTGTTGGTAATGCTGCATTACCTGTTTGAATTTAATTTGAGATAAGAGTTTTGGCTTTGATTCTACTTGTTGTGGGCCGCAAGATCAAATATTATGCCTAAGTCCCTTGAAATTCCGAAAGGAATTATACATGTAGGTTGATTCTCTAAGTAGTTGTTTCAATGTAAAAAGTAACTACTTAAGCAATATAATAAGTTCTAGAAACTGGCTTTACTTGGCTTCGTTAATTTTTGATAGATTCATTGGTTTGTTTAGAGTTTCGATAATACTTCCTTTATACTTCTGTTGTAATTCGAATATTCTTAGGTGCGTAATATTCTGTAGAGACAGATTATCATAAACAACATAACACGGCACGTACATACAATCATCATTCATTTTCTTGTCTTTTATGTGATGTGATGTGTTGCGATTCATTGAAGCGATGCTAACTATGCAGGTATTATTAGGAATTGATTGGTTTAGTAGTACCGACGGACGGATCGGCATTTATTACCAATTACAATCGTAAAGTTTCACCTCCAGTGTCTTTTTACAAACTTGACTTTCGTTATGTTCCCTAGAGAAGTTGTTTTCCTTACATTATCGTATTACATCACTTAAGTTCCCCATCGCTCAGCAAAGTAATTAAAGGTGTGGCTTTTTTATGTTTTTTCTTTGTTTTCTTATAATACCTAGAGACACTCTAGTCATTGGCTAACATCACATCCTACTTAATGAAAAGATATAAATAATATCTTAACTTCCACATCGCATTCCTTGATAGCTACTTGTACACTACCTTCAAAATATTTATATACACGTATCTTCACGCTTCTATTGATATTGATGAGAGTACCTACTTAAATTATAAGTTTCTTGCTATTGCTAGTAGTACACCTCGTTTCTGGCTTGACTTGGCTTGGCTACACTTGTTTGAAAGCCTTGACTTGATCCTAATAAAGATTCCATTCTAAATCAATTGACAACAGGACAGGGTCGATCCAAACATAACGAACAACACTAAGATAGTTTAAACTGAGTGAGTGGCTAAGAGCCAAACCCACTTTTGAAGTTGCTTCGCCGAATTAATTCGTTTCATGAGTTGTTTTGTTCTTTTAGTGGCAGTTGTTCAGTTTAATGTACTTGGCCATAAATAAAATGGGAAACATGGTAAGTAAACACAGGGTAATACTGAAAACCATGTTTTGATTTAAAGTCAGTATCAGTTGTTATACTGGTTAGACCACGACAGATAAGTACATAGATAGCACATTGCGAAAACTGTCTAAAATATTGAAATCCCTAAAATACGTGTGCACTCAACATAAAGCTGCTCTCCAAAACACTCTCCCATTTATATTTATTCTCACGGATTGTCGATATAAATATTTTATGCATGCACCCGTAGCTAAAATAATATACTACCGAATCAGACAGATTGAAAGTCTACTGAAAGGTAATGATTATCGTTTAAAAATGAAAATCCGAGCTAATTCCAAAGAGCAGGTGGAGATAGTCGTTATTTATGTAGCCTGTAGCATAGCCTAACATACCGTAGGTTACATTAAGTGTATACTAATAGAAAATAAGTGTTTTTTACAGTATGCAGTGCACACGATGTAAAAAAGAAGCCTTGGTTTATTTCCTTTGCTTTTGCTTCATTTGCTTCTTATATCATATCATACCACTATTCACTAATCATAACACAAGCTAATTCCATTCTACGTTATTTTCTTCACAATTCAACTTACGAGAATCGACTGTAGCAAACAAACGAATGATGTGATAGTATTCGTATTAACTTTGTACTTACATTCACCTATTCACATTACAGATACACTAGACTTCTTAGTTTACAGTATAATAGAGTACAGAGATCGATTGGAAAATCGTGATCACAGAAAATCTATAGTTCCACTTCCACTTCTCTTTCTGTTCTCTATAATAAATAGGTACGAATTCCCTTTGCTTTTCTAAACACATACTTACATATATAATAGAATCCAATACAACTTTCTGTACATACAGCACAACTTAACAGATAGTACAAGTGTGCACTATGTAAGGAATGTACAATAGCAACAGCAGTAAGCACAAGAGAAGCCATGACTTTGTGATCCTTGCTTCTCTCTTTCCTTATTATGATTACCATGATTATTATTATGAGAGCCGATGTAAAATTCTATCTCAAATTCCATTCTTTGGAAATTGTTGGTGAGAAGGACTCTTGAGGCATTCCATTCACTTTAGTACATCAGACATCAACTACTGATATACTCTAGTCGTCATTTTCCTCTCAAGCTCCTCATAGTCTACAATGAGTAAATACTACCAAGAAACTAACTGCTTAGCTAGTCAGGAGTCCTAGTTGTTTTATATGTTAAAATGCGGATAGTTTTATCACATGCACATACAAAAGCATTAAAAAAATCGCAGTTGTCTCATTGCCTCTGTAACGTTGTAATGGAAATTAAATATTTGCGGTTTTCAATAGCCCTAAGCAATATCTACAATGATAATTTTCTGTTTTGCCAAAATTCTAAAATTTAGCAAGTTCGGGTACAAATTGTAAAACTACTTCAATTGAGATCTCAAAAACACTCCTTATCAATGTTAGATGGGTTTTTGTTTTGAGAATTTCCAAAATTAATTTGATTTACTTTGAATTGAAATTAGTTTTGAAGATTTCAGCTTTCAATTAGTAGAGATTTAGTAGAGATTTAGTGATAAAGTTGTGATTATATACAGGTGCTGAAATTCCACTTCAATTTTGATGCAGTTTCCTTTAGACCTGCTAAGATGGCCCTAACTCATTTCAATGGAATTAGAAATTAAAGATACGGTCTATACTACAACAGCATAGGAACAACTTAACTCAACTTACAATCAATTCAAATCAATAGCCTTTCCTTTACTTTTCATTGCAGTTTGCAGTACATTTTGATTTCAGATTCATTTGGATCTGAGGGCTGAAGGGCTGCACAAGAGTTTACATTGCAGTTAATGTAGGTATAAGTACTTCCTTACCTATTTACTACACCAATGCAGACAAGACAACTGAAATCGTGCTCTCTTCTACCTATTTACTACTTACAAGTCGAAATTATTGGGCAGGGCGCAGAAAACTCTGATTTCAGAAATGTTCTATGGGCACCTCTGTTAATGTTAATACATAATATATCATCATGTAAAAAATACGTGCATAAGTATACTAAAATGCAATTCTAAATAGTAATACTTCTTTTACTTAGGTTTGTTGCATGTTATGTTGTAATTTCAAAAACAGAATAGAACACGACTTGCCATAAACGCTTAACATTTATCTTTTGAATTTATTTACCTTATGTTTACTATGTAAAAAGTATCTTGATGCACTACGTGCTAACAATAAGCTATTTACAAAGTTAAGATACACTTGCACTCTTAAGTAACGGCCAGTAAACATTCTATTATGATTTTACACTCCGAAAAGAGATAATAGGCAGAGCAATTACCTTACAGATTCATCGCGAGCATTGTACTTTTTGTCCTGGTCAAATTCAATGGTTTTAAATATGCATTTGCATTAATACACATTGTAGTTTACATAGTTGTGTGCCTATGTACTCCATTTAATGCAAACTGCTATTTAATTTCAGTTCAGACAAACTACGTACCTAAGTATATTTTATTTAAGTATTGGGAGTTTGGAAGAGTTTTCCCTTGTCTTGGTTTTGACTTTTGACTTGAGTGCAACACCCAAGAAGTGAAAAACAACTCCAGAGAAGAAAATTGTTTTCTATTAGCCATGTCACCGAGATTCTGTCTAAACCTTGGTGAAACTTCTATCTTCTTCTTGTCCTCAAGTTAGGTCGTAAAGCTAACAGGTAGAATATGCACAAATATGACAATTATGCAGTAATTCTCAAGAAAAAGACACTAGACTTGACGATAGACACGAAAACACTGAGAAAATAAAGTAAAACTAGATTTTATTAAGCTATGTAGACGATTTTACAATTTTGTCCTCACTCTGGACAATTTGGGATGGAACTGACCAACATTTCAATTTTCACTAGCGTAGTACAATTTTCTTAACAATAGACTACTTCATTTTCATATAAACAACAAGTTATCATAGTTACAATACATTATTCAAATACATTTATACTTACATTCTACTAACTACATTACAAACATATAAGTATTTCCATACATGTCCCTTTAAAATTTTTGGACATTAATTTTAAGACAATCATAGACTTTCATACATCATTCGAAAGGTAATCGAAAATTGAGTATACTATACTGATCGTTTTTAAAACTAATGAATTATAACACAATAATTCACATAAACATATTTCTAGATTCCATTTATACTAATACACAGTATCTTCGTATTTTTCTCATCGACATTTTCCCCCGACCGTGGATGATCCGATCCGGAAGGATTATTCACCATGAAGATCGAGGACGCATAACTTGACTACAGGTCTTCGGAATGTCCCCATCTTAGTTCGAACATCGGCTACTCTGACCTTTCCGTCTTTTCCAGGATAAACTGCTTCAACAATTCCTCGAGGCCAGACGTTCCGTGGGAAATTGCCATCTGCGATGAAGACCAAGTCCCCGACTTTCACAGCTTCCGTCGTCTTGTGCCATTTCTCGCGTTTAGTTAGTGAGGGCAGGTACTCCAGAATCCATCTCTTCCAAAAGATGTCAGCCAAGCGTTGCGAGATCCTCCACTGCTTCCGTAGGTGTAGGTCACCGTCATCGAACTCTCCAAACTGCAGATTGCCACTAGAGTTTCCGAGCAGAAAATGATTTGGAGTGAGGCTTTCTCCATCCATGGGATCTCCGGAAACGTGGAGTAACGGTCGGTTGTTCACAACATTTTCTGCTTCAACCATCAGTGTGTGGAGAATTTCCTCTCTAGGTGTCCTTTCTTTTAGAGTAATCCTCAGTGCTGTCTTCACGGCTCCAACCATACGCTCCCAGGCACCCGCCATATGAGGTGATGATGGAGCCAAGAATTTCCACTCGATTCCTCTCTGGGTGAAAGTTTCATGCATCTTGGTATGATCCAACTCTCGAATGGAAGCCCTCAGTTCTGTCGCTGCTCCTCGGAAATTAGTTCCATTGTCCGAATAGATTTCCTTAGGACATCCTCGGCGTCCAATGAACCTTCTGACTGCCATAATCGCTGAGTCCGTCGTCAGTGATGCTGCTACTTCTAGATGAATGGCTCGGGTGCTCAGGCAGGTGAACAGTGCTCCGTATCGTTTTTCGCGTCTTCGTCCTACTGTCACTTCCATTGGCCCGAAGTAGTCCAGCCCGGTGATAACGAACGGTCTTGTCTGTCTTGTCACACGAAAATCCGGAAGTGGGGCCATCTCCTGAACACAAGGTTTTACTCGTCTGATTCTGCACTCATTGCATTCACTTCCGACCTTCTTCACTGCTGACCGCATGGAAAGTATCCAGAACCGTTGTCGGAGTTCGTTGATGATCCTTTCCGTACCGTGGTGCAGAGAAAGTTCGTGGTACATCTTAATGATCAGTCTAGTGACTTGATGCTTCGGGTCTAATAAAATCGGTTTCATAGCCTCTTGTCTGAGATGAGGGCATCTTACAGTCCTTCCTTTCAGCACCAAGATTCCATCTTCGGATATTTCTGGAGAAAGTCTAAGGAGTCGGCTTGTCTTCGGCAAAGGTGTTCCTTCTTTCAAGAGGGCGACTTCGTTGGAAAAGCTTTCCGCTTGAGCACGACGAATCCAAACTTTCTCAGCAAATCTTATCTCCAGTATGGTCAATGGAGATCTGTCGACATCTTTCTTTCTAAACAATTGCTTTGCTAGGATCCTGTAGAACCAACAAGAGACTCGAACCATTTTAGTCCAGGAAGAGTACTTGGTTGCCACAAGTCCATCCGTTATCTTTTTAGTTGGAGGAGAATGAGTAAGAGCCAAGAATTCTTTCCGGGTATCCAAGTCATCCTCGTCTACAGCTCCATGACGAAATGTTTCTTTAGGCCATTCTGAGCAGTCTTTTCTCAAGAACATCGGTCCCGTCATCCATCTGCTTTCGGGATCCAATCCAGAGTCCTTTTCATCCCTAGTAGCTTCGTCTGCTACATTCTCCTTAGTAGGGACCCAGTTCCAATCAGTTACATCAGTCAGCTCTTCAATCTCTCCAAGTCTGAAAGCTACGAACTGCTTGAACCTTCTCGAGTCTGAGCGAAGCCAACAGAGAACCGTCTTCGAATCTGACCAGAAGTAACGTCTGCCAATCTTCAAGTTCAACTCTTCTTGAATCGTCCTAGACATACGACTGGCTAATACTGCTTCTTGGAGTTCCAATCTCGGAATAGTCATCAGGCGCAGAGGGGCGACTTTCGTTTTCGCACAGACAAGTGCAACTTCGATGTTTTCTCCCTGTTGAATCCTGAGGTAGGCAACGGCTGCAAAGGCTTTCTGACTGGCATCACAGAAAGTGTGCAGTTGAATTGAGTTTGCCTGAGGTATTCTGACTGAATAGCACCTAGGGATTCTCACATCGGAGATATTCTGCAACTCCTTGAGCCAGTTCTTCCATTTGATATCCTGGTCGGTGGTTATTTCATCGTCCCATCCAATCTCAGATTTCCAAATGTCTTGGAGGAGCATCCTTGCTTTCACTGTGAAATGGGCTATGAATCCTAAGGGGTCGAACAAGGACATCGTCAGCTTTAAGACTTCCCTCTTAGTAGGTCTTCTTTCTCCAGTCAATACGTCCGCATCAATTCTGCTGAAAGAGGTGGAGAAAGTAAAACAGTCTTCGGAATGATTCCAATGTAGTCCCAAGACTCGTTCCAGTGGGCTATCATCCTCCTGTCCTAAGTTCTTCATAGTGTCAGCCACCAACTCTTGTGGTAATTGCTTCAGAACATCAGGAGAGCTGCTAATCCATTTGCAAATCTCAAATCCACCACGACGATGAACTTCAATGATGTCTTTTATACGTCGAACAGCTTCATCCTCCGTGTCAGCACAATCCAGGCAATCGTCCATGTAGTGCTTTTCCAGAATCGACGTACATGCATCAGGAAATTCAGCTGCAAACTCTTTGGCGTTCCGGTTTTTCACTTCCTGAGCTGAGTAGGGTGACGAGACCGCTCCAAAGATCATCACTTCCATCTTTAGGACATCAGGATGTCGACGTCTATCCATTCCTCGGAAAAGAAACCTCTGAGCCTCGGAGTCCTCTTCTCTGATGCGCACTTGGGGAAACATTTCCTTGATGTCTCCACAGAATCCAACCCGGTGCTCTCGAAACTTCATCAGGACTCCAGTGAGAGATTGAAGAAGATCCATTCCTTTCAGCAGTGCATCATTGAGACTTAATCCATTGGACTTCGAGGCTGCATCGAAGACCATCCTTAACTTTCCAGGTTTGTTCGGGTGATACGCAGCGAAATGTGGAAGATACCAGGTCTTCGGAGTTTCGACTTTCGCTTCGTCACTGGTTAACTTCCTCGCGTATCCTTTGCTAATGTATTCGTCTATTCTCTTACAGTACTCTTTGGCAAATACTTCGTCTTTATCCATTTTCCTTTCCAGATGAGATAGTCTCTTCATAGCCATCGACTTACTCTCAGGAAGTTGAACGTCATCTTGCTTCCAGAGTAGGCCGGTCTCCCATCTGTCATCGATCCTTTTGGTCGTCTGATCAGTCAGCATTTGCACTCTACGCTCTTCTCGGGAAAGTTCACTGTTGGCAATGATTTTCACTCCAAAATTTTCCGTGCTGAAAGAGTCCTTCACCAACTTATGCAGGTAATCATCACAGGTCACGTTCAGGACTACTTCAGATGACTTCTGTTCATAGCGGTCTCTTGCAAACGTGTGACAAGTGAACTCGTTGTCGATCCTTCCACGAAACTGAGACATGTTCCCGTGAATCACCCATCCAAGTTTGGTTAGCGATGCCACTGGAGCGTTTATAGGTCCTTCTCGTACAGCTCTCGCAATTGTCAAATGGATGTTGTCTTGTCCAATCAGGATTAACGGCTTGGCATTACTGAAAGATGACACTTCCAAGTTTTGCAGGTGAGTCCACTTCTCCATCATTCCCTTAGCATTCAAACTATGAACAGGTAAGTTTAGTTTGCTATCTGTTCTTACGTTACTCATCTTGTAGAAGTGACGACTTGCAGGGCTTCGGATTTCAAGGTCCACTTCCTCGGATTCCATTGTCTTTGTCGTGGAATCAATCCATTGCATCTTTACAGTCCGAGGCTCTCCTTTTGCTCCAAGTCTTCTGGCTAGAGCTGAATCCACTAATGTCGCTGTTGAGCCATCGTCGAACAGAGCAAATGTAGAAACTTCTCCAGCAGGACCTCTTAGAACAACCGGAACCACTCGTAGACAGATTCGCCTTCCAAAGATTGCTTTCTCCTTAGAAAGTCCGACAGTTTTAACTTCCATGTTAAATTTAGCAGGATTGTGAAGTAAGATATGGTGTGGTCTTTGGCATCCATCTACTCCACAGCTCTTACGGTCAGGGCATTTTCCAGTTTGGTGCTTTCCTTCTAGACAGCAGAAGCAGAGCTTTCCCTCGGTGATCCACTTCCATCGATTGTCAATTTCTTCTTTTTCGAACTTCCAGCATTTTGAAATTGGATGTCCACCCTTATCACAAAACAAACACTTACTGGTTTTCTTTGATGACTTTTCTTCTTTCACGTCAGATGAAATAAACACTGCATCTTTCCTTGGATTCTTTTTCTCTTGTCTTTTCTCCCCGGTGGGTTTGTCAATTGTCTGCTTATGACTTCGGAAGAGTCCAGCAACATCTGCAATCTTCTCCAGCCAGAGTGAGAAATCCTTGAGTGTAGGTTCATCCTTTTCCACGACGAGCTTTCCCCATTCGTACTTAAAGGATGAAGGTAGTTTTCCAGCCAGCTCCTTAATAAGTTCGGGGTTTGTCATATGGCCTGTACACTTGACATTTTCCATGGTGGTGACTAAGTTTCCAACAGCATTGGCGTAGTCAATCACACTGTCCGGCTTGTCCTCCTTCGGTGGTGTCAAGTGTCTTGCTTTTTCAATGAGTGTTTCAATGATGAAAGACGGACGTCCAAAGTTTCTTTCCAGGGTCTTGATGACTCGATCAACGTTCTCCGGAACGATTAACATGGCTTGAACTGCTTCTTTTGCTTTTCCTTTCAAGCATTTTCTAAGGCGGTTCAGATTTTCTCCATCCTGAAGCTTACATGCCGCCGTCGTCCTTTTGTATTCTTCAATGAATCCAGGCCATTCCTCAGGATCTCCATAGAATACAGGTAAGTCTTTACCCAGTGTCTGGCGAACCATGTAAGTCTTCAAGTCGTTTTGCGGAGCTCCTAGTGACATTTTCTCCATCGCTTTGGCTATTGCGTCGGCAATCTTTTCCTCCGGAGTCATCACCATTTGCGACTGCACCCAATTTTCTACCCTGTCCGGGTCTGGTTCATCAATTTTCCCATCGAAATCCAGTGACTTTTCTGTTGCACGATCTTGGGGCACTTGATCTTCGTTTTCATTTTCAGACTCCGTATCCAGAATTTCTCCTTCTTCGCGCAAGGCTTCTTTCACGTTGAGTTCTTGAAGCATCAAAGCTCTTTGTCTTTCTCGTTCTCTCAGCTTCATTTGAGCTACTTTTTGTTCAATTTCCATCCTGGACTTTTGTAGTTCCATTCGGAGTTCTTCTTCATCTCGTTCAGCATCCATTCTTGCAAGACATCTGGCTGCTTCTAAACGACCTTTCAGCTTTGCACTCCTGTTGGAAGTCAATGATCCATTACTGCTTGGGAGTGGTGGCAAGTCCGACATTCTTTCCTGCACTTCCAAACGAGCTTTCGTCACACGCTTTTTCCTAATGACTGGAGCAGGTCCTAGTTCGGGTTGCTGTCCTGCCACACGTCTACTATGTCTCACTTCAGTGTTCTTCTCCATATCCACAGTCAAGTCCACTCAATGATCGATTTTCAATGTTAGAATAATGATTTTCACCTGGAATTTTCGGTTTTCTCCGGTCAGGAACTGATTTTCCAGGGATTTTCTTACTTCTGCTATTGATTTTCAGGAATATATCTTCATGGACTAGTACATCCGGCTCGAAGGACCAACTTGTCACCGAGATTCTGTCTAAACCTTGGTGAAACTTCTATCTTCTTCTTGTCCTCAAGTTAGGTCGTAAAGCTAACAGGTAGAATATGCACAAATATGACAATTATGCAGTAATTCTCAAGAAAAAGACACTAGACTTGACGATAGACACGAAAACACTGAGAAAATAAAGTAAAACTAGATTTTATTAAGCTATGTAGACGATTTTACAATTTTGTCCTCACTCTGGACAATTTGGGATGGAACTGACCAACATTTCAATTTTCACTAGCGTAGTACAATTTTCTTAACAATAGACTACTTCATTTTCATATAAACAACAAGTTATCATAGTTACAATACATTATTCAAATACATTTATACTTACATTCTACTAACTACATTACAAACATATAAGTATTTCCATACATGTCCCTTTAAAATTTTTGGACATTAATTTTAAGACAATCATAGACTTTCATACATCATTCGAAAGGTAATCGAAAATTGAGTATACTATACTGATCGTTTTTAAAACTAATGAATTATAACACAATAATTCACATAAACATATTTCTAGATTCCATTTATACTAATACACAGTATCTTCGTATTTTTCTCATCGACAAGCCATTATAGGCAAACACACCTAATACTGTTCAGAATAATGAAAAACGGCTGTCGACAATAGTTTTACTTAAGTTGTTTTCCTTTGGTCTCGTTTCATCTACGTTTGGTCCTTATCTAGTTTTGTCTGGTTCTGGTCTAGTGCCATTATAATATTTACGCTTATAAAATGATGTTAGATCCCGATCTATGATGATTTTCTTATTCCTATCCCAATCCACGCCTTTTCCCGTTTACATCACATAGTTCAAGGAGACCATGAGTGGTTACACTAAGGAAAAGTAATAGTATATAATAAAAAACTGGTTAACTTATTTATACTGTAATATCATGCCAAATTCAAAGTCGGTGCAAAACAAAGCCATGATGTATGTTGAGTTATGTTGTGTGGTATTAAAAGGGGGACTATAATGTACAAGAAGTTCTAGTTTGGTCATTCATTTTGCCCAGGTTGGTATGGTATGGTATGCATGGCAAATAAATCTGTGCAATGTATGTGTCCAATATCATCTGCCTACTACGAGTTTTCCTCGGGTATTAATTCTGTTCGCAAAATAAAATAAAATGGCAATAACACGCAAGATGCGTGGATGTGAAATTATAGGCTTCCTCTGCTAATCTTTTCAACACTTACTGGTTTGCAGCAATGTATGAAAGTTCTTCAAGTGAATCTTCTCTCCACCTCAATCACATAATATCTGACTGATTGAACACATTCTATACACTAGGATTGCTGGGTAATATTTACAAATAGTTAAAATACCTACATGTACCTACAACATACTCTACTATTATCTTATATCACCTGAAAATGAGTTAATTCTTGAGCTGTGCCGATATTTTTTATGACTTGAGGAATTTCTTGCACTTTGCATTGCACTACTGTAAAAAAACAAACAGAGGACTGTGTACAAGTGTACAATACAAGCATGAAATAATTCCAGACAGACTGAATTCAAGTTTGGTCGTGTCTACTTATGTAGTTATAGTTTATCTTTTTCAGATTTCAATAAGTTTACACTGATATTTGCATACAGGGTACCTACACGGTTATTTTTTATGGGATACTTCGTAGACCATCGGTAGACTAAACATAAGAAATAGGAATAATGAGTTTAGAGTTTTTGTGATGAGACAGAACTCAATGTTGTTGTTAAGGTGCTTCTCATGCTTTACGCAAGTAAAGTAATTCGACGTGTATCAGTATTACTGGGTATCTCTCTAAATTCTTAAGGAAATTCACGAAATAAGGAAAAAGTGTTTCGTCTCGTCTTGTTCTCTGTCTGATGTGAATCTCTTAAATTTTAGTAGATATCTGAATCAGTATCTCCGTCCACGTCTAATCTAATGCGAATACACAATACAATACAGAGGCTGATATTGAAAAGCAAGGTTTAAACCGTAAGGACTATAAAATGTACAAGACTACGTACAGTTTAACTGACTTGAGCATGTAAACGAAAACCAGCATCATCATCTCACAACCAAAACGATCTCTCTCTCGAGAATACTAGAGAAGTATAGAGAAAATTGGGAACTGCTGCTTATAACTTTATTTGAGTGTCGGAGGGAAGAAACTCTTGAACCGAAATCTAACCTAGCTTTATCTATATACCTAAAACTGAAACCAAAACGAAGGAATTGAGCTATGGCTTGGTATATATAGAGACAAGATGAGACAAGCTACGGGTTTTCTAATCTAAATGTAATATAGTATTGCCAGGAGGTTTACTTTGATCTTGTCTAATGTTCTGTTATATTTATTAGTACGAACGTATTTAGATAGATATATTAAGACCAGAATTTTCAGTTGAAAAAGGATGAAGGAGGGAAAAGTGTCTAATACCGCGTTGTCTGCTTTACTTGCGCTCTTTACACGAGCAATGTAATATGCAATGTAACGTAACGTAACGTAAAAGCGAAGCGATTGCTAACTTTATCCATTACGGGTGCATTGGCCTGTCTGTCGACGTCTTTGATAATAGTAATCATATAATATGAGTAAGTTAAGTTAAGTTACAGGAGAATAGAACATTCTTTACATTACATTTGGATTTTAGGTAACTAACATTGGTGTCTCGCTCTCCTCTTCCCTTGTCTTCGTCTTACTTACTTAGAGTTGTCTTCTTGATGATTACTGTAATGTAATGTGAGTTGTTCCTACGTACATACATAATAAGTAACATATATATTGTATAATAGCCAGAATATTTTATTACACAGCTCTATCTAACTTAACATTAGTGGTAAAGGAGGAACGCAATGCCAACACTAACACCAAACACCAACACAAACTCAACGCATTGCAAAATGCAAAGAATATCTGTACAAGGTGAAATAAACGTAAAGTAAAGCCATACTCACTTACTAGTGCTACTGACAATGCAATGAGAATGAGGATGAGGCTACTTAATATGAATTCATCTTTTGCCCGTTTTTTTGTCTCACTCAGCAGAATAACATTCATTTCATTTGAGACTTGCCGAGTTTTTGTCGCCGCTGCTGTAGTCAGTTCCTAACTACAGTATATTCTACAAGTATGCCATAGCGAATAAGATTTTACTTTATCTTACACTTGCAACTACAACGTTCCGTTCCTCTATTACTTAGTTAGTACGTTAGTGCTTACTTTGCCTCTGTCGTCGTGTTTAGCATTTAGCGAAACGCTGACTGAATTCAAGAGCACACATAACATAACAGTAGCAGAAAAACTTTGATTTTTTACCAACCGAATGAATGTTCTAAGGAATGGATGGATGGAGGAAAGAAATAATGGCTGCCTCACTTGCCTTCCCTTGACTTCAAGACTTTATATAAAGATATAGCTTATTGCTATCAAATTCTTCTTTTCTATGATATGCGTATGTTTTATAGTTTTATTATCCTAGTATGTAGTTAATACCAAGTGTTTCTTTGTTATGTAATGTTAAATCACATCACATACAAAAGAGAACACATCACACAGCTCTAAATCCAAATTCCTTGAAGATGGGTCGAATGTTTTTTCCTTGGTGAATTTTAATTGTCAGCTTCTGCTTTGTATTTAATACGTCTAAGTAGTAATCCGTTGTGATGCGGAATTGATGGGTGACTGAATGCGGAAAGTAATTCAGAATGGAAAACTGATGCTTCAAAACGGTTATAGCTAACGTATAGATGAGATTCTACTTAAAGAGTAAAGGAGTCATGTAAAAAACGTTCACATAGCTGTCCTATCAATTTGGATTTTAAATAGTAGTTAAAATCTAATCCTTCATTCTGTCCAAGGCTTTTGGAATGCAGTCAGAATCAAATTCAAACCAAACCAGATTAAGTACGTAATTGCCTGTTGTAAACATAGTACGTTCTACGTAGCATAACCAAAACCATATAGAGTATGCTTCTATGGTTTACTTAGTGAGAATGTGTGCGTGTTGTTTGCATTACGGATAGGAGGCACATATTCCCACAAAGCCAATTTTTGTCAACAATGCGATTACTTATTGGATCTAAAAAGTATTAAACTATATTTATACATAGTCATACTAAACTGCAGCACAGTGCGCTAAAGATCTGACTCAGCGTGAGAAACGGGTTAATACGACGGTAGTTCACCACGGAAAACCCAATAAAAACTCTCTTCTTGAAGCGCCTTCGCTTCTTTCTACCGTAAAGCCGTAATTGTATTAATGTCTCTATAAAGCTATCTAGATGCACCAGCTTAGCGAGTAAATAGAAAAGCGTAACGCTTCCTTTATTTAACTTCCGCTCTTCTTAATACTCACCTCACTTCAAGCGAATTCAATAGATGCACAAAGTACAGGCACACAGAACAGAAACGAAAAAAACTAATAAATGTTCTTCTTTGTCGAGTAAAGTAACAAAATTAGACTTTTTCATAAAAACACTGCTAAACGAAACGAAACCAAGGATTTTACCGCACACTTGACATGACATGAAAACATACTACTGTTTAGTGTTTACTACACATCACAACAGGATTGTACAGGACACAGCTAATCAGGAATCTTAAAGAAGATGTCAAAAAATCTTATGAGCAATAACCAAACGTCATGAGTCTCGACAAAGCGCTCACATAATCCGATTGTATAGCGATGTAATACATTGAAAGTACCTTTGCAGTATATCTTTAGGAAATATACAGTTTGGTTACAGATGGCTTATTCCTAGTTAGCAGGCTCTAAAACTAAAACTAACTTAAACCCTCTAAGTTTGATTGTCGTGACTATCCAAATAGTACTTACGACGATGAATGAGTCGAGCCATGGCCATCCTCTCAAATTAAGTAAGTAAGCCCTTAAATCATACTGGGATGCGTTTTAATGCAGGCAGTTACGTTATGTTATGTTACTTTACATCTTACATTTAGTTAGACTTTCTGAACTTTTATTGCAGAATAATAAACAAACTCCGCATTTACTTACAGAAGACTCTTAAAATGGGTCTTCATTTCATTATTGCAATTTTATTTTATACTACATGTCATAAAACAGTACTAGAATTCTTGTTCTGCTCCAAACTTAACTTATTTTAAGAGCAAAGTGTTTATACATAAAATACACAGTACACATTAGTACTAAAATTATGCTGTTCATTTGTAATGTGTACTAAATAGATTCAGTTAGCTTGAAAGTAGTATCTTTGTGGAGTGAAGGGCTAAATCTTAAGTTATGAGCAGAAGAGCGTAAAAAGCATCGAATTAAAATGAAAGGCATGTCGAATGGAGAAATGAAACCTTTAAAAGTTTAAACCAATAAGATGAATACACAGAATTACAAATTGCATGCTGCAAATAATGCTAATGATGTATATAAAGTAGAATATGTTATTGTAGACATGGTTTGCTATGACATTCAAGTGAAATACATTAAATCCTTCTTATAGGTGATTGCATAGGTACTTTTTAATAATCATTTTGTACAGCTTAGGCCAGACACAGACCTACACACGTTAGACGCTTAAAATTACTATCTGTTGTGCACTATGTAGTACTTATACTTACACAGAGCAGAAATGTATATCTAATGTAATGAACTATCTAATCATCTTGAAATTGAGCAGACATAACATTTAGCATTGAGAATAAATAGAATACAATTAAAGAGATAATAGTTCAGAAAGCTTAGAAAAGAAGATGTACATTGACATGAGTTGATGAGTGAACTGAACTGATAGAAATCTTGAGTAAGGGAAGACCTTCGATAAATTAACTTTAATTTTTCCATAAAATCACAACCTCCATCATTTACTCTTTTACGAGCAATTGTAGCAATGGCAGTCGCTAATAATAATATGCTGAGAATGTGACCGTGCTGGCAAACAATAACATTTGATATGCATATAATTACATGTAAGGCTTGTGATTTTATGTTCTCTGTGTGTGAGTGAATGAATATTGAAAGTCATGAAGCGTACAGCGATAAAGCAAGCCAGAGTCAAGTCAAGCGAACTATTTAATACAATATACTTAATGGATAAGTGTTAGCCATGTATGAACATACATCGAACACCCTATAATATTAATGTTGCTGATACTCCGATAGCAACGTGATAACATTTCCAATTTGCTAATTCTATTTTTCTGTATAAGGTAAAACTAAGAGGGAATGCATGTATTGCTAAAGTAGGCATATCAATAAAAGTGTGTACTTTATGTACTTAATTCGCAATCATATGTCAGACAAGAATGCAAGGGGAAAAGTGTGTGACTAAGGTGAAGAGGAATATGTTAAAGCGTTGTCATTAATGTGGTACATTTATTTATTGCAGTTAATAGAATTTCTATCCATGTACATAAATAAAAAGTACTTATATAGAGATTCCACATTACATCTTCATGTCAACGAGCCTCCTTGGGATTTAGACGTTTGCACTTCAACTGCATAAAATATGTCTAACCTAACTAACTGCTCTCACAAGTTGCGCAATTTTTCTCGACTTCTTTTAACCCACCGTGCCTGTAACTCATATTATTTCGTGTGTCACACACTTTAATCTTTCAAGCTACCTGCCCTCAAACTGTCTCTTTAACTTTGGTCTCGGCTTATCTTATTGTTAACATCTTCTTCACTCTATCTTAACTCCATCTTCTTTCTTTGTTATGTTATCCATGCTCTTTTCCATAAATAATCTCAAATACACCACTTGCTTACAAATCCCCTATCTGATGAATACAACTTTTATAGTAAGCGTGCCAAACCCAAGTTTGATTTCACTCGCTCTGTATTTTGTAAGTTTATTTTTATCAGTCCATAAACAGTTGTTCGCTACACACTACACATACATATCCAAATGCTGTACTCACACTGTTATTATGTTATTAAGGATCGGATGACTAGACATTCTCAGTTAGAAGTTAGAACCTGCGACATTGTTTAAGAATATGATCGACAAATTATGAGAAACAATTATAAACTGTAAACCCCTCCTGTAGACGTAAAGGTTGCCTTTCATTTTTCAGAGCTTTGGAATCATTTAATAGAATGTGCGTATTTTTTAATCAGTTAGGTTAAGCTTTTAAAAATATCAGCCCCAATAAGAAAAAGGATTGTTCCATTTATATTTAACTGCTTTACATGTGGAAGAAAATCAAAAACACATTTCTTACCAAAAGTAGTCACACCATAAATTTAAAAAATAGACGAGTTTTGAATATTTAACTGTAATGTACTACACTATTTAATTTGTTTGCTAGGAATAGGAATGTGGTTAGAAAAAGTGGCCAGTCCTCCTTAATAATGATGTTTCTAGAGTATACTGCTGCATTGGAATCTTGCCTATCACATCTTACTTTTTTATGCAGGAGTTGCATTGGTACATTTGACATTTGTACAGCAAAACGATGTTATGCAAAGGTAATTTTTAACAATACAAGTACTTGTGGCACATGGTTCCTTTTGGCCGCAGCAGATGAGCACTATAGTGGTATTTGCCATATGCTATTGGTTAACAAAAAACTTGGAAATTAAAACAAGTTTTTATGGTTGCAGTGCAAAGGTAGAGAACGAGAAGTAATAAAACTGGGACTAGAGTAACTCGTACTTAAATCCATTTAAATAGATCAATTACCACTGGCTGTGGTATGCCATACAGTGGGATAAGAAAAACTGCAAGGACAAAGGCGAAATGTGGTGTTGGTGCTATTTTCTCATAAGCTTAAAATGTAGGATACCCTGATTGTGAAGTATTATAGCTTGTGCCAAAGCTTTGGATTTAGTATTTGGAGTAAATATGTGTAATTCTGAGACATTATGCAAATGTAAGGCAATTTAAAATCTAATTTGGATTCTCTCTGTTGATTTTGTCTAGATCTCCTTAGTGCAGAACCTGAGAGGAGAGTACCAGCAATAACTCGCTAAGAGAGCTAAAAAGTAAGCGAAATGGGGAACTCAGGCTCGTCAGGACATAACCAACAAGGCCACCATCGGTCACGGCACAATGGTCATGGGAATGGATATGGACTGCATGTGCCGGCCAAATGGTCCCACTCTTTAGATACACCTGAGCAACGAAATCGAATGAAAAGTGGGTATTTTCCAGGACACCGAGGTTATATTCATGTACAACACCCAGGGCTTCAACCACCACATAAAGTTCTTCCAACAGTGTCGGTAAATCCAGGAAAAGCATTGAAACCAACATCGAACGGAGCTATTTTGCATGGTGGTGGAACAATATCCGGGAGGAAGCTTTTAAATGAGTTAGATCCGTCAAGTGCGGAGGCAGAGAGCTTACGAAGGGCTATTAGGAAACGAAGTACTGCTTCTTGTCCCAATGAGCCTGGTGGGGGAGATATTTCTGGAATATCGACACCGAACTTGTCATCTATGGAGTACAATTCCCCAGTTCACGGGGACTATTTTAAGAAAAAAGGGAGTGGAGGTGGTTCCTCGAAAGGAGGAAGTAGTTCCCGGGATTATGATAGTGAGCCGGATCTCCGGGAAGTAGGATTAGCTCTTGCAGACCGAGATGTCTCTCCAGATCGTTCAGTTTCACCATTGCCAAATACATTCACCCTTATCAGTGAAAGTCCAGCCAAGAAACAAATTCGTTCACGGAAGAAGTCCAAAGCTCCACTACCTCCGAATGAGTCTGGGAAAATGGTAAACGGCCACCTTGAAAATCAAGATGGAGGGAGAGAAAACGGTGTGAGTGGGAGCCACGGGAAGAAACGACTCCACCGGATTTTCAAGACAAAGGCAGACATAAAAAGTTCAAAGCAAGAGCAACAAAAGAATTCAAATTTGGCGGTGGTGGATCGAGGAGGAATGATGCGAGCCAGTATTGAATCCGAACGGTCACAGCGGTTAGCGATGTTGGCTCGTGAGAGTCGCAACCGCCACTCTGAGGTTGGGAGAACGATTTCGTCCTCGTCAACATCAAAGTCACAGTCGATTGAGACTGAAACGACAGCCTCAACTTCAAACGGAGCTGCAATTTCAAAGAGCTCTGAGAGCAGCAATAGTAACAGCAATATTTTACTGAAAAAGAAGAAAAATGTTAAAGCAACAACAAGTGCCCCGTTATGCTCAACCAAGGAAGAACAAGATAACAATAATGAGGCGGCAAGAAACCTGAAGCGAGGAGTGCAAGTACACGCACTGCCTCTGTCCCGTGAAGCTCCTTCCGGTCGTCATCGTCAAGTGCCAAAGAAGACTCTTACTAGTTCTCGTACAACTACTCCTGAGCCTTCCATTTCAACTTCCACAACAAGTAATCTTTCCAGAAGACTTGTACAATCATCTGATAAGCTCAACAGTCCGTCTCCCTCTGACTCCTCCAACACAAATGGCCTAGTCGACCACAGCAATAGCAATAGCAATAATAATATTAGTAATAATAGCAATCGTAGTTCTAGTAGAAATAGTAATACGCCAACAACAGCAACAGCAGTGCCAGCCTCAACAAAAAAGACCTTCTACTTTGGCATGGACATGGGAAACTTCCCAAAGGCAAAACTCATCAATGGCAATAGTAACAGTAATAGTAACTCGGAATTGCTCAAGAATAGTGAAGGCAATAACAGAAATGCTGCATCTTCTTCTGCCGTGGCCAATACTAATACGGCATCAGCAGCAGCCACATCTTCGTCAATTAAAGAGAATGAGAAGGCCAAACATCAAGAGACACCGAATGCGAATAGTAATGCTAATGCTAATGGCAAAAGTGAAAGCAAAATAAGTCGTCGTAAACTGATGCGAGACGTGGATGAATTTGCATACAAAATGGGTCAAAGGTCCACTCACTCACAGCAGCAAATACAAATGCAACCTACTGCAACATCTAATGGTGTGGGAAAAAAACAGTCTGTTGATAGCACAGCAGTTGTGGAGGCTCATCATCAGCTCCAACAATCACAACAACAGAGACTCTCTTCAAATGCTATTGGACACTTGTCTCACAGACTGAATGCAGGTAATACTGAGAGCTCCCAGGCTCTATATTCTCAACAATCGCCATCACCACGATTAGCTAATAATGCAACTAAAGGAAAACCAAGAGTTCTGCAATCTTCACATAGCAATAGTAATAATAACGCAAAAGTGCTCAGCAGTCATCGTCTTAATGGCAAACAGTCTGAGTGTGACTCTGATGGAATTCATCGTCGTCAAGATTCAGGGAGCTTCGATATAGAGGAAGAAGGCAGGACGACAAGAGTCCAGAAAAAAGAGAGCTCCAGTGACCTAAGTAGCTCCGATTTGGATATCCCACTTTTGCTAAGACCCACTTTGCCACAAAGAAGGCCAGATTTGCCAAGATTTTCGCCAACTGCTGCTTGGAGAGCCTTAGACTCCCCAAGGGCCTCAGGAAGAAGTTTAAGTTCGGAGGAAGGGTTCCATTTTGAAGATCGAATTCAGAGATACACAAGGCCTATGGCTCCGCCAAGAAATAGTCATGAGCGCTCTGGTGATTCTGGTATTTCCGCAGGTGATGGTGGAAGTCCTGCGAATCCTTTACCGGAAATAATATCGAGCAACCGCCATAACAATATTCTTCACACGACTAACAGCAGTAGCAGTAGCAATAACAATAACCATTTGCCAAACAATAAAATCATTAGTAAACTACGTAAACAAAACTCGCATGGGGATTTGGGGAAGTGTTGGACCCCAGAGCAAGATTTGGATGAGAGCAGTTCGGAATTCGAGCATGACGCCATTCCACTGCCCGTTATTAGTGGAAAAGGAGCTTCTGGGAGTGTTACTGGAAGTTGCAGTTCCAGGGTGGGACTAGGTGTTCCTCCTGGACTGCGGACTCCGCCAAAATTCACAACACGGGGTCATCTGTTTGACAAACATGGTTCTGCTGTTGTTGTGAGTGACTCTGATAGTAAATATTATAATGGAAACAGTACAGGGGAAGATAATGCCAATAAACGCCATTTGTACGCTCGCTCGACGAAAGCCAAACAAGTTATAAATACTGCTAGCAATGGGAAGTTAATTGAAAACAAGAAACAAACACACCAATCAAAAGTAAAAGAGAGTAATGCAATTACACCAAGTCTGAAGAGAATTGCCATGATAAAATCTAGACAAAATCCGGGAAAATACACGAATGGATCTTACAACAATCAATTCCGTGGTTTGGATACAAACTGGTTTCTTAGTCGCAGTGAACCAAACTCTTTAAACGTGTTGCCGGTTGAAGAGCCCTCGAGGAGGATGTCAAGTGAGCCGTTCCAACCAGAATTTCTTCACAAAGTGTTTCCTCCGCAGATGTTGAATCGCGGGAGTAGACGCTCAGCTCACCAGCGGCAACGGCAAGTGCAAGTACATCGACAGCCAGAGGATTTATTTCTAGATGAGCAGGAGCACAATGCTTTTCTGGATATGGATCAAGAGTTTGAAGGGGATGAGTCGGAAGACGAAGAAGATATGCTGGTAGCACATGAGGTTCGATCAGAAATCGGTTATGGTCCAAGTAGCATGAACTTTTATGTGTCTCCGTCCTCACCCACTCATCCTTACGTCAATCGTGGTTACAATAAAGCTTATGAAGATGATTACTACGGAGAGCAAGAAACGAACAGTTTGAATCTTCACAGTAATAAAACTAGTGCAGGAGTTTCTTCGAGTCGTCGCCCATTTTCACATATAATGTACTTACCTGCGTATGACTCTCGTCGAATCAATCATTATCCCCATCAGTACAATCGCAGAGCGAAGAGTGTCGATCATTTGGATACTTCAGAGTTGAGTATCTTCCGCATAAATGGTGGTGATGATTTCTTCGAGTCGGATAACGAGGTAAAACAACAACACAGAAAGATTCTTGGCACGAACAATCACAACAGCAATGCTAACAATGGTAACCAGCACTATCAACAACGTCAATACCATCAAAGAAGTCGATCTGTCGAGAAGAAAAGTTATCCTGTGAAATCGACACTAGCAAATAGTAATTCAAATCATAATAACAATGAGAAAAGTGTCAGTGTCAATCGTGGTCGGTCTAGTTCTCCTTTTGCCCGGAGTCAAAGTGTTCCGTTGTACACCACGTCAAATCAATTAGGCGGTGGTTGTGACGTTGATATAGATGCTGTTGATTGTGACGAGGAGCATCAGAAAGTTGCATCAAGTGATGCACATCAAAATCCCACTTCCAACAATAACAACAATAAGAAAAAGTTTAAATTTCAGAGTACCCTCAGAGTTCTCGAGAGAAAAATCATTGAGAAACAATTGGCTCGTGAGGCAGAGGAAAGGGAGATGGAGCGCTTAAGAGAAATCGAAGCTATGAAAAAAGTGGAAGAAGAATTCCAGAAGAAAAGGGCAAAGGAAAAGCAGGAAATCCAAAATCAATTGAGACTGGCCAATTTGAATGATCATAATCATGGGAATGGGAATATTTCGCATAATAACGCCAACAACAATAGCAATAATAATTTGAACCTTCTTAAAAACAAGTCAGGAGCTAGCATTATCTCCAACTCGAGTCAAAGTCAGAAATCCTCTACAACAACTCCAAATTCGGTCACAACATCTGCTCTGTCTATGTCTACTTGTGCCACTCCGAGCAGTCGCAGCAGCAGTAGTATAGCAAATCATAATCCATCTTCATCCAATGAACATCAAAGCAATAATGTCAACAACAAAAAGCAATCGAGTCACAACAACAGACAGAGAATTGTCTCGTCGCACCTGAGACAAGAACCGGAAGGAGCTCCTGCCTTCAGTACAACGACCGATCTGAGGAAAGAACTCATTCAAGCGTCAAGAAAACGCAGTGGCCATGGGAATCCAAATAAGATCGGTAATGGCAATTCAAATGGTTCGAGTGAGCCCCTCACCCAAGAGTTGTCCGAATATCGACAAGAGACAAGACAGTACTGTGACTATCGTCGCTCCCCGCGTCATCAATCATCCAATTCTGCAAGGTAGCCTTCAGCTATAAATTAACACTTTAAACCTAAAAAATACATACAAATAAATCAAACGTAATTACATACTTATTCGCAAATATATAGCTATATAAAGTACTTTGACAATACAAGGCAATTTCTTACAGTAAAAGAATTACAATCCTATTTCGTACAGTACATGAAAGCAAGGCAATAGTAGTAATACATCTGTACTGTGCTATTCCTTTGGACAAATGTAGAAAATTCCAATTAAGCTCAACCGTACATTTATTCTACAAGATTCTCTCCATAGAATGTAGTTGCAGATTATCATTGCTATTATTACACAGTATAAAAGTCAACACACAATAATACAAGCCTTATCTTGTACCAATACAACTTTACATGTAAAATGTGCTAAACAAAAATATTTAGATGCATAAGTATGCATACATTAAGTAAATACACCTTATAAACTGCAAACATTTTACATAATAATAATGTTATGTGCGCAATGTACATAGGTAGGTACTTATAATTACATTCATGCATTGGAAAAATGCACTATGTGTTCAGATAGATACATAATATACATGATAGTATGGGAATATTTTCTATCTAAGGCATTTGAAACACGTAGAGAAGAGAATGCTAGTATTTTTAATGTATAAACACACATTCTCAAACTTTTATGAAAGGTATGTATCACGTGTGCTTATATTAGTCGTACTTTTATACAGTGTTTACGATATTGATTTGATTAATTATGAGAATCTTGTATTAAAATAAACTAGATTTTGATGGACAGACCCCACACCTGTAGAGCTAACCAACTGAAAACTAAAATTAAACCTTCCCTTGTCTTGCATAACTGTTTTGCATGTTCTTCTACTAACTATCCTTTTAGCTTAAGCGACAAAAAACCCAACTAATCTAACTCACCTGTCATGACATGTCCACTAAACATACAATACATTCATTCTAGTACTCTACCTATACAAAATTACGTTACACATTTCATATAGCGTTTTATATTGAGACAGATCAAAGAAATGAATTTACGGAGAGGTAGAATAAAATTCAATCAATTCTTGCAATTATTTCGTGTACCTACCGTAACCGTAAATATTGGTTGCGTAAGAGGTACTTAGTACTTACTGTTCGTATGTACATCGTACGCATACTAGATTATTTGCTGCATACGTACATGTAAGGAAATAATTGCATTAAGAAAATGTTTTGCAGTGATAGGAGTTTACAAGTAAGATTTTATGCAGGTTATGTTATATAGGGATGTAAATATGCAAATGAGCACGAATCCGAATATTTAACGGAATGGAAATGTGTATCACAATGAGAATAATAAAAATATTTTTATTTATGCAATAGGTACATTCACTCTCTACAGCCACAACCAACACAAGTTATTTAACACAGAGGCAGAGATATATTTTTAGTTTTAGCCTAGTAGAGGAGATTAGGTTTAGAATAGAAATATAATAGAAAGTGTTACGTAGATAAATAGATTCGTGAATTGCATTGAATTTTTAAGTCGTATGAAGTAACTAACTAATGTAACGTGACGTAAAATAAAAGAGTTTGGAATTGATTGTGGTTTGCCTGTCTTGGTTCTGTCTGTGGTGACGATGACTGAATTGCATCGAAATTGAATTGAACTCTGCGAAGTTAACCAAATCAAGACAAGACGAAACGAATGAACGACGAAACGCAACAAACGAACAAACAAAAGTTACATGTACACCTGAACTGAACACTACTGCCAACTGCTTACTGCCTACAAACAAAACGAAATCAAAGCAAACTACCTGCCTGTCTGTCCCCTGTGTATCAATCTACATTACGGCTTCCTTTGACATGAATTGAACATTCGACAACCGAAATTTCACACACACGACGATGATTACTTGATGTGATGACGGACTGTTGACAAGAAATGCATGTGGCTCGTCTGGCCTGGTCTTGTCCCAACTACTCTGGCCTGGCATGCCAATTACTTACTATGTAATGCAAACGCTTGACAAATCTCATTATTTACCTATACATACTTTTCACTAGCTACTAGATACTTTATTACAATTTCCTTACATCTGCACAGAGAATTGCATTGCAGGTGCATTTGCTTACCGACCGGTTATACATATGTGTTTCTAGTATATGGATATTGAAAACTGCATGTGTAATAGAAAATGCTATTATTTTTGTGTTATAAATTACGTAGTCTTGTTTGTTCTCTCTACTTCATTCTGATTCTGACTTGTCTTACCTGAATTGACTGACTTGATTTTTGCTAGCTCTTTTGTGTTGGCACCGTATATTCCTTTTGTACAATCGACTTGTTTAATGTGAATTACTTTACTGCTCTCCTGTTTATTATGCAAAAGAAAGATCTTAGGTAGACACTATTACCTGTACGTAGGATATATCACTACAACAGATACAAATACACTATGTAGTGGTTTGGTTGGCAAATGTTAATGTATGCACACACATACAAAAATATATGCAACGAGCTTGTTTTAGTTTTTCGATAACGAATCATGATTGAGAATTGGGCTGATCTGATGAGAATAGATTTGCCGAGTCATCCAGCAGTGATATCTTTCCAATTTCTCGACGAACGCCTATCGACAGAGCTTCAAATAAATCCAATAGTCGATGCTATAGATCTACCATTCATCCGGAGGTCGTTTGTGACATCCCTGGCAAACCATTTCCATACATGGTCAACTTTTCGAGTAAGTTCCTTTATTTATTGTTTTCCAAGATGTACTACATAAATGGATACGCTAGGCCCCATAAACTAATGTAATTCAATGCACTTTACTCCACCTACTTGTTGGCTCCTTTGTTTTCTTTGTCAGTGACTTGAGTTTTGTAGCGCATGAGATGCTTTCAAATGATAAATCTCCTGTTTGTGTTTTTACGATTAAAGGATATTCGTAAAAGCGTTGACCATAAAACTCTTATCTTTTACTTTGCTTTACTTTACGTACATTAAATTTTATGTTCTATGGTTTTATAGGACTGAGTGGCTCAAACTCTAACATCGTTTCTTCGGTCATTGAAGAGCGTCCTGGGAGTGGCATGGCTTCCGGTCCTTCCAGTGTCATTTCAGATAATTACCGCAGAGATTGGGCACATCACAGAGGCTCGGCTGGGTCGACTCACGGAGGACTTGGTCCTGGACGGGCGTCGAGTGTGGCCAGTTTGCACAGTGCCCCCGGCTACACTCCAGACCATTTGCGACACAGTAGCACAGATCTGACGGGTCATGGAGGAGCTGTCGACTCGCCTAGAATACGCCATAAAAGGTAATCGTTAAATTGCAAGCAGAATCTTCTTTTCTCCTACCATTGCTCTGCCCTCGTGGGTTCTCTGTTCTCTTGTCCTCCTGTCTGTCTTACCCTATCTGTACCCATCATCATTATCTGATCTGATGACTCCATAATATTTTGTCTCTCCTTTCCTTTTCTTTGTACACTAAATACAATGCGTAGTCGGATCTTCATACTTGGACGTACCAGATTGTCATGTCTCTTCATCTTACCTTAAAATTCAATGATAAACAAAATAATAATATTTTAAGTTGGTGATAACAACTTTTTCTATTAAATGAAAATATGGTGCAATAAAGCTGGGTTTTTAATCAGATAATAATCCTACGTAGGCACCTATGTAAATTATTTGCCATTAATATTGTGATAATGATAATATATACACTTTTCGCCAAACAGGTCTAAAAGTAGAAACTTGCTATTCAGGAATAATACGCGTAATTTATACTTAAATAGTAGGATGAATAACTAAGTGCATTAAATAGCTAGGTAGTAGGCTCAAAAATTAAGTAGAATTAAGTATTGCATGCTATTAAAATAGAATAAAAGAGTGAGTAAGTATTCACGTTTGTTTAATGTGCAATTTATCTATAGGTGTAAAGTTGATGAGCTGAGGTACCTACTTATCTTATCTTGGTTATAGTTGGCACATCTAGTAATTATTTACGCATTTTTGCAGTTAGTATAACTTTGCGTATTATAGTAGTATTAGTGAATAACAAAGTAAAATATCATTTATGGATGGAGATGCATTTATAGTTAGTCACTGTCCTTTCCTATTATAATGTAGCTTAGACACTGAAGATGAGAGAAAACTCTCATTTTGCTAATTTAATCCTCAAGAGCTCTTCTCTGTGTCGGTGTCACAACTTCTGTATTGTCAACAATCTCTTTGGTTATCATCTTATCATTAGTAGAATGACTCGGCCTCTTTCACATTTTAAGTCTTAACGAATTCTTGAGTACATCAAAAGCTCATTCCTCATTACATTACATTCTAATTTGCTTAGTGTCCTTTAGAGTAGGTATTTACTTAATGCTTGCCAAAAATACTTAATTTTAGTAAGTACAATAATGTTGAATGAATTTAGCCTCTTCAGATTTGCGTTCAAGTATGCATTATGATACGACTATGACTTAGTAGCAAAACTCTAATTGTGTAGTAAAATTTCTAATAAAGTAATTGTGTATGTAATTATGGTTATAATTTAAATAGATGATTCGTGTGTATAGTAGCAATTGAGTTTAATTTACGAATTGTTTCTTGTGAAAGTAGGAAAAGTCCGTTGTTTCACAAGTATTCTAACAGTCCACCGGCCAGCCCACTTCCACCGATTTCTGCAATCAGTTCCAACGATTCTAATGCAACAGACCCTGAAAAGGTAAACCAGTTAATTTTAATATGTGGTCTCTGCTTTAGGTATAATTACATGTTCGTATTAGGTATGCCCTACGTGCATGTGCAGTTTGTATGAATTTACATAGCCTGTTATTTATTCTTTGTATAAATGTTCTATAAATTCATTCATTTCCATTTGTACTACATATGATACCCCTGTGTTCAGAGTTTCAACATTTCTTGTTAAGAAAAATTGCGAAAAAAGCCTCTTGTTTAGTTTCGGGGTCAGTCATGCCATGCCGAGGGACACCCAGCTGTGCTCTATTCTTACAAATTCGTGCCTTCTCATTTTCTTTAAAGTAACTATCCTTCTGTTGTATTTACTTCATGTAGTGACTGACTTTTTGTATTTGATCGTATTGTAGGACTCTAGCATAAATAAGGGCCCGACCAGCTCAACTTCAGTTTCAACGACAACCTCGACCGCTGCCTTTCAACTGAAACCCTTCCACAAGGTCAAGGGCTACCGTCCAGTCTCCTTCAAGCCACCAACGTCCACGTACATCACAAAACTCGCGTCGACTACTGTCAACTGAGAATCCAATGACAGAGATTCCATTAGTAACCAAATGTAGATTGATATCAGACAACCTTACTTTAGTTGCTATTTAAAGTTTTTCTTAAGACAAGTCAATCTGTTTTAAATCTTGCTATATTATGTTTCTATATAACTACTGATTAATATATTACTACTACTTTATCTGTATTTTCCCAAACATCAATTGAATCAATGAAAGCCAGTCAGCAGTCAAACAAAAGGTAAATCAGGAATACATTTCTTCATTTACACTCACAGAACAGATAGTACATGATAATACACAGTACAGGTACAACATAGTAGAAAGAGAGATGAATAAAATAAAAGTATCTAGAGCAGATTTCTACTTTGATAAATATCATAGTATAATAATAATAAAATTGTATAAAAAATTCGTTTTAATCGCATCACATCACATTACAAGCGATTCGTCTGCATTCTGCATACAATGCTAGTATAATAATATATTTAGAAGTATACCTACGGAGTACACAAAATAGATACATTCATTAATCGTTTCTACAGGAAAACTAATAATCATATAGCTAAGCAATAACAATTATAACTTTATGTCAGGTACCTACAACTATGGAACAATACATAAGAGTTTTCTTGTTCCAAGACAATTAAGCAGTTCATTTCATTGTCAGTTCAGTTCAGTTTCGTTCATTGTCAGTGCAGTGCAGCAGTAAGTGCAGTGCAAGTCCGTTCGTACTTATAATAATTACTATGACTAAAACAATGGACTAATTACAATTAAAGTATACACACCTCTATACAATAACCCACTATACAATACATACTTATATTATACTCGAATACAAAATACTTGAGATGAATTCTCTAGAGAATATTAAAATAAATAGCGTAGATAGCTAATAATATGCAGAACAGTGCATTTTAGTACCTTCGTACTCTGATTAATAAATAACAGCCACGTCAACGTCCATCTTACAATTACATACAACGATTCAATACAAACTAACTAATTATTTTCTACTTACATTTATAAGACTAACGATAAGACGATACTAAATATATTCATATAAATTTTATGCATGCATATATCATTAATATATACACTAGACATATTAATTAAGCTTCTATAATTACTAGATTTCGTTTAGTTGATTTTCGATTGAGTAATCTAATCGAGAATACATCCAAGCAGAATAGAATTAAAAGAGAATGTGTTATTGTTTATTGTAGCGTGCAAAAGAGTTAGTCAAACAGACAAAGTACAGGTATGATTTCTTTAATACAAGTGTTGTGGTGTGGTGTGATGCGACAATAAATAATATCTGAATGCATAAATAAACTAGCTTTACGATATATAGAAATGTATGAGAGCTATGTTACAGAGTGTTTAATAAAGTCTTCCGAGTGCTATTAATAATTTACTACTGCTTTTCTCCATTGTTATTTATTTCTCAATTATTTCAACGAAGGCGTATGCCATGTCCATCTCAGCTTGCTTACTTACAATTAGTTACCTTACTTAGACACAGACATTTATGAACGTTGCATTGCGCTTTCAATATAATAGCTATTATTAAACCACTCTGACTAACACATATATCAGCGAGACATCCTAGTCCTGCTACATTTACTACTCAGAGAAAAGATTTTAATGATGTGACTGTTATGTGTCCCTCTATTTTATTTGGTTTGGTGTGGCATCAAAAGATTTAAGATTAGGCAACTCGATAGATTTTGTTTTGTCTTATTCATTCAACTATGGCTGCTCTAATCTATTGAAAGAGATACTGTAGTTTCAATTGAAAGTCTACTTTGAAACAATCACAACCAAGATAATGAAAAGAAGGGGCGAATTGTAAATTACTGTGTGCTGCGGTCCTATGGAGTATGAAGCTGAGAAAACAAAAGGCAAAGCTCACAGAAGAGTAAATGAATTAGTTTGCTCTCCTCTTGTCTTGTCTTGTCGGGTTTGACCTGAATTGAATAAAAAGATGCATGAAAGATAGACAAGACAAGGCAACCAAACCAAGGATTAAAATACAAATCTAAAAGGAACGTACTATTTGATATCTAATGTATACAACCATTTCATTTTACGTCGATAGTTTAAACTTTAAACCAAACCAAACCAGGAAGATGCTTAGGTAGTTATAGTTAAGCTTAAGTGAGGAACAAACTCGCATTATAAAAATATTCGTTTAAACATTGTAAAATAGTTTCGAAAGAACGTTTCTGTACAAAATGCTTATCCTGTAGGCTTGCTAATACATTTCCCTTACAAGATATCCAATTATGCACTTTACGATTTAGCTAAGACTAGAACTTCAGACATACCGTACTCTAAGTAAGTGTATTGGCGTATGCTGATTTGATCCGCCTTACATCAACTCATCTTGCTTGATTCAAATCATCTTAATGTAAAAGCTCACTCCTAGCGTCAAGTCTTTTGTTTGCATTTTGTTTTGTTTCAATTATTTACTTTGTAGTTCGAGATTATGTAGGAATGTGTGTAATGTTAACAAAACTCTGGTGAACTGCATGGAGGTTTGGAATTTTAGGAATAACTTCCATTGCATACCTACTGACTGTAATACAGAAGCAACTTTTTTAAAGTCTTTACTCATTGCTGTGTGCATACATTACTCATTGCTTGCTATTATTTTCCTTTGCAGCAGTAGTGTTGTGGATAATCATTCCTTCTTTCTTTTTATTTGTATTTGCTGGTATGTTTTTCGTTTTTTGCACCTACACCCTGCAGTATGGGTTTTGAGTACAAAGATGAACAGATACACTTGTTGCTTTGCTTTTGTCTATTTAGTGTTAGTGTTAAGTATACTACTAGTGTTTGTGTTGTTTCTGTCTAAATTCCTTTTATGTTTACAATTTTTTTCTTATTCATCAATTTCATTCATCTTACGTTAGTTGGACTTTTATTTCAACTTAAAGAAAAAGAACAATTCAAACAAAGCCTGAATCAAATCAAATTTCAGCAGGTAGAAGAGAGCGTGTAGAATACAAATACAACCTAGCTATTACTAAAGAGCAAAGGTTTTCCTATAGTGTATTTACAAAACAGAAAATGTAGAAAGCATTAAGGCTTTATTTTCGTATAATGGCAACGACTTTCCTTGTTGAGCTCAAAGACAACCGACAAGAAGATTCTAAATTACTTTGCATGTCTTCTTGGAGGATGGATTGAAGGAATTGCTCGCATTTTAATTCTCCGTGGGCATTTACAATTCACAGAAACGAATTGCTCTCCCATTATTCCATATTCTGCTCGAGACTCATCTCATCAAAGAAAATCCACGACACAATGCATACACATGTCGAACGCTTGCAAAGAATAAGATTTAAATTGAAAATGACCATGGCAGTTTAGGTTTCGTTTCGTTTGGAATGACTGGACTGGACATTATTATTTCTCGAATATGTTCGAGTTAGGCAGGTTCCTAGTAAAAATGCATTTTATGAACTAACATTAGCAGTTTAGCAGAGCGGTCTTACTGTGCTGACCGTCATTAAGGTCTGTCTGTGAAATTACCTCCCATTGTTAAATACAAGGAAAATTGTAACAGTTACTTTGAAATGAATGAATCGCTTGTCTTAGGATACAAGCTAGTTACTATTTACTATTGGTATTGACGTCTCTTTATGATATGTAAGTTCCTAAACGACAAACGAAATGAAAACGAAACTTGAGTTAAAGTCACAAATTGAAAAAGTCACTCGAATAGATAATTGCACAGTTTAACTCAAAAGAACCAACGAAAACCAGAGGAGTCGGGTGTTTGCCTGATTTTCGTTGATTTTACATGCTTTTATCCTAATGTAAAGCAAAGAAGACATAGGAAAACCAAATCAGGTAAAGGAATAATAATTGTGGTCATGAAAAGGTTTTGAGGAAACGAGCAATTTAAGTTCGAGGGTAAAAAACAAGTTGGGATGTTGTAAGGCTACGTAGTATTCTATTCTTCTCGTCTCTCCAGTTAAGTTCCAGTCCAGCTGTCCTGTCCTTATACGGATACATGGGAAATCCTTTAGGAAAAACGAGATATCTTTGTATATCATCATATCAGTACATTATTAGCTACACTATAATACACTTATTTCATACAAAAGCCTACTCGTAATGAGTAAAAGTCAAATAATACAAACTGCCTTCTTCCATGTAGTAGATACCATAAAGTATTATATTACAAACAAAACTTTACGCACTAACAACTACACAAAAATTATTTATTGTATGTAAGTAGGTAAGTATGTATTTGTACTTTTCTACATAATATAACATTACATGCACTGGTACTTACACTTACTTTACACTCATATGCACCAAACGACATGTCGAGTCGAGTATAAAGAATAACTCTTTAATATGGGTGTATGGAGCTTTAAGTTGTTTACAGATCATCCTGCCCTGGATAATTAGTCCCTAGGTTTAAGATGGAAAACTGGATGGATTTTTCCATTACACATATAAAGGCATCTTTTCAACTCTATGGTATAAATACTTACCTATGCAATAAACCAATGCAATAAGTAATCCATGAATTAAATAAGACAAGAAAGAAAGATAAAATACTTGTGTAATAAATTAGGGAGATTCCACATCGTTTCATCCTGAAGAATTATGTTGCTGGATATTTATTAAGACGAATGGACTATGCAACCTATAACGATTTACCTATATAAAGAACAAGGTTTCTGGATCCGAGATTTATTACAAAAGGTTTCAAAAAGTTGACTTGATAAACGAAATACTTTACACGGTAAAATGTTTTTGGATTTACCTAATCTGTAATGTTCTAGTATTTACTTTCTAGTTACGTGCGTAGTTATTTTTCGTAACTACCAATAAAGTGAGTCAGTCTGTGAAAAATAAAATACCATTAGATACATATTGTGCATGCATATTTAATACAATGATGAGATTTTCGTTTTTTGCGAAGTTAACTTAGTATCTCCATATCTGCACCATAAATCCAGTACGGAGTAGGGATTACTTGATTTAATACGTTGTACTACTACTAATAGGCTGGATTTATTCATTGACTTTCCTGTTGTGTGGGAATGAGAAAATCCAGTCAAGTATGAACATCTGGAAGGCTACTTAAGTTGTAAATAAGGAGTGAGAACTATTTAAATGTATCGTACATTTGCATTATGGAAAGATTATGGACAAGGCGGTTAGAACAGATAGATAACAGAAATTAAGTCGCTCAGTAAATAAAAAATATATCAAACCGAATGCATTGTGTGTATCTTAACCGTCTAGGTCATAAAGCTAAACTTGAATAATTCTACTACTCATTACGGATATTGCTCAATAGAATAAGATACCGATATGTGATATGTGGGTAAATCCACTTCAGTAAAAAATCTAACTATTAAAGCTAATGCATTTTTACAGAATATAATTATTACTCCTAGATAAATTATTTACTCATCGCCACAAATGGCATCAGCGAAATTGCATCGTCTACTTCAAATGAATAATAATTAACTCAATAATAGTACCTATAAACTTTTCCACAATGTAATCATCAAATCTTGGAGCACAATGAAGCCAACATGAAACTCGACACTAAATTGTACAATAAACTTCATGTTTTGAATTTCTTAACTGTGCGTTCATTATGCATTGTAATTTTACATTATCATATTTCTGAATTTGTTATCATTATTTCCCAAAGAAAATAAAATCTTCAAAATCTTAAGCGACCAAAACTGACCTATCATTTATTATTTTGTCAATTTATCGACATCTTATTATCCGTGACCTATCTTAACAAGAAGAGCAAACCTGACGTTATGCCAATTTCAGAATAATAACTTAAATGAATAAATTATTGAATTTCATTTTTCATGAAAAAATGGGAATTCGCAGATAGTCTCCTCGGGTATTCGTTTACGTCACCAAACGAAATCATTTGCATCCGTTTACTTGTGATTTACATTTACATTACAGTTTACATCAATCGCATTCGCTTCGCATGCAATGCATGTACTTTTCTTCAAGTTTAAGATGCACCATTGCCATCTGTTACTCTCCAGTAGAAATCTTGTAAAGCAACAACGAAATATGAATAACACAAATGAATAATTCTGTAGGATCCACTTTCTTCAACCTGATATTCAGAAGTATTTATTTCATTGCTATTTTGTTTTCATTTATTTTGTACTGTCACAATTTTTAATACTTACTATTGACGTTAGTAATAATAACGCATCATTTTAAAGTTGTGATTTCAATCACAATTTTAATCGTAGAGGTTTTCGGAAAACATTAACAAATTAACAACATGGCTATTAGTATGATAAATACTTTAAGAACCGGTAAGCGTTTCTATTTCTGATACCATTTTCTAAACAGCATATAAATAAAAATTTTATGTTGTCATATTTATTGCTTCATGGTTTACAATACAGAGATTTACTTAGCGGGTAAACTATGGGCCCCTAATTTTGAACAAGTTCGGTATGCTGCTAACCGCCCGAATCTTCAAAAACCCTTACCACTTCATTACAAGAGGAAAAGAATGCTGACTGTGTGCGAACCGAGATACCCTAGCATTCTATACCCGTGTGAAAAAGTAGACAAATTTCCCTGGCGGCATATGATGAAGCCAAAATCCGAAGAGGTAAGAGTAATTTTTAGAGGTTTAAAAGAATTAACTGAGCACTAAAGATCCAAACAAAAGAAAAGGTGAATGAAAATATTCTAATATTCTTAGGCAAATCCTTACGCCGAGTTTCTTGCAAGACGAATGAGGGAGAATTTCGATAAATATCCTCTAATTGCGATATTCCACAGAAATTCGTATACACAACATGACATGCTTAAAGTAAGTCATACTACGTTTCAAAATGTTATTGTGAATGCCTGTGAAATACTATTAAATCTCCGCTTTTGCTTGCTACTTCCAGTTTCGGGGACACTTACATGACGCCAAGTTTGACATGACTATTAACCAATGGATAAATGAAAAAGTTGCAAAAAGAGCCCTTGAGGGAACCAAGTGGTCTCCAGCACTGCATTTACTAGTTTCAAAAACAGCGATCGGTTATTGCAATTCCACAAACATTGAAAAGCTAAATAAAATTCTTAAAAAGATGCCATCTTTTCTTTTAATTGGTGTGATTACGCAAAATAAGCTAATGAACAGGGCTGACGCAGAAGCATTTAGCAAAATACCAAATATTGACGCAGTTCGAGCACAGCTTTGTCACACACTGAGTCTTGCTGCAGTCAGTTTACATCGTACCCTTGAAATTAACCAACAATCTTTAAGTCATAGTCTAAATACTTATGCAACTTCGTCTACAATTACACCAAGTGGCGAGCCAGATAAAGGTTTACCAGATGAGAAAAATATAAAACAAACTGATGTGTAGTTTTTAGCGTATATGGAATTTACTATGTAGAATTTAAAAACTGTATTCTGAGTATTCTAAATAAAGATTGATATCCAATGTGCATTGATAAATATCTGTACCAAATTATATGTAATTAGTAATTGATACTTAAATGTACTACATTGTGTTTCTTTTTTCTGTTGCTAATAAATCTGTTTTTGTAATGATTGAATACTAATATATAAGGTTCAAAGGAAATAGCGTCATAATTCCAAAAGTACCTAGAGTTTCCCTCTAACAGAGTAACCCACCAAAAAGATATCTCCTTGATATCACGATAGCAGGTGTGTTATTCAAAATTCATTATCACATTCTTCATCGTCATTCATCCATAGCACCTTTCATCTTTTCGCCCAGGAAAAAAAAATAATAGATAAGCTACATAAACTCATAAACATAATTATTAATTAGTTGGTTAGATTACGGATGTAGGGCATACATAGCTTCTATGTAATGGGAAACTGAAACCTGCTAGGAAATTACATTTTGGTACATGTAAGAACACGTAATCAAACGATATGTTTTGCGTTCCCAATTTTTCTTTTCTCCTATATATACACAATGAACTGAACATAGAAGAGCTCTTACATAGAGTTAACATCTAAGCTAATCAAAAATAAAATATCGTAATTGAATAATTTCAAGAAATAATAATTATTTTGCATATTTCTAACCCATTTTAGCCATTTACAATGCTTTTATAAATATATTTTAAAGTTACCGCTTTACTCCAAACCTTACATTACTCAAATTCAAGTTTTATAAACATTATTCGTTCGTATATGCAGTGTAGTATGCAGTTGTTGTTTTGCGTTTCAGCATAGTGTACATCAAAATAAGGATTGATAGTTCATATTTATATTTATCACTACTTCCTGGATTCCTGTTTCTCGAAATCAGTAATCCCTTCAAATCTAGCCCAGGATGTCGCAAATCCTACATCCAAAAACTCCTGAATCTTATGCCGGCAGAGCGCAATTTGTTACAACACCTAGATCAAATTTTTCAATTTCTCCTTTCCGGGTATTGTCAAGTTCTGATTCCTCCGATGAAGATGCTAACAACAACAATGATCAAAATGCACCGACTTCCAGCAGGTTATCTATATTTAGTGGATTAGCTAAATCTAACGCAGAAAACGCAAGTGAAAATGGAACCGTAATTGGAGAGAATGGAAGTATTCATAGTTCTGTACTTAGAAGACGACGGTTAAGAAACGAAGGAAGAACAGAAGATAACAAAATTGATGTATGCATTTTTAATAACAATTTTTAAGCATTTTTAAATTAATAATACTATATAGGAGTATTTTCAACTTATTAGGCCGTGTTAGCATTTGTATGGGGAGCTGGAAAACTAGGAGCTGCTTTTTATGATGCTGGAACCTCACAGGTTTGCAAAATCTTTAGTTTAATAAAAATACTTGTCGAAATGCCTATTAGATTTGTGGAATAATGTTTGTACAACTTTAAATAGCTACATTTGCTCCCAGATGTTGCGGAATGCGCTCCAGACTACATGATTTTACGTTCTTTGTTCTCGCAAGTTGAACCAAAGTAAGAACTTCAATCATATAATACAATAATTGCATGAGAAGTCGTGAAATATTCTTATCAATTGAAAAATGCGTTTATATTCATTCTACAGTTTTGTTTTGGCAAGCCAGAGACAAGATCAGCGAATGTTAGATGTGTTAAAGAGTTTGTGTGGAGATAATATACAAAATGAGGCAAATGAAAATAATGGAAATGCTTGTGAAGACGATGAAGGCACAGGAACGAAGTTAATTCTTCTTCCTGGAAGGGACTTTGCTCCTGACGCTTGCAAAAAACGTCTACAATCAATAAGGTTACCTTCTGAGCCAAAAACAAATGATGATAATGAGCACCTACTGTTTGTCACATCCCTTATCCCTTTTAAACATGAAATAATGACAAGAGCTGCCGGAGGTTTATTGAAATTTCTTGATGCTTCTGGTGTTGCTTTATTACAACTGGATTTAGTGGATGGTCAAGTTCCTGTTATAGATGTTGTCTTAATCAGTATGTAAGTCGAATCCTAATTATACAGTGTACAGACAAAATGTAAATGTAGAACGTATTTGTGTTCCAACCCAAAGTTGATATTCTGCCTTTTAGGAACGATTTGGTTATGGTTGACGACAGTGCGTGGAATAGTCTTCAGATATTCAATTTGGACGTACATCCTTCTGCCAATAAAGTTGGAACTTCTAGCGGTTCTAAAGAAGGAATTAGTCTGTTTAGTTGGCTTAACAAATGCACGACATCTCAAGGATCGAAGTACCTGCGTACAATGCTCCTACGGCCAACAAGGAATGTAAACCTTCTAAATAGGCGTTACGATGTCATAGAATTTTGTTCCACCTCGGCCCATTTAGACTTTATGAGAGCAGCTATCGACTGTCTGAAAGTTATGAAAAGCATACCGGTTAGTACTTTCATTACAATTACGCCATATTTAAAAAGCAAATTTTATGCCCTTAGTAAACTGTACAATCCCATTTAAATTTTCTTTATTGTATTCTAATGGAAGAAATAAATGTCTTAAGACCTATAAAAAATAACTTGATGATCTAACAGAATACTTAAGGCTGTATTTTCAGCTTTATGCTATTTGAATTAGAATTGTAGTGGTAGGAAGTCAAGTCGTTGCAATTCGTAATGGCTTTGTTTTCAAAAAAATACTGAAGCTTTTGACAGTTGAAGAAAGTAACTTTGTGCTGTAAAAAGTTGTTTTCACGCAATCTGTTTTAAGGAAGTGAAAGGTGAAAGTGGAGAAAATAGCTTTTGCTCTGTACAAAGATAATATATTAGTTTATATATGCACGAATTTGTAGAAAAATGTGCTTTGATTGCTACTAAAATAACTATTTCCGAGAAAAGGAGTGTTTTTTGGAATTAAAACGACATTCACGCACGGCCGTTTACCAGTCTGTTCAATAAAATGTTTCTATTGTTGTAGAAATTGCTGTTTAATCTTTCCTTGCTCCGAGCTTCCCCTAAGGATTGGAAGGATTTACACACAACTTTTTATAACAGTATGTTACTTAGTAGTATATGTGCTGTACAATCATCTCAGCTTGAATTGTTTCGTGAAGTAAGTAAATTAGAGAAATGCTCAATAGGTCAAACAGAAATAGGTTATAAAATAAATACTCATGTTATTTATTTATTTTTTTCATTTTAGATCGCTACTCAAGAATACTGTGAAGTTTTAAGGCATATATCTCAAACAGTACTTAGTGTCATTGATTTCGATGAATCCATGTCACACGAACGACTCGTTGTGAATAAGGGAATTGATCCTGTACTCGATAACAGTTAGTAATTTTAAATGACTATTTGTGTCTCAAATATATTATCGTATGACTTCATGAAAAATAAAATTGTGTGCACTAGAAAAGAAGCAATTCGCTTGTCTACCCCAAGTAATGTCACTTGTGGCTTCAGAGGAAATACAATATCTTCCTCTTAGTATTCCTCAATGCACTGTCGTTTATTTCCCTGAAATTGGCTATCTACTTTGCTTGCCATTGACAGAAGAAGAAAAGAATGCAACCCAAGTACCTCTGATGGACGGATTCGAATTTATTTTTAGAAATCACCATGAAGCTTATTACAAGAGCCCTAGAACGAGAGGTACTTCATATTGGTTATGTTATTTAAAGTGATATTATTACCATTATATAATGCTTTATTAAAGTGAAAGCTAATGGTTTCAACTCCTATATTAACAGAATTAGATGACACCGTTGGCGATTGTCAAGTAGCCATAATAGACAGAGAAATGTACATTATGGTTGAACTAACAAAATTTATACTGAATAGTTCTCCTCTTCTCATAAAAGTCGGAAGTTTGATTGCAGAGCTGGACTGGTAAAACCTCCAAAAAAAATCGAAACTCTTTACTTTTTATCTATATCTATTTACTTTTCTTTTGGCATAAAGTTATATGTTTACACGATTACATTTTTATTCGTAACAGCTTATTGGCAATTGCCAGAGTATCCGCTGATAATAATTACATTCGACCAGAAATTGTATCTGGACAGAACAATTTAAAGATTGTGAACGGTCGTCATCCTCTTTTGGAACAACTGTGCGATTATATGCCTAATTCCACAACTCTTGATGACAATAAGAAGGTTTTTATTTTGACGGGACCAAATGCCAGTGGGAAAAGCATGTACATGAAACAGGTAATTGAATTATATTCTGTAGATGATGTCTGATTTTTTAACTAAGCTTTATCCTATGAGGGTTTCCTTTATAAAAGTAGATCTGAATTCACGCGTTAAATAAATAAGTTTAGCCCTAATATTTAATTCAGGCCTTTTAAAATTTAAGATTGCAATTATATTTTAAGTCCCAAAACACTTTTAATTTAGGTCGGAGCTATTGTGCTAATGGCTTTAAGCGGAATTTTTGTTCCTGCGGAGTCTGCAAAAATTCCAATTTACGACAGAATATGTACTCGAATTCATAGCATTGAATCAGTTTCATCTGGAATGTCTAGTTTTATGGCAGACATCAGTCAAATGTCTCTAGCATTACGAACAGCCACGAAAGACTCTTTAGTTCTCATTGATGAGTACGGAAAGGGTACTTCAGAAGCAGATGGCCTGTCATTGCTTGCAGCAAGCGTACGAGATTTCCTTAAACGAGAAGAAAATTGCCCTACTGTTTTCTTGTCCACCCATTTCTATTCTCTTGCTGAGTACCTTGACCAATCAACTGCCTTTAAATTGCAGGTATGAGATATGTATATTATACATTAAGTGAATTACTATATGCATATTTGTTTTACTGGTTTGCTATATCTGGTGCTACTGATTGACAGACGATGGAGTACATCAAAGAAGGGAATAACATAGTGTATTTGTTCCGACTAATTGATGGAGTAACCCAAACAAGCTTTGCTAATTTGGTTGCAGCAGATATAGGAATACCTGACGAAATAATTCGACGAAATAATGAGGTAGCTTTAGTTCAAAGAAATTCATAATTTCCATTTTCCCATCCTATCAAACAGAAGGCTTTATGTAATTATGTCTGATTGTTTTTAGGTTGAACAAAGTGTACGCAACCAATATGGAGAAAATGAAATCATAGCTCCTGTAGGCAGCAATAGAAATCCCCGTGAAGTACAAATGGTGACTGACGGCAGAGAATTTTTAACGCTAGACTTCGATTCAATTGACCCTCGTGCGTATTTCTATGAAATTGGAAGAATTTTGGGATCGGGAAACAAAGAAAATGTTCCGTTCTAATTCCAGTGGTTTTTAAATTATAATATGTGATTTTGATTCTGAAGTATTGAAGGCATTTCAATGGCAGTGTCGTCATTATGATTCCCTTTAATTTAGCCATTAGGACAGATAGTGATATTTAACTGTACATATATTGGAGCAGATTCCTATGGTTTAGTAAGAAAGGATTTCGTTCGATAAATCTCTCGTGTTTGTTCGTATTGTGCTATCGGTACATACATACGTTGGAATTAATACCTAATGCTTATGTATCTACAGATAATATGCACTAGATAAACTTGTATAAGTATTTTTTAGTTGATATAAAACGAAGAGGGTAATGCAGTGTTACGGATAGAATCTGACTGTTTCATACATACAAAGTATTTGTACAGGAGCATAGCGCCTCTACGATGATCTCATAATGAGTCGTCGTGAGCTGACGTCATCTTGTGTGCTCCCGTCAATTCATTTATCTCCACTTTTCCAGTCAAGTCCAAGTGTATGCCCCGTCCCGTCTAAATTATGGTTGGATGGTCTGCAACTGCATTGCAACTTTTCTATTATTTCACATCTCAAGCTCAAGCCTGACTTTAGTTAGCCGTAATTACTAATTATCAATCTTACTAATGTGGACCTTCTCAAATTGAGTTCGAATCTTAGTTATCGTTGTAAGGTAGTTGATAGACGGTACAACTACGAGAGTTCTATGTACTGTTCTCCAGTAAAGTCAAGGCCAGATTGAACACACACAATTTTCTAAGTGACAAAACCTAGTTTTACTCTCTGTGGTGATTCTTTTACTTTTGTTCATTCGGTTTTCGGCTATAAGTTTTACATTTCAAGATTTAACCTTGAATTTTACCAAATTTTTAACTCTGTAACTTATTTACTTTTATATTGTGCTGTTTTTAGTAATAAATTGTGATTCAAGACTTCCAGAATATACTGAATAGAATTTTCCATTTTATGCTGACTCATTTTACAATTTTTTATTTTTTAAATTATGTATTGTGCTTGAAGAAAAGAGCAGTTGTATAAGGTGTATAACGTAACATTTATATACACTTGGTATGCTGTTAAGGTTATTATACCACAAAATATTCAATAGTAAATGTATTACTTAGACGAATGCATTAAACGAAAGGTCAAATCGTACCATTGTATTGTTGGAACCCTTAAGTTTCAACATTTAGTCAACTTTTATTTGGCCAAATATCCTAAACGAATTGAAGTACCTTTATCCAATCATTAAAGTATAGGAAGTACCAATTAGTGAATTTTGTACACAGTCTAAATCCTGTAAGCCAATTTAATGGTACAAAGCAAGGTCAAAGTACATATACACCTGCTGTACAATAGCAATCGACTATGGTGGCTATAAATGACAAACCTAGGACAATCTTTTAAAATCATTGTATTAATACTTCGTTACTGTGTTTGTGTGTAATAAATACAGGTTAAGGTAGTGTCGGTATCGGTAGCTATAAATAACTAAAAGGCCGTACTTGTGCTAAATGAACTCATCTGTTATTGAAAAGTAATAAATAGTCTCTCAGAAATTGTTTAATTGAGATTTCTAGTCTTTTACTGAATTATAGTGTAGTCAGTGTACACAACGAAAATAGTGATTTATTTATTCTACTCTGTCTTCTAAGTTTATTATATACTTATAAAGTATAGTTATCAAATATTCTATCTACATTACTAGTTGTGTTACGAACAAAAGTGGAACTAAATTGAAAATACAATACATACGTAAAATACATCATCTTTACAACCTGGTTTGTAAGTACAGCCTTTCAACGCACACTAATTGATTCAGTAATAAAACCGGAAATAAGCACATTGGTGAAAGTTAAGTACAAACCCAAACCATCATTTGACACTGATTGTAATTTTGCCGATTTTACTGACGCTAACCGCTGCGTGATAGCGTATACGCAAACATTGGATTATTCTGTGAAAACATCGAGGATCTTGATTTTCAGCAATCATTTAAAAGGCCACGTACAAAGTAACGAGTTCGCCATTTGGTCTCAATACCAATTATACAGGAAAACCAAAGAAACTCTTACATCAAGGTGATAAGTTTTCTAAAATTTGCTGCTCTGCTGGGAAAACCGACATTTTATTCAAGATGACAGAGTACAAGTTGGTCGTCGTAGGGGGTAAGACAGTTTTCTAATTCACTACTAACCATTCTTTAGATATTTAAAGTCAGTGTGTTACCATTTTTAAAGATACACCGGATTTCTATTCCATAACCTTTACAAATATATTTATATTATTAAACACAAATACATTTACATACATACTGCGTGACAAAGTGACAACAGTGACAAGTATATATATAGTAAAACAGTAAAAGTTAAAGATATAGTTTTACTAATTAAGCAACGTTTTGTTCATTTCAGCTGGAGGTGTTGGCAAAAGTGCCTTGACAATTCAGCTCATCCAAAATCAGTAAGTGTATAATATTAAAGACGTATTATTGTGCGCAGTGAATTTGCGGGAAATGTGCTGTAATTTTAATATGATTTTACTTATAAAAATTTTCAGTTTTGTGGACGAGTACGATCCAACAATAGAAGACTCGTATAGAAAACAAGTGGTGATTGACGGAGAAACATGTTTACTAGATATTCTCGACACTGCTGGACAAGAAGAATACAGGTTGGGATTTCATATTCAGTTGTTTTCTACGAACAGTTTACCCATATTTATTTACTTTGCTCATATATTTTTGCAGTCTGAGTTTCTAATCCGTTTACAAAGCTTTGTACAAAGATGCTGATATTACAGAGTCTAAATGAAATAGATTAAGGAATTTTAAACAACAATATTTTTGTTTCCTTCCAGTGCCATGAGAGATCAGTATATGCGAACTGGAGAGGGGTTTCTTCTTGTTTTCGCCGTAAATAACTCTAAGTCCTTTGAAGACATTAGTATGTATAGGGAACAAATAAAACGTGTTAAAGATGCTGATGATGTCCCTATGGTCTGTAAGTACCTCAGAACGTTTATACCCATATATACTTATGTACATTATGTAGACATCCGACAATTAATTAAGAAATGAGTGAACCGAGAATTTCGAAGTAATGAAATATTTTGCTTTCAGTGGTGGGTAACAAGTGCGACTTGCAAACGCGAACGGTGCGAATGTCAGAGGCGAGAGAGGTTGCTAAACAGTATGGTATCCCTTTCGTTGAGACATCGGCCAAGACGCGAATGGGCGTTGACGAGGCGTTTTATACTCTTGTTAGAGAAATCAGAAAAGACGTAAGAAAAAAATAAGCAGTAATTACTATAATTATGGTCTCGACGATTGTAGTTATTAATAACCCAGCTATTAGGCGATACGTAGACTATTTTTTGTCCTTTTAGTGATATTCGGCAGATTGTATGTATTTTCCAAATATTTACATGTATTTTATTGTGGAATATGTTTTTATGATTGCAGAAAGAGAAACGAGGCAAAAACGTCAAAAAGTCGGGGAGCGGGCGACCAGGAAGATGGAAGTGTGCGATTCTCTAATAATATTATTATTACCTAATCACTCAGCGTCTTAATGTTCATGTAAAAATTAATACTACATTACAAATAATTATAACTGAAACAATATACCTTTACTACCTATAACCAACCAAAACGAAGCCCAACTAAAAATCAAATACCCTAATTAGTTGTCCCATTGAACCCAACTTAGCCTATTCTTATTCCTGATGAAAACTCATCGTGTAACTATTTCCTATAACCCAGCATAGCATCAAATTAGTATTTGTAATCCAATCTAACGTTTAATAAGTATATAGTCTAGAAATCATTAGAAGTACACCATGCACAAAATAGTAGTTATGGTTTACTTATCGTTAGATGTTCTCCAGGTTTATTCTGCTACACCTGTTCCGTTTCTCTTGTCTATCCATTCGTAGAAAATAATATACTTAATCCAATTATTTTTGAGCTGAATTCTGTCTGTCTATCAATTATAAAGACGATGGAGACTTCCTGTTTTCCTTGAAGTAATAGCTCTCTGTTTTGATAACTTGATTTCCTGTCAACCCGAACGAAACCAAACGAAACCACCTCACCTGTACTTGCTCTTTGGTTTTCAGCACCTTGACATTTCCCATCTTTTATCAAATGAGAAAGTTCTCTTGTGTCATATAATTTTGTGTCTAAGAAAGACGTATATGTATACACAGTATATTACATACATTAAAGCATAATAATACTATATGATAGTGAAATATGTAGCCAGACAAAACTGATAAGAGATACGTAAGTATATGTACACTTTACCTTCCTACTTCACTAAACTTGATTAATTGATTTGTTATCCTTTTCTGTTAACTCAATTGAATTTATAGTCTGACTGATGATTTTTATGGAATAATTATTATATAACTATTGTTAATTAATTAACGTATGTAGCTTATTTCGTAAGTAGTTTGCCTACCTTTGTAGATTTGGTAAGGGTATTATATAGGATACGTTATATATGTATAATATAAGGAATAATAATATACCAATAACTGTAACGTTCTACGATGTAGATGGATATTCTTTTTAATTGAAAAACTAGTACATGAAAATGAAAACAACTGCAAAACATTTTATTCACCTTCTCTAACTGTAAATGGCATTAATAGGTGTTTTTAATTAAATTTTAATACATTTTGGTTTAGCAGCAGTTTTAGTGTAGATTTTAGATACTCGTGCTACAACTACACTTATATCTACATAACTTATCTATCAATACTTATATATCTGTGTAAACTATACAACTGCAGACAGATTCGAGTTCTATAATCTTCATGATCCATTTCCGGCCTTAAATCTTCTCTTTACCATCTTGTGCTATCTGTATATAGATTAATACTCAAAATCAACAAATGAATCCAAAATGAGACATTGGCTTTATACGATGTACACATATATCATATATGTATGTCTAATGAGTGTTCATTCTGTTTTTGTTATCTCTCTTCAGCTAATTAACTGTAAGAACGTACATTTATAAAGAATCATACGTACGTATGTACATGATGGGTATGTACAATACATCATAGGTGTTAAATAAATAAATAATTAAATTAGTTTTTATTAATTTGCTATAGTTTGATCTAATGTAACGTTTGCGAGCTATTAGTTGACGATTCAATTTGTAAACAAGTGTAAAAAATAAAATAGCCAGTTCAACTACCTACTCAATCTCTTATCAATTCCTTTGGTTAACCTTAAAACTTAACCACATATTCCACATTATTAGTTACAAAGTACCTTTAGAACATAACACAAACCTTCCATGAATTGTCCATTCACAATACAATCTTACCCGTGTTTTCCCCTTTACCAAAAATAAACTATTCATACGCTTTCTTTTGAATCCTATCAAATATTCGGTCTACATATCAGTTTCTAATACTCAGTAATAATCTAATAATGATTAGAGTGAGCTTGTTTACGAAACAAACACTTTGACATACGAATTCATTTATTATTACTTACATTTGTACTAAATGACTTCGATTTCTAGAGGTTTGACACAAGCCTTTAGCAACAATCATCAATATTCATACAATTTCTGGCATGGAATACTCGGATAACCAAAGTGCGAGTATGAGAAAACAGAAATTTTGATTACAGAGGGTTTGGATAGCCGGCGCTTCCGGCCCTAATGATGAACAATTGCAATAATAAACTTCAATCGGGTAATCTAATAATACCAAAAAACAAGTTACAAAATGTCCTTCTGGGTAATCATTGTTTGGTCTACAAATTGCATTAACGACGAATTCGATACAATTTTCCTATGAAGCCTGCCTAAGTGCTAGTCAGAACCTAAATGTCAGTTTGCAGTTGTTTGAACAATTCAATATCCATAATTGAGTTACTATTTCACTAGTCTACCTCTCTCATAGAAAGGAATCAAGTATGTAGGTATTACACCTAATACATTTACAGCTTTTAATGAACAACAGGACAGATTCCTTTAACGAGGAAACGCTTTTCAAGTGTTCTGTTTACTTATGTATGCGTATGATACCAAAACATGTGATCTATTCATTTGCATTTAACTTAATTGGGTTGAGTAATTTGATTTGTACACTGCTTTGCTTCGATTTGATGGTTAACTCGATAACTTCACCATGTGATGTTATGTTACTATATTCTAACAGAAAGAGTGCATGGTAGGAATTCACTGTTGTAGTTCTTTATTATTTTAATTTATTATTTATTTTTGTTACAATTCGTCGTGTACGGAACTTGGTTCTGGCTTTTGGCAAGCGGCCGGGGAAGTATACTCAAACAAATATTCACATCTTGAGGGTTCTGAAACTCCTACCAGGCGATTATCGATGCCGCATGTGATACTCACCTGAAATTTTTAAAGGAAATATTAGTCAGACTTTTATTATTATAATATTATTGCACACATCTTTGCCGATATTATAATATTTGGAAAGTTTGCATATATCAAAAGCTAAATGATAGTTTGGTTAAATTACAATTTTCTACAATAAATATCTTAATATTCAAAAATACACGGAGCAATATAAATTTCTAATTACCTTAGCTGAACGAGTGGGTCCATTCCAGCACGATTGACCTCTATCGTAAAGCATGCTTGAGTATTTATTACTTTCTGGCCCAGTCCAGGAACCCCATTTTCCCAGTTTTACTTCTCCACCACCACTCTTTCCTCGTTGATTGGCCTGAAACATAAAATATATGAAATTGCAATTTTATGTTCAAAAGGAACTTGTAAATGAAAAAATCAGTATTATTTACTGCAATATGTTGAACTCACAGATTTGTAAGGACAGAGAGTGTAAACATATTCTCTATCTTCGTAATCATAGCACTGGCCATACAAAGCTGCATATCTTTCGTCTTCTCCGAAGTCCAAATTCAAAGCTTCATTGAGTTCATCCAATTTCGATTCCCAATCTTTAACAGCACTTTCTGCTTCTCTGAACTCCGATCTTGCTTTGTCAGCTTCACTAATTAAAGCTCGCGTCGCCTCATCATATTTTTGATCAGGTTCTTTTAAATCGTCTTCCTCGGAGCCAATAATTTCGGCTGAAGAGTCGGCATCTGGATCAAGAGGTTTCAAAGAGTCATCCTCTGCAAACTTGGCATTTTCTAAATCTTCTTCCAGCTCATCATCTTCATAAGTATTAATTGGCGGATCGGTTGTTTGCTGACCTCCTGAGACGTGATCTGACGGTTGCTGTGTTTCTCCTTCTTGCTCTCCGTCTTCATGATGCGATTCAGGAGGTAAGAACATTCCTTGCTCCATCAGGAAGAATGGTTTTGCCAAAGTCCATCCGCTCTTGAGAAATTCTTCTTTAGACATTTCCTCTTCCATATTAAGAAAGAATAAAGCTTCCTCGTCAGAAACTTCTCCATCCTTATTTTTATCAAAAGTTTGACGGGACTTTATTTCATCCATTGTAATCTTTTCATCTCCATTGGAATCTATCAAATTGTACAAATTTTCAGCTTCATTGTCGTTTTTTCGTTGTTCTTCTTGTTCCCGTTTTTTTCGTTTCTCTTCTTCTATTTGATGGTACCTATCCAAAGCCTCCTTTTCCGGAGCTTCTGCTGCTTCCTTTACTCGTTGCTTATCTTCCTTTAATAATTCAGCCTGTTGTCTTTCCATTTCGTACTTACTTTTTTCTTCTTCTTTCTCTCGACGGAAATCCTTTCCCTTTTGACTCATTTCTAACCTCTTCGCGTATCCGTCTCGAGCTAAGCGTACTTGTCTTTCCGCCTCTTCTCGGGCAGCCCTGCCCAAGTCATCACAAGTGTTAGTGCAGACTCCTTCCATTTCATCTGTAAACATTTTACAAATGTTTATACATTATGCATACATTATATGAGGGGCTGAGTACAGTAGTATAACGTGGTTAGAGAATTGAGCAAAATAAAATCTAAAATCATTTGTTTAAGCTATTGGTAACTACAATTTGGAAAATTTTGAAGCCCACCTCAAGAAACATTTTAAATTAGACAATGAATAAATTAGATTCAGACCTGAACCGTCACAACAGTCACAAATTTGGTCATTGACTCGTGAACTAGGGATATTTAGTGAGATGTGGCCGGCATTCAGACAATAGAAGGAACCTCTGGAACACGCCGCGGTTCCTAAAAATGACCATATTTATGATGTTAGCTAGACTTTGCCAAGTATGCTGCCAAGAATATCATTAAGCATATTTGAATTTTTCAAACTATTTAAACAAAATAAACGCATTCTGGCTGACCTGGCTCATCACTTCCGTCCAGGCAGTCGCAGTAATCATCGTTAACAAATGCAAATGGAATGAGTTTTGAACCATCGAGACAACTAAAATCCTTCTGAGGATCATACAAAGCCGCTCCTGCATATAAAATGAAACAAGTAAAAATACATACAAACAGAAATATCTTTACTTGAGCAATTTTCAAATTCTTACGAGATAATTGTACTCCTCTTGGAGTGAGACTGTCGGCAGATATCACGAACCGGTGGAATAAAACAGAAAAAAGTACAAGAAAGGAAATGCTGCTTCCGAAGGGTATTCGGCGATTGAGTAACTTCATTGGTTTACTTAAAGATGTATCAACGGAAGAGTACATAGTTTACTTCCTTGTCTGTAGCCATAATAAACAAGTGATTGCAATTAAAAATGATTACGATATTTGTCATAAAATCATGTTTAGGATGGGATGTAAAAAAATACGAGAGAGAACTTACCGATAAATCGACAAACAGCTATGAAATGCAAATAAGTGAAACGGCTAAGCCGTTAAAATCCAAACACCACAACTTTTAATGTGCTAAAAATAAATAACTTGCTGATTGACACCGGAAGTTGGACGGGAAATCAATTAATTTTCGTCCCGGCGGTTCTATTACAAAATAAGTATAGCTAATATTGATTTATACAGTCGTATAAGGGCTCTAAAATCTTGACGATCAGCAGGTGTACTGTACGTTTATGTATGCACCTTATAAAGTCTTAATTAGACATAGATATGAATATTGACCTTTGTACACTAATTCACTGAGCTGAGTTTCTGGTAGACAATAGTGTACTGTACAGCGACCTGTACTGTTACACTTTTTATTATCCAATTGAAATAATATGAGTTGTCTTAATTTTAATTTGACGTGGGAAACTCGCTCACCTTTCTAGATGGCATCCTTCAGTTTTCGTATGCTCTTCTCCAAAATTCTCCCACCGCAAATCATCAATAGGTAAACCTAAACCTCAGTACAGAACTAGAGATTAGAGATTATCCTTCAGACTTGCGGAAAATTCAAAAACGTAAGCTAAATGCTTCAGAGATTTCTCTGTTTAGCACACAGTATTTGGTGTTTACTTGGTAAACTTGTTAAACAATAATAGTTTTTGACCTTTTTTGGAAGTGAAGACAACTGGACACATTGGTGTCTGAATGATGTAAAATGGCTTCTCCTGAAAATCCAGTTAATTCTCGACGAAAAATTCTATATCATTTTGTCGCTTTGGCTGTTCAAGAAACAGGGTATAACCAGGCGGATAAAGTAGCTTTAGAAACTCTCACCGAAATGCTACAAAGTCGTAAGTTTACAAAATCTTCGTTTCGGGGATTATATGCATACCTATTTAGCATGTTATTAAGGTATTCTTGATGAATAAAAATGTGAATGAATGTTTGTGTTTACGTTAAGTATGTAAAGCTATTTTTTAGCCTGTGTAACTAGTTAATTAGGTTGTATATGTATGTCCGTGTACGTAGGTAGACTTTTCACGTAAACGAGTAATAAAAAAATGAGGTTGTTAAATTGTAAATATTTCCACAAATCTATGTTAATGTTCTGATGTATATGGTGTGAAGGGTGTAGAATTTGGAAGATACCTGGTAGCTTTAGTTTAATTGACTTTTTTGTTTTCTGCAGTTTTAATAGAAATGGGGAGGTCGACAAGAATGTTTACTGAATTAGCTGGAAGAGTAGAACCTACCACTGGGGATTTGGTTCTAGCCATGACAGATATGGGGTTAAAAATTCAACCAGCTGCACTTCGTAATTATTCCCGAAGACACAGTAGAGCTATTATTCCTAACCCAAGTGTACTGCCTCCACCGAAAACTCCAACAATTTTATCAGCTGGGAAGAGGCGTTCTTTACCGGGGTATATTCCTGATTACTTTCCGCCAATGCCGGATCCTCATGCTTACATTCGTACTCCTGTAAGTGAATTTCTGCGTTTCTATTTTATTACATGTTTGCTTTTGCATTCTAATAACTTTGAAGTTCTAGTTCTCAGTATTTGCGCTAAGAAAGCATTTATCACGTTGTGTTGTTAACAGACCCACAAGCAGCCTTTGACGGATTATGCGGCATGCCGTGAGAAAACATCTCAACAAAAGAGAGATCTGGAAAGATCCTTGAGCAAGTTTTATGCTAGGACATCACCTTGTTTTAGTCTTTTCCCTGAGATAACATTATTTCCACTTATTGCTCCCAAGCCGATTACTTATTTAGATCCATTGGTTCCAAGAGATCAAATTTTCGAAGAAGGGGAAGGTGATGCTCCACTAAATTACATCAAAAAGGAAAGGCCTGTCGAGCCTAAACTCAATGATGATACTGAAGACGAAAGTGGAAATGAAAACAGTCAGGATGCCTCATCAGCTATGAATACAAGTTGGGAACTTATAGACAATCCTTTCCTTCGCCCTGTTAAAATGTTCACTAAACCAGCAAAGAAGTGAAGCCATTATATGAAGAATGTTGACACACTTTCGTAAACATCCAGTTTTGTCCATGTGAGTAAACTTAAATATGTTTTTGGTGCAAACTAGATATTTATACTTCTATTACCGTTGTATTTTGCTAAGTTAGCGTAACACTTTTTTGTACGGTGTATGAGTATATTATTTGATGAAAAAGACATTACAACGAATTTGAATTCAAATATTTCTTTATTTGTATTCATTTAGGGATAAGTATCATAATCATAACAGTCATAGATTATTAGTCCTTTGTGAGTCCTTTGTACATTTTATTTATCATTTATTACTAACATAAAACCATGAAATTTGAAAATGATCTCATGTGATGCTTATAGTTATAGGTCATCATGTAAGTACAAATAATAAGAACTCTTACGAACTAATCATTAAAATTCAGAATCTTTGGGTAAACATGTAAAATAGACAACAAAGCAATAACAATTTAGATATTTCTTTCAATTGGAAGAAATAGTATTAGACAATTATGTAAATACAGGAATTTTGTGTTGTAAGACTAAATAAATAAAAATAAAAACCAAAAACAAAATTGAAGTGGAAAAGCTCATTGGTAATCATCTGGAGGGAAAAAATTGGACAGCATTATTCCTCCCAAATTTAACGGACAAAATGCGGCATACTTAGTACACTGTCCACTTTCTATTCCAATTAATTCTGCTGCAAGGTATGGTTCGTAACACTCATCTTGTGCCCCCAAGCTTGGTCTGTAAAATAAAAAATATAAAAATTCTATATAAACAGAAATTGTAATTCAACAAAACGTATGATTAGTCAGTAAAGAGTTTACGTCAAAAAGAGATGTATAAGCTCAAAGACGACATTTGTTGGTGGTAAAGGATGATAAACTGCAATACTTTGAGCTTCACAAATAGCTCTCAGGAGACACATATGGGAAATTAAAGGTGGCATTTCCATAAAACTTGATATATAAGTCTCCAGTTTTTCATACAGAAAGCATCTGTCAAAAGTAAAATTTTACACATTTTTACTACTTTAAAATACAATGTTGTTACAATAAATGTACTTATACTTTAGTTTAGTTAGGGAAAGCCGTTTGTGGTAAAGCAGATAGAGTGCATGCATTTTGTTATACGACCGCATGCTCACTTTGCACACTACAAATCTGAACCACGTACAATATAAGTGGTAGAATATATAGCATACACATTTTTAATTACAGTTTACAAATCACACCAAAATCTTTACGGTACCCAAAACTGTTTGACAGTAATTTTGGTGTTTGACTGACTGTTTGACTGTATCCAAACTTCATTTACGTCAATAAACCAATGATGATAAACTTTAAAATCAGTTTAGGCTAGAACATTTGCGAAATACATAGATCTTGATTACAAAATCAAGATAAGAATAGAACCTTACTTTTCTTAAATGCACATTGCATTTTACACGTTCCTTACATTGTTACATTAGTTCCTCACATAGTTCATAGAACATCAGTTCCTTGCATAAGATGTTTCCATATTTCGACCTAATTGTAAATAGGGGGTCATGCGATTGAAACTAAAGCGTACATTACAAAAAGCTAGCCAATTGATAAGAAATGTTAAAGAAATGATTAATTTATGATGACACCACGATCATTGTCTTGAAGATGTTACTTGCGTGGTTACTTGCTTTACTACAAGCTAAGCATATACCATGATAAGCGAAAACTTGCTAGAAAATCTTACCTTTCATAACCCGCATAAGATTTCTTATCCGTGTCACTACCATCTACAACGTTGACTTTATTTTCGTAGGCTGCCTTGAGAAATTTATTAACTGACACTGGAAGTAAAGGTAATAAATCATATTAGTCTTAAATTTTATGTTCCGCAGCATTTCCAAGTCTCCATTGTTTGATAGTTTTTTCCGTTTAACTAATGGGTCCATCAATTTCAGTAATGAGTTTAGAAAAGTATACCAAGACAAAGATAAAAAGTAAATCGGTTCTTACTCCAAATTGGAATTTCCACAACAGCATCAACAATGATGCCATCGACATCATAAAAGAATCCGGGTGCAATATCCGGTCTACTGACTTGAGTGGTAAGACTTAGCTGTGTACCATTCGGTACTGTAATCTTCCTCTGGAACCACGTGTGCGCATGTTTATCATATCTTAACAAGTAATCTTTATTACTGTCTGTGAACTTGTCTTGGTTGTTTTGTGCTCGAATAATTTCATTCTCATCTATGTCACCGCTTTCGGTAACACTAGCTTGATTCGTATCGTCGTCGTCTAATGAAAAGTCTTCTACCAAGTCGAAATTATCTTCCTCAGCATAATTCTCATAGAATTGACAATTTCCTTCTTGTATTATAATCCCTATCTGAAGAATTAGAAATTGCGCAACAATCACAGTCATAAATACGGAGGAGATTGAAAATCTCCGAGTTACATTCTCACGAAATGTTGCCATGTAATGCACATAAGTAGATATACTATGCAAAGGTACTTTTGTAGTTTGCGTTTGTAACGATTAGCAAAGTACCTAAGGCTTCACTTTAACATAATATTATCTCAACTCAGATTCTAGGATATCATCAACTAAACGAAACTCGTGGTTTGACATTTGCTCTATATTACAGCAAAACTTCCTCTTCCTTCCTCACTTCATAGAAAACACAACACGACAACTTCCTTTCTAACTTTTTACGAGCTGAGACACATAATTTACTCTTTAGAATTACCTTTAGTATACCTACGGTAGCTAACTGCTACCTTTTACACGTAAGTTAGTAATGACTCTGCTAAGAAATCACAAAACCTGTGTATTTCTGCTCGTGCTAATTGAAAGATTAATTGCTAGCTGCAGAACGTCTTTATTTGTAGCTACAACCCATAATAGGTAGGTACATCAATTACGATAAGCAATTAACTGTCTTAAGAGTCAGCATTAAACTCTTAAACTGGTAGGCCATGAGTTCTTTGGTGACATGTTTACAATAATGAATGATCACGCACATAATGCCATATATTACATGTCAATTTTTCCCTAAACACTAAACGTACATGGTACACAACCCATTTCACATCTTTTTCAATACTAATTACTTGTAGATTTTAATTCATAAAAAACATTCACTCTTCAATTACTTGTTTTCCTCACTTTAACACACTGTTCTGTCCTTCCTTAAAACAACCTACATTATTATTCCATTAACCAATTAATACAACATAAAGGGTTTTGTGTAATAAAATCCTGTACCTTCAATTTTTAGGCACTATGAAGGTTTACACTATAAAATGCTAATCATGCTGAATACATAAGATCGATTTCTTATTTCAGGAACGGATAACTCTTATTTATAATCTCATAGTCAGGTTTAACTTAAGTCGCAGAGTGGCACTATGAAATAAAACAGCTTTTCAAACTCGAAAGAAGGAAAAGAAAGTGAATTAGACAAGATTGATGACATGTATTTGCAATTGACTCTTGATCTCATTCTCAACTTACAACTGAAAAGGTTTGATATCTTGAGCCGTCTTGAGCTGAGACTAGAATGACGATGAGAGGACAAATCGTTCGAACTTTGATGACTTTTTCGTGACTTAACATGAGAAAGGTAAGAGATAATGTTCCAAACTGATGTTCATGCATACTAATAAGAATCGAGTAGACACTAGACAGGCACTTAATATCTCCCTATACCTTATTGTCAATACTAAATCCATTTCGCTATTCAGTCTGTAAAGTAATAAGGTATGCTACGAATATATCACATTCACATAAGGTCCAATGTGATTTATGGATGGGAATTCCCAATTCTTCGGTTTCTTACATCACCTTGCAATAAATGGGTTATAAATACCTTTACACGCTGCTTGCATAAATGATACATAATTCTTGTGCTGGCATTGGCATATCTCCTAATTTTCCGACACCTCTTTTAATCTTAACTCTCGCCATTTTTCGTATTTATAATACCGCTGAGTTTCTTTTGGCAACAATTATTAAAATTGTATAATCTACAATTTGTAGGTAACAGGATCAAAAAACGTCTAGTTGGAAATAAATAAAATGATGGTCTTGAATACTTATTTATTTTCAAATTAATATTGAGTACAAACGGGAATGGTTATTGAAAGGTCAGGTCAGACTAGCCTGAAAAATTAGGTATCTAATCTCATTGTTGTATATTTGCTTGACATTTTTCATAAATGTACCGTTAATTGTCGGTAATGTCCGTAATGTTCAATACTGTACGACTTACAATAAGTGGTAATCCGTTTAGCAGAATTTTATAACCCATTGTTTATGTAAAGACTAAATGCAGCTGTAGATTCAGTTGGGTTTTGTGTGAGACATAAATTGATATAAGTTAATATAATGTGAACAATGGTGCACTCTTCTAAGAGTTGAATAGGAAATGATTGTTAATAGAAGTGTAAATATGTTTAAGAGTGTTTACACTGATGAGTCTAGTTAATAAAGGATAAGTACCCTTAAAATAAAATGTGAGAAGCTAATGAATTGAGTCTCATCAACGGGATCTTTGTCCTTTTATTTATTTTGGTTTGTTTATACACTTTCCATTAGACATACATTTATGTATCTAAATACTTGTAGACATTCATTCATTCACACACTATAATATTTCCTCATATAAAATAATATACTATGTTTACTGTCGTACTTCTCTCACTCCCATACAATTCCACATCACTCTTTTAACAGACACTCATTAAGATCCATTCTTGATGAGCATAATGTATTTAGTAAAATACTTAGCAGCCATAAAAGTATAATGCAATGTACAGATAATGTTCCGTCGCCCGTAGAAAAACAGTAAATGAGTACATACTCCTTACTATAATAACATAGCTACGCTTAATAGCAAAAGTCTCGAACAGTAGCAAGTACGTACCTAAATACATAACAGTAATCTACTCAGAACTAACACAAAGACTCACACTCTAATAGGTACTTAATCGTTAGTTAGTACATACTTACATTTAGTGTTAAGTACAATACATTTTGATGTTAGTACACAGATATAACACAACACAAAGGAATATAGTTCCATACAATTACATACAATGCACCTGAAACTCACACTTTCAAAAATAATATTAACAAATTCATTCTATAAATTCAATAGCTATAATTAGTTATCCTTTTAATTTACTTGATTAACTTGATACATTTACCTACGTCATATTTTATCATACATTTAATTGAATGGTCAAGTACAAATACAAATAGTGAACCTTAGCTATTAGAAAATAGAAACTCTATCGTTTGACAGTTGTGTTTTTGTGTATTTGTATGTTGGCTATGTATATTGAACATAGCAATTTGATACAAAAGTATATACTTATTGCTAGATGGATGGAAGAGGGTATTAAAAATACCTTAATGGCCACAGCAGCTAGCGCAACAAAATATAATATACTATAACTATATATTTATAAACAATTAAGTTGTGCGAATGATTTTCTCTTGTTGTAAAGGCACTAGATACACGACACGGTAGAGAAGAACCATGTTTCAAGTCGATAACAACAAGCAAAATTCAATGCTTATGTTTACAAAGCAATATTTGTCTGAACCTATAGCTATGTACACTTTTACTGAATACCTACGTAAGCAGAAATGAAAAGTTTGTCTTTACGACTAAACAGCTATGGGTATAAATTATAATTGCGTTGATGTTGTTAAGAATTATTGGTAAAATGGAATTGGAAACAGTGATAAGGATGAATCATGGGATGGAAAAATTATTTTCTAATAGATTCTCCTACAATCACAAATTCTATCGCGATTCGCAATTATAAAACGTGCTTTGCTCATTGTTCGTTTCATCCTTAACTTAAAATCTTTCTCATATTAAGTTCATGTTTCACTTTCATTTACTACATTCCATTACAAGGGAGAAGAGTCTCGTTTGTGTAATTAAGAAGTGACTGATATGCTTTTCTCTGTTCTGTTGAGTTGTCAAGTTCAAGTGTGTTGCTAATAAAAGCAATTATTTATACTTTGAGATAAAGATATAATTAATACATGTGTAAGGGGAATGTAATTAAGGAAATGAACTACTAAATATAATGTATTATTTATGTAAACTCAATTACATGTTTTGCTTGGCTTGGATTGGCTCCTCTGTGAAGTGAAGACAATAATATACATAGTAAATTACTTAGCAGTACATAAAAAATAATGACCATCTCTATATATTCTACTTCTTCGACTCACCACTATGATAAAGATTAATAAGTATTGCAATAGGTAATCAAGATTAGAATTAAATATGTATAATATCTTGGTGTACAGTTAAGTGCATGCATTACAGTCGATTCTTTGCTAAGGAAGACACTTAAGAGGTGGAATGTGTAGAAGAAGACGATGAGGTGATGGAATGAGGTACAATAGGGAAAATATTTTCAAGAGGCAAACTAGGATCTTCTGTGGCCATTGTAAACAAACTATTACTTGATTTAGAATTAGTACTAGTTGTTGTTGTTGGCCGCTTCAGAAGTTTAGAGAGCGAAGCTGCGCTGGAAACATAACGCTGGGGAGGTGAATCTGCATCTGGGGATGAAGTGGAAGAAGATGAGCTTTGGGAAATTCTTTTCTGCTGAACAGAACCTCCTGCTTGAGGTCTTAATCTTGTCCCTGGTTTTAATGATGAAGAAACTGTGGTGCTTTCCCTAACAATTTGATTCTGGTTATGATTATTATTAAGTTGAGGGCGAATTGGGCTCAGAATAGAGTGAGTCTGGCTTTTGTTTTCCGCCACAGGTGTCCATTGTTGCATTGTTGATTGTTTGACTGAATGTGTTGATTGAATACTTTCTTCTTTATGTTCATCGTAATGATCTTGTTCTTCGTGGTCATCGATTCCTTCCTCTCCACGGTGTTCTGGTTCCTGCTTTTGTTCATTGTCGTCATCGTCATCCTCAAGACTTTCGAAAATCGGAAGGGATGATTTCCGAGGACTTTGTGATTGCAAAGGGTTTTGCTCCGGAGTTTCGGTGATGATATGCTCAACTCCAAACAAGTTCTTGGAAGGGATTTTTATTCCTAAAATAGACCTTGCCTCCTCTGATGTAACTTCTGATGTATTACGAACGTTGAGGTTCAAATAATTACTGTTTGCTTGGACATCATGGTTGTTTGTGTTTGCATAGTCTTCATCAGCATCTCCTTCGTATTCCTTAATATCATTATGTATTTTCTCTGGTGCACTATCCTTTGGAACCTCTCTTTTGTTATTTTGTTGTTCTACATTCTCACTGTAATCTTCTTGTTGCTGTTGCCTTTGCTTTGCTCTTACTCTAGTGACCCGGCGAACAACTGGACCAGCTTCTCCATTACCATCGTCATCGGTTGCTCCTTGGTTTTTTATCGCAATTTTCCTTCTACGCTCTTGAAGAGCTTTAAGTCGGTCTGATGCAGATCCGGGTGGAATTCTCCTTGCCGGCTTTCTATTCATAACAACATCTTTGGGTGACAGGAGAATACTAGCTGGTAAAATATCTTCAGTATTAGTAGAAGGTTCTTGTTGTTGTGGTTGTTGGGGTCTTATGCGTTTTGGTTTGGAACTGGGAGGGAGAGGACTGGTAATATCTTCCTGTGCTTTATTAAGTCTAGGACTCTTTGGTGGCCTGAAAGTAGGTCTGGGCTTTGAACTTGGTGTGAAACGCGGTGTATCTACCGAAGAAACCTCTCGTTCTCCAGCAGGTGTTGAAACCGCAGAAGGAACATCCTCTTCTCTGTAACGGCTGCTAAATCGTCCTGGAGCTTCAGTAGGTTTCCTGGAAATCTTAACAGAAGACTGGGTAACAATAGAAACTGACTCAGAATATTCCGGTTGAGGAGTAGTAGACTGATCGTTGATTCGTGGACGAACGCGTTTCAATTTTCTTGGTGGTTTGGGAATATTCGAAGGTTTTTCTTCTTCAGCCTGTGGTGGAGGTGTAGTCGTCTGGAATTTTGGCCTAGGTCGTGGTCTTCTAGATCTGAGATTCACAGGAGGTCCTCCGGTAGTGGTTGTTAACCCAGGTAAGGATACAGGAGTGCTAGATAAATATTGGGCTTGTGGTATATCAGATACATAATTGCTATTGTCGTTCCCATCACTCTCCTCAGAAATTTCTGCATGAACGGAAACAACTTCATTTTTCTTCGCAGGACTCAAAGCAGTAGTTTCTTCGACACGTTTCAACTGATTAGGTCTTGGGCGTCTACGCTTTTGAGTTTCACGTTGCTGCGGAGTCTGTGATTGTTGGACCTGAACAACAGGTGGTCTAGTTGTTTGGTATCGATTTTTCGGTGCTCTGAATTTGGATTGATCATACTCATCCTGATTACGATGAGATTCAATATGGGCTTGACTTTCTGGTGAAGCAATTCGATCTTGTTGTTGTTGAACTATTTAAAACACAAACAAACCCATTTTAATGCATATCCTTATTGCTGATCCTGCGTGAACATAATTTTATACTAGATACACTTTTATTCTACCTTCCTTATAATAAAGCAGACAGGATAGCATTTATCTCTTCATAAAGATACAATCATATTGTACTTAACTCATCTCACAGAATAACGCATATAGTAATCCCTTTCTGCAGATCGTATCTTCAAAATGTACTAATAGTTTTTTTTATTTTCCAAAGATCCACCTACCTTCAACATTTCAACTTCAGGCTTCCTATCTCCATAACACGCGAGCTGTTCTGTGCGTACTTTACAATGTATTTAACTCACTAATGATTTTCTATATAGTAATTGATTAAAAGGGACATGAGAAATCTTTAAGCGTATCATTTACGATGAACATAAACCTTAACCTTACTTCACTACACTAGCCCAACAGGTATTATTATAAAGTTTAACAAAACTTAACTAAAGTCTACTTCACACTGAAGTACCTAGCCATCTGTAAGTACCTAAGCGCTCTAGTACTAAATATATATTAGGTAAATGGTTCTCTAACCATAAATACAATTATAAATAGAGTAGCAAGAAAATTGGCTTACCGTGACCGTGACCGAAACTATTACTCGTTGTAGCTGCAGTGGTAGTAGGCTTGTTGAGACGCAGTCTTTGGTTAGCATAAGAACTAGTTTGTGGAGGAGCTTCAGAGGCAACATGTTGATTCTGTAAATGACTTGGTCTCCGCTGTTGATTACTGTGATGGAAAGTAGAATGATGTGGAGCTTGCGTTGCTACATGGCCATCTAAAATGCCTGGCACTCTGTCGAACACATTATTAATCGGGATGAGTGGAGCGGGTGCCCCATAAATGTGATTATGCGGAATAGTTTGTCCAGCATAAAGTCCACCTTCCTTAGCTAACATTTTTCCAGCGACATATAAAGGTTTTCCTGTTTTCTTTGGTGGAGGAGACTCAGCGGTTGTCGGAACAGAATTTTCTCTGAACCTAAGATGGTTGTTGTTGATGCGAAGAGATTTCGATGTGGTAGAATAAGATGAAATTGCATTTGGTGTAGGGGTCACTTGTTGAATCAAAGGTCTTACTCGTCTTCCAGTTGGTGCTTCTGGTTCACCATAATTATTTGGCAAATGACTCTGGCGAATAGGAGCAGGGGTCCTTGTTTTTGTAGGAGTATCGAAATCGTATGTATCTTGAATATTCTGGTTTCTCAGATCCTCGTAATATTCCTGACTTGTATCTTCATAGAAACTTGGAACAGGTGTTGTTGATCTCTTGGTTGTTGTCACAGGTGAGGGTGTTGTGGTTATATATCTGTTATTACTTGGACGAAGTTTTGTAGGTCGAGTCACGGATCTTCTTGGAGCTGGAGTGGTCGTTGTAGTAGTAGTAGTGGTGGCTGTGGTACCCCGGGTTATTGTTTGCTGTGTGGTACGAATTTTAGTATGACTAGTAGGATTTGGGCTGGGGGGATTAGGATTTCTTCTCAATGTGGAATCGAATGGTTTCCTTGTTGGTGCATGTGTTGTTGTCTCTTCGTCTTTGGGGGTTCTGTTATCTTCTAATTCTGGGAAGTGAGGTGGCAAGACAATATCTTCTTGTGGAACACGATTTTTCGGAACGATTGTGTTTACAGGGCGCAAACGGGATGGGGGATGGAATGGATCCGGATTCAAGAATGGATTTAATTTCTGGATAAGAATTGGGTCGGGATGGTTTTGTTGGAAGAATTGCCCATTGTTTCCATTAGAATCGTCGTCGTCATCGTCATCATTGTCTTTCACTGCTCCAAACTGATTTCTTTGTGGTTGTGGTCGTCTGTTGAATTGAGGAGGATTAAAATTATCCTCGAAATTATCAACCTCTTGAATATAATTAGGTACTGGTCGAACAGTGGTTGTTACTGATGTGGGTCTTCTATGTCTGTCATCAATTGCAGGTCTACTGCTTGTTTGCTGATTATTATTACTGTGACCTCTTAGAGCAGGGGGAATAGCATTACTTTGATCTGGTGGAGGTTTTCGTTCGGAACTTGGAACAATTTCAACATTGGGACGTGGAGTAGCTGTAGGAGTAGGTCTTTGTCTTTGTTGTTGTTGTTGAACTTGTGGCTGAACTTGTTGTTGAACTGGAGTGAACAAAGACGGAGGAACGGATTCAAATGGATTATGATTTTGGAACGGTTTTAAATCCAGGTTCAATCTTGGGTCAAAATCATGGTCGAAGAAACTATTAAAGTTTGGTTGATTTTGTCTAGCTTGTGAATGAGGGGGTAACGTTGGTAAGAAAGGAGTTTGGTGACCTTGGTTGGAAACCTGAGCCAATGGAGTCGGCAAAGCTGTCGAGGTACTTGAAGAAGGATTATTCCTGGTTTTACTTGGAGCTGGAGTACTGCTGTGGAAAATGCTATTACTGTTCCTATTTTTATTTTTACTCTTTGTATCTTCAGGCTCATCATCTTCATAATCAACATCATCATAAACGTAAACATAAGGTTCCTCACTATTAGCACTGTTTGTATTCGCTACATTATTATTGTTAGCCGGTCGAGTCTGTTGCTGTTGAACTTGTGGAGCTTTGTAATTCAAAATTGTTTTCGGTTCTCCTCTTACAACAGGCTTGAACGAATTTTCAGTAGTTGTACTTCCCGAATGATCTACTTGGCTTGGTCGGAAATCATGTCCTGGACCTGGATCCTCTACAGTATTAATAAATCTCGGCGCCTCGAATTTCGTTTGTTGTAAATGTTGAGAGTGACCAAAGATGTTATGACTTTGTTGATTCTGATGTAACTGTAATTGTTGTTGGGGTTGTGGCCGAGGTTGTTGCTGGTAAAAAGATGGGAAAACTAATGGAGCCGTTCTGGGATCATGTTGAGGTGACGGTGGAACAATCGAGTGGAAAAGATTTTGGGGAGATGGTCTTGGGTAATGATGATCATCCTGTTGATTATGTGGCCTTTGGTGACCAATTTGTTGTCCGATTTGTTGATGGAGACTTTGTCCATGTCCTTGTTGACGGAGATACCTCTGAGTATCTTGTTGACCAAGTGGGATATTAAATCCTCTCAAATCGTACAAAGTTTGAGCAGCAGGTTGTAAATCCCCCGGAACACTGGAAGCTCCTTTCCTCAGTTGTGAATTTTGTGGAGGGGCTGGTTGCGGGTGTTTTGTATGGGCCAATGCTGTAGGAGTGACATGATTTCTATTTCCATTCCCATTATTATTGAAATGATTTGGATTTCCATGTGGAGGAGGATGAGGATGATTTGTGTTATGTGGGATTGGGCCATTTGGACGAATATTCGGAGGAGGTCCATGAGGAAACCCGTGGGGATTTGGTCCTCTAATTGGAGGTCGACTTGGCCCATGATGCTGTTGAAGCTCTTGATGAAATTGTCTTGGTGGGCGTGGTGGTCCTCTTCTTGGTGGTGGACCATGTGGTTGATGACGAGATGGTGGAGGATGGGGATGGGGTGGGCCACGGGGAGGGCCCAGAGCCCATGTCGTCGTCACAGGTAGTACAACTACAATAATTGCTAACACTATAACTAGAGAAGTGCCATTTGACCAATTTCTTAACCGCCAACCTGTAAAACCACAAAGAAAATACAATTTTACGACTAATGATAATGACCTTTTCTTCTAAACAAGTACGCATATTTATAAACTTGCTATTAATGCACATTGTGCTCTGAACAGTAACAGAACAAGAACATGACAGTTAATGATGATGACAATGATAATAATAACAATCAAGCTTTTCATTTCTTAACCATCATATCACTGTCTTGTCTTGCTGTGTCACATCAACGTCAACTGTCAATGCACCTAATTATTATTCATTCTCCTTCCATCCAAGAATAACAAGCATGCAGTTTTCTTTTACTGTTTGTTTACATTTTACAACTTTAAACTTTTAGTACATTTGTTCATCTTAGTTAACAAATTGAAAAATAGATCCGCTTTGTTGTCAAAAATTAAAATTCCAATAATCACCCTTTTCAGCTGCCGTATTGTATTATAATAGGAGTAATAATATATCCTCATTAAATACTACTGTGTGTGATGTTCTATTATAGCTCATTGTAATAATTCTAATGCAATTACATAGATGAAACTTCTCACATTCTCTTCACGTAATCGTTATATTATTGGCATGATACGTAGAGGATTTAGACGAAAGAAAGGGAAAAGAGCTATTGTATGCATTTAAAATGTAAATACATTCGTGTCTCTAACTCTGTGTCAGCGACTTTCATATTGATACTATGCAACACATCCGTCTAGGTAATACAGGTAAATGTCTTATTCGTGAAGCTCCTATTACTACCTTGCACTTACTTATAGACACTCTTCTTTATCTAAAATAAAATTGCACGCATCCTTTCAGTTTTCTCAAAATTAATAAAGAATGCTATTCCGTCCATTGTGCAAAGTGCAAACATAGGGAACTTTTTTCTCTCTTTGTCCTGTTTACTCTTTACCTTGCGTTCCCTTGTTATAGTTTACTCACTTTTGTATTTGTAAAACCATCTGTAAGATTTATCTCCACAAACTAACCATAATAATAAGCTGCAGTTCCTAACTATGGTAGATATGTGCATTAGTTTATAGCAGATAATAAGTACAAGCATTTACTACAGTACAAAACCGCACTTTCATTTTGCATTTAACAATCTCATGTAGCATGGCATAGTTATGTTGTTAAGACTTATCATGTAAAACAAATCGCTTGTGCTTATACATACTTTTTCCTGTGCGATTCTGTAAAGTAAACGCTAAGTTGTTTACTCACAGATTTTTATTAGTAAAATCCGATTCTCTTCCAAGAAATCGTAAATAAAGCTTAGCCAACTATATCTTTAGAGTCAAGAAACTAATTCTCTGCGATTTAAGCAATAAAAATAGGTATACAAATACCAGATTGAGTGCATGAGAAAAAAGAAAACCAAATAACAATTCTTTGTTAGTAGAGCAATAGATTTTCAAGGAACTGTAGTTATAGTGCAGCACTGAGACAGAAACAGATACACCACTAATATTTCTTTGCTTGATTAAATGACTAAACTATTCCTGTGTAGTAGATTTTACATCAATCCATTTCAGTAAAAATGTATGCTGATATGACTTCCTAGGAAATGTGGATTGATTGATCAGGTAAGCAATCCTGTCAATAAATTGTCATGTAAGAATCTAAAAACTAAAAGGATAATAAATAATAATGTCATTTAATGTATAGTTAGGTAGTAGTAGTAAAGTAAACTTGTCGATAGTGCACTGTGCACTAAAAAGAATTCGTCACGTTCGTTTTTCGTAACTTTTTCTTCCCTTTCCTTTATTGTGCAGATTACAGAGGAGAGGAGGCTTTAAGAGTTTCCTACATTATTTTACGACTACTTAGGTAGATCACATCACTTCAGAAATCAAATCATCAAATTGGCATAGCTTACGCTACAGAAACACAGTTTGGAATCTTGTAAATGAATGAAAAGTAAGTAAAGTACAGTAACCTTAACTTTTTACTTGCAGTTGTTGATTTTGTTTGATTCGTGCCACTAATCTTAACAAGTCAAGTTCGTATAACTACTTTATTTAACTATGTACTACTAAAACTAACTACGATGTGCATACATTCTTCAACTGTACGAAATTGCAATTCCTTTGTGTCTGCTGTTCCTGCCATGTCAGTTTGCCAAACAGAAATACTACAAAATCATTCATTTTATAAAGTCTAGCTCTGTGACTGCTGCCAAGACGTGTGCAATGCAAGTAGCTAGACGATTTGACATGATTACATGTACGTAAACTGCGAACGAGTAAGTAAAGCAAACTGTTCCGTATGATGATTGTGGAGTGTGAGTGAGTGTTGAATTCTATTCACGGTCTCCTAGTTTTTGCCCAACTAACCCATAAAATCATCAAATATCCTTAAACCTTCTATTATATACATGCATCTTTCCAAAAATTCAACTGCATTACATTTTCAATTACATTATATATCACATTACACCAGAGGAGGCCAGATGTATCATAGTTATATCTCTATAGATAATATTTATGGCAAATTATTCCAAATAATATCCACCTCAACTCAAGGAAACCAAATCAAATTGCACACTTAACTTACTTACCTTCACTACAATGTGGTAGTGAACGTTCTTTCACTAACCCTAGCCAGATTCAATACTAAAAATAGGTAATTTATGAATGAATTAAGGGAAACCAAACCAAACCACATATACACGGAATTATGGTTAGTGTTAGGCCAATGTTTCCAGCTCTACCATAATATCTGACTGAACTAGTAATACTTATTCAAAAGTGTAGATAATAATATTATTTCTTAATACTAACTCATTACTGCAAGCACAGTACATCTAATATCATGAGACAGCACCTAAATGAATTACCGGATTTATTTTTAAATAGCACACAATCACACAAGATACAATGCAAGTAAAGATTTCATGAAGAAATCCAATGTAAGGGCTAAATAGGTGCAATAATTTTAGGGAAACTATAAAACTTAGCTGAAGAAAATGCATCTCCCAAAAATGCATCTAAAAAGCTTAAAGTTTAAACATAGGTTACTAATTAGAAATTAGATAGCAGAAGCGTCCCATAAATTAGGGCTTTCTATACAAGCATTTGCATTTGCTCGGTGGAATTTATTTATGAGGTGAAGGTTTCACAAATGCGCATCTGTGTTTACTTTATCAGTGAAGGTATCCTTTGTTGATCTTGATCGATGGAAAATAAAGATGTGCTCAGCACAAATATTAATTATACATAAAACAATCTGACACTTTTGTGTTTAATCTCGATCTTCATCTTCACAGTTTTTCCGTCACCTTGTTTCTCTATCTGACTACAACAGTACAACCTACAGGTACACACTAAATTTACATCCGAAATGGTATAAGCAGACATGCAAACGCAAAGTATATTGAAGATGAGTATATCATGTTTGCTTTGTAATAAAAGTCAATTGGTGAAACCAAAGGAAACTAGCGAGCATGAAACATTAGCAAATAAAGTGAATTGGGTTGCTGTGAATTAAAGTTGCTAGAAGTTGAATCTTCTCAGTTACATTAAAATGTAAAGTTGCCTTTGATAATTAGGAAGACAGATTTATAATAAAGTTGGAACACAATGGTAAGTAGCAGTTGCTAGAGCTAACAGCTAATGATAAATAGTCATGCAAGAGAAGATAGAGAAGAGAGATGGAATTTTATCTACTTCATCATACAAAACAAGAGAAATGACAAAGACATCAAAAATATAAAGTAATCAACAACTTGTTCTTGAACACTCATCTCATCTTCTCTCCCTTGTCTTCTGTCTGTGGAATCTACAAGATATATATTTTTATTGTTAGACCGTTTTCGCTTTTATCAGCATACGTCTATGTTTACTTAGGTATTATATCTTCTCTCCTTGTAAATCATCATCATTTAAAGATAAGTGAACAAAAGTCTACTTTTATATTATGCGTGTAGAAAATATAATATTCATACTCATAATTAAAGACTAACACTGAAGGTTCTCTGTATGTAAAGCATTTCACAATTTTTGTGTAAATTAGTCCACCAGCAAAAGAAAGTCACACTCACACTGTGCATGACGCACACGTGTGGAAAACATTTATTTCGTGGGAATAGCCAAATTAACTATTATAAACTGTATCACAGCCAAGATTGTGAAAAGATGCTAATTACAGTTATGTTTATGTTTCTGCGGTATCATTCAATTGAAATGGGTAAGAGATTTTTCGTGTTAGAAATATATCACAAACTATACGGCAAATATATAAAGCCAAAATTGCACTTTTATGGCATATTGTTAAGATACTTAAGAATTTATCTCTTTCATTCATATTCCGAGAGTGAAGCTTGTTAGGTCCGCATCCAATTCAATACAGACAGCTCATTTCATTAGATGAGAAGCTTATTGTACAATCTTAAGATTTCGTCTCCGTCTCGCAACAGTAGAAAAGAGAGGAACACACTTCAGACAGAACATCATATACACATAGGCGCAACAAAACACAAACTGTAAACATTCAGTCAAGTCAAGTGTGTAAAATACAACTCGATTTCACTGGATTTCCTTTCCAATTCTTTTAAAGGAATTTCAACACGTGCCATGCCTATAACCCTCCTTTTCCAATTAAATTCAAAACCGTGATAAAGATAATGCTCAGCTTAAATAATACTTGAAAATAAGTAGTATAGTATTAATTTTAAATATAATGATCCCTAATAGGTATTACAGCTGAAACAATGCAGTTTTGGGTACAAACGTTAATTATAATTTTTAGGTAAGTAGTAACTTACTTTTTATTGTACTTAATGTATGCAAAACTTAATAAACCTACAAATACAGAAATCATTATAAAATGAGTTCAAGTGAAGTAAAATAATAAGGACATACTCGATCAACCCAATTCGTATCCCAATCCTAACTATGTTATAGGTCCAATAGGTTAGCATTTTTATTTCAGTGTACAAATAACAACAGTTTAATGAAATAACTGGAATTTCTTTCAAGAGCATGTGCTTTGAATTTTTTCATTCGAGTGTTTGTTAACATCAAATTACAATCAATCTGAATTATTAGCAACATTTTTATGTAAGTAGGTATGTTGCTTTGTGTAGATCAAGACTGTTTGCATTGCATCTGAAGTCTTATCTTGGATGATGAAAATATGTACATGCACATCGATGTAGATGTAAACAAAACACGCAGACAATTCCAAGTGCAGCCTTCAATATACGAACAATAAAGTAAATGAGAAATAAACAGGACAACAACCAATCCAAGCCAGTTAAAGTGCTTATGTAGAATATATGCCTTTCAATCTCATTTCGAATTAGCACGACAAGATTTTGCATCTTCAATTATAGTTTCGTGAATGAATGCTACTTTTCTGCATTGGTAAATGTTAAGGCTGCTGTTGTTCTGTTGTCCTATCTATTTGTAATGCTACGATTGTGAAAATCTTTTACAAGTTTAACTTACTATGCATGGTAGCCTTTCTACTAAGATTATTTCAATAGTACTGTGAACATAAACACATGCAAATGTAAATGTACTGGCACCGTTTCTATCTAGTATGAACCTATCACCTATGATGACGTTATGTGCCTCTACCCTCTACTGTCTGGAGTTCGGGTGTTTCTGTTTGTGTAATGCGGAAAATAAATGTTCGGGGTTAATTCGTCAGTCTATGTTTTATTACTGTCTTTATTTGATTCGACAGTAGTATCGGGAATTAACAGTACAAATTAATTATGAGAAATATTCAAAAACTGAAAATACAAATTACGAGCTGGCTGCTCTCTTGCTACGAACGTGTCTCGTTCTCGACTTCAACTAACTCTCTTTTCTTTCCTCCTTCCTGATCTACCGACTTTTCATCCGCGTCCTCAGAGAGCTCCCTCATTGGTTGTTCAGATATCATGTTAATATCTGCGGGGGTTTTGACTCGGAGCTTCACTCCCCTCAGTGGTTGAACCCGGGTTCTACCCACTTCCAACTTTGGCTCCGACTTCTTCGGCTTCTGGTTCGCTTTAGGTGGCAGGGGAGCCCTCGCCTTTCCTTCTGTTCCGTCGGGTCCCGAAACGTCAAGTATACACACTTTGACGACTGGTCTTCTGTATGTCCCAAATTGAGTCTTCACTTCCACAGTGCGAATGACTCCATCTTTCCCAGGGTAAACCGCCGTTACTTTTCCCCTTGGCCACTGGTTCCTTGGCAAGTTGCCATCTGCTATAAAAACTAGGTCCCCTAGTTTTATCGGGTCCACTTTGGAGTTCCACTTACTTCGACAAGTCAGTGTAGGCAAAAACTCTTGCATCCAACGTCTCCAAAACTCATCAGCAAGCTGCTGTGCGGTTTGCCACTGTTTACGTAGGCAAACATCCTCCGTGAAATTTCCCATGATCGGAGCTGCACTGGATCTTCCGATCAAAAAATGATTTGGAGTAAGACATTCTTCATCGTCTGGATCATCCGACACTATGGTAAGCGGGTGACTATTGATCATATTTTCAGCCTCTGCTAGCAAGGTGTACAAAATTTCCTCCTTTGGGGCTCTAGATTTCAATGTCGCCTTCAGAGCAATCTTTACAGATTTCACTTTTCTTTCCCAGCTACCCCCCATGTGGGGCGATGAAGGCGTTATGAACTGCCAGTCGACTCCAGCGGTAGTCATCGTCGTTGTAATCTTATCCTGGTTTAATTCTTCCAGGGACTCACGTAATTCTCGGTCTGCTCCTCTGAAATTAGTGCCGTTGTCACTAAACATCCTTTGGGGTGGCCCACGTCTTGCGATAAATCGTCGCAGTGCCATTATTGCTGAATCGGTGGATAATGAGGCAGAAATTTCCAAGTGGATGGCTCTTGTAGCCATGCATGTGAAAAGGACACCGTACCTTTTCTCGTGGTGTCTTCCTACCGTAACTTCCATTGGACCGAAGTAGTCCACTCCGGTGTCGATGAACGGGCGTACCTGCTTAGTCACTCTGCAAGCTGGAAGGGAACCCATCTCTGGCGCTTCAGGTTTCGCCTTTGCAATCTTGCACACTTGGCACTTGTTCCATACACTCCTGATTGCCGTCCGCAATTTCAGGATATGGTATCTCTGTCGCAATTCATTTGCCACTAACTCCATTCCACAGTGTCCAGCTTTCAAGTGATAATGCTGTATCAACAAAATAGTAAGTGGATGCTTCGGATCCAGAATGGCAGGATTCCTTGTCCACATGGGTAACTCACTAGCCCTGTCAGTTCGTCCTCTGACTCGTATAACGAGGTTGTTATCCAAATAGGCAGATAATTTCAGTAAGCGGGAACTGGAGGGAAACTGCTTATTTTTCTTAAGACATTTTACCTCCTCCTTGAATGAGTCCTGTTGTGAAAGTCGAATTAAGGCACACTCAGCTCCCTCAATTTCGTCAGGTGACAGCTCTCCTTTTTTCAGGGGGACTGACACTCGTCTTTTGGCTATCCAATTGCCCATATATCGCCGACTCCAAGCAACAACTCTAACTAAAGTTGTCCATGACGAGAAGTTCCGGATATCAATAACCTTGCTACTTTCAAGGTTGGCTTCATGGTTCTCATCAGGCTTCTTTTCTACTTCGACCTCTTGCGATAGTAGAACTATGTCCTCAGACGTCCTCATATGCGTTTCTCTAGGCCAATCCTCCTCCGGTGACTTGAGGAATGATGGGCCATTGTACCATCTACATTCAGGAGAGAGGTTTGATGGTTGGTCATCTCGGGTAGCTTCGTCTGCTACGTTCTCCTTGGTGGGCACCCAGTGCCAATTTTCAATCTTCGTATTCTCCTCTATCTCACCAAGTCGGTGCGCTACGAAAGATTTGAAGTTGCGAGCATCTGCACGTAACCAACACAACACAGTCTTGGAGTCGCTCCAATAATGTACGTGGTCAATGTTCAAAAAAAGTTCTTCAGTCAGGGTAACTCCCAAGCGGCTACCCATCACAGCAGCTTGGAGCTCAAGTCTCGGGATCGTCATGGGCTTCAAAGGAGCTACTCGGCTTTTCCCCATAACGAAAGCAGTCTCGACTTCATTTCCTTTTCCAATTCTCAAATATGCCACGGAAGCGAAAGCCTGCTCGCTTGCGTCGCAGAAGATGTGCAGCTGCACAAATGAAGCTGAATTGAGTAAAGGGGAATAGCACCGTGGAACCTTCACACCAGTTATTCCTTGTAGTTCGCTCAGCCAAACTTTCCACTTCTCAAAGTTTTCATTTGTTATTTGGTCGTCCCAACCGATTCCGGTACGCCAAATATCTTGCAGTATGATGCGGGACTTCACGATGAAGTGAGCCAAGAATCCGAGTGGGTCGAAGACAGATGATATTAACTGGAGAACTTCTCTTTTACTGGGCACCTTCTCCCCTCGTAAGATATCCCCATTCACTCTGTTGAAATTGCAGGTAAAAGTGAAATGATCCAGATTTGGGTCCCAATATAATCCGAGTACTCGTTCAGTGGGTAAATCTTCTTTGGGATTTACACTTCTTCCTCCAGCACATCTATCTTCAACTGGAATTTGGAGCAAAACATTTCTGCTACTCGACATCCAGTTACGCAAGTGAAATCCTCCTTGCTCTTGTATAGCACATACTTCTCGGATTAACTTGATTGCCTGTTCCTCTGTCTCGGCTCCATCCAAGAAGTCATCCACGTAGTGGTGATGTAAAATTGCGTTCATGGCTTCTGGAAATTCACTTCCCGTTTCTGTCGCATTTCTATTTTTAATATATTGAGCCAATGATGGGGAGCAGGTTGCTCCAAACGTCATCACCGTCACTTCATAAACATCAGGCTGGCGGTGGCGATCTATATCTCTCCAGAGATATCGTTGAGCGCATCTGTCTTCTTTTCTGATGACCACCTGATGAAACATTTCCATTATGTCAGCACAGAATCCTATTCTTTTTTCTCGGAACTTTACCAGCACTGAAATGAGTGGAGATAATAAGTCGGGTCCAGTCAGCAGTACATCGTTGAGTGACTTTCCTCCAGACTTTGCGGCAGCATCGAATACCATCCGGAGTTTTCCTGGTTTGCTGGGATTCACTACCCCAAAGTGTGGTAAGTACCAAGTACGATCACTTTCCACGGACGCTTCCTCTAGTGACAATTTACGTACATAGTTGCTTTCTATGTAGTGGTTCATCTTCTCACAATACTTCAAAGCAAACTCCGGATTTCTATCCATTTGTCTCTCCAAAGTCTGCAGTCGGCTGAACGCGTTTCCATAACTTGGTGGAAGTTTGATATCGTCTTCCTTCCACAGGAGTCCAGTCTCAAAGCGGTTTCCGATTTTCTTTGTTGTGCTCGTCATTATTTGTTCAGCTCTCAGATCCGATTTACTCTTTGGCAAATGTTGAAGTGGCTTTACTCCAAACGCATCGGTACTGAAAGTCTCTTTTACTGCTTGATGCAGTAAGTCCATTTCCTTATCTTCACAGAAAGTGTGGAAACTAAATTCTGAATCTACTCTTCCACGAACAGCTGCAGAATTTCCATGCGCGACCCATCCTAATTTTGTTCGAGAGACGACGGGGGCATTCGGGGGACCCTCGATGACTTCTCGGGTTACAATCAGATTAGCGTGTCTTTCTCCAATAAGTATCATTGGCTTTGCTCCTTGCAAAGACGCTGCTCTGGCTTTCTTGAGGTATGTATACTTTTTCGATAATTCCTTCAAGTTGACAGACTGCACAGGGAGATCTATATTCTCGACAGTTCGTACATCTTTCAAGTCAAACGTTTCTTCATTATCAATGTCACTAATCTGAAGTGAAACAATTTCGGATTCCATGCTGGAAGTGGCAGGAGTAATCCATTTCATGTCCAGTTGCATCTTTGGGCCGACCGCTCCAAGTTGCTTTGCAATACGAGCATCTACTAATGTCACTGTAGATGCATCGTCAATCAAGGCAAATGTACATATTTCTCCAGCTGGACCTTTTAAACGAACAGGGAGAATTTTCAATAACACTTTTGCTTTGCTCACATGACTGCTCGTATGTCCATTGATTTCGGGTTCCACTGGACCTTTTTCTGCTTCGGGGTGGATCTTCTTGTGAAGTAAACGATTGTGCACATTTGTACAACCTTCCAGCCCACAGATTCTTTTATCGTCACACTGAGAAATTCGGTGATTAGCTTTCAAGCAGGAAAAACACACTTTGTTCTCGGTGACCCAGTTCCACTTTTGATTATTCGATTCTTTTTTGAATAAGTTACAGTTTTTTAATTCATGATTGGATTTCTTACAGAACAAGCAGGAGGGCTTCTCTTTCTTCGCCTCACTGTTGATGGTAGTCATCACAGGTTCCTTCCAGCTGACGTGCTGAGGTTTTCCTTTTCGTTCAGAGTCCCATTTCTTCTCCTTTTGGTTCTGCTTTCCATCAGAGGATGATTTTGGAGCACTAACAAAACTAGCTGCTTTCGCCCACTTTCTCAGATGTTGATTTAGCTCCAAGAGGGTTGGTTCGTCGTTCATCTGCGATACATACGTTCCCCATTCCATTTTGTAGAAAGCAGGCAACTTTTCTACAAGTTCCTTAATCAGCTGGGGGTTGTTCAGATGGCCTTTTCTCTTCAAAGTCTCTACTGTAGTCACTAGATTGTCCACGGCAGTAGAGAAGTCGATCATCGTGTCTGGCTTATCGGCATTCGGACTTGCCACTTTCTTTGCAATAGAAATTAATGATTCAATGATGAGGTCGGGACGTCCAAACTTCATCTCCAAAGTCTCCATAATTTTCTCTGCATTATCGGGTGATGCAAACAAACCTTGCACTTGTTTCTTGGCTTCTCCTTTGAGAGCCTCCTTCAACTTCAACAGTTTTTCACCATTTGTCCACTTGCAACGAGTTTCTAGCTCACGAAACTCGTTACTAAAACTGGGCCACTCCACTGGACTTCCATCAAATATCGTAAGTCTTTTGGATGACGTCTGTCGTGCCATCCAAGTGTTCATGTCTGCTGCTGGAGCACTATTGGGTTGGGTGAGCAATGCCAGATTAGAAAAGGCTTTAGTCATTGCCGCTTCTAAAGCTGTCACATTAGTCGGTTCTTGAACAGGAACAACAACTTCGGGTTCTTGTACAAGAGATTTCTGGTTTACGGTTTCATACTGACTGTATGGGGGTGGACTCTTAAAGTAGGTCTTCATGGGGTTCACGTCTGGTTCCTCATCTGACCATAGTCCAGGCTGCTTGGTAGTGTGGAGATTTTCTGATTTCGTCAAATCAATTCGCTCCTCGTCGTCACTTCCCAAGTATTGCGAGTTTTCTTTCTCCTCGTCAATAATTGCCAATTCGAGTTCAGCTTGGAGTCTTATTTTGTCCAACTGTTGCTGCATTTTAATTCTGTCAAGCTCCGCTTCTCTTTCAGCATCTTGAAAGGCGAGTTGAGCATCCCTTTGGGCTTCCAAACGGGCCAATTCAGCATCACGTTCAGCATTTCTACGAGCCAGTTCATTTTCTAATTTCTGACTTTCTTCTAAAACTTTAGCTTTTACCTGGAGCTCTTGTCTTCGTTTGCTAGCACAGGATTTATTGCTAGTAAATGACATTTGTTCTTTTTGCACATCTTGAGGAGCCCTCAAAAGCCACGAAGTGCTTCCATGACTCGATGTAGCATATCCAGTGATAGATGACGAGGTTGCACTTGGGCAATAGTCCTTTTTTACCGTCATCCTCTTGGTTGGTGGCAGCAGTCCATACTCTGGAACCTTCCCAAGAACTCGCTGGCTTCTTCGGACGTCTTCCGAATCCTTTCCAGTCTTCTCCGGGGGATTAGACATCTTTCACTTTCCACAAAACACTGACTATTTTCCAAAGAACTGTTCAATTCGTGCTTGAAGGACCATGTACTGGCACTGTTTCTATCTAGTATGAACCTATCACCTATGATGACGTTATGTGCCTCTACCCTCTACTGTCTGGAGTTCGGGTGTTTCTGTTTGTGTAATGCGGAAAATAAATGTTCGGGGTTAATTCGTCAGTCTATGTTTTATTACTGTCTTTATTTGATTCGACAGTAGTATCGGGAATTAACAGTACAAATTAATTATGAGAAATATTCAAAAACTGAAAATACAAATTACGAGCTGGCTGCTCTCTTGCTACGAACGTGTCTCGTTCTCGACTTCAACTAACTCTCTTTTCTTTCCTCCTTCCTGATCTACCGACTTTTCATCCGCGTCCTCAGAGAGCTCCCTCATTGGTTGTTCAGATATCATGTTAATATCTGCGGGGGTTTTGACTCGGAGCTTCAGTAAAGCTAATGTTATTTCTGCTTGGGTTAAAGCTATACGGTTAGCTGTAATATTTTAGTGCAATTCTTTTCTATTGTTTCCTATGGAAAGTGAGAGGAGCACATTTTTCCTTCATTTATCATCAAATAAGTTGTAGGTGTATCACACAAATCTCAGTCTTTTCGCATTAAGATAATACATTGAATATTGAATGTTTATGAAATAAATGAAATCGTGATGAGGTTGCTCGTAGACAGGACAAGGTACACCGTTTCTCACTTTAAAGCACATACCATAACTCATTTTTAAAGTCTCAAGTCTTGACTAGTGAGGAACAACACTAGTATTTAGTCGACCAGTAATAATAATGCAAAATCTCTGACTAGATTAAGTGCTCCACTACCTCATTGTCTTTTACTGTACATTTATTATTCCAAAATACACAGTAACGTATTTTGACTGATTGAATTCAAAGATTACGACATCATAAATTCACAATCATTACGTAACAGTTGACTTACGGCACGTTTCTGTACTTAAATACGCTCGTATATTATTAGTATGCAAAATCCCCATAATAATGTATTACTTCATGTAAACAATATTAAATATCAAATACCAAAATTGAATTTGTTAACACAAAACTGCTCTCCTGAATTCTTTACCTATGTCCAATTGATATTCAAGCGGTAGATAAATAGTTGCATCTTCTATACAGTTAAAAAGACAGGGAGGTACCAATTCAAATATATATTTTCTAAAACCCAGTGTATCAAATCTATTATTTAGTTAAAGTATTGTTTTCATGAACTGCAATAATATTTTTGACAAGGAATTTAGGGACATTTTAATGTAGAACTGATTTTTAGAAAAAATGTTCAGTTTAGGAAAATTCTAGTAACATAATTAAATTGGTAGGCAAACTCACTCATCCAATTTTTAATTTATTGATCGAAAGATGTTTTGTCTTCAAATCAATAGTACTTTAGGGTACATCTTTTGACTTACATTTACAACCTACTATACACAAACTTCCTGGTTTTCTTACAATATGACTTCATCCAATTACATGACCATTCATCACGTTGTATTAGCTTAATAAAATTATTAGATAATCATTAATTCTAGAGATGCTACCCACAATGTACGACAACTCGTTACTGTACCTAAACTAAAAGTCTAAAATGAACAATGCACGTGTCTCTTGAGTTATATAATGTATTGAATAAGACATGAAATGGAAAATTCCTCTCATCATTAGTTATATCTGCGTAGTTGATGATGATAATTCTGTGAATGGAACAATGAGTGGTTACAACCTACTACCTGTATGAAATGATGTGTGATGCGCCTGACATATTTATAGTAGGTAGGTACTAGGAATACTACATACAATTATGTTTTTATAATTTAATTATATGTTACCTAATTATATAATATGGATTTGATTTTTTTGCAATCAGTATTCAATAGGAAGATAAGGAGAGAATGATTGACAGTCATGAGAAGAGATATGTACAAATAAGAAATACAAGTAAATGGTGGATACCTCTGATAAAAGAATTGATCTTGTACCATTAAGAGTCATCATCAGTTACGTGATACCCTGTACCACTGTTGGTTGGTAAGCAATCATCAATCAACATAAAGGAGACAAAGCATGTAAAGGAGATTTTGTGCGTTGTTTTGATATGATTGCGGTAAGTGGTAGCTATTGATTGCAATGGAGTCAAACGGATCGTAAAACGTGCTTAAGTCTGAAACACCCTATGATTAGTGTGACTGGTTTCTGGTAGCATAGTTTTTGTAATGTACTGTAATTTATTGTTGGTGTAACTGACCATAAAAGAGTCCAATGTAAGTCGGCAGCGTCAAGTCAATAAGGAGCTTGTGCTCACCTGACATGACATACCTGACTTGTTTAGACTTGCCTGTAATTCAATATTATAGTTGTTATACATGGCTCAAACTATATCTCTTTAAGTAATCTTCTTCTCATGTATGTGTACCACAGAGCGCAATTATCCACCAGCAACGCTATAAAGCACATTATAATATTGTAATACACACTACAGTACCAGTGTGTACATAATTTAAGCGGCTGAATTAGCCATGTTGGTATTATACTATATTATATCGCGGTTGCATTGCATTTGCACGTCTTCCGGATACGTTCTTCCGTTCGATGAACACAAACGTAAATATGTCATGAAGTGTAATGCACTACACTACACAGGTATTTATTTAAACTGATGTACATACATACTCAGTACCACAATTACAATTAGGTAAGTAAACTTTTGCTTTTCTTCGACATAACTCACTAGGCTCTATTATTTATGTAGTAAGGTTCTGTTTGTTAATATAAGAGAAAAAATACCACAACAACGTTGTTACTTCAGTACAGTATGTACTACATACTTAAGTTTAGGTTTTTCTAAAGAACATTTACATGATATACTATGACAAACAAACGTGTATTGTTGATGCTACCTATATATGTCCAATATGATATAGATATGACTGCAAATGCTATACGGATTTGAAAATTGCTGTTGCATTGTCTCAGGTATTAAACTCTGCGTAAATTAATGAGCTAAGTATCTGATTGTGAGTTTATGTGCGTTATTGTGTATGTGCAGAACACAACAAAACATTAGAGCTACTGAAAACAGCATAAAGGAGAATGAAATGATTAGTACATGTGAACCAACTGAAGAAAGTTGAGTCAAGTCAACTAGAAATAAATAAGGAACTTCCGAACAAATCTCTACACTTTACTAAATAGGTGCAGCACAACTATTCGAGTTGTACTACTTTACGTGTTGTTAGGTATTTCAATTCAGTTTTACTCTCGACGAGTCTCTCTTTTTATTTAATTCCATGCCAAAGCTGTTCATGTCAGCTTAAATACGTTTACTGAGAGTAAAGTCAAGTCTAGATTGTCATATGCTTAGCTTATAAGTACACGTAACACAATAATATGCATATCTCTATTGTATATTATTATGCTTATCATAATATCATCCTACACATTCAACGCTTTTATGTATTGTGTACACAAGTGAGGCGAATCCAAGTCAAGTTAATTGCATTAAATACTTATGTACAAACAAACAGTGCAGTGCATGCATAACTTCTAAGGTAAACTTATGGATAAAATAGCAGCTCTTCGTTCTTACAAAGAGGTTTATGACATTTCATTCCTGACTTGACTCACTGTTGCTGACTCCATTCCGTTTCTACATCTTGCTGTTACTGACTACTACTTACATCTATCTGTATATTAATCTATATACACTTACACATATATTACGTGTTCACTATTGTTCTGTATCAAATATTGTGTTGTGATGTGTGACTTTTTTCCTTAGAATTTCTTTGACTTTGTAATTATTTTAACAGACTCGTTCATTTATCCCTCTTAACTTACATTATAAAAATCCCATTAAAATACGTACGTAGGTACTTACACCAGATTGTTGCTTAATAAATATGAAATACGTAAGCATATTTTTTACACACATCCAGATTAAAGATAATCATGAAATGTTTGGTAAACACAGATATATATAACTTGCCTTACTAGACTACTTACCTGCACCACAAACTCCTTTTGATACGAGAATCGTAATAATTATTTGCATGTGTAAAAATAACCTACCGTAGCTCTATACCAGTTATTCGTGCCCAAACAAGAAAAATTACAAGAAAACCTTATAATACAATAGTATGGCAACTGGCAACTACAGATATGCTTATTTGAACAAATATTTTTTTAAATCACGCAATATTTACCTACTTTTAACTAGGTATTTACGCTACTAATAAGTAGCTTACAAGATAAGCTAAATAAGGTATTTAGTTATGGAGTTGGTGCAACATTTTTCCTACAATAATGTAAATAAACATAAAGTAAACAAAGCAATACTAAAATCCAATTTTCTACTCTTCCTTTGACCAGAGACCTGTTGTTAGCGAGCCAGAGGCTCACTTATGGAATGTTGTCTGTCTGTACGTACGTGCGTTAGAACCATAACTCTAAAGATTAGACCGATTTGGATAAAACCTCGGATTTCGACTTATTTTGGCCAAATTCAAAAGTGCACACTGTAACTGGCATTGCTAAAATGAAATTTAGAATTCTGAAACTTTTCATAGCCACTATGGATTATGGATATTGATCCTAATCCAATACCTATAAAGTTTGCGCTAATAGACTAAGGTATACATACCTACCAGGAGTTATGCTATGCCTACCCTGCGTGCTTTTACATGTGGAAACCCAAGTACCTGAATAATATAAATATAAAGTAGATAATGTATTATTAAATGTGTCTTAGCTAGGTTATGTAGAGTCATTTAGCTGTTATCTCTCTGTTGGTAGATTATTACATAGGTTGTGTGATGTGATTTGATGTCACGCTTAAGTAACCCAACTTGGGCAAATCTACTCCTTTCCACAACCTACGATATAATGTACAATAGGCCATAATATGTCAATAGCTTATCTTAACTCACTTTAGCATTAGTTATGTTAGTACATTACATTACATTACGCTAGGTAAGTAAACTGTCTGCATGCAAATGAATGCATTTGTTTGCTTTTACTGTACTGCTACTAATAAACTTTGATACGTTTTTTCTGTCATTGCACTAATCTACGTGCAGTGGATGTACATATGCTTGGTTAAGTAGGTATAGCTTCTTGATTCTTGATATTTGTAGAAACAGAAACAGAATGCAGACGTACATACGCCAATAACATCACTGTCACTGTTACTGGTCACCAAGTTAGATAAACCAAACCAAAACAAGACTAACTAGGCCATAGCCATACTTTATACGTTATATTACAGAGAACTCTATGGAATTGTTAGACTGACGATGAGTGAGAGCATTGTAAATGACAATTTATTTATTGTGACGTTTATATAATGTAATGTTAATGGAAGTTCTATATGATCTCTCTTGGCGATCTGATCTGATCTAACCTAGTAAGTCATATTATTATGTCAATGTGTTAATTTGATTTGATAGACGGAAAAAATGCATAGCTATGTAATCATCTTTTAAGTACACCATTTATCTTAACACAACATGATCGTAAAAATTAAATGAATTCAGAAGTTTTAAAAAATCCTACCTACTTATGCTGCGCTAAACGTTAGTAACGCAATGAATGACACAGTAATCTATTCTCCTTGTCAGTCTATCTGCTATTTTATACCTTTAGCTACACTTACCAAGTTTGACTTCACCTTTGCGTCTATCGTTACCTGTCTGAAGTATACCATATTTGCAGCATAAATAATCCAAGTTATGTCTTATCGTGATGTGTTCTCCCTTTATGCGTTATACATGCATAATATTTAAAATATTGAAAACTGAAATGCATGAAAAAATTACAAACTAACACACTATCTCTATCTACCACTATTATACAGTTATACATGGTTATACCTAACTCTTCATTTAAATACATAAAATTGCAACCAGATACCAAAGGTAATAAATACGTTTTTAAACTTTTATATGGAGCAAACGTTATGTATCGTTAGTTTAATTTACAACATAACAATTTAAATGAAATAACTTTTCAAACAGCCGAACATTATTTACTCTAACCCTCCAAAAGACATTCTTTGCAAATGTAAATATTACCTCTTTGCAATACGAAACGAAACATTTACGTTCATTTCTTATTTGTCACAATGAAGATTTTAATCGTCTTTGCTTAAATACCTACAATTACTATAGTTTGAATTTTCAAATATAGTATTTTATATTTTAGCTAACGCATTAAATACAAATGATATTCTGTATAATGCACTCAATCAGTCAACATCAGCAGATAATAAAATAATGCATTTCATTTAGCATTTCTCAGAACTGAATGCTAACACTCGATAGTAAGAAAAAAGTGACAGCAGAAATAACAGGAGCAACTATGCATTCTTGGTTGCATTCTAGCCGTAATCGTTCTGTCATGAAAGGAATGAATTGGCAATCAATTAATAATCCTGTCCTTACTCGATCTGATTTGCCTGTCTTTTTGTTTTGATAACACCACATGAACTGAAACAATACATTGACTGCATGAGAGACAATGTCTGCAATGCAGTAGAAACAATACTTTCTGCTTACCTACATATTTTCATTTGTGCTGTTGTGTACGTGATTTGTTCGATAATGCATATAGATATGCATATTACTTACAAAATGCACTCTATATTCAAACACGAAGAATGCAGATAGACACGTACTTAAAGTAGAGATTATTAGAGCAGCAATAATCTGCAACCACCAGCAGCTCGAGCCACTCAAGTTCGACATGACTTGACACTCGAGGTTTAGTAATGCTCAAGTGAATTTAGCTTTAGCTTAATCTTTATCTTAAACTCAGTCATTCATTCTGCATAACAAAACAAGACAAAGATTAATTCATAGAGCTTCCCAAGTTATCCAACACCAGCAGCATTCTACTTAATACCTGCACAAGCCATCCATCAGAATCAGACCCTGCTTAGCTTTCCTCTGCCTCCTGGCCTGGCTTAAAGTTTATCGAGGTATGCACATTTCTAAGCAATAATACCACGGGAAATTAAATACAACCTTCTTACTTATTTTATTACAAGAAACAAAAGATTTATTAAGCAATAACATAATTTACACTAACTAAATAACAATAAGTAGTACCTCTTTGAGTGATCTACGATTTATGCTTTGCAGGTGCCCAAACGCTTAGCTTTAGCAATGTATTACATGATTACCAGATTACCACACATAAAAAAGCATAAACTACAATTATTTTATAATTTTATAAGTGTGCAAATTACAGGAGGATAAATAGTCACATTTTGCTATAAATAGATCAACTATTTCTATTAGCGGGGACAAAAAGAATATGACATACATTTATTCAATAACACAAGGGTGTTTTGTTATGCATAGTATGGATGGGATGTTTGGTTGAGATTGAGATTAAGATTTGTATTGTAATTTAGCCGAATTGTTTTTACGTACTCGAGCCGAACAGTGGTATCAGCTTACTTACAAAAAACAGTAGTACGTGTTTATGCAGTTACTATATTGTCATATTAGGTGTGTATATTTAGTATCCAGTCCACGTATAAAAAATAAAGGCCAACCGAATGAATAAGCATTATGAATGAAGAGAATAAATGAAATTGAAATTGGGATAGGTAGAATGTTGAACTAAATAAGTAGACAAAGATTGGAAACCTTGCTTGTAGGCGAGAAAATCAAAAGTCGTATCAAATTATGACATAATCTAAGGCAAGGCTAATTGTGAGTTCATATGACAGACATGATCCTCCAGCTAAATTGAATCAAATAACTAGGGATGTGACAGGGCTTCCAATTACTTCGTGTAGGTACACATCAATTCTATGTTGGAATTACATAAATTTATTGCAAATCCAATGAGCACTAATGTATGGAATGAATAATCTTATTTACGATGTCATACCGAATGAGGTAAGTAATAGGAAAAGCAATATCATTGCTCCCAATACAATATATTTTGATCTGAAAGTCTTAAAAATTGAATTTGTTACGGTTTTCTACCTAAGTCCCAATTTATTGCTATTGCTACTCATTTTTCAGTATTTCTATGCACCTTGATTTTGATGTGACATTAATCTGTAATGCAAAGGCTGTGAAACCTTCAAGATATTTCAAAGCTTAATAATAATGACGAGGATTACGCATAAATAATAGGAATACGATGTTGTTTATTATCCCCAGGGATTACTAGACAAGCCACAACCACAATTTAATAGCGTTTTGTATGCTTAAGCTGTATTGAGTCATATTTTACGCAATAATGCAAAAGCAAACACGTATTAGCAAGTTGTCCGACATTGTAAATACATTGTAAATCGAATTAGACTTGAGAAGTGTGAATGGAAACCTTCAGAAAGTAAATGAACAACAGCAGCACTCATTAAAATCTTCAAACAATGTTTAATTGCGATAGTTTCTTAATGTCCCTATTTTCTCTCTCTGTTGGTAACATTTTTCCTACGGATTAACTGGCAATTAGTCCATTTTTTGTTGATAAGTTATTGTGCAATTTTTTTATACATTAAGGGTGGAGTAGTTTTCCACTTTGGTTGTCTGCTGGTCCCTACTCCTAAAGTAGACATGTCATGTCTCGCTTGTATTTGTCGTTTCTTCATGAATGAGTTCCTACATATGTATTTGTAACCTTAAATATCCTATATTAGTAAACTATTAACCACAGATAGCATAAGACAAGAAACACAACTCCTTCCTTACTTATTTATGTTGTATTACAGTATTATACGTTGTAAATGTAAAGTCTTTGCCAAATTATACATGAATATTTATTATTTCTTTTTATTATGTGGATCATTTCCATATTCAATCTATTTTGCTATTAAGACACTACAAAAGCACAGCACAAGTACAGAAAATATTTAAAGGATCATGTAAATCATTCAACCTTCAAACGAGACAAGTTCTCCAATTTTTCCAAACCTCAATGGAATTCTTCTAATTTTAATTAGTTGGAATGTATTGCCTGTAATAGCAATATAAATGTCCATACAAATAAAGTGAGACAGCTATAGTTGAATATGTGCAAGGGAGGATGTGTTCTTACATATTACAAGTCTTCAATCCCACAATACTACAGTACACCTTTTACAAGGATATGATACACATTTACAGGCGAGTCGAGGGAAGTTTCACTATTTGTAGCAGTTTTATTATCATAAATGATATTCTCACTTCAAGTGAACACAAGACAATAGCTCTGAGTTTCTTCCCGGTCTGATTGATTACAATTCTTTGCAAAGTACATATATGTATCAACTATAAAAATACATTATACACATCTTATTATTGTATTTATACTGTTGATTGAGCTAGTACAGAAAATTCTTACGAATGTAAATGTGTATATACCCATACATAGAAAAGTTAAATGTATTACTGTAGCTGTGTAGCTCTAAGGTAAGCAAAAGCATCTATATCTACATACTACTCTAATGGAAAGTATATCTGTACAGTAAAAATGTGTTATACAAGTAACTTTACGCAGATATTTGATTTACCAGTAAGAGCTTGACATTAATTATTGGAATGGACCGGTTTCTTTGTTTAGAGTATATTGAATAGTGGTGGAAGACAGGATAGTAGTCTCGTTATGTACATGTGTAGTATGTGTGAGATTGGTTGCTCAGCTAACTCGTGATTATATAGGAGCAGATCAATTACATAAAAGACAAAGTAAAGTAACTAATGGTTCGCTATAGGCGAAATGCCAATCCAAGTTTGCTTCGATTGATTTGGTTGTAGATGCTAAGCTAAGCGAAATTGTGGACAACCTTGGTGGTACGGGTGCAGGTCAATTTTTTCGTATATGAATTATATTTGATCAGCAGATCTAGCCTTAGCACAGTAAATATCTCTAAGGCTTCAATCCATATTTCATATTACAATGAAATACTTACTGTTTACTGTATTTAAGGCTTATCATTCTAAACATTCAACCTTCCCATCATAAATTGGGCTCGCATGTATAAATTCATCTTTAGCGAATGATCATACAATGAGTTCGTTATGTATAATTAATATTGATTGTTGCTGTTAAGCATCTCTGTATACCTACTTATCCGTATTTACAGCTTCCATTAAATCATGAGCGTGTTAAGTAGGTACAGACGTATACTCCCTAATATTTAGTCAGTTAAAGGCGTAGGCCTAGAAATTCCGATTTTCTTTGTCAAGTCAAAGCCAAGTGATACTTGACGAGTTTGATCTTTGATCTCAGTTATCTATATTACCTGTAGTTTCTTTGAAATGCGTGAGCCAAGGTTAATTTCATTTTTACCTCTACTATTTAATTACTATCATGGTTAATATTAATTTTATGATAATCAACTTCCCCAAACCAAACTCATCATTTTCTCAATATGAACCATGTATATTTTCTTAGGTAGGTAAATATTTCTTGAGATGTTGTAAGAAAATTAAGGATCGATTAGTTTTTAGAGAATTTCGCAATAGGCCAAGTAGGTAAAGAATGTTTGACTCTCTTATTATCTATGAAGCGTAATGATATTCATAACATTTGGGCACAATTTTTAATTTATTGAATTCTTAAGTAGGAGAGGGAAGGCTAACTAAATAAGGTGAGGCAGGTAACTCATCTTCACCTTAATTGCTATATTATAACTAATGAATGCAAAGACAAAGAATTTTCCTTTATTTTAATATATGCGTCTTTCTTCATCTCCACCCAAACTAAACGCTTATTTTTGCAACTTAAGTAATTGCACGTTCGATACAGTCCATTAAGGGCAATTCTAGTGAAACTACAAAAATAAGTGCAAAACCAAAACAAAATCTGCTGAAAACATAATGTTGCATCAAATGTGATAAATACTATTTAGGTTTATCACTGTAATGTAAATATAGTATTACGATTAAGGAGCAAGACTTCCTGACATTAATTAAGCCACCTGTCTATGAAGAACAAACAGAGAAATATAAAAATGACAACTTTATTTGTGCAATGAGACTCTCTAATCTTAATAATATAACAATAAGCTAACCTTAAGTATCTAAATAGTAATACCTTAGGTTGTACCTTATCTGAATGCTTAAGGTACAATTACCAGGGCAGAATTAATGATTGAATTTTATTAATTACCACCTATGCAATTCTTAGTACCAGTAGCAATGAGCTTTCCCTCTCTCTACCTCACATACAATACAATACATAATGCAGTTTAATGTTTAATAGAAACACAACCTAAAGGATGTAATAATGAATTACTTAAAAATTCATGCATACAGCGAATGTAAATAATGCAAATCTATTTAACATTATGTGCATTGGAATTGCACATTGCATTTAGAGATTTAAATGGAAAATTGGACTTACCTAATCTCATTTGATTTTTGCTCGTCCTCAGATCATTTTCAACCGCCGTTTCAAATGGCTTCCTCATAGTTTCAGTTAGAGTTGCACGTTTGCGAACCGTGCTACAATTGGAAGTTGTATCACAGGTAGAAAAGTTCTTCATATTAGGGTTGATCATTTGAACCATGACTGCATATTAATTAATATTGTAGATAATTGAAGGTAATGTAATATGTAATAGGTTTAAGTGCAATGATACACGTAAACTGTATTATTTGTATCTGGTAACAATAAACTAATTATTGTTAGTAACAGTACCTTCACATAAGTTATTCGTTTGGTTTAAGCCGAAGCTCAATTTTCACTCGCGGATTGTACAAATACACACGAGAACAGGATGCGGAAATATCACCAGTCATAAACAATTTTTAATGATAAAATTAACATACACTCACACCACTGCACAAACCAACACTGTAATTAACTCAATCAACGATTACGAACTATTCAATGAATGTGGAGGCACAATTCTCAGCTAATTCTCGCAAATCAAAATTTAATGAGCATTTCGTAATAATATTTTTTCCTATAACTGTGCCACACTAGATTAAGCGTACGTTACGTACCTGGTTTCCTTCGTTTTGTCTGTAGGCGTGTGTTGGATACCTAAATCTATTCCCCACACAATTAATTAGGCAGTCAAGTACCACAACACAGCTGTTTTTATGTAATGTGTCTCCACAACATGAAAATTGTCAAATTGCGCAAGAAAACACGAGTTTGCTTGCAGGAAAATCGCTATTAGTCCAAGAAAATCTTCAGCATCATGCACGTATAAGTAGTTCAGAGGATTATGACAAAAACCAGATTCGTCACTTATCTATGCTCAATTATCACGCGAAACTTTTATTTTCAATCCCAATTAGGAGCAATTCACGAAGAAAATCAAATGTTGCCGAGAAGAAAGTCCAAATTAACACTAAAGTTCAACGCGTTGTCCTTACGCGTAGAAATCTTGATTTTAAAGAAGCGGAACAGTGGGTTGATCCTAAACCAAAGCAAAACACACAATTAGTACCAGATCAATAGAGAGATTCAGAGTTAGAGTTAACGTAAACCTAAACCTAAAATTGGATGCGCACGCAATATTTGGTTGTATAATTTTACCTTAGTCTTAGCGTTTAAGTCTGAGTTCAAACGCAGACCTTAAACTGAACGTTAAAATCAGCAATTTAAGGTTCAGTCTATCGTGTACGGTTTGAAGGTTAGTTTGCAGTTAAAAATCGTGTTTAGCTAAAATGGTAAATTTATTTAACATTAAGTACTAGTTGGGCAAATAAATAGAAATTCGGCAGTGAATTGCCTAAAAGTTCATCTTTCTAACCTGAAATATCAACCAACAGATTTTCATTTAAAAGTGGCACTACTACACATGTTCACATATCAGAAGTTGAGTTGTAATTTGCTTTTCAAATCAAAGAGATTCAAGTGATGACACTGCTCAATTTTGGTCAACATTCAAAAACTAACTACTTATAAACAAAAAAAATATTCACTATTTAAACAGTAAATTCGTTGTGTTTTTACATTAATTTAAGTAAAACTTAAGATAATTTTCAATAGACAGTCTTTAAATACTGCAATCAAACTTAAATCCATGATGATGGGTAATTGGGTAATTATTGTTATGATTGGAATAAAAATCTCTAGTTGATTGCTTGTGTTTAAAATCAAATGTAGCCACCGTAATTACTTTTGCGTACACAGAATTTCTAAACCTCCTATTACGAATGAACCTAAACCTAAACCTTATTGCATTGTTTGTGTTACCGTTTAACCGCTAACCTTATCCCTGAATCTCTCTACTATCAATTACTACCAACTAAGTATAATAACACGCTGTATATAAGCCGCTATGTAAGTTCAACAGAATTAAAAGACAATTAAGGAAATAATTGCTCAAATTAATAACCTAAACCCCACAAAACTCAAGTTAACTAAATTAAAACCAAGACCAACAATAGCAAATATGCCATCCTGAAAATTAATTATACTAGTACCTAAATATTTTACATTCCTCCTAATAATACCTTCTCAAAGATACTAAAAGTGTATAATTAAACACTTACCAAATGTAGAAAACTAAACTAAAGCAAGAATCCTATTTTAATTTAATGGTATGTCAAAGAAATACAAATTGGGTTCTTTGGTAAGTTGTGTTTTGGCCTATAGCCTATTCTTTACTGAAATAAATGAGAAATCGTCTGGTCTGGTCTGTCAGAAGTCAGAAGATTACACTTTATCTGTAGATGGTCACTTGACTTGTTCTCTGCTCACCTAATACTTACTGTTGAATGTACAGTAGTGATGTGGTATGGTGAGATACTGATAATGTTAGAGATGTCCATGCATGTAACAATAATAAAATTCTCCTCAAAATAAAAGTTCATGCACACTGATAGTACTACTACAATAAGACATTTATCTAGTTGCACTGCATTGTAATTGTATGAACGATAGTTCATAAGAGTTCAGTTCAAATATACAATAGAAATATAGTAAATAAGTGAAGCAATGCGAAGTAACCTCTCTAAAGACGTGCTATTGTATTTTCTATTGATAATAGTTGCCGTACCTGCGTTATTATAAAGGTAAAGAAGAATCGAGTGCTAAAAAGGGATTTTTGCAAGAGAATCTTTCTATTTTGCAAATAAACTACACTGCAGTACACAGCGAGAAGAGAAGACACACAAGTTGGTTTGTTAGTTAGTTAACTATTTAGTAAAGTTGAAGTACATATTGTTCTTATGTCTCAGCTTAACTTAAATTCTTATTTCTAAGTTACTTTACTTACCTACCAACCTACCTTTACCTAGATGTTAAATGGGGCTACTTGGAATCCACTGACTGAAACAAATGCTCGTTATTTCTGCTCGACTCGAGCTTTTCATATCAAATGATAATATTGGCCGACAAGCCAAGAAAAGAGGAGTTAAGTTTGCAGTCTGTGTAAAAGTGCACCTTCTTAACAATTTCTACCTTTACCTTATATTTCTACCTTACTAATACACTTTACTATAGATTCTATACTTTTACTGTGAAATGCGACAGGTATATGTTATGTTCGTGTGTATGCCTCCTACTACTATTGTAATACATTCGCACACGTAAATACGTACAGTCTCATGCTATCATGTAAGAGGGTGAAATGAGGAGTAGTCTTTGAGTATAAGTTTATACTACAGTTTATAAACTGTCCTACGTTATATTAGTATCATACTACTAAATGAATGAATGAATGCAATAAACCATATTGGCAACTAAATACTTGTTACATTTAACTTGTGTCTTGTCTTGTCTTGTCTTTTGTAAGAATGGGAATGTGGAAAATCATTTTGTCGTAGTTTACAATTTTTACATACGTAAGTCTAGTCTTCCTAATAGTGAAGAACCTTCCCTATGCATACTACTATAAACAGAATACAAATTGAATCATAATTCTGTTAATACTGTACTTTTTGCCTACCGTACGTAATTTTAAATACGTTCCAATGTTTTGCAAGCAAAAGAAACACTGTAATATATAGGAAATACTTCATAATGTTGTATTAAGCGCTTATATGTAGTTCATAGAAAATATCTGAACTGATAGGAGATTGTAGGTAAAGTTTCATACAAAGATAGTAAGAACGCACTCTATGATAAATATAACCTAGGTAAACTAAACCTTCTTCAGAGTAGTTTAGTAAACTATTTATTATGAGTTCATAAGTACATTACTTATTATATGTACTTCTTTGAAATCAGTGAAGTGTGATATATCGTAGATACTGCATGTTAGATTTTGTTCATCAGATTAGGATTCTCGTGTTCTCAATGTAAAAGTTACAAGCGATGAGATACAAATAAATACCTAACGCCAATCCAATAGTTAAACCTCAGTCTGAGCCATGTAAAGTACAAAGGAATGCAATACAATTGTCTGGGGCACCAGTACATCGAAGAAAGAATCTAATTGACTCACTGAAGTTAACTTAACTAGTGCTAAATGCAAATAGTAGACTGTAGATTAGTCCAAATTGTCTGAAACTCACGTTTTCTCCTAAAAACTCGAGGCTAGGAACTGAGCGAGTGGCCGAAGGGGAAAAGGCGGATCTCTTCTTTTGCCAGTTTACGGAAGAGAAATAGAATGAAGTGTGCAAATAAAAGTATAAGTGGCTTGGCCATACGTACATGCATCAAGGATTCAGGATTTGTACCATTGTGGTTTGATTGCTACATATGTTTTCTATGGTCAACTTCTTGTTTGGGGTTTAGTTTCGTTTTTATTATTTTCAGTTTTTATGGGTACCTAATCCATTAATGCCATTAAAGAGGAGGTAGTAATATATCTTGTGTTTACTAAAAAAATTAATGTTTCAAAAACTATGAACCTAATTTCAGATTGAATCCATAAAAGTCAGTTAGATTGATACTGATCTCGAATCCCACCTTATTTAACGTGTACAATGTGTAGCTTGTGTATTTATTAGATATAGAAAAAGTGCTCTATTTTGAAACACGTGAAAACCTTGTGTTTATATTGTTTCAATTTGGAGTAGAATAAAATAGTTAATGAGTCGTAATAGTATAGCGCTCTGAATTGTGTACCTCCTAAATCAAAAGATAATAGCAATTAATACCTACATGCATGCACTTACAATACATCCTTGTTCCAACTTCCATGTAAGTACAAGCCAATAATAGCCATTAGTATATAACTGTCTTTATCTAATCATCAAGAAAGGTATCTTTCCTCCAAGTGCCAAAAGTAATATATAAATCTTACTACTACACGTGTTCTTCAGCAGGGAAACCAATTTATACTCTGTATGAGATATAGGATGTCTAGTTACATTCATTAAATTAAAACATTAAAAAAACAAGATACAATGTGAATTAAGAGATTGATAGGTTTTGTATTACGTTATTATACTGACTTGGCGTTATTAAAGATTTCTATCGGAAAAGCGATATAATTCAATAAACTAGTGAAAATGCTATTGATCACTAATAAACTTTTATTCTGTACGTGGTACTGATAATTATACTTCTGGCAAGTAGAAAAAGCACTTAAACTTAAGTATAGGGAATCATACCTACTTGATTTTAAATGTATATTAAATGTATTGTTATTAGCACATCTGGCTGATGTTTAGCTGTCATCTCTTATGGTTAGAATTGTATATTACAGTTAAGTTAGGTTATAATATAGATATGTTATTGGTAACACAATTACTGCAATTTAAATTGCAATTACAGTTTTTGTGATCTCTTTATAACTATTGTAGAGCACTTGCAAATTGGATTATTATCGTTAAAATAAAAGTTAAAATACGATCTTAAACTCAATTAGTTAATGAGTGTGAATGGAAATGTGGTGTCTATTGCTAATGTACTTCTTAACAGTTTTATTTATTACCGATTTATAATGGAATATAAATTGATGATTCGACTGGTTGAGTAGAAAGAAGAGATTATCTTACGAACCGACAAAAGGAACTAATTTAAACAAACTCTCGTTCATCTGCTTGTGTATGAAAATTGAAAGCAAATGAGATGAAATAGGTTTTTGAAAGGAAATTAACCGTCTGCAGATAATTACAGGGTCGATTCTTTAAAGAAATTATCATATGAAAGAAACTGATTTACTTTCATATGAGAATGTATAAAAGTGCATTAGTCAGCAAGTCTAGCTAGAATTGCATTGTATCTGATTGGAGTTGTATTTGTATACGTATATGAATTTATTACTTGTAACTCTGTCTTTGTAAAAATGACTAATAATAAAAATAAGGTACCTGACTTGTGCTCATATGTTTATACGTGAATGTATGCACACATAATAAACGTAAAAGTAAGTGCACACAGAAAAACATTCGTTTCGCATCCATCCGTATTACCTGTGGAATGAATTTTACACAATGTGTGCAGAACAGTGTACACTATCTTTGCATTACATTTACTAACAATATCATATTATTGCATTTTACTCTTCAAATCATAATCTGAATTCCTCTCTCTCATTCTTCTGTGTATGTTCTATCAAATCTACATTCACAATACATTTCTTGATTACTTTTCTTTGCTTGCTTCCATTCTATTTCTAATTTGTAAACGATTTCATATTTCATCTGTGGAAAATATCGTTTCTCCATTTCGATTCCACATTGTATGGAGTCGTTCACTCTTCGCCTACTCAATAAGTCTCTACTATAGCAGTAATAAATAGTTGAATCGATACAGTGACACAGACAGACACTATTTTTTAAATCCTAAGCATTTAAGGGGATAGATTAGAGACTCCTTATTTACTTTAACTATAATAACATAATCTCATTTATAGGACACAACATTCCAGTATAAGCTAGTAAACAGTAGAGTCAAAGCACAATTGCCATTGGTTTGTAACAGTAAACTATTTTCATTTCATTTTAGATAATATCGCAACACATCATATCACATCATTGCTCGCGCTTCACAAAAATAAGTACAATAAATAATTCATTCAGTGCACGCTAATACATTTATGTACTGCACAGTATGCATTTTCTGCTCCTTACAATTTACAATCTCTCTGTAACCCTTCTATGTACATTTGACTTCTCATATGGTTATGACTTCTCAGAGAATTTTGCTCTGCGTCATCCGTTGCATTATTTGCAATGCTCCAAATGAATTGCAGTTCATCTCAGCGAATCTGTAACACTTATATAGGTAGTACACTATTACATGCACGCTGAAGAAAATACAGTTTACAAGATTTAGTAAAATAATAAACATGCGTTTACACGTATCCAACTAATAGTAGTACCTAAACGTAGAATGTAGTATACATTTATAAAAAATATTAATAATTTGCTTCTTAATAACAATTAACAATTATGTGTGCACAAGGGCAAATGGGAGCAATCCCTGTAGTATGTAGTTTTATAGTATTTATCCCCAGTATGTGTGTGCAAATAATTAATTAACATCGTACACTAATTGTATATACGATGGCGACTTGATTGATGATATCTAATTAACTCAAAATGGAAGGTGGACAAATTACCATAATGGCCTACGAACTGAATTCTATTGCATTCGATTCGTTCTTAAAATCCACTTATGGCGATATTCTGTGATGACACAGGTTTTACAGTTGAATTTTAACAATTCTGTACATATAGTGAAATTAGATTACCTGCAATGATTGTTTACTACAAAATAATATTTTTTTATTATTGCCATCTTTCTAGAAAAAATATCTACTACCTATTGAACATTTATGTAATTGAATCCATTTCCTACTTAAAATCCAGTCTTGAAACTACAAGAAATGTTCAAGGATGTAGTAGATAAAGTGTAAACCCAATAAGTAGTAAGGATATCTTTGTTATTGTGAAGTGGCGAATAGCAATCTGATATTGGCGATAGTAAAATGAACGAAACTTGGATATTTCGCGTCCAAACGTGATTAATTAGAAATCTTTGTTGAATTACTTGATTTACACTTTCGTTTAATGGTAAATTGCATGTTGCCCTACGTTATTGTTATAAGCATATTGCACAGAATACACTTTATTGCTTATTGTAACTTGAAAGAACCTATTGACACTGTTTCTGGAACAAAGCATCTTTTCTTGCTTGAATGTGTTATCTTACGTACATTTTGTGCTTTTAAGTAATGCTTTCATTGATTACTAACGAGATGTATGGTTTGCCTCGAGCTTCTTAGTACTAACGTGATAATTATGAATATTTTATAGTATATATGTACAGTTCACTTGGGTTGTTATGTAAGTTTTCCTGATTTATGGCTTTTCTATAATTAATCACATAAATGCGTACCTATTTGATGACGAGAAAAGAGACTACTGCTCCCAATTGTGTGCAAATCGCCACATAGCCCAGTTCGTTTATTGTTAGCTAACTCATGAGACTCATGAGTGAGCGTGACAAATCCTTAACTATTTGCATCAATTTAGTAGAGCATGGATGAATAAATAAATGATATTTGGATACATCAACATTAAGCGTTCAAGGTAGTGCAAAATGTGTCTGAAAGCACAATTAGTTAGCAAATATCCTATTTCTGTATTTTAATGTAATCTTCTCTCTCAAAAAGTGTTACAAGTAAACAAAAGTGTTTTCAATTAGTTTTTACCTAATAATACAAAAAATATAAAGGGATGCATAAAATCTTTATTCAAAATATTTTTACAACACTGCCAAACAATTTTAGTGTACATATCACAACCTAATTTTAGTTGTAAAGTTGTAATGAACTCAATGAACTGACACTTGAATAAAATAAATTACAATTACACAGAGGACCTTAATTACACCGCGTAAATTTATGCGAGCCCCTAAAAGTCAATCAGTAACAGAAAGACCCATTGAATAGTGCTTCATTTTGAGTAGTTCAATATTTTTCGCATAAGCATCATAGTCTGTAAAACAAAGAGTAAATTCACTTTCTTCCTTCCGGACTACTAAGCACTTGAGATCCATGTGTTACAATGTATAATCTTGTTATTACTTACAGATTGACTTGAGATTTAACAAAGTACATTGCATTGACGAATGGCAAGCACAACATCATTGTGTATAGTGTTCTAAGGTGGAATGTATCATAAATAGAGAGAGGCAGACTTCTATGTTTAATGTTTGCCAATTCAACTCGAATAATAATTTAAAAGGAACCATAAAGCAATTTAGCTTACAAGTAGGGTTTATCTTCATTTCTTTTTATAAAATAGATAGAAGCAATCTGACAAATAAATCTCAAGTGAAATTCCCTATGGCTAACAACAACGGTTTTAGAATGCAATACAATACAACAGCAATGGCATGTTATTTAAAGTCTAGTCAAGTCAACGCTCCTCAATTACATTAAAGTCACTACTATTACATATTATTACGTATAGGGCCCGAATGGTGTTATTTGCATGCATGTGGGATCAGGTACTATAAGATTACAGTTCCTTTTGGTATATGAGATTGGAATATATAGAACGTTTGCCTTTCCTAGGATTGTGTACCATAAAAATTCAGCAGGACAACAGCAAAAAGACCAGCCCATTCATAATTTAAATGTAGGTAGATTACTATATACTCACTCCTAGAGACAAAATAGAAGTCAACAATATTTCTGTTTGCGAACTAATCAATAAGGATGTTCTTAACACTCTTTGTATCTGTGTAGCTTTTAACTTATCTTGGTCAGTCTATATTTGTAAGTTAGCCTTAGTATTACGAGATTTCACTAATTTCCATGAAATTGACTTTTAGAAGAATATTAACATTTCTGTAGGAAAACTTTTACGAAGTATGCTAATGGTTAACTTAATGGCACAAGATTGGGATGGGACGACAAGCTTTCGAACTATATGGATAGAAGAACTGCACTCCCACTCCCCCAAACGGAATATGCAATTAAGAAAGGCCCTTTTAATTCCCAAGCCTTACTCATCATTACAAGAAACCTGGAAGTGGATAATTTTTCTTCTGAAACTCTGGGGACTGCAAATCTGCAAATGATTATTTAGCAAATATATACGAGAATGAAATTAGTACGTTTTTCGTTATTTCTAGTAGGTTAGTAAATACAAAAGTCCAGCCTTCTGACAATGAGTATCAATGAAGTAAATGTTAAAAAGTAGGTCTAGGTATTTGTATTAGCAGGTATAGGTCCCTATGCAGAGTACAAATACAACATGAAGTTAGATTAAAATTTGGCTATTACTGTGGTAAATGTTACTTTTTTACAATTTGACCCTTTCAACAAAGAATTTAGTACAACTTAAAGTAATTAATTAAGCAAAATTGGGGCAAAGCGGAAGAGTAATTAGCACTTTGTAACTCTAGCCCTAGCAAAGATGTTGGTATTCAAGATTTGATTGGCCAAATTGAAATGAGTCAGCAAAAAGTGCGACACTGCACGAAATGCATCTTTCTAAATCAATGTTTAGTACTTTCGCTTATTATGCTTTTTGTCGCCAACTCAAACTGCATTACATTGTCTGGGTTGTTGGTTTACCTTTGCCATTGCAAAACTACATTCCAATTTTCAATTGTTTTTCGTTTCGTTATTCGCAAAAAGTGAATTTAAGTCTTGAGTTTCTATCAGGCATTATAACCGTAATGAAGAGAACCAACCAGTTTATGTGTCTAAATTATATTGTGCTGCCTATAACATGAGATATTATAATCTTTATATTCATTCAACAAAAATTCAGATGCTTAAGTGAGCTGCTAACAAAACTGTCAGCGAGGCTATGTACTAATAAAGCTAACGATAAGTGTGACATTTAAGTTCATGCAGGCAATTAGCCAAAAAACCAAGCACACTTTAGTTAAGTGGTGGGAAGAGCAGTGCAGAATGGTGAACGTTGATTTCATAATGAAAGGCGATCATTTTTATTAATATTGCAGCATTACATGAGTATAGAACACTTGAATTGAACATTTTACATTTAAGAATTTACATTAATTGTATAATAGCATATAATTTGCGGGGTACTTGTACGTACACAAAGATGGAAAACACAGAATCACAAAATCAGATTTACTGACAAAACAAAACGTATAAATATACACCGAGACATTTTTGTCAAATCTTTAGCCACAGTATTTTTATTCCTTAGTAATAGCTAACTAACTAACCGGCAAACCCTCATAGTCATTTTATTTAACAATTAATAAACAATTACGAAATTAACAGTTATTCATTTATACAGACGTACTTCGGTACATCCGATCCGTATCTCTGTATTTTACGATTCAAATGAGAAATAAGTACAAATCTCTATCACGATTAATAAATTAGCGATATCAATAGTATTAGGGCGAATAACGAACCATTGTCGGAAAGGCAATCGCAAAATCGATTCAGTTTTGACTAAAGACTCTCGTATTGAGCAACCCTGAATTGTCCGTTATTCCAGCAGTCGAAAGGTTTTCAAAATACTACGGTTTCAAAGTATCAATACTAATAAATTACAGTATTATGGTGTTTGTAAAATTGATTAAAACCAATCACTTCGAGGAACAATATAAGTTAAATTATTAGCCCGTATTGACTGAACTGCAGGTCCATATACCCCGACGACGTAATTAGAACCGTCTTTGGGCTGAATATATTGCGTGGCTATGAGAATTATATCAACTAGCTGACCGATAAGCAAAAAGCCTAATGTACAGAATTTCAAAGCACCCATTCCTATATGACCAAGGTAGAAACGGTCGGCTCCTAAAACACCCAGAAATACAGAAAGAAGTAGAGCTGTGTCATATTTGTAACCATTTGTCCATTTGCAAGGAATTTTCTTTTCAAAGGTTCTATTTCCAGATTCCACGCATATTAATCCATCAACGGCTTCACAAGTCACTGCAATAACAAAAATTTAATAACTTCTACATTCAATATGATTTAATAGTGATGGATATTCAATATCCTTCTAAAGCTTACCTAAAGCCATAGCCCCATTCTCTTGAGGGGTACATCCTCTTGGCTGCTGGGTCATTGGATCGATATTAGCTGTTTCATTGCAGCGGTACTGTCCCATTCTCAACTCACCACATGTCACCTAAAAAATTGAACATACGATACGATTATACGATTACATTTAATCAAATTTTGCATAGAAATTCACTTGCAAATGCAATAATGCTATTAACTAATATATATATTACCAATCTGGGATAAGTGAACGAATTAATAATCATAATTGTTTTGTATTATCACATCATTGTCAATGTAAAACTCTTAAATAAATTAAAATACGCTCACATTGCAATTTCTCAATGAATTTTAATGATTACTGTACTCGAGCCATTATAATATTATGTGCAAGACTTAAAACTCCAAAGTATCAGGTAAGGTGTCCCTACTTCAATTACTTTGTATTTAGTTTGATATTTAAGGGTAAAAGGGTAAAACTATTGAAGAAATATACTTACTGGATTACGACCTGGTTCTTGACATAAATTCACTGGAAGAAAGAAGAGAAAATATAGAATTCCGCAAATATGGAAGTTGGTTAGCAAACATTTACTACTGTGAATGAACATTTTGAGAAATCTCCGTTGTGCTGTATTTGGCAAATGTAATATTTATCAGTTCTTCAATTAACAAAACTGTGAAGGAAATGTCCTTTCACCAATGTATTGACACACTTTTGCATCCTCCTCCTGTAAAATATAAAATTAAAATTAAGTAAAATTAAATATTATTAAATGAAACTTCCTGGATTAAATATTGGTTCTTAACTGATAAACTTGATGTATAAGATTTCTAAATGGAAACTAGGAGCAGTCTTACGTAAACTGCCTTAAAGAGACAAATTTTTGCCGTGACTCACCCGGAATTTGACAGGAACGGAGAAATTATTACCACGATGACTCAGATTTACCAATCAAGACAATAAACTGCGTAATTGTAGTCCTTAATCCAACAAAACAAAAGCCAAGATTATAAATCTTTAATATCATTACTTTATCTGAATGAATTAAGTAAAATAACAATACTAATGAAATAATTAAACTTACTGGAATTTGGAGTAGAACGAAATTGAGTTGTTAGAAGACTTCCGTACCTGCTTGTTGTATTTTGTTGTAATTTCAATCTTTGGAGTGAGACTTTTCCAGCAATTGACTTTGAACGGAAGGAAAATTGCGGGAAATGTTGGTTGATTCAAGACGAGAAGGTTTGGTGGCGTGAACAGCAAACGGACACAGATGATCCGGTGAATCCTATTAGGTATTTCTTGTGCTGTTTGCACAATTCGCATATTTGTATTCTACATTTAAACGAAAGAGAGGTAGAATAGAGACTAGCGAGGAACACGAACTCATATTTATTAGGTAATATTTAAGGATCCTATTGCAAAGGATCTTCTGCACATACCAATAGAAGTTATAGAAGTACAATAACAGCTAGTATCATAAGTTCATAAGCAAACTTTGTAGACAACTAGGTATACTTGTAAACATTGCTATTTTATAGTATTTTAGTACTTAACACTAGCAATAGTATATATCTGCGGTTTCTCCAGAGCCACATCGCATACAAACAAATGTTGTTACACAGTTACCTACAATAAAGATAACTGTTCGGTATAGTTCGAGATACACTCAAATTACCACAGCCCTAGCTTAGGGGAAACTAATTTCCGAGTTCAATCACATTGCCAGATATCATGTATAGTTCTGAGAACATAGAACTTAAATAGACTGCTAACTAAGTACCTATACGTATTATACCTCCAATCTACGTACGTAGGAAGACAAGTGTAGTGTAAGATACAGTACTCTAGACTAAAGTTACAGACTATAAATTCTACCCGGGTTGGTGTTCGGTTTCATTTGTATAGTAGGAGACCAGACAAGATTCATATCATATATTAACACTAATGAAGTCTCTGAACCTGGGTTTAAAGTGTAACAGAAATCATCTGGAAGTGTGTCTGATGTGAATGTGAATGAATACTGGAAGGCTTATCTTTTAAGCTAAATAAACTTTAAGAGCTAAAGAGAAGAGTAATCCTGACAATAATCTGAAACAACAATTTTTGTTCATTATTTATTTATGGGAGCAAATTGCAGAGTTGGAAGGTCGGAAGTCGGAAGTCTCTAGACGTGTGATCTGCAATTGAGGCCGTGTAGTCTGGAGTTTAGCTTGTGCTCCAAATCCAGATCCAGACTTGGAGCAGAAGAAAATCTTTACATTTGGTTTGAATCTACATAGCTCTAGATTGTATCTAGTTGCCTTCCAGAGCTCCAGTATTTACAACAGTTACATTAGAGTGTCCCACTCCCATCCATTCTGTGTTCACTTACTGTCTCTGCCTGTGGAACTATTTATTTACGAAGGGAATTAATCAGTCATGTACCAGTACAAAGCACAGATACAATAACCTAGTGAGCTGTTGATTTGTTTACAAATTAGGAGTGCAGAAGAAATGAAACTTGGAAATTGGAATTGTTCATTGTTCAGCGTATCTTATTAAAAAACCATAAACTACCTGTCCGTTTTATCTTTACCATTATAGACAATTAACTGAGTATAACTGCAACATAAACAAAATATACTTTCTATCGTCCGTTCACTCAGATATTTCTATCAAGCTAACAGAACATCATCAGATACAAAATACAAATACAACTTCCTATGTACAGTTGAGTTATCATCATCCAAAGGAAAGGCAACCACTATAACAACCAGAAGAACGAAGAACTCTTTTATGTGTCTATGTGACTTTCAACTTTCAGTTGTGTGCTCAAGAGTTATAGTAGTTATACAGACATTAGAGTAGAATAATACTTAGAATTTGTAATTGAGCTATGCCTGGCTTTGGGTTTCCGTCCGTCTACATTCTGCATCCACACCACATCCACGTCCATCCTTGTTCTTGAACAGAAAGTTCCCATCACACGGATGGAATCGCGTATGAAGGTATTTAAGTTGTAACGAAGTGATGCTAGAACGTACATACATACATTTACCTGGGGTATTTACCTCCCACACTGAGAGAGCTCAGCTTGAGCGAAAAGAACTAGCACTTACAAACTTACAACTTACATAACATTGGCCTGGCCTGGCGCTTGTTAGACACAGAGAGAATGAAAAAGGAGCTGCAAAATCCATGCAACCTTTGCAAAATCACAACGCGAGTCTAATACAAACACACGGCCGACTACAACAACTTTTCTCTTCTCCAGACCAAGTCCACGGTATTTATAAGAAGAATACTATATTTCTTTCGCGTGGAGAAACATACAAATAGCAGCTCTTATATTCCATTACATTAGATCCCATCATCGCTACGAGCTCCTATACAATGTGTATTCGTATGTGATGTGGATGTGACGGGGCTCATATATCGTTTATCTCGTTCTTCGTACTTTATATTGTATATCGTTCACTCGCATTGGAATTCGGCCTTGGGGCGAGGCCTACTACTAGCTAGACCTCCTAAACCAAAACCCTACCAAACCAGACCAAACCAACAGTACATACCCATCCATACGATACCAAGCAAAGCAACCACTCTCGCTTTCCATTTACATTCAATTCCGAAAGCAATAGAGAAGCCTCACAAGAGATCTCTCCCCCATTCATTTCATTTCTTCTTCTTGTCATTCTAACCATTCTGTCATTCCTTTATAAGTGAAAATTCACAAACATATTCTTTCCAAACTCAAGGGGAAAGTCCACAATAAAATACTAATTATTTATTAAACAACGAATCTTCTATCCACAACCACACATTTACTTCTCTTGGGAAAATGCCTCTTTGCTCAGGTAATCTCCGTTTTTCTTCATCTTTACCATTTAATTCTAGTCCTCCAATATTAATTCCATTCCACACACAGGTGTATTTGGATTTACAAAACATATGATTTTCCTAATATCGCGATATATCGCACAGTAAATCAAACATAATTCTATTTACAACTACAATAATTAAACATTCCTCATTCGGCTGTGTTTATAAAATTAAATGATTCACCAAGTAGTAATCTAACAGCCATATCCCTAAAACTTTCCGTTATAAAAATAGCTTTGCCGTATTTCCACAACCAAGCATTGTTAAACTTATTTAAATTGAATTAAACATACATGATTAAACAAAGAATGATTAATATTGAATAAGTTGAGTTGTTATTTCATTTGATTGAATATTCAATAGGAGTGGTTCCCGAATAAAAGTTTGTTTATCCAAAAAGTACGCGTGCTATATGTTCATGTATATTGTGTACCTTTTTTGCGTGTACATACAATATGCATGTACCTGTATGATGTGTCTGAGAGATAGATGTCTGGTATATCCAAATATATTTTATATAAAGCAAAGCACCTGTGTGTGTTTGTAGAAATATATATGTACATAATAAGAGATTTTATGAAAACCAAACATGCGTCTATAGAATACGTAATAATAGTGTAGTACCTCTATTGAATGTGTGGAAAATAGGGATTTTATTTATACAGGTACAGAGAATAAGGTACGCAATGATATCGGCATTCTTTAGTAGTGCAACGAAGTATGAATGATTAAAATCAAAAAGCGTACGTGTTTGCTTATTAATTTTTTATATGATGAACTTGTATATGAGTATGTAATGTTTTCGACACGTAAATTATAACTTTATAACTGTATACAGAAATTGATATGTTCGTAATCTTTACAGGTAGACAGTAAAGATTTTAGATGGTTAAAGTTTTAAAGTGTACGTACATGCGTTGAATTGCAAATAATCATGTGTTAATTGGTAGGGAATTCAGGTAGAGAACCTGACGCCTACTTTTGACTTTAGATGTAATGTGACCTTATAACAAAACCATTATCTGTATCGCTATCTTTCATCTATTACGTTGAGAATCACTTCTTGTATTCAAGATCACTTGGCAGCGAGGATGAGAAATTAGCAATGCGAATCTTGGCACTTTAGTTAGGTATTGTGTAAAAGCACTGGCACAAGCCAAAACTAAACGACAATGTTTGTAAATACAGTATGTAAAATGCCGACAGGATGCAGTTGTCATTATTCATTACACGCAAGTTCGAAATGATAATAATGTATGTGTATTTCTTTTTTACAGATGTAGAAAATGTTCTGGAACTGTTGGATGAAGTTCAAAACAGACTGATTGGCACAGGCAGCCGTATTGATTCGTCCGATCCAAGAGTACTGTCACAGGTCAACAATGATTTAAACACGTTACTATCTGTGTTGAGCAATCCTGTCTTCCAGCGCATTTGCAAAATCCAAGTAAGAAAATCTGTTTTTGTTTTTTGGTGTTTATTTTTATACCGGAGTTCGGGTAATTGAGGATTTTGAATGTTTATTATTATCTTGATTTACAGGATTCTGTGACAGAATTAGGAACTCAGTTAATCCGTCATCCATCCTGTACCACAAATGATTTTGACATTACTCCAGAAGGAGCCCTCGTGCTTAAAATTTCGCCTGCAGCTGAAAGATTCCGACCAACATTTGATGCAACTCCGATTGGCAAGTCAATTCCGTCTGTTGCTAGTAATGTGCCACCACCAGTATCCGCCAACACTCCTTCATCAAACACACCGACAACGATTGCCTCTATAGCGGGAACGCCCCCTCCGAAAGTAATTGATGTAAGGAAACCACAAAAATATCAGAAAAGATTTATATTCTAGTTTTGCATTCTGATTTTCTCGCCTTTTCAACGAGTTTGTAGAGAAATGTGTATGCGAGATCTGACTATTAAATTATTTTTGATTACAGTTTGATGATGCGCCATTAGCTCCAATTACCACTCCTACGTATGCTCAAGAATTCGAGCGAGTGGTTCAAGAAACATCACTAGGAAGAGAGATTCACACCATTCAGGTAATGTAAACATATCCGCAGATAATCCCATTATATATTAATATAAAGTGAATGTATAATATGGTCAAGTACTTTGCATAAAATATTCATCACTTGGGAATCATATTTGATTTGTGACTCAGTCTAATATGTCCTAAGAGATTTCCTCAGGATCCCACTAAAAGATTACGAGGATATTTTTGCTCAAATAATCATTTGCGTAATTATTTTCACAGCTTTACAAACCGGAAGGGAGTTCGCTTGGTTTCAGTGTTGTCGGTCTTAAAAGTCAAGAGAAAGGGGAGCTTGGAATTTTTGTTCAAGAAATTCAACCTAGTGGCATTGCTGCAAGGTACGATATCATCCCTCTTAAGATCTATTATGTATAAATAAAGCCACATTAATAAAACTCCAGACTTCACGCCACAGTCAACAAACTATGATCTAGGTTGACCCTCAAAACCTAGCCGTCGCTCTTAAAAGTTGGATAGACTTAAAAGCTTAGGGAACATTTATGCAATTCAAAAAGCGTTATGCCTACATGTTTACCATTCGTATTTACGAGATTATGTCATGATGATTGTTTAAAGGTGCACGAAATGTATTTTGCAGAGTCAGTGTACGGTGTGTCGTATAAGTTTATTAAATTCTAACAGCACTACTGTGTTTTCATTCATAGCCTCACTTGGCTGAAGAAATAATTGAATTACAAAGGTATCTAGTTGAAGAGCCTCTGTATATACATTTTGTAATATCAAAGGAAGAATCATTTCACTAACTTTTAACAACAACAGTAAAAGACACATGTCATATGTCGAAAATCTGTAGCTTGTGCCGTTAAATATAAGATCTACTCTAAATAACTGTAGTTATTGCATTAAAACCTTCTTTTAACCGCTATTTATATCTCTTACTGTGTGTAGCTTGACTGTAATGCTTTCTTTGAACTATACTCCTTCAGATTGCCGAATCCGGGCAAACTTTCCACTTAGCTTGATCGAAGTACAGTTATATTTGCGATATAAATTCTTACAATCAGCAAATAAACAGTAAAATTTAAAAATGCGATGTATTACTATTGTATGCAATATTATTATATACTAATACACACTTTGAGTTTTCAATTATTATTAAAGTGCTACCAATAACAATAGCCATCTCCTTAATTCTATTCAAGGAACTAATTTGTTAACCGGTTATTACTTGCTTGTAAGCAGTTATTTTGGTGCCTTAACACCCAAGCTGTTTTAATGCATGACAAAACTCTTTTGTCTTCATTCTTTTTGTGTACATTGTACGTAATGAAGTAGGAACTAACCCGGATCCAAGTTTTTGGCGTTTCAAGTTTTCTCATTACTTAACTCGTGCTTGTTTTCCTTTTTATATCATTCGCCAAGTGCTCAAGTATTCATGTTACACAAGAGAAATGACACAAATGCAAAATTCAACTTGCTTCTATGAACTTTGCTAGCTGTGCTGCAGACTATCATCTTTTCTCTTTCATATTACTCAAGGAAGTTATGGGATACAATTCTACACGGTAGAAATATACAGGGTAATGAAAATTGCCGTACTTTAAAACATCAAAAACCAGACTTTCTTTTCTTACAAACATTTCTTGCTCGAAATGAGCGCACTCTTTACAAATTGGAAAACCCTGTATGCATTAGGAAGAAAGAGATTAAAATAAATATGCGGAAAGAAATAGACTGTCATTCTAGTTAACGTTAGCGTTATGGTGAGTCGTTATGGCCATCACTTGGGATTTTTCTCATTGTTTCTAATAGAATGACAAAAGAAAATACTTAGGTAAGGCTGTTGTTGATATTTTGTGGGTCTATGTGGAAGATATCATTAGACTGACAATGTTGATGTGTAACTAGACACAGTACATTTTCCCTTTCAATTGTTAATGCAAGTATTTATCTTAAGTACACTTCTTTTTTAAAGTGCACCCAAGTACCTTGATGGGCTATATATTTTATACGAAGACGCAGCTACATATCAGAATCAGATTGGGAATACTTTACTTGATTTTCTCTCTGCTGGACATTTGCTTTGATGCAGAGCGTAAAAGGGGATAACGAGTGCAAGTGGAAGAACCTGGAACCTTTTTAAGTGTTTGGGGCTTGCAATCAGAAAAGTTGTGTGAATTGAATTCAGAGGTGCTGTTCTGTATAACTTGACATGCCATTACTAGAGCGTCTACCCGTTTACCAAGTTTAGCTGAAGCACAGAGATAATACAAAGTAGGGATCGGATGAATGGGTTTTAGAATTATATGTGGAATATGGAAAATGTGGGTCGCATCAAAGGAACCCGAGCAAAAGGTTCGTTCATTTCGCACGGGACCTTTATGATGGCAATAAAATTTAGATACCCCCAATTGAGAATCATATGCAAGCAGCACATGTCATGCAATCTATAAGTACAGTCTGCTCGTTGGAAAAAAGCAGCTGAAATTTTACTATTACCCGATACTCCACATATACTGTGAAATAAGTGTAATGCTCTACTTTGCGAAATACCGTACAAAAAGGCAGCTATATACGCAATGCTCGCTAATACACATCTTTAGTTGCATAATAATAAATTTGACAAGTTATGGCATGTTATGTTATGTTGTATACAGTGTGTAGCAGTCAGAAAAGTAAAGAGATATCATTTATTTTAGTCTTTTTCAGTTCCAGTATGTATACGCGTCGTTTTAAGTAGTATGTCATACTACTTTCATCTGGAAAAATGAAAGGGCTTTAGTCGAATTGGATTCTCCTGATCTGATATGTCCCCACATACAGATATTTACAAATCCTGCCTTTCTATATATACCACTGATAAATGTAAGCAGTGTAGTATAAATATAGGATGGGTGAAAGTAGGGAAAGCCCTGAAAAACGTGTGTATGCATGTTTTCTTCGGATGAGCATAGTGGAACCGTATCAGAAAAAAGAGATGCGTGCTAAGTGCTTACATTCACATGCGCATATTGTAGTGTACAAAGCACTTGGCATTACTCATACACAGAGAATCTATCACTTGCATGCAGGGTATGAGCAGAACACTATTTAATTCCATTGACTCAGGAAGCAATCATTTGGTTGAATGAAATATGATAATTTTTCGGCAAGTTCCCTGAATTTCTGAACATATCGTTAGAGTATATTGTCAGTGTGTTAGAATCTAATGGGAAACTCTATGTTTGTCAATGTGGTTATATTGAATAGAGTATTTGGATTTCTTTAAGAGAGTACGGATTGCAGATGCTTAGAGAAAGAAGAACAAGGAGTGCCTGGCCTGGGCTCTTTTCTAGTCTTGAACACGAACGAGTGTACAGGAGTTAGAATAAGCACGAATATTTGCCATGTAGACGTATAAGGAATAGAGCAGTGTGTAATACAGAAAATAGTAAAGGGAGGATGCCGTTATGATATCGTCATGTCGGGTGGGCATGGACTAGTAGACTCTGGACACGAAATCGGGTAGAGTGGAGAATTGAATATGTTTTGCGCATGTAGGAGAACAGAACCGAATTCGGAATCATTGGTAAAAGGGTATACCTGTTTGAGCGCTACTACGGGATTGGATTCAATGCAATGCAACCCTTGCTTTATATACTGTAGTAGTTACTACATTGGACGGTATTACGTGTGTACTCCAGTATAGTTACTACTTCTATGTATGGATACTTATATACATGGAAAGCCTGGCTGATCTTTTATTCTGAACTAAGCTAAACTAGCCTGCACTATCTACAGAAACAAAACTAAATAGAAAAGTAACATTAATATACTTGGGTAGTATCGCTTAGCTGGTAGCTACTCGTAGCTTATCGTCAGTGTGGCTACGTCTGTTCTCCAATGAAGAAGAGTTCTGTTCTTGGTTGACTTTCTGTGGAGAAAGAGATAGTGACTATAGGTGGATATTTTAAAAATGTATAGGAGGCTGCACAAGTTGTATCTGTATCACTTGAGTGGAGAAGAGGATTCGTCTATAATATAATACATACATAAAACCAGATATTATATATTCTGAGTGTTTTCTCATTCCACTATATTAAATATATTACGGAGTGTGTGCATGTGTAGGTCCGTAGTTGTCTTTTGCTCTGTGTAGTCAACTCGCCTGTGTAAGTTCTGTTCTGTCTCTTGTTGGCCAGTCAGGACTCTACATACGTCGGCATTGCACAGATACAAGACATCCGCACCGAACTTTAGTTTCCTCTCTGCTGTAATGTAACCTACTTGCAATCTGACGGAACAGTACAAAGTGTTGTGCAATTTGTAATGCTTGTTGACATTCCGCCAGACGAGGCCAGAGGATAGGACCAGAGCAGTCCATTTCACCATTTCACTCAATTTATAACTAAACTATACCATTTAAATCGTGAACACTTATAATATACATAGCCATAATATTGCTTCCGAAAAGTTTCTAGTAAATTAAAGAACGCGAGTAAATATTAACTCTTATTGAGTGACTGTTACTCTTTGTAACTCCCCTGACATCATTTTATATTTACAAAGGACAATATTAGTGTATTCTTTTGACAGCTGTATTCTATTGTAATAACTAAGTATAAAGTTAAGGCATACAAATACAAATGTCACTCACAAGTTAAGCCAAACCAAAGCTCAGTTAATACAAAATGTGAACTATCTACTACAATATAAAGTAAATTCAACTTTCCTGCTGAAAATTCAAAGTGTGTTTGTATTCTTCGATGCAAGGAAAAAAATAAATAGGGACACCAATACAGTGTAAACAAAAAGACACTGAACTCTGTTTCGTTTTGGTTACTAAAGTATATTATTATAGGGAGCTAGTTTCAACTATATATAAATAATATATAATATAATATACTGTGAAGTTTATTGTGAGCAGCGGACAGAGAAAGTAAAAGATATAATATAGAATATAATATCATGTAGAGATACAATGATGGTTTAGCTTTTGCTTCCATCGTCGTTGCTGATCTTTATGCGGCTCCTCCTCCCGAATTTTCCAAAATAAAAAACTGGGACTCGACGGGGGCTCCGTTTGTTGGGAGCTTTTATTGTACCTGGAGGATTTTTGTGATCCATTCCATTCTGTTTCTTCAGTCGTCTCTTCTACTTTCAGCTTCATCTATCACCCAGCAATTCTGATTCTGATTTGTGGACTACAAAACACAATACTCTACTTTTACTTTCAACTTTGAGATTCGAGTCTATAGTCGTAGACCAGACCACAGTACACTACAGATACAATACAACATTCAACTTTCTCCGAGTCAAGTCAAGGGAGATATAGCGTTTATTACAAAAGAGAAAGAAGTGATAGTAAAGGAGGGAAGAAGACACGGAAAGACATATAATAGTTACATAAGATGTATCTCCACTTGGTCTGATGGGAAAATCTTTCTATAAAATTGTGACTGTAGTTTCTGGGTGAAAGTAACCTAAACGGATCTGAGCTTTTGTTGCAATTTGCAGTTAGACGAGATGAAAGAGAGAGATATGATGTTCCCTGTTATGTAGTACTCGCTTTTGTACTTACTCTCTCCGTAGTTTACTGTTTCGAATTTTGAGAAGTTGGTAGTTGGTAGTTTTGTAGCGTCAAGCGTGACTGATGTGAATCTAGCGTAACTTTCTAAAGTTAAATCTAAGTATGAGAGAGCTATTTGTGTTGGTTTCCTAAGAGAAAGTCTAGAAAGTGGGAGAAAGGTGTGTAGTGTTGTTTTGTAGAGTATAAATATAAATGTCTTTATCTCTAGTTAAATACTATATCATGGAATAGATAAGAAAGGTCACATTTCAATATAAGGATCCTAAGTATCTCAAATCTCCATGCATATGAAATAGTAGCAAATAGTGAAACGTATTCTCTCTAGGGTTTCACATTCTCTTTAGACAATGCGTAAACAATCTCACGTCTTATCTTTAGTTTACTTAAGTGTTGTGTGACTGCACAGCGTAAAGAAACCCATCTCCATAGAACAATAGATATTACATATACATGGAGGCCAACATGTAAATCTCTTCTCTATTGGCATAAAATCCCAGCTAATCCTATCAATTTCCTCGTAGCGTCACAAAAAGAGTCCTACTGCGTGGCAAGATGAAATCGAGTTGTCTTCTCAAATAAATCGAATTCGGATATATACAAAGTGAAATTATCATTATGTAAGTATCTAGACAAAAGACGGATATGTATTTAGTTATAGGACACACTTTAGGCTACTATACTCCAACTCAACTTGACGTGACTCTATTTCAACTAATTATTTACTCTCATCATTGGCTTGGCTCATTAATAATTTAATCTTGTATACTTGGGCTGGGCCACACTCTACTCGGCTGTCTTTGCACAAGAACGCACCAGAACGCACAGGATACGCTCCACAATAGATATAGAAAAAGTTTATTCACCAGTTAAACCAAAATCAACACAACTCTCTGGCTGGTCTGACTTTGACTCCTTTCTTTTGTCAGTGTCTTGCCGGCCGCCTATTGTTTTGACTTCTACCTAATTACAAGATGTGCATAGATTAGCAAACTACATTATAATATATGGTTACGTGTTACTATAACTAATTGCTATGGTTCACCCTCCTATACTCATCTTCGCAAATTGTATGGCAATCAAAAACTCTAATAGTCTGGTGCAAAATGAATTCTTCGCTGACTGCTCTACCGAATCCTGTTTCTGTCGACTGGAAAATGTGATAATCAAGGTAAACATATTATGCATGTTGGTTTAATCAATAATAAACGTTCAAATTATCTCCACTTTATAACAGAGCCCTTTCGTGCTTACATATTTTAATTATCTAATCGTTAAAGGTGTCTGTCTACCTTAAGAGTTCTATATTCTGTGAGTAAGGAAGGTCTTGTACAGTATATGAATGACGTAGGTACGTTTCAAGCTATATATTTACACAGGGACGTACTGCACTGCACTGTAAGTAAATGTTAACCTATGGTCTGGCAACTTAAACTACCTATGTATTTACGATATGAGTTTGTGTGTGAGTATTAGGCAAGGAAAGAAGTGGAAAACAGAGTGCGTGAGTTTATTGTTAGCGGATTATAAATGTTAGATGTGATGAATACGGGCTTTTAGACAAAATTGATTTTTCGTCGATGTGAAGAAATATTGCAGGCGCTCTTCTTTTTGTTTATAGTGTACTACAATCGTGCTATATGATACCCACGTAATTTTGTTAGGAGAAAGGTGTAGAAAGCTTCCTATGCGTTTTATACCTTGTACTTATAAGCTAAAAAGTAAAGGCAGCTTACTCTACCCGCTAGTCATGCTTTGGCAGTGATATGACTCTTTTTATGCGAGATAAAAAGTGTACCTTGCTTTATTTTTTGCTATTTGTTTGCATATTTTCTGATTTTATTTGCAATATCGGGTTTACGAAGTTAACGAGTCAACTTTGTGGTATATTGTGAAAGTACGTCACATAATATCTATACAAAATACGATTGCATATTGAAATAGCTTCAGTTTGGCTTGAGCACAGTGCAAGGAAAGGTTCTAGGAGAAAGTAAAAGGGTAAAGAACAAATACTCAAATAAAATTGCTTAGGTAAGTAAAGGTTTCTTGGATAGTACATCTGATATCTTATAACTATTTACTTCGTGGGTGATATAATGGTTTAGAATGCCGTCCGTGTCCAGTAGTTTACTTTTGTGATGTAAGTTAGGCGATTGCAAAAGTCCTCTTACTTTGGTTTCCTTGATGTGTACTATGAACAAATGAAATATCTATTCTGTTGACTATAAGTTGTGCAACGAATTCCCATCGGGGTTAAATCGGATAGGATAGGCAGAAACGGACCGTTTTCAACCATTGGACCTCAAATTGAGTAAACTTTTCACATCAAACCTGTAAGGATGTGGACCTTACTACAAAAAAAGATGTTAAGCCATGTAGAACGATAGGGAAGCTAGAGGAGGCGTTTCGTATGCAAACGAAAAGAAAATGATACTTATGCACGAATGAATTGTAGTGGAAACTCATGTAATCCAACATTGATTTCTTTGATTGTTTTTACGGTTACGTAATCATGTTAATGGGAATATACTATTCCTACTGTGTACCAATTCCATTCTCTCAGACCATCTCTCACTTTATCCATGCAATTTAACGACAAAACTAACAGAAAGTAGATAAAGATTAAATTGAATTATCGGATTTCCATGTTATCAGTTTACCTTATTGCGCCTGGATTTAATCTAAGTATTCCCTTTATTCAGTTATTGTTAATTTAAGTTCAGACTTTAAGTACGGTTGTAGTAAAATAAAAACAAAAATTAGGAAATCCTACCAGGAATTGCTTTTTAACAGCATTACTAAATAGTACATGGTAGTTATACTTTAACCAATGTGGTAAGATTCTGTTTAAGTTAATTGAAGGGAGGAGGGAGGGAGATTATTAGGTTTTTCTGAAACCCAGAAAACAAAAAAGGGAATGGGAAAAAAGTTGGTATGTATTAGCTGATTTGGCTTAGATTGTTTCTAACAAAGTTGCTGGAAGAAAGGGAAGGTAGAAAGTTAAAAGTTGGAAAGTTCAATACGGTTAGCGATTGGAATGAAATGAAATAGAAAAAGTTGAGAATGCTCTGACTTCGAAAGTACGTGGCAAAGGTAATTTGATTGTGTAGTGGTGTGGTGTTTCATAGTATTGACAAAATATGTTGAAAATAGAAGGTATGGCAGTACTGTTTGGAAAATGAAGAATGATCAGATGAAAGAGGCTTGCCCACGAAAGTAAATAGAGTATAAATGAAAATGTGGTTTTGAATCACGTATAGCAGAAAGTATACCTAAATACAGTGTGGACCAAAAGTATTATTTTCGTGCTTTCCCCTTTTCAATCCATATAAAAGTTTCTCGGATTGGAGTTTCTTAAAAGAAAGTAGGGTGCTGTGCTACTATTGCTCCATACTGTATAAAGCAATCTTATAGTTTTGTTAAGAAATTGGAATGGAATTGTGGCTGTAGTACTTTTGCATTTGCCGAAAGCTTTCACTTCCAGTTGAGTACTCTTTTAGCGCAATGCTATACTTATATGTAGAGTCCCACACTGATACTTTGCACAAGGAGACTTTAGTCGATTGACTTTGTTGGTTTGGCTCTCAACTCGGTTGACTTTGACGCGAAAATCTAACTTTACGTAAGATTTCTTGGTCCTACATATTTAGCTTGCGCGTTACCTTAGAATATGCACGCAAGTGAATAGAGAAAGATTTGACATGTATTTACATGAGATGTTCTGAGATGGATTGGAGGAGTTTTTCTCTGTAAGTGTAGTAAATGTATTTTGTATGTGTAGGCATTTATATTCACTGCGTACATTACGTCACGACAGTGCTGGCATTACGAAATGCAAAATGAATACTTAAATTTCTACTTATGTCGATGACATTTTAGAACTTATCATCAGACATGTTTAGTGAAGCCGAGCGAGGAGAAGTAAACTCTGTGATTGCTCTACAATGAAGATTGATGGATGAAGATTTCATACAGGAAAATGATTAATGGAGTTCTTGGTCCTGATGTATGCGTTGACTATTTTCGTATGCTTTTATGTAAGTAGTGAGCAACTATAATAAAGTATTACATACATTTGTAGGTAGGTATCATTTAGAATTTTCCATTACAGTAAATGCAGCGAGTGCCTCCAGAAATAGAGTAGAATAAAAGGAAAGGAATTTCTCGCTTTCAGAAGATATTATAATTTTAAATTAACTTGTGTGTAGAAAGACTTTCTATCTTGTCGATGTTCATTTGATAAATTCTTTCATCCTTCGCTGATTATTAGACAGGAAAATTAATACGTTCTGCATGCATGTAGCAGAATTTCCGTAGGATTTCATGGAGCTTCGTACAAATTTACTTGGTATAAGTAAAACAGCAAACTACAGCGAATAATCCTTGCACCATACTATACATAAGTATTTAAACGAAGCTATAAATATTCACTGTAAGATACTTACCTGGTTGGGTATAGTAGTTTGTTACATTAATGCAGATTTAGTGTGCTACAGTGTACTTATTTTAAACCGGGACGATTGAGTAATAACCACAACAGCTATAGTAGTATGTTTGTAAATTGCACGGAAGGGGAATGGCAATGTTAGCTACTAAATTCTTACGTGTCTACTTAATTTAAGAAGCAGGTGTGTCCTCAATAGATTTCCTGGTTTAGCATGTCATTTGTTAGTCTTCTGATGGTGATTGGCCTCTGGCGCTGGCTTTGTTGGATTATATATGACATTTGTATTATGTGATTCAAACTGTCTCGTCATAGTTAATTCCAGAGAATTAGGCTAGAATTTATATCCCGGGAGTATTTATGTTGGCCTTGGCTACTAATGCATACGTGTAGTACCCAGTTTAGCCTGTATAGCGATTTCCCTACTGTACAAAAAGATTTTATAGGGAAAGAAATTCTAGTATGTATGAATGTGTTTCAAAGAAATACAATGACTCCTTTCTGTTCAGTTCAATTTGAATGAGGAATTTTGATATTTCCCGATGCTTAAGATGTGTTGCGCGTGTCGACTGTCAGATGTGACATTTCTGTATAACGTGAACTTTTTCATTCATATTTGTATTATGCATAAAGAAAGTCGAAAGTAGAAAGTTTCTTTCCATTTAGCATAGGATGGTAAGGTAAGGGATTGGATAGAGAGCTTGCTAAATGGGAATTTCTGCTCGCATCAGGGAAATTCTCGGTAAGTAATATTGTTGCTGAAAAGCCTTGCCAAAGCCAATTGAAAACTTTTTTGACCACTGGAATTTGTATAATACTTTAGTTTGCTAACAACACTGAAAGTTTCATTGTTAGATAACTACTGTAATTTATGAATATAGTTTGGATATAGAAAATCCTAGACGAATCCGCTTGCAATGCAACAGTATAACATAACACAAGTATGATTTATATGACGAGTCTTTTGTACTGTTCGTCTAGCTCTACCTACCTAGTCACAGGAGCAGGAATATTAGGTTTGTAAATATGTACAAATGTATTCACATTTGTTGTGGAAGTAATACGGTACAAAATAAAGGTAGACGAGACAGGAAGACAGGTTGTAGCTTATACAAAGTAAATACAAACTGTATTACACAAGGAAATTTATTGTAGTATAAATAGTTTATATATTTATTATTATAGTAAAGTAAAAGTAAAGTCTTTCTGCGTTATGTTATGTTGTTAGGGCCAATTCTTCCTTACATTATTAGTGTATAGTGGACTTGGGTGAACTGAGCAGTATTGTATAACAACAAACAGTTGCCCATTCCATTGTGTTGTACAGCCGGGTTTTGTCGTCTGCTCGCTCTTACGTAAAGCGTTACAATAGTCTAGCTTGGTTACCTAATCGATATTGTAAAAGGAAAAGGCACTGCTTTTACTACAACATAGAAAGGAAAACTTATCGTTAGAGAAGAATAGGAATAGTCCGGCTTGGCACATAGGAGTAAATAAGTAGACACTATACGCTTGCACTAACTGCTATGGTAAAGTGAAGGAAATCAAGCAAAATACTTTCACCGAACAATTCATACACGTTTTATGAGAGAATAAAATGGAAAGGAGACAGACGATACGTTATGTTGCAACTACGTTACAGTTACATTACGATACACACCATGTATGACACAAAGTGTCCAAATTCAATGTCCTTCTTCCTACACATAAGTCTTCCCATCTCCTCTAATGCCCGACTCACTCATTCAACTCCTCTTTTCACTTTTATGCACAGCCGCTTAGGTACCACGCTTTTTACCATGCAAAGGCTTATCATTATTCCCTAACTCGCTACAAAACGCTAATATTCCCATATACTACATTACACAATGGAAAAGTCGAATTTCGTCACTACTCTGAAATTTATACGCAGTATTGTGCATGCACACAGCAACAAAACCACTTTCTGCATTCTGTTTCATTTCCACTGACGCTCACAAACTTCCTATTTTCAAATTTCAATGACATTCTTCTTTGGCACGAGTATTTCGGTTTAAAATACACAAATACACATTTGAATACTGCGAAACTTCCATTACCATTTGTTGGTTATGCTATGCAATGTATGTCATGTCTTTCCAGGATTTTCCCGTGACTTGACTTTCACTTCAGTCAGAGTCACTAAGCCGGAGTTATTCATAGAATTTCTATTTCTCTGTGTGCCTTTTGTTTTACATGACGTTGACGTAGTGACATGACTACTTTCTCCTGCCTTGGTAATCCTAATTCCGAATTGTTGCTTTCCTCTGATGCTCTGGTCGCTACCGTTTCTTATCCTAGTTTCGTTTTATATGTACGCAACACAAAAACACAGCAAATGCATGCACTATTGTAGTTACCCACAATGCTACATTTACAATGAACGGAAAGGGAAAGCTTTTCACTATTTTTATAATGTGGCTTTTCCTTTGTTTCCGCTACCTTTATATTTATAATGGAAATCTACATGGAATCTTGTTAACCATTTTCATTTTGCATACTATAACATTGTCGTAGCATTACATAACATACATAACTGCAGGGTTTTCTATGTGAAATAGCAATCTTCTCTCTCGCACTCTATTTCTCTCACTTCTACTGACTTACTTTAATCCAACTCTGTCTCTTTACTCTTTAATTTACTTACAATTTCCAAAATAGCTATTCTTACGTCTTACCGCTTACTTTTGTGGTATTATTACCTGTGCAAACATATATTGTATGAGAATGGTGTATTTGAACATGAACGCTACGACCTGAATATTATATTCCAAGTATTTTACTATGTGTACATTGCAGCAAACCTAATGTTTCTGATGATTTTAGTTCAGAGTTATGATTGTGGTCTTGCCTCTCACTTTATTCTCCTTTTGTTTTGTGCGGAAGATTGAAGCGTGCTATTAAACCCGAAAAGGTATTATACTAGGCATGTTATATTGTAGGTTAACACGGACAGTTGTTATGATGTAAGGACGGTAGTGGGTGTAGTGTTGCCCCCTGCACTCCTCGTGTATTTTCCTTCAGTTTGATCCAATCTTCTCGTAGCCACCTTCATTTGGCACGCGATTTTCTCATTTTTCACGAGGAAATCATCTGTGAGTGTGTTCTACGTAGGTGAGCAGTAGACAATAATGTTGAGAGGACCGACTAATAAAATATTGTGCATGTTACTAGTGTATAACCACTGGAGATGCAATTTTTTCGTTTATTACTTCCAACTACAATTTACCAAACTTTCAACTTATACAAACAATTTTCTACAACTAAGATCCACACTAAGATAAAGTTTCCTACATGATAAATGTAATACGTAATGTATACTTAAGCCTATTATATTGGCTTTCTCGTGTTCTCAGTTTTGTAATACGGCTGTAGAATGAAAAGATAAAGAGACCTTCATCATTTCTAGTCTCCAAGTTATCCCGATAATGAACTTTTCGGATCGCCGTCTCTGAAGTTCCAGAAATATTTCATTTGATCAAACTTCAAGTAAATAATTTCCTGTTGAATTTATCCTTCTTCTACTTATACTTATTAAAAAGTTCCTTTTCATTTCCGATCCAACTTTTCTCCATTGGACCTAAACTCTTACTGCATTAGAAAAGTCTTTGCACATACACAGCATTTTTTTCTGGAAAGAACTACCTTGATCCGTGTTCAAAAAATAAATACCTTTGATCTCTGACAATGGTATTTATTTACAAAACGAAAGAATACAGTCTTTTGATATTCTAACATTGTACAGGCATATTGCTTTTTGCGTTCTGCAGCGGTGTGGTAAATATAATATGTCATGTCATGTTCTCGTTTAATTTTGGATATCAACTTGCAGTAAGCTGACAACACGAGATACATAACAGACAGTCTGCCTAACTTCTATCTTTATTTCCTCTTTTCTGCGCTTATCTACCTATTTGCAAGTACACCATGGTGAATGAAGTACGTTTTAATGCTCTTGTGCGTGTCCTCGCCCAATGTTGTATTATTAGCACTACATAAATATCGATCCTAGTACAGAATAGGTATTGACAGAAATTTAGACACAAAATTATATCTGTAAAAATGTTTGCAACGTTAATCCATATTTTATAGAATTTCTAATTAATGAGCAAGATAGTACATTTTCCAATTAGCATTTGCACTAGAATTTTAGGTATTACAAGAAGGGTTATTGATAACTTTATGTATTCAATTAGTGGTTTTCTGGAACGAAGACTTTTGCATTTTCTCTTTGGAGGAGACAGCGATGAAAGGAAAAGTAATTTATTTTGTGATGTCATGCTTAAGTTTGAAATAGGATTTTGCTTGTAGACAAGACGCCCATACATCTGTTTACTTACAAATGTAAAAATTTTGGACTTATTTTAGCTTAGTTAAATTTTTTATGTAGTTTCAGTGCTTTCACTTCTTTTGGTAAACATAAGAGTTTCTTTGAAGACAGGACATGATGCGACAAACAAAATGCTTTTACCTTACTTTTGCATTTCATACTGATGTACTAGTGTCCTAGCTATACATACATAGTAGGAGATGGCTTAGTTTGCATTAGTGTAAGTAAAGAAGCCAAGAGGATGGTGCTCCATGACTACTCAACATGCATAATAGAGAAGAAGAAGAAGCGGAGATATTTTTGGTGATTTTTCTTGGTGAAGCCGGAAAAGAGGCTTTTAGGGAAAGAAAGAGAGAATGACATGAAATACGATTTGTCCTTGTATGTATTGGTTGACTGTGGAATCTGGGATTGGGACTTTGTGAGGAGTTGATCGTCTCTCCTCGGAAAGTGACTGCACAAAACTTTTTATAAAGACAAATTCCGCTGATTGAGTCAAATACACACAGAGCTTATTCTATTTCTTTCTTTATGTAATCCTGTTCTGGCGCTTTGAGGCTGATTTCCTTCTCTAATACTTACTCCAACGAAAAAATAGAGAGTTATGCACTATAATTCACAGGCTTACTTTTACTTTACTATCTTATGTTATTTTGATACCCACTTATTACCCTCGTTAAGTTAACCCTATCCTAGTCATTCTCAAGCACTACTCTGTATCATAAATTCCATTTTATTCCTCTACTGGTGAAATTTCAAATTACTGCGGTCTCTGTCTACATTATACTGACATGAGTATGTGGTGTATCTATCTGTATGGTGTCATTTTACCTACATAGACTAGTGTAATAGAATAATGCTGAACTACTACTGGAGGAAATTATATTTAGTAGCGGAGGAGAAAATGGAAAAGAAAATCTTAATTTCCCTATTGTAACATTGTTTCCTATTTTCTTTACGCAGTCATCGTCAACCATTCTAAGGACAGTTTCTTTTGTATTCTGTTGTGTGGGCGCAAAACGGAAATTTAAATTCCAGCTAATGTACTGCAAAGCGCCTCCAGTCAGTCTCTTTAATATAATTTATATGAAAATAATTTTGGAACGGATGAGATGCAAAAGGGCCTCGACTTTGTACTCCTGTGTACTACACAGCTCCCTGATAAAAAGATTTAGTGAATCTAATAAATACTACTACTCGTATGCATTCATCTTATAAGGCAATTCTTCTATTATACATGTCTCCTTTCGTAAGTTATGTAAATGAGAAAATTTAATACATATCTGTTCAGCCCGCAACGCACGTTCTCTTGTTTTTCCCGGAATGGCTTTCTGCTTGTTTGAATTTTTATGGAAATTCAAGTACCTAATGTACTGCCTGTTAAATGAACGACTCCACATAAAAAAGTGTCGCATGACCATGTACTACTTTAATCAACTTTCCTCATATTGTCTATTTCTAATTGTGTGATGTGGTTTTCATGTGCAGGATACAACCATGCCTGTTGAGAAGTCACATTATTCAACAACTTACATTCTTACGGTTATTCATTCATAACTCTATGTCTTTCAGACATTTACTGCGTAATTTAACTATGCTCTGCAGCATAAATATGTTACATGTGGCTGTGCGTGGCTCTGTGAAACACTCGAATTCGTTTCTAGGATTTATTACAATGAAATTACATTTGCTAACAAAGTAACAAACACTTTATGAAATGTTGCTTGACTATAGCTATGGAGTGTACTGAGAATTAATTGCTACATTTTTAAAGTGTCCTTAACACTTCTGCTAGTGTTGCAATACACGTCGGAGGCTTTGAGCCACTCTGGTTGACACTAAAATATTCCATTACATTTTAATGCTTCGTTTTAAAGCCTGCACCACACATGGTTCAATGTTCAATTGAAAAACTTATTTTAGTTACGTTCTTTTTATATGGTTGGTGAGACATGACAGACTCCATTGAATAAATGCCCAATTGTACAAATGAAAATGCAGACAAATGTAGGAATATACAGCATTTTGTATTTAGTTACCTAGTATGTTTAACATGAATTGTTTGTAATACAAGCTACTAAATACAATTCTTGTTTAATTTAGGCAACTAAATAGTATGCAGGACTCACCGTACCTAGAGATTCCTTTGATCTTTCATTCCGTACTTGTGACAATGTTGGTATCTTCTACTCAAAAGGGAATTAAATGAAAGAGAATCAGGTTTGTGCGGTTGTATTCATTAACTTGACGGTCTGAGTCTGAATTGTACTCTTCATCTTCCTTCCTTCGTCATCCCTTTAGGCCGTAAGGATGTTCCTCCGTAGGAAATTAGAACTCGAAACTTCTGTTTTTGTTTGTGATTATTAGCCTTCGTGGAACATTAGGTATTTGTTCAATTTATTCCCAAGTGACCTTATTTAGTTTACTGAGAAAATTTCTAGTTGAAAGAATTGAATATTGTAATTTCTCTACTTAGAAGTTGTAGTTCTGTTTAAAGTATGCTAATTATAAGGAGAATGGGGGTTCAGCTGTCAGAATGTCAAAGATGAGTTCAGATGAATCTTCCAGTTAAAACTTGGAACCAACCAGTTCCATTACAGCCGCTGATTGTATTATAACTGCTTTCTGTAGTCGTCTTGCAAAATGACTGTGACTGTGTGAAATAATTAAATACTAGTCTCATTTAAGTTTGATTTATTCTTCGGATCGGAATAGAATGCACGCGACAACTTTGCATTTAAATTCATGCCTTGAATTATGTATTACTGAAATCCATTTTTGAAATCTTAGTAAATGTTGTTATGTGTTTCCATACTGTTTCAAGGATAATTTACAGAGGATTTCAATTCCCTGTTTTGCAAGTAGTAACTTTAGTACGCTATCCAAATCCAAGTGACCATGACACAAAAATGAGATAACATTGTAGCCAGTAATTCACAGAACGTTATAAACGCATGATTAAATACTGAAAGATTTGGGCTTAAAATGATGTGGGAAGGTGTTCCTATGAAGTAATACTGGGAAAGTAAGTAAATAAACTATTTCTCTTTGAAATGCAGAGAAGTGGAATAATTTACCTACTGTTTTAGATTTGAGAGCAGTGAAAAGCTGATATTACATAGAACAAAGCTAGAGCCTTCCAGAATTAAGTAATGTCAACATTACTTTGCATATACTTTGTTAAAGTTGCTTTCTGTATTGTTGTCTTTCAGTATAGGTATAAACTTAGCTACTTATTTAGAGCTGAGAATATGATATCTTTTGTAATAGAGAGGTTTTTCATTTCACTCGATTCAATTTGGATGATTGAAATGGGGAAGGATGAACTAAAGATGAAAAGCGAGAAAGAGAAGAGATGAACAGGTATAATAGAGACTTGGTTTCAGGTTATATATATATGAATGTTAATAAGTTATATAAGAAAGCTACTGCATACTGTGCCTACATGATGTAGTTTAGATTTTGAGAGTATATTGTAGATGAAATGAATGAAAAGAGGAGTTTATGTATTTCTGAGCACGGAGCGAGTTTATCACTATGTGATAATATCCCAAGACACAGTTTATTTTATGGTAAGTAGAACATGAGTGAAGTACAGAGAAATATCTGCCCCAGGCACGCTTTTCGAATTCGAATACTTTCAGCTCAACTAACTTATATATCTATGCACTTCACTGTTGTAATTTAAAATAGGAGCGGAAGAGAAGAGCTTTTCTCCCAGTTTACTCTCGTGTAGTTTTGATTAGTCTTTTGAATTTACGTTTCGTCAGTACAGAGGCAAATGAAATGAAAGAGAAGTTTCATTTAGCGTTGAAATTCTATAGAATGAAGGCTTTTCGTGTCAAGTAATATCGTATAACAGATTTCCTCTCCATATCTACATTGCACTGGTCCATTCTAGGATTCTAGGCATTCTTCCCTTGACTCTGTACATAATAGGATACATTTTTGAGGCTTCCCCATCCTTATTTCACTTAACAAATAGGCACAGAATGGAATCACTGAAATGAGTCAAGTGAGAAGAATTGTAAAATCAATGTAATATCAACATAGCACATGGCAGACAGTAGACACCAAGATGCAATAACAGAAATTCAAATCAATTTCTTGTCGAAACCAAGATAGAAGTATTTCGCGTAAGTAACTCTTCGTTGTTAGCACTTCTTCATGCTTCAGGACGCGGATGCCCGGATGACGCTTTTAGCATTTCCTTGCCCTACTCTGTGGCTATGCAAATAATATCCTATTTTCCGACGCTCTGGGGATTTCTAAGATACCTAAAAGATTACAGGGCATTCCACATTCTACTCCCCATGTTTGCATAATATGCAATATATTGCAGTTTTATTGTTTATGGATAGTTTTCTGATACACCTATCCCAAAAGGATTTTATTTTGCAGTCCAAAAATAGTAATATATTGTTTTTATTCTGACCAAAAATCCTAAAACTTCTGACCTAACGAAATTGTAATGTCTGTAAAATTAAAATACACTAAAATGACAAGAAAGCATCAGCTAAGCAAGCAAATAGCATGACAATTTTGTGTCACGATCGGAAAATATTTTCATACTTAAGGGAACCATAGTTGTGATTGGCTTTACCTTGACATTACCTCTACAGACTAGATTTTGTACCTGTTTAAAATAGGTAACATATTTCCAGAGTCGGAAAATGCGTTTAGATATGCATTACACATTGTGCACGTATTGTATTAGCTTGCATTGTGTATTTTTGGCAGTCGAGTATTCACCATATTTAAATTAAACAGAAAAATAATGTATTCGTGAAATATTTTTGAGAAGCCTGCCATCGGCAGTTGAGTCTACATGCATAATGCATAGAAGAGTGTATGTAAATGCCAAATAGTGGTGGAGTGGTATTTAATTGAAATGGGATGGCAACATTTTGGCAGTTGGGATTGCATGAAACTGATAGAATGGAGGGAATTGATGCATATCATCACAAGTATTTGTTGCTTTCAAGATGAGGAGGTTCACAAATTCCACCAAGTACATACATACTTAGAATTACATATACCATAATATATATTATTGCCACTACGGTACGGTATAGTAGACTTTGAAAGGTTTTTCAGTTTCGCTGAGGGTTTAGATTTAGACAGTTCCAAATATTGGAATTGGAGGGAAGATATAGTAATTATAGCTGAATAATGGATTCCTTCTTTGACTGTCAGGGCGTGGGCTAAGATTTCTTGAAAATCCTTTTAGTGTACTTTTACTTTGTCGTAAATATATTATGAGAAGGAGGCTGTACATAGTATGTAATGTGCGTTTGGCTAGTAAAACTTGTACCTTGTGTAACGGTAGGTACAGTTAATTTGTAATGTAACCAGATTTAAGACATTTTACTGGATGGAACTCCGAGTTTCATTTTTCTGAAGATACAATTTGGGACAAGTAAGTAAATTGTGTACAGAATAATAAATTTGAGTTCAGGTACATGTACAAGTAAATACAGTGTATCTGTGCTGAATGAATGTCTGTGTATGAAATGAACGCACTAAGCATGAGGTACATTCGTGCATTTGGTTGACTAACAGAGTTGATTAAGTAAAGACGACGAGAATAAAGTAGAAGATTGGAGAATTTCGTTATCAAAATAAAATAGAGTTCCACTCTACTATAAACTACTGGATATAGTTAGTGTGGCAGAAGTCAAGTAGTTTGTGTTCTAGTTACATAGTTTAATATAAATGATGTAGTGGCACAATATGCACGATGGTACATACCACATATGCAAAGAGTCCTCAAATAAAATATATAAATATAGATAAACCGCCCAGAGCTCATCTGGAGTGAAATGAAATGTTAATGTAGTGGGACGAAAATGAAATGGTCGGTTGCGGTACAGCAGGCAATAAACATTGGCATTGAGACTGAAAAAGCAACTTAGAAAGCAAAGTACTATCTCTACATAACATGTATAAAGGTATAGTATCTATTTGAGTGAATGCAACATCTTTAAAAGAGAGTAAAAGCCAAAAGTACATAGTAAAACATAGAACATGGAAGTCACATTTAGATGATATTCTGTCTAGAGAGAAAAAGCCTCACCAGCGTAAGCTAACATAAGTTAAGGAAGATTCTTACTATCTGAGCTTAAGTCAAATCAAAATCCAATGCCAAGCCAAGTCAAGCCAGGCTTTTATATTAAAACATATATACTGCACTCTGATAATAATTATGAAATGAACTTTGATAGTTTCCATTAAGCCCTATACTATAATTTTATCTGTCACTTATCCAGTTCATCTTATCATTTTATAGTATCTATGTCTACGCAGCTCTGTAGTTTCTTTTCATATGGTGTACTTTTCTTTGCGAAAACTTAGAACTTACCTTCCTGCCAGGCAAGGTCTACTGCCTACGTGAACATGCTTATTAGCTCTTGATTCGCGATCTGCTATTTTCTATGCTGCATTGCTTACTCAGCGCGATTAGCAATCTGTCTTGGTCTGACTGTTTTTTAGCTTGACAGTCTTGTCGTTCGTGCTTAGCAGATTAGAGAGAGAGGCAAAAGTGTAGTTTGTGTACATAAAATGTACGTGTGTGATTTTGTGTGTTTCCAATCTAGTATTTCTGGTTGGAACATTGGTTTTATTACGTAGTATTTGGCATTACGTTGGTGTAATCTTTGGCATTACGTTGTCATTTCAGTTGTTTTTCCTCCAATAGGCATTAGTAGATTGGTTTTCGTGAAGTAGAGTAGATTTTTGATTCTGTTTGGATAGGTTTTATTGTTAGTCTGAATCAGCTTGCATTCTACATGGAATTATATGTACTTATATAATAAACTATCGTGGGTGTACCTATTTGTTGAGCAAAGCAAGTAACTTTAGATATGTTCTAACAGAACAGAGAGAAAAGTTAATACTTGATTTGAATCTGTGGAAACTAAACTAAAGTACCTGGTATTTCCTGTCATGTCATAGCTGTGCTGTGCGAATATAGCTCAGTGGTCCTTCTATTTATTTTACAACTGGGGATAAAGCAGATTCAGAAAATGAAAGAGGTTTCTTCCTCCTGGTTGTTTCCCACTTAAGCTGGAAAGGATTAAATTTAATAAAGCATAGGTGGAATGGAGGTGGCTGGACTGGACTATACATCACATTACGTAGGGATAGCTTAGTGTTTGTAAACCAAGAGGATTGAATCGATTTCTTCAGTAGCGTAATGTTGTTCATCGAAAATTCAGTTAAAGAGTTAAAGCAGACTCGACTGTGATTTCAGTAATAGAGTTGCTGCTCCGATAGTTTAGATTTTCACTTGTTTTGTTAGTTGTGCACTATTACCTGGATAATGGATTTCGATTTCCCCGTGCAAAACTACACTTTTGTCCATTTGCACAGATATACACTGCTAATAATATTACCTTTAGTAGTCTATATGGAATTGGGAGTTTCAGTGTGTGATTTTCCAAGTTCTCCGCAGTACAAGTACAACAGAGAAAAGGAGTCGTTTAAAAGTAAAAGATCAAGAAGCTAAACTGTATAGTCTGAGGATAGGCTTAATGATCATTCTCGTCGTGTGTTTCAACTTAGTTGTTAGTAGTTTATCGTGGAAAGTCTCAAGTGTTGGCCAAAGATAAGTGTGCGAGCAAACTTAATTCTTGCAATAAGCAATGTAAAGCCAATAAGACAAAGGAGAGTTTACGTGATTTAGAGAAATGTATTTGTACCGAGGAGAAGGACTCTACGGAAAACTTTTACCATCAGACTGTGATGAAGTGGAGTACTCAATTGCCTGGTTTATACTCGGCCAACTTTATTTAGTGTATTAATGAGCTGCTCCTCTTGCTGTTTCTGTAGAGATGGAAGACTGGCAGAGGGAGACCAGATTTTGGCCATCGATGGGCAACCTTTGGACTCAGCAATTACACATCAACAAGCGATTGGGATTCTACAACAGGCCCGGGGAGAAGTTGAGATTGTAGTAGCCAGAGCCCCTGAGCCTCTTCAACTAGTCGAAGCTCTTGTTTCTGGTAATTTTCATTTTACATCTAATCTAATTTTCCTTTGTCAATCCAACACAACTTTTATGCCTGCCTAAGTAACCTTTGTCTCCTAATTCACTCCAAATGAGATTGTTTCCTTTTGTTCTATATCCTTCATCTCTATTATGCATACAACTATTCTAATTATGCTCAAGTCCAGTGTTTCTAATGTTTACTACTATAAAATTCCTTTTGAATCGTACTAACAATATTATGTCTATGTTTTCTTTAGGTGATACGATTGGGGTGGGACAGCAACCCCCCGTACTGGGTGGGGAGCGTCCCTCCTCTCCTAGCGAAGACTTGAAAGCCACCGACATGGTGGTAAGACAACTTTTCATCATTTTTTGTCAAGTACCTACTCTTTTGTTTATGGAAGGGGAAAGTAAAACGTATATACTACAGTGTGATCCTTATGGAACACTACATAGTCCTTTCAATTTCATTCTAACCAAAACCATTCATAGAATACTTTCTTCCCAGTGAAATGCTGATTTTGATTATTCTTGTAAATCTTGTCACCAAAATTTTTTGTCATTTTTAAGTTAATACGAGGAATAGCAAAAAATTGGTTATTTTGCAAGTATTAAAAAATTGATCCATTTGAACATTTGAAATTTTTGTAACTTGTTTTTCATTCTGTTGTCTTTTTAATTAAAAGTCGGCTAACGCAGACTCAATGGTAATTTCGGAAAAGAGAAATCCCTTTGTTCTATATGTATGCGTATAGCACTATGTGTCCATGATGCTGTATCTGAATATTGTGCTGTGTTGTAATGGAAAACTTGGTATGCTTTCCATTTATGACTAGTTTGTATTCAAAGTGTAGCAGTAGCGTAATTAACTAATTTAATTACGAGTAATATTCTTAAAGTGTGTTCGTTGAAAGTTTGTTTAGATAGTTAGTTCTGCTTTAGTGTATCGTGGATATAAATTATAAAGTGAAAGTGAATTAGCATGACAGTAAAAGGATTGTGTTGTTTTTGTCAATCAGCTAAATACAGAATGGGCACAAGTGGAAGTAATCGAGTTGATCAACGATGGAACTGGTTTGGGGTTCGGAATAATAGGCGGTCGGAGCACGGGTGTTGTCGTGAAGACGATCCTCCCCGGCGGAGTCGCAGATCGGGATGGTCGCCTTCAAAGTGGAGACCATATACTTCAAATTGGGGAGGTGAATTTATTAGGAATGGGGTCAGAGCAGGTGGCAGCCGTGCTCCGCCAATGTGGCAGCTGTGTTCGTCTTGTGGTTGCTCGTCCTATTGAACCATCTTCACCAGACGCGTTAAGTAGTCAAGCACCTATCGTACCTACAAAGATCCTCGGAGACCCTGAAGAGTTGGAAAGACATCTTATGCAATCAAATGGATATGCTAATCACCTTTTAGACGGCTCCATCGGATCGACAGAAGCAAGTCAGGCTAGACTCGGGTTGGCAGAGGATGGTGGCTCTGCAGGTACTTTCGACTCGTTGCCGGAGGTTGAGCTTGTAGATGTCGAGCTGAGAAAAGACTCACATGGACTGGGGATTACCATTGCTGGATATGTTTGTGAAAAAGGTAAGTGAAAGTCATATAATAGTCTCTAAAGGTTAGACAACTAACCTTTCTAGACTGCGAAAGTATATTGTAATTTCATTTGAGAGCAGGCAGCGTAACAGCGCCAGCTGAGCAACTTATTTAACCGGGTGGCTTAAGACTAGAAGTAGGACGTTATTATTTTAGTAGTGGTGCGGGCTAATGCAAAGCAACTTGTGTACACCGTGAAGCACTAGGTACCTTATGATTACGCGATACATGGATGGAAACCTGGAATTTTTAACTTGAGGCTAATTTATTCGAAATAATGTAGATTAGTATTGTGGAATTCATGTTGTGTTATGTAATCCCTGTGCTGAGTGACTGTTGTCTTGTCTCACAGTTTTAGACTTAGTTTAGTGTTTCGGAAAGTAGTGACTAGTGAGTGAGTAGCTGGGATAATAATATTATAGAGTATTACTATTACGCTGAGAGTACTGATTGTTATTATAATTTGCATGAAATCCCATTTTAAGTAGGTATACACGTAGTGCCTGCAGAGCTTATGTTACTGAATATAAAATAAGTAAAGTAAGTGTAGGTGTAGGTAGCTATTGTTGGTAAAGTGAGCAGTGCAGAGTACCTCTTTCCCTGGTTCGCATTAGGACAAGTATAATACAATATTGTACATCACAAATGATGGCATACATTATTGACTGAAACAGTCAAGTCAGCTCACGGAAATTCAGTCCATGTATTTGCAATGAGGAAGAAACAAGTAACACGAACGATGAGTAAAGCTAAATGTAAATTGAACGTGCCAAGCTAAAGTTATGTTAGTGGAATAAACTGGAATACGGAGAAAACGCTATCTAAGCTACTATAGTATGTATAACTTAGCTCATTATTATGTTATTAGGATATAGCCTAACTCTCTGTACGGAGAGCATATCAATTTTACTAGGTACATCAGATATAGCAGCAAATTCTAAATTCCTGTTTGAAAAAGGAGCAAAGCAACATGAAATGGAGGAAGAGTTATATGTAGAGAGGAAGGAAATGTTTGAATAGAATAGTTGTTCTGACTGCCTTGGCCTGACTGCCAACAGTAGTCAACTCTATCTTATGAATATTAGTTTGCTTGGATTCAGCATTCAAGTAGTTGGCCAACATTGGATGTGAGAACGGAACACTATGCACTATACGAATTCTCTTCTCCGACAATATTATGTCTCTTGTTTTTCTCTTGTGAATTCGGAATGGTCCGTATAATATGTAAACGAGTTTCATTGCAAAACTCAAGTAACTGATATGAAAAATAGATAGGGGTACCCGTATTCCTTTCGGTGCCCATTTCATTACAACTTGCGATCTTATTCTTATAGTGTAAAAGGTCAGGTCATATCGTTCTTACTACTATTTCCTTGAAAGTCGTGGAAGGGGTCGTGGAAAAAGTAGTTCATGAAATATGGAAAAAGTTCATGGTAGGGTCGTGGGAAAGTTCGCAGCGGGAAAACACGCAATATCTTGAGAATAACTCGAGTTACCTTTTTCAGTGCTAATATAATAGTCACAACTAAACAAGTTCATTTATCTCGTTTAGTTGAGCACAAGTAGCAAACTGAAACCTAATTTCTGTCTCATAAAGTTAGATTGGTAGCAATGTGACACAAGGATCTATAACTTAGTTTAGTACAAGTATCCTAAGAAGCTAAGGTATGCGGTTACTTACTTATTTACTAAGGATCTTAATATATTAAAAGCGAAATTCGGTTCATTATGTCTATTGAGTCTATAAATTACATAACATTATTTTGGGAAAGTTGGGACGCAATAGTAAAGGAAGGATAAGGGAATAGTAAAGGACAGATAGTATAGAAAACAAAAAGGAAGGTAGCATAAGAAAGAATCCATCTATTATTCAAGGCACACTCCTTACTGACTTGAATTTGACTCAACTACACTTCTGCACACTTCAAGCCAAGCCAAGTACGATGGATACCACGTACGTAGTACTACTGTCATGTACGTATTTGTACTAACTATTAGTGTACTTATAGAATCTTTCTAATAATATTCTACTGTGTATACCTACACCTTACGTATTTTGTGTAAAGGGTTAGGTATGGAATATGAAGTACTTACAAATAGTATCTTATCAGTTCACTGAGGGTACTACAATATATGTACAAGGTACTATAACTAAATATTTACAACCTAATGGTAATAGAAAGCTTTTACAGGAGAAAGTCTGGCTTATAAGCTTACTAGTTGGTGTCGGTGTACTACTGTACAAGAATTCCATTTTACAACACAACTCTCCATTCTCATCGCCAGCTCCAACTCAAGTTCCACTTCGCTTGGCTCTCCCTTTAAAGATGGACGTGGCGTTTTGCATTTTGTCTCTCAAGATTTGAGTCGAGTCGCACTCTTAGCTCGCCCACGTCTACTTTATTGTCTTGTTCTCCCTCGAATATGTGCATGCATGTGAAAAATATTTCATATGGGCCACTGGTATCTAGATATAGTTTTGGGTTTGGCTCTGGCTCTAGTTCTGATCTACTTTACTTCTTACGAGAGAAATTTTCTCTTTTCGTTCTGTTCTGATGCAGAAGAACATAAAGTTAAACCCATTTTATACACATTTATACATACGGGTTACATTTAGAACTTGCGAGAGAACGAATCAAGACTCTTGAGAGAGTATCATTAAATTACTTGCAACTCTATGCGCAGTAATGCAATGGAACGAGAAAGAAACTAGCTGGAAACATACTACCTTCCCTGTGTCTTTAGCTTTTAAATATATTTTTCATGTCGATGCGATAAGTTTTTAGTATTTTGATGTCGTTCGCTCATGTATATTGCATGGGCAGCTACCTAGTTCCAACCAAATGTAAGCTTTAAATTGCAACCCTACTATTACTTTAGTGTACCTACTGCATAGATGATGCTATCTCGACTTAATTTACGGTAAAGATGTTGATTTTCATCTCAAAAGACTATTTCCTACTTTTGATATGTATCTCGGGAATGTATAAAAGTATCTAGCGGTAGCATCACAAGTATAACTATTTTATTTCTTAACGAACACGAAAAGTGCTCTCATCTCATCTTGTAGTAAAGGATGTAAAACATACATACTTAATTACCCAAAAGCAGTCATCGAAATAATGGATGGTGTAACTTTGAGACTTCCTGTGTTTATGCATTATAGAATTTTATCCTCCCATTGTAAGTACTAATTCGTGGAAATTTTAACAAATAAAGTTCAAAACTAAAGTTAGACAGAAATGATACTTACACACATTGGTTGTAAAACAGATAGTGAGGAATACAGCCTCCATCAAAAGGATTAGTAGGGGACTCATTAGGAGAAAGTCGCCGTAGTATTTATTCACGCATGTTTAGCAAGAGAAAGCGTGTTGCAGCTTGCAGCGCTCCTTCTGTTCCATACTATATATAGGATATTAGTATTTATGAACTACAAATATTTACTTTATAGTACTAGATCGCATTGTAGAGTATGTGGAAATGAAAACTTAGACAATCAATATCATTACACGAATGAGTTTATACGTACGCTAATTTTGTGTACCTATCCTATCTATTATTAATGGATGCATGCAGTCTTTTAATCATGAGTTGTGTCTTTCCCTGTTAATATACACAAAGAAAGGCATGCAAGTGGTATTTGGCTGCAATAATTATAAATTATGATTGTGAGTGTAATGTTCAGAGAAAGTGCTCAAGTGAAAGTCGTTTACTCGAAATGCCATTACGATGAACCAGGGACAGAACTGATGAAACGAGGAAAATGAGTTTTGCTTGTAGTGTAATAATGTATATTGTGTCTACATCATCAGAGCGATACATCCTAACTACTGCTTTGTAAATGGTGAGATTGCGAATGTACAGCATAATGCGAATTAAATTATAAAGCACCGGTGTATATTGAATAAAGTGAGTCGTTATTTTGTCCTGATAGCACACCAGAGAAAATGTTTCAGATTGATACTTTCTCTTGTTAGTGGTTTGCTCGTAAATAGTAGAAACGTCTTGTTTACGACGCTTTCGTTGATGAGTTTAAGTGCTTTAGGACAGATTTGTATATAGTTATTATGCACACACATCACATCACCAACAGCAAAGGCAGAGCAATTACTTTCTTTTGGTTGAATGCATTCTGTCATATTCTGTAGCATTTACCCAATATGTTCCGTCATCGCAAGCCCATGGAAAATTCTGGAACGTAAGTACAGCTAAATAATTAATGCACAGTACAATGCAGACCAATTAAAATGATGAAGAAAGGTTGACGTAAAATTGGTAGACTAAATACTGGCTTTATATCATGCCGTAATTTACTACAATACGCTGAGAGCGATATTAAGACAAGGAAACCGGAGCTCTAGAAAGATGCGACATAGAGTTGAAACTACCAAAGCACCTATTTTAAGCAATAAAATGGCTGATGTTCCATAAAACTAATGAGATTTAGTTCTAGGAGATAATATAATTAAAAAAGTAGGGGTATCAAAAAGATCTACGTCGTAGGCACGTGTCTTTCTTATTTGTCTATATAGTTACTGAAAATTTACTGTAATTTTTTAAGCAAGACTTTTGGAAACTCTTGCAAGAGAGTAAATATTATATTAAGTGATGAAATCCGTCATCTGAGTCGTTTCAAGAGGTTTATTATAGAGAATGCTCACGGGGATGCTACAAAAACATGAAGTTTTGATTTCCAGGTACTTTACTCTGTTCGTGGGGATGGGGATAATATACAGCCTGGTAGAAGATTAGAACCTTAGTTGCGAACAATATATCCAATCGTAACGTAATAAATATCAAAAGAAGGAATACTAGGAAAAATGAAGGGAAAACAATCTAGTGAAAGCAACACTCGGAAAGAAAGAGACAGTTTCGGTAACTTACTGGAAATCGGTCAAACACGCTATAATTCTCCGTAAGTATGTTAATCGATGATAATCATGGGTGGTTAGACAACACGCTGATTCATTCCGCAGGAGGTGAATGTTAGCTTTTTCTTCTACTACAGAAGTAATATTACAAAGTATACATCTAGTAGCTGTAGGTTTATTTTGATAATGAAGAGAAGACGATGATATTAAAGAGAAAAGAGAATTGGAGTGCTTTATGAGTTCCAGTTTCATTTCTTTTCCTGGAGAGTTATGGGGAAGAGATAAAACTCATTTTCACTATTATGCAATTCGTTTTGGTGGAGTATTTTGAGGGTATCGGGTAATACACTTACTAATACCGTTCTTATACAATCATGAATATCAATAGTATGCAGCATAATTTATCACAATAACAGTCATTATATATAAAAAGCATTTTTGAGCTGAAGTTGCTACGTATCTTCTAAAATGATGAAGTGGATTGTTTAGATGGAGCACCTCTAGACAGGTAGAGTGTATATAATTCCGAATTTTATGGCTGAAGCTGTATATTGGGTAATGATGATGCAATGTGGTTTCCTATTTTATAGACAGGCATTATTTGTAGTGATGGATGCAAGGAAAGCAAGTGAGATCGACAACAGACAATTTTCTCACTTTCATACAATCTTCCATAAAAGAAGAGTTGGGGAATCCACTCAAATACATTAGTGGAGCACATTTGTTTTTGTGAGAAAGTAGATTTTGCCAGTACAAACGTAAAAAGTGCATGTTTCGAGGAAAAAAACGGGAGATAAAAGTTCAGATACATGCATAGAATAAATGGAGCACATTTAGCTATGTATTGGTTTCCCATGTGGAGGAAAAATGGCAAAGTTTTATTATCTAGACAGGCTGAGAGAATTTGATTACCCTTTTGTATAAGAACTGCCATGTTTCCACTATGCCATGCTATGTTATATTCTGCTTTCTTTTTTCATCTCGTTCTCTGAATGTTTTTGACGTAGTGGAGTGGAGAGAAATAGAATGAAAGTGAAAAACAGACGAAATGGTTAATGGTGGAAAAAACTTGTCCACAGGCTAAAGTTGCGTTATATTATATCTGTAGTGGGATTTTTTTTAACTCTTCACAAAATGTAGCTAAAGCAAACCAAGTAAAATCGTTCTGGCTATGCTACTCTTCTATACGTTATTCAAAATAAACTAAAGCTCTGTTGACATTTCCTTCACAAGTACGTACTTTCCCACTGTACTGCCATAAAAGTGAGTTAGCTGGATATTTAGGTTTGACTAGAAATTCCCCTCTTGGTAAGTATTATTGACATTGTACGTGTTGTGCTTAAAAGCATTTATCGTGACTAACTTGCGTTGTAACTTAATTTGCTAACTAGCTCTCATGATCACGTTTTCAAAGCGAATCTAGTTTCCGAAAGAACACAAGTATAACTATAGTATGAAAGTTTTTTTTACTAATAGAGAAACTTATTGGAAGTATCGTAATGTTAAATGCTGTTTATTTACTTATCTTAGTTGAATTGACTAAGGGTTTCATATTTTTTTCTTTATTGGTCTTGGCATGGAGAATATTGCTATTTCTTACCATTTCAGGTTCTGAACAACCTAGATTACTGTAGTACAGGTTTAGTAGTATTTTTTAGTAATAAGTAGTCGTGTAAAAGGTAAGGGTATTTCTTAAGTGAGTATGTCGTGGGTATGGTAGAAGTGAATACCTACATGGGGGAAAATTGAGTTGCTCATTTCCGTATTTGTATCGCAGAATAAGTTTGCTCTAGGTTATACATTACCGCAATATCTAAAAAAATACTCTTATTATATTTGTGATATACACAGAAGTTATATTTTATTATATATACTACATTGGTACTGTTCCTAACTTCAATTTGGAAACTTTTCAGAGGAGCTCTCGGGGATTTTCGTGAAAAGCATCAGTGAAGGCAGTGCTGCAGATCTGTCAGGAAAAATTGCCATCAACGATCGAATCGTCGAGGTACGTTCAAATATTACCTTTTACATACACTTGACTGTTGAAATTCTCCTGCTCTCTTCTCCCGTCCTTTGCTATCCTGATCAAACGTAAGTAAGCCAACCTGAAAACGGGAAATTAAATAGATTGAAAATATCTCTAAAGTGGATGTACACTACGTAAGCCAAATAACAATTTAAGCTTCACCCTTTAAGCGAAATGCATTTTTGTGCTATGTGTGATACCACTGTAAGATTTCTAAGTAAGTATACCAAAGTTCACAACGAAATGATAATCGTAGTAATAGAAGTGCCTATTTTAAGTAAGATAAAAGCTTACGTGAATGTTATTTGTTTTCTTTCTCTTGGTAAAAAAGTCAAGTTTTTTCCTTTGTTTTCAATGTGAAGTTTTCCTTTGGCTCTAGTATTGGTGTGTGTGGTTGGAAAAGAGAAAGTCAAGAATCCATTGTCCATTCTCATTACAAGCCATTGTGTTTGTGTCTGTCATGTCAAAATAGAGTGGAGGGGAAAGTCAAAACAACAGTCTTTAGATAAGCTTCGCTGGGTGAGCAAGAGTAGTTACACTTACAATCGCAGTGATAATAGGTAGAACCGTATTTCTTCAAATAGATGCTCAGTTTGTATGAGAATATTTAATCAAAGAAGTAAACGATTAATACTACTCTATTTTTTACCAAAAAGAAAAATGAACGATCTACAATTTATTAATATTCAAAAAAATACAATTCAATTCAATTAGGTAAGTATTGTCAAAATATAATAAAATAATAAAATGTTACCGTAAATAAATAATGAAATGTCGATATCTATATAGAAATACGCATTGCAATTTTATCGTAAAGTTCGAAACAGTTGTGTAAAGTTCTTGATCTGTACGGAAATCAGCCCTGTTGTAAAGTTGTAACACATAAGGGAACGTGAAAGCTAAATCTAAAATGTAAAGCTTTCACAATCACTAGAACTACTTCAGCATTATTTTCATGTTGAAATGAAAGGGCAAAAGTGTATAGCTAAAGTAAAATGGTATGTACATCTGGTTGGATGTTTTATCTGTAAGTATTTTAGGCAGTGTGCTGTTTTGTGTTGTGATGGTACATAAAATAAATAATGGTATATAGTAAGTGAACTGTTCAGTACAACACTAATACACTATGACACTAGGAATGCAATAGGATTTTCTTTTGTTTGCGCAGTTAGTTATGAAGTTTTTGAGTGGAATATCTTCCTGCCCTTGTTTTTCAATTTTAGACGCCAACTGCCAAGGCAAAGACAGAACTTGTCCTTACTGTCTCTATGGTTTATTGGATGACCAGTGTTTTAATGCCTTTGGGAAAAGCATATTGCTGTGTAACTGCGTTCTGTTCCTTCTATATAAAAGTCATATCTCATATTGCAGCTGTGTGGTACTTACAAGTAGTCTAGCAATAAAATAAGGGCGAATTTCTCGTGTATAAATTGTACAGTATGGGACACGAGGCACAATAATGTTGGCTTGTGACGTGACAATGGCTTCTTTGTGGAATACAGGGAGGAGTTTTTGTGTGTTCGTACTCTGGAGGATGTTGAATGAGTTTTGAAAGACCCTGTGAAAGTAATTCACAAAAAGCCGTGTGTTTGGATCTGTATGTATGAAATACAATTTAGTTCTTGATAGAATTGTGTAGAGGATGTGAAGCTAGTAATATAAGTAGAGAGATACGGGAGTAGATGAAATGAAGTGCTAATGCATGTAGGGAAGTGATTTTGGGCTGACTGGGCAGGTAGGATTCTAGGATGTAGTAGGGTACATATATAAAGGTACATTTGTCCAAGAGAAAGGAAACGAATGACGGAGGAAAATTGGATGAAATGAAAAAGCAAGTGGAGAATAAAATAAAGATTTCGTCTACTGATGTGTATTTGGGTGGCGATTCTGATTGGATTGTTTCCAGGTTGATGGACAGAGTCTTCAAGGTTTTACCAACCACCAAGCTGTAGAAGTTCTTCGAAAAACTGGGCCTGTAGTTTATCTTAAGTTGGAGCGCTACCATCATGGATCTAAGTACGATCAGGTGAGATTATATCCAGTGACATGACATGCTATGCGAAATAAAATAAATCTGCCTGTGATTCCATGATTGAGTAGGTAATAGAATTCATTGGATGATTTATTAAACTCTCCCTTTATTAAATACTTGTGTACTTGGAACTTTTCACGCCTTAAATAATCTCGCTCTATCACTCAACTGTTACCAATGTAGTAAATTGAATTTTGTTATCTTTTCCTATCTTGTCTGTCATGTCACAAAGTAGAAATGTTGACTTTCGCAATTGTCATTTGTCAACGACAGTGAAGTCAACTGGGAAAACTTGTCTTTTGATTGATCTGTGCAACTAGAATCTGCAATTACGTGTAGATCGCCATTTTCATCACTACCATTGCACTTGTGCACAGCGTTGTGCATGGTGATGATGTATGATTGATTATCTTATAGAATTTACTATAATGTATGCCTTAACTTAACTTCTGTAGACCCTATATCTACCAGGCTCCAGAATCTCCAAAAAAATTCTTAATAATTACTTTATTTTCTTCATGTATATGTCCACTTGTAATGTCTACTACTGTGTTTCTGCATTCTGCCTTTTAGAAAGTCGCTGCGTTGGGTTTGTCAGGCGGGTTCAGCTATAAGCGCATTTATTATCGAAATATTTTGCCAGTTAACACTAACACTAGTTTAATAGTCATACTTTTAAGCATTAACTTGCTTTATGGTAATGGACAATGGGCAGGGGAAAATTTGAGAAAATCTCAATTTTCTTAGACTTGCTGTATATCAGAATACTTTGTTTACTTTTGATTATGAAAACGACAATTTTCTTTGTTTTGTTTATAGGTTAGTTTTACCCTTTTGCTTTTCATTGTGAAAATCTGATTTTCTTTGTTTGTTGTATGAATCGGTACATCTTTGTTTATTTACTTTTGATTTGACATTGACTAATATGCGTGGCTCTACCTGACATGACCTGACGTCAGTAAAGAAAAGACGAACTAAAATGGCTAACCAGTAACTAACTAACTAAATAGATAAAATGTCTTCTTGTTTCCATTGGGTTTAACAATGAGTTGAGTGTCTGTGAATGGAATTTAATTGCGAAAATCGTATCTGCTACGACTTTACGACTACCTGGAAAACAAAACAACGGGCTGAACGAGCGACAAATGAACAAGAGAAGAATCGGGAGGAATTGATTGACTTTTTGTTATAGCTGTGTTGTTCTGACACGATGCAGACATAACATGACACTTTTCCCTTCTTCCCTTGATAGATGAGATGGGCGAACGAGCTTTTGAGCGTTTTCTTTGTTTTAGTTGCAATCGGCGATCAGTCACTCGGAGCACAAGCCACCAACACCTTCATCCGTCTCGGCTTTATCTTTGCCACAAGTTCCAGTCGACTCAGTACGTAATAGAATACCTTCCTCTTATGTCTAATGCTTTCTACTACAAGATAACTGATAACACTAATAAAAGAGCCCTGTTATAGACAACCAATACACTATTAACTCTGTATACTTACATTACACTTAGAACAATAACCTACTCCGGATATAGGTCATTTATTTTAGGCGGGATGTCACGCATCCTTTTTAGATTCCTATATCAGACGTATAGGTCTTTATTCTGGAAGAGTACCTTTGTAATAGGTAGGGTGTCCGTTAATTAACATTAAATACGACTATGACCTAAAGCCACGATGTCACCTTGTATTATTTCAATTGATGGATCTATTCTTAAGCTTTCTTTATTAACAATCAGTTGGGAGTGAGTGATGTCACTGTTTAATTAAAAGTTGTAACGAAAAGTTTCTTCTTTAGTGTAAATAGCATCTGTGGTTTATATGTATATTGCTTTCTAAATGTATAGTAGCTCTACTACCCACTAATTGTTTTACATTAAAAGTTATAGGTACTCTTAACGACCTAGGTTTAGGTTTTGCTATTAATAGTTACCTTGTTAAAGATTATTGAGTACAATCGAAATTCTAGATCTTTTGAATCTATTGTACATGAATGAATGGCTGTGGGATGTCTTTGCTATTAAAGTAGGCTTAACTAAACACAACACCTTATCGACACACTCACGTTTTAGGTATAAGAAAAAACTTCTTTTATGTTGGCGTACTATAACTAAGTGTTAAGAAATGAAGCTTATTGTTACACTACACCTACTACCTTTACCTACTGCAAATTTATTGGTTCATATTACTAGTGAATGCTTGCTTGCTTTCTTTTCCGATGTATCGTTATTAAGGCACGTCTCCTGACTTTGTAGACTTGACACATCATACTTGAGCTTTATTGTTTTTCACTAAGCTTTATTGTTATATACATACACAGAGGGTGTGCTATTATGCTCTGTCCTTTCTTTAGTGTATTGTCTTGTATTGTTCGAAATGTAATAAATGAAATCAGGCAAAACAATTGCAGTAGCACTTACTCACTCTCTGTCTCATACTCACTCACTGACTTTCCCACTTTCTCACGACTTTCTGTTTTCTCTTTTGACTATGCCTGCCGGGGCTCCTTATCGTGTGCCCCTTTATTCTCACAGCTGATATTATGTTATATGATGTGACATGGCTCTTATCTTTAATTTTTTATATTGAGCAAACGATAGTTTTTTGTATGCTATACGTGCCCTACGACTTTACCATTTTCGCTGGGTACTTTTTGTGAAGTAGATTTTATACTATTGGATATGCTATACTATTTTGTATTATCTGTAAAGATACTGTTAGTAGTATGCATATATTGATATTGAAATGAAAAAATTGTAGTACGATATATAGTGTAGTTATTACTACAGCTGAGTAGAAGCTTTTCCTTTGAAGAGGCAAATGTAATATTATTTTTAACATTGTTATTCTGCACTTATAGGACGGAGAAGCCGAAGAGATTTTGGCAGCCACGGGCATTGGAGAAGAAGATGAAGAAGAGGAGGATTTGGCAATAGAAACGCGAAATGAGGATTTAGACCTTGAGGATTTGGAAATGTTGATCGACACTCGGTACGAAGGAGAAATTCTGCCAACAGTTGAAGCTGCTATTATGGCTAAGTGGAGCAAAATCATGGGCCCTGATGCGGATATTGTTGTGTCTCAATTGAGTAAAGCGAAGGAAGGTGGTGGATTGGGAATCAGTCTGGAAGGAACTGTAGACGTGGAAGATGGAAGGGAAGTGAGACCACATCATTACATACGATCCATTCTGCCTGATGGTCCGGTAGGGAGAGGAGGAAAGCTCTTGAGTGGAGATGAATTATTGGAGGCAAGTGAACATATTATTAATGCAATTAATGTAACGGGAAAGCTTTTAATGTTTTGGGTGGGGAATAGAGCGAGGGTTTCGTCCGGTCCGGTAAACAGATGGTCGGACGAAATGGGATTGGTGAAAGAAGAGCTAATGGTTTACTCTTTTATGAAATTGGACAGGTTAATGGACGTCGGCTTCTCGGACTCAATCACGTTGAAGTTGTGGGCATTCTGAAGGATTTGCCCATGTACGTGAGAATTGTTTGTGCAAGACGTCCTGGACAACCTCCGCCTTCTCGACCGATTGACACTTCTCAAGATCGTAGTGCTTTTGCTGCTCGAGTAAGTTGTCAACCTAAGTATTGTCACTTATATTACTTACCGCAGGGAATGATGATAAAATGGAATTTGGTAATATGACATTTTCAAAGTAGTAATTCAGTTGAGGCGGAACAAATGTAGAAATGCTCTTAGTCTGAGACAAGTTTGACGGGAAGGGAAATTGAGCTGTTAGTCACATTTATTTTTAAGTGCTACCGTTTTCCGAGTATTTTTTTTTATCTTGGGACTTGAAACTCAAGATAGCAATAGAAATAACATTGAGTATAAAAATATTTGAATTCAGTCACGCACTGCTAGAAATATAAAATATAATAGTCATGTTTTGTATCTCTATTTTCTCTATGTATAGAACATCTTGGGAGGAAGTCTTCAAAATCTATTTCAAGGAACGGATCGTCTTGTGAAAGCTAAATCAGATGGCTCTCTGGCGTCTACTGGAACAACAGCAGCAACAGACACAAGTTTGTCAAAACTGAAGTCACGATCTTTAGAGCCGTTGACTGGTCTTGCGATGTGGAGCTCAGAGCCTCACGTAATAGAATTGCCTAAAGGAGACCGGGGCTTAGGATTTTCTATTTTGGACTACCAAGACCCAATGAACCCGAGTGAGACAGTTATTGTGATTCGAAGTCTAGTTCCTGGCGGGGTAGCTCAACAGGACGGACGTCTTATTCCCGGTGATCGGCTCCTGGCTGTGAATGACATCAATTTAGAGAATGCCTCCTTGGATCAAGCTGTTCAGGCATTGAAAGGAGCTCAAAGGGGGATCGTCCGCATTGCTGTGGCCAAACCGTTGCCTCTGCCTGATACTACCACTCTCTCTTCCGTTCATAGCGAACAAGTGCGTTTGCCACTTTTCCAACCCGAGGTTTTACTAACACAATTTAAAAATTTATTATTATTACGGAGTTGGTAATTGAGAGAATTATCACCACAACTTAATTTAAATTGGACATCTTTATTGATTTTGATTTGTTTGATTGTTAGCAGGAAGCTGTGCCACCTCCACTGCCAATAAGTCCTCCACCTGAAATCGGGCGTATTGAAGAAAATGTTTTAGATTCTGTAGAGGCACGTTTACCTCACCGAGAAGCCGTCGAAGCGGACTTTTTGTCAAATCAAGTAAAAATTGTTCATATTTTTGGTGTGCCTTCCTCGTCTTGTTACTCTGAGTCTTGATTCATTGTGAATTGACACTGATATACTAAACTAACACTTTAAATCTTCTTTCTCTATGTTATTTATTATTTAACTTTCAAACTCCAGTATTCTGGAAGCCATTTTTGTAAATATTACTTCATATTCTTTGCTTGGCTTATATTTGTGTTCCATTAATTATAAGTTGTGACGACCGTTTGCTAATCATACTTACCTACCTACTAACTTGAACAACATGAGTTGAGCACTCACAAATTAGGAAGTATCTCTTTCCGGTTTCGCGAGTTCAAACGCAAACTCGATTTAATAGTAGTATGTGTCTAGTATAACTTGATTGCAGATACACATCTGCGGTTATTGTTAGTTCTGTGAATGTAGTAGGCATGTAGGTATTTAATGAACTAGAAATAATTGACAACTACTCTGTCTTAAGCAAACTAAACGAATTAACCAACAACAAAACTACAATTTCCGTTTTAGTTAGTATTGTATGTTGACTAACTAACTGCTAACTAACTAATTGTACCTTTGTGTATGTCTGAGAATGTTTCCGATAGTATTCTAGTTAAATGATACGTGCTACTTACTAACAATAAGCTACTTACCCTATAACTATATACTAAATACATAACAAAAATGCTAAACATCTAAATATAAATTCAACCTACTATGATTACTAGAACGTTAGTCTTGGGTGAAGGAAGGGAAATCTAATAAATGTGATTCTCATAGCATGCTAACAATTCACCTCTCCAATTCAATTCAATTAGCTACCAGACTCAAAGTCGATAATGTAATAAACCACTAGGGCACCTTAACTTGCTACTTCTGCACACAAGAAAGCCAGTTTTTAGCTAGCTCTAATTACATTTGCATCACATCACATTCTAAACTCTTCTCCTATGGATTGCAATATCGTACACCTAAAAACTTAACGTAATAGTGCAGAAAATGAAGCAGCCATACCTTCAATGCATGGATATAGAATTTTTATGCTCTACTCTTCTACTTACCATATTACGTGTACAAAAATAGAGGTACATGCAGAATACAGACAATAATACTTGCTAATGATGATTGTGTGCAGGATATTCCATTTAATATTCTAATCTAAGTTACGTTATAGCATCCTGCACCCAGTACTCCTTTGTCCTGTATACTATTGTGTATTCTTTTTAGTTATGGCTGTACTATTATACATATTGCACAGGTGACGATAGTTATGGTATGTTGCTCACTTGTGTTCACCTAGTATTAACTACTAACAACGTAAAGTATAACTGCATGATATTTTTAGTGAATTATTCACATGATTTTATTACGTTGCATTGCATGTACGCTTTTATCGGAATCAACTTTTCATTGCACTAATCTACTAGCGTTAAATAGTTATTAGTGTGGTGTAGACACAAAGTCACATAACAGGAGTGCATGTTTTTATTCATTATGGGTGTGTCTTTTTTGAAAAGTTGATTGTCATATTATTAGTATGTAAGTTGCGTTATGGCATTACACGTTTGGAATAGTTTATATAATCATTTGGTCTTCTGTCTGACTGACATGACAAAACTTAGCGTTTAGTTGGCTGTTTGGTTTATTGGATCATTTTATCTTGCTTCAGTTCACCATAAGATCATAAATGCCTTTGCAAAGTCTGAACTAGAAAGAGATTAATTGTAAAATCAATAAAAGGCAGTTGTCTTGCGGCAGAAATGATTTTATGGCTGTGACAAGTTGTTGTAAAACAAATTGCCCAATTTCCTAGCCCCCTCGATCATCATATTGTAATATGTGGATACAAGGTTACGACTGCGCCTCCATTGATTGTGCCTGTGGCCACAGAGCGACTCCTCACTTCATACCGCGAAGGATCTATTACTAGCGAATCAGAATCAGCTCCGTCTCAACTGCCTCCCCTCCCTGACGTGACATCCGGTGCCAATGACTTGAGCATTAGTGAAAGCAGCAACGGCGTCAGCACAAGTAGCAACCTGAGCTCTGGTCCACCGCTACCCTCTGCCTTAGAGAGAACCATCAAACTCAAAAAAGAAGAAGAACAACTCGGACTCAACGTCGAAGTCGTAGACGGAGGTGTGAACGGAGTTATTGTCACTTCAGTAGCCAAAGCCGGTCCCGTTGCAAAGGATGGAAGAATTCGCACGGGTGACTACATTCTAGCAATAAACAACGAATCCTTGAGAAATGTTTCTAGCACGGGAGCTCGCACTGTCCTTAGTCGTGCTAGACTTTACAAGGACTTAAGGTATGAAATTATATTTTATCATCTGCACTTACATAGTACAATACAATAATACAACTAATATCTATTTATGAACCATTTATATTTTTATATAATACTGCAGCTATCTATATGTGTGTTTCTAAAGATTCTATTCATGATGACACTTCTATTATGTATTTATATACCATTTCGTGCTATAAGTTTATCTCTTGTGAACGTCTGTGTAGATTCTTTTCATTTTTTCGTACACCACAAAATCTACACGGCAAGATAAAGTGGATTTGGTTCGTTGGTCTGCTAGTGTGCACTGTTTTGTTAGTTCTATGCTATTCCGGTTATACTTGAGAGAATGGCTCAGAATGTTTACATTTAGAATACGTAATATATTATCCTACACAGGAAGACGTACAAATTTGCAGATGTACATACTTATTTAATGTGGATGCAGATATTGCATGTAGGTATACTACACTTTTATAGTGTGTGTTATCTTTAGTATATGAAATGTGTGCAAAAGTACTACAGGGAATATAACAGATATAGAAGTCATCAATCTTAAGGGCTTCCCTCAAGGATCCTGAGTTTGCTGATATGAACTGCCTTTCTTTTTCTTGTGGGATTTATTGTTTGAAAATTCTTGTGTTGAAACGTTGAAAGTGTAAATTCGGGTGATGCTGAATCAGTTTAGTATCCTGCCAACATAATAAATTGTGATATTCCATGGTAGTGAAAGCAAATACTCGTAGTAGTAAACTGTATTAACTGCGATCGTGAAGTTCATATAGTACCTTGTTTATACGGGGTGGGATAGTCGACCAGTAATACCCTTTTGTCCAATCCTGTCCTCTGTGTGGGTATTAAATACATTGTAAGGTGACATCGTCACTCCAGAGGAGTTCCAGACCAGAGCAGGGTTCAGTTCGGTTCAATCTGAAGTATAAAGCAGGGAGGTTATTATAAGGACGTATATTTAAAATTGCAACTCGTCTTTGAGTGTAAAGGAAAAGCCAGGCGCCAGAGTAATATGAATGCTTAGCAGTTATACATATCTGTAGTAAGTAGAGGCTTAGATATTATGGATAAGTAAAGACTAAATAAAACGGAGCAGAATTTATATGTAAAAAGGTCGATGGAGAGCGAGGTTCTCACTCACTCAGTCTGTGTCTGTTCGACAGAAATCTTATAAGACTAACAGTTGAAAGGTTTCTAGTTCAAGTATTACTGCTCTCTTTTCGTACAACTTCCTACTTTTGATAGAGAAGGAAAATCAGGAGCTAAGCTAATACAAAATGTGTAGTGCTTTCTTTAAACAATTTGCCCGTTGATAGGACTATGAGGGAAAATTGAACCTTTGGCTTGGTTTGACTTGAATATTGTCTATTCCCCGAGGTCTAATAAGTTCAGAATTCATAGCACCGAGGAGGCAATCAAATAAATCATTCCTTTCTGCAACTCTTTAATATTCTTCTATCATCCACTATCCCTGTCGACACAACGACCATTTTTCTTAGTTTCATGTTGGTCAAGGGAATGAAAATATATTGAGGCTGTTCAAAAAGGATTTTTCAAAGAATACCTAATAGAATTTTATTGATTTCTCGCAGTACTCCCCTAAGTAAGGCTTATAAGTGCAGATTTACTAATTATATAGTTCAGGAGTGTTTAATCTAGGTACATACCTAATTTAGTGGGGAAATAACCTAATTGTTTACTTTTTGAATACAGTATATCGTATATTCCTGGAGGAGATGCGGAAGTTCATAGGGAAACGTTACTAATTCAACAAAGTGCGGCTGCTGACGAGACTGTTAAGGAACTTGAAAACGAAGACGAAGATATAATCGAGAGGTAATTAAATATGATTATCATGCATGGTTACAGTATTACGTCTTTCTCCAAAGATGTTTCTTGGGTTGGGTATAGACGTTCTGCGGCACGGACTCCAGCCGACGGTCAAGAAGCGACCGTAGATCTCCAGCCAACACCCGTGGGCTTGGCCACCAAGGCAGCCAATGTTGCTTCCATTGTTACTGCGACAACTCCAAGCTCCAGGGACCAAGCCTCAACATCGAAAGCCACCATTGCTCCAGTATTGACTACAGCCACAGCGAGATTGATTAACTCTCCTCCGTCGTCACACCACCAACACAAGTCAACTCTGAGTGCCACTCTTGCTCCTGTCAAACACAGCGAGACAAGTACTGTTTACTTTAACACGGGTAGTAGTAATAATAGTGAAACTCCATTGCCACAGCCACAAGTTCAAAAACGAGTAGTGACCCATGTGACGATATTCCCCTCCCCTCCCCCCGATGTGGCCCAAGTAGGCAAAACAATTAGTTCCATTAGTTCCAGCTCTGTCGTGACCTCTGTGACTAAGAGCTCAGCGGATCTTATTGTGTCGGCTGAGACTCAACAACCAACGACGACTATTACCAGTTTGACTAGCACTAGTACTGTTAGTGCCCTGACGGAAGAACCGTCCGTCGTTACTCCTAATATTATAAGTGACAATGTGACTGTGAAAAAAGATTCTACTGAAAATATTACTACTAGTGTGTCTATTCCTGATTGGACAATAAAAGAACAAGAAAAAGAACCTTCGTCTTCCGAAAAGGAATCATCACATCCTTCCACACCAGTCATGAGAACTACAAGTAGTAGTGGGGATGAGGGAGCTTTGCTTCTTGCCAAACATTGGGGTCCTGAACGACTTGTTGAAGTTCACAAAGAACCCGGGAAAAGTCTTGGAATAAGTATAGTTGGGGGAAAGGTTAACATCTTAAAACATACATCTTAACATTTACCATTCATTCACTATATTGAAAACAATTTATGTGACCCGTATGAAAATATTACCATTTCAGTATTTACGTTTTGGTATTTGAAATTTAAGTATTATGTATTTTCATGAAAAACATTTTAATTGAAATTTCTTGACTTTTATGTATTTTCTTATTGCAATTTCAAATTATGTTTTACGTAACTTTTGGCTTTATGGTTTCCCAAAATACAGGAATGACGCAGTAACTATTATATTAGTACTGTACAAAAGCACCATAAAAGTTTTACGTTTGGGCAATAATGATCTATTTACTTTAACGTATAAAGGATAGGGAAAAGTGTGTTCTGTATACAAACTGAAGTATAAACTAGAGCTCCTACTAAATACCTGCCTATAATACCCTTTAGGTATTATTATTGTCGTTGTAAGCATTAGGGTTAAATTAAGTTTATGCCTCAGTGTATCGAGATATATGATGAATGTTGTTGCTGTTGGCTGGCAGGTTGATTTGTACAATGCAGGACCCGACAGTGGCTCAGCTATTTCTGGCATCTTCATCAAGAACGTACTAACGAATAGTCCTGCCGGCAAAACGGGTCAACTGAAGGTGAACTAATACTAATAAGAAATAGCTTTAGTTGTTAGTGTCTTGCCTTAAATTCATTTATTACTCTGTTGATTGTGCTAGCGAGAGGCAGAAGGTATATATTGCTCCCGACTATACTTTTCTTAACGTTGGAATACTTAAGTTGTGCCATAATAAATATACACCTTAAGTGCAGTATGTTTTATATCCTTCTGCCTTTACTCTTTTACTCTATTCATCTTTGTGTGCAGTGCTTTTGCGTTGGATATATGTAAACATGTATTCCAAATCTAAAGTGCGAAGTGTATGAGAATATCTTTTTAGTGTAATCGACCCTTTCCTCGGTCGTGTGGGATTATTGCTATTGCTAATCAAATTATTTATTTATTTCTTGTTTCATTCGTGTTCTCCGTACGATGGCATGTCTTGTTTGGCCGAGTAGACAGGAGACCGAATTCTGGCAGTGGATGACGTTGATTTGAGATCTGCCAGTCATGAAAAGGCTGTGGAAGTGATTCGAGCCGCTGGCAATCCTGTTAGATTTCTTGTCCAAAGTCTCGTTCAATGGGTAAGAGAAAATCAAATTTATTTCTATTCGCGACACATTTAGGTGTTCCTTAATTCTTCATTAGATACAGGGTGCTTTGTGTAACTTTCTACTTGGGTATTGCAAATTGCAATTTTGTGCTATGTAAAAGGTTAGCAAAATTGCATAAGTTTCCGTTACACGGATGGTGGATTTTCATTGTGATCGTTACTAAACAGTTGTTGACATTTTGTCAAGCTATTAAAAGTTTGGATCGTTATCGTTAGGAAAGCACATAGCACCCTGTAAAATGAAATGGCACCAGAATTTTGGAGAACATGTATTATTCGAGTTCTATACAGATGCGGAGAATGTATGTAGTTTAGGTCAGGGACTGTGGAAATATGAAATTACATTATGATACATTGAAATGAATGCTGCGGGAATACCATTACATATCTTCTACCATATACATACTACAGTAAAACAAAAACATGATTAGTATTACTTGGAATGAAAGAGGAGAAGAATATCGTAGGACTACGAGTATAGAGTGTAAAAGTGAAGTCAATGATGATAACTGCCATATGATACTACGAGAAGGCAATAAAACTGGAGTGCCCGCTCGTGAATATTATCCAAGCGAAAGTAATTGAACTGGTACGATGATTTGAGATACATAAATGGAAATAAAAAGCGAAGCTATGTAGTTTACAAGGAAATAGTGTAAAGAAAGGAGAATTTTGCATGCAACTATCTATCTGTCTATTATCTCTGTCTTTCCTTCTGCTTTTGCCTTTAAATACTTTATCATTCCACCGAAACGGCTGTAACTGTACTTTTTCCATCACTTTCTCTATACTACTATAATAGAACATAGTACTACTATCTGATTGTTAGTATAATTTGACTGCTGCTGAAATGAAAACTATGACAGATACTGATGAGACTGATTGTTATGTGAAAGAAAGAAAAAGAGTTTCTTTTAGTACTTTTCTTTTTACTATTATGTGTGTGTTATCTCATGGCTACTTTCACGTTACACTTTATTATATACTTGTTCGGTGATCGATGGGCGTCATTGTCATTGTCTACCAAGCGGAACAAATAGCATGATTTTTTTAACTCACTTCACTATATACCCTATACTCTGTCTCTATTATATGTATGACCCTATTTATCTCTATACCTCCTCACTACTACCCTATAGCATAGAGTACTGTGTGTCAAATCTTCTTTCACCCACTCCACTTTATTTTATTGTACATACTACCATATTCTCTGGCATTTTCTTTTGACTTGACCTACTTGACATGACAATCTACATCACTATTCACTTTGCTCTCACTTTATTACTATTAACTTGTTAGTCTGACGGAGTGGGGGTGAGCGTAAGCGTGGGCAACCATGATGACTCGGAAACATCCAAATCGGAGGAGACTGAAATAAGTAAGTCGCAATCTTATAGCCAAACAGTTCAGTCTCAAAGTTGTAGCTCTCAGACAAAGACCGAAACTGAGACCCGGACAGAAACTAGTGGCACTTACACAACCACGTCTTCGACCACGGGCACCACGAGTCGAAGTCGTACCACGGGAACTGGAACTGGAACTGGGACGGAAACTAACGGAGATTCCAGTTCCACCACACAGACTGGCAGTGAAAGTCAAAGTAGAATCGAAAGAAAAGATGAGGAGGAGGAAGAAGAAGATGCAGCCATTTTGAGAGCCATTTCCCCCGATGAAGGAGTCCTTATCAAGGTGGCTCCTCCACCTGTCACCCCTGCCCGCACTCCGAGTCCTGAACTCATTCAGGTGTCTAAACACGCTTTCTTTCTATCTCCAACTTACGTTTCCGGTTTCGTTTACCCCCTTTCCCCCTTTTCTGTCTATTAACTACTACCCTCACCAGGTACTTACTTCACCTAATCCGTTTTAGTTGCTATCACTAACTTAATTTATTATAAACAACCACTTTTGCGGTTTCGTTTGCATGTAGGAGTATTGTAGTTGTACTTGAATTTTTATCACTAATTCGTATTAAACAGTTCAAACCAATATTTTTATTACTTAGTCCTAATAAGAGGAAATATCTGAAGTTGGTGTAGGAAAATATACATATTTTAGAGTGTCATTTTTGAGTAATGGTAGATTTCGATTAGTATTTTGTACTGTAACTGTAATTACGACAAGTCTACGTCGTAAAATATGGTATTTAGGTAGATTTATCATTTATGTGTATTAGTTGTGTGCTTATATTTATTGAATGTACATATATGTAAGCATATAAAATGGGATAGGAAAGTGTAATTAGTCAAGACATATATCACTTTCCCACTGACACTTGTTTTCACAAGAGAATTTAGTATTTTCCTAGTAATTAACTACAAGCATATCCAAGAGGATGGTGAGTTAGACAGTTTTAGGCAAACAGACTGCTTTACTAATGGTCAAGTCAAGACTTTAACCATGCAGTCAGTCAGTCAAGTGTAGCTAACTAGTGGGAGTGTAGGTAGGGACTAGTGGAATAAGGCAATTGAGCGTAAAACGCTAACTAATTATAAGATGAGTTGAATATAGCATTTAGAAGTATCATCGAGTGAAGGATTATAGTTGGATAAACATTGAAGCGTATCTTTAAGAGGGAAATTAGCACATCTGCTAGAGTGTATACTTGTGTGAAGAGAAGAAAGCGATAGTGAAGTGAAAGCGAGATTGGACATGGAGAAAGTTGGAGTGACATTTAAACTAAAGAATAGAAAGTAGTAAAAGCGAAGAAGAAGTAGAAGAAAAGTTTTCCTTTCGTTTCTTGTCTTAATTAATGTTGCCTGTCTAATCTTTGCATGATCTGTTTCTTCTTGTGCCTTGTACTGTAGTTCAGTAATGTATTTAGTCTAACTAAGAATGAGTGTTAGGACTTCTTCTACTATTACTACCAGACTGTTAGTTTTCTAATTTAATATACTTAATGCATTACTACATACTTGGAGGACTTTCTTTTTACTTTCACTTAGTTTCTCCTTTAGAGCCTTAACAATTTTCCTTTCTGTTGGCTGGTTTTGTTTCGTTTAAAAAGTTGAGTTGTTTAGCGGAGCTCACACTCACTCACTCAGTCACTTGGCTCGGTTCGGCTCAACTCACACATAGTTTCCTTAAAGTTTGAAGCATGCTGTAATATGTAACTTGTACTTTATTTATATCTGTACCACTGAATGTATTGTGATATGAAGCGACGAGGAGCATGGGAAAGTTATATTTGTTCTCGTTGGTGATGCTATAAAAGATTAATAAGAGGGAGTTATCTTACTCTACCTTTATATCTCTGTTTTATGCATCCCTCTGGTTTCTTCTATACACAGTGACTTGTATTTCTGTAGACTGTAGAAGCATGGTAGAGGAAGCTATCTATTATATATGTTTTTAAGATACAATGGATTTATTTAGCTGTAATAAAATCATGATATTAGATAATATAGGAAATATTATACTCTATATAACATAGCTCGTAGTTTTTGATTCAGTACTGTGTGCTCTATCTGCCTTTATCATCTGTAGACATCCCTTTTCTAATTCTTTTCTATTGTGGATTGTCCCCGTCATAGCTTTTTGCTTGGAACGTGTATAATACTAAAAAAGTAACATCGAAACAGCACTCCCCAAGAGAAATTCTTTCAAAGTGTTCAGTTGTGTACAGAGATTGGTTTGGTTTGGTTATTTCATGTATTACATCAACCGGATGTTGAGTCACAAGCGTCTAATCTATCTACTGAGAATTTCTTTTAATTGTAAATATTGAAATTAGTGTACTGTAAGTTGTCACGGTTTTTGTTTTCTCGTGCTCCGAGTGTTTTTACCATATTTAATATAAAAGTGAGATTTGCGCTAGGAAATATAAGTAATAAACCCCGAGTGTTGTGATCTTTCAGAGTATATCTTCAATTAATACTAGTAGTTAAGTTAATAAAGCCTACTAAAATTGTAAATATTATACTTGACAGACTGATGATTTGTATTTGATCAAAAGAGACACTATAGAAAGTGTTATCTGTTGGTGTTGTACATTTATAGTCTTGTTGGTTGGTTGTGGTTTGGATGGGAATGTTTACCCGAAGATATTGTCTGGACGGAGGAAACTGCTGTAGCATAGCAGCAAGATTAATAATGGCGCTAAGGAACTTACCCATGACGGGGAAGAATTCTAGTGCTTTGGATTGGTTTGGTTTGGGCTGGCTGGTCGGGTGATATGACGAGACAAATTGATTTGTTGAGTTTCTTTTGTGCTTGCCCTTACGTTTTATTGTATTTGTACTTTTTTGTATTGTATTATTGAGATTACTTGCTACTATAGCGCGGAGAGTGATTGACCTGTCTCTTATTCTGGTGATGGTGAACTGACTGATTTCGTTTCGGTTTGAATTTTGAATTAATGCGATGCGTTGCAAATGTCTTTATTACGTAATTTCCTAGACTCTGACTCTGACTTGGAAACACCTTTAGTTGAGTACTTATCTGCTCGTGTCTTTCTTTCTCGTTTCGTTGAAGTATTGGAATGACATTTTTCTGTCCTTTGTGTTTTATTTACTCATAAATAGCTGCTCCTCGGTCTTTTCAGACCATAATTTTCTAAATTCTAATTAATTAATACAAATGCTCATTCTTTTTCTATAAGAGGAAAGTTTTCTGTGTACATTGCAATGAGCATAATTTAATAGGTCAAACTTTTTCACGAGTAAACAGTAAAAGGTCGTGTTAGCAGTGTTGTGAGGTGAGAGAAGAGTTTATGATATTTATTTAGCCAATTCTACACGATAAGTCCAATTTTTGTGTTAATTCAGTCTTTTGAAGTAAAAGCATGCTGTTTTTCTATTTTTCTCCCCATTCATTCAATTAGAGATAAATTCTTTGATTTCATGTCATGTCAACTGACCAGATCTCGTTGTTTTCTTTTTGTATTGTAGTGAAAAGAGTGAAAGATCTGATCTGACTGGGAAGCAGAAAATTGGCTAGAAAGCTCCTCTCTATCTCTACATTGACTGTTGTTGTTCTCTTCTATCAATCAATCTTCCCCTCCCACCAACCATCTCAATCGAAACATTTTTCGTGTCCAGTCCACGACAATTCAAGTCAGACCAGTCCGCTCTGACATGACCTAAGTGCCAATTCCAAACCAAGCCAAGCCACAATACAGACAAAAACAAGCTCAATATACTGAACACTCCTCTCTGTCCAACTTAAAAGTGATTTCCCCAAATCTAATTGTATCTATAGTACAGTTAAGCCAAAACTTGAAATTCAATGTTGCAAGCATTTAAAAACTATTAAATGTGACATTAATACCTCAGTCTGGTTACTTAAATATATCACACACTACATACTGTCAGTGATTCTGATTACAGAGAGTGATGATGATAGTATATAGATAGTGGCACAATGCCCGTGACAATGTGAGTCTAAAATATTCACCTTCCCAGCCAAAAGTGTTGCCTAAAACAAATGTCTTTGCGTGATTACATGGACACAAAGTACTAATAGCTAAAGCTAACATTGTAAACTCACTGTTGTCTCCCTTAACGAAAGAAAAACTATTTCTGCAATCAATACCAAGATTTGCAGAGAATATTATGTATATTTAGCGCACACCAAGTTTACTTATATACAACTTACAAACACTTGATTTAAACAAATCAATAACGAATGTATGCATAAGCTAAGCTGCTCATTTTACTCGTTAAATGATACTGGATATGCTCATAAATGTTTGAATGTTACCCTTGTAGTAATTTTAGTAATACTAGACCTTTTCTCAGTTTTTGTTATTTGTTTTAAAGTATAACCTTAACTAAATAGAGCATAGATAGGTTTTATCTACTCCGTGGGTTAAAATTTGAATACCGTAAAAATCGAATTAGGCTCTCTCGTATTGCAACATGTAATAATTACGTATTGTGGCAAAATTACGAAATGAAAACTCTGAGTCCAATGGTTTTCACGGTATTAGCAAGTTTACCATTTTACCTTTTCGATTTCAGTAAGTTTTACAATACTATAACATTAGTCAGTAATAGTATAGCTGATTGTGAAGTTTCTCTAATTTGCTTAGTAAGTTACTGGTCATTAACCTTTAGTAATGTTACCGACGATGTAATTGTAATGGAGTTATTAAATAAATCTTCCAAAGTTAATATAGGTTAGGTAGAACTGTTTTAGTTGACAAGGAAAACTATTACGGATACTTTATGCAATACAGGGTGGCCTATTTACAATTTAAATACTAACTGCACAACACTAATGACATGAGTTCTTTTACATTTACCTGTAAACGGCTCCTTGTAGTTGCATTTGCACATGGATTAGTTGGTGAGGAAATCTAGAAGGAAGTAACTTCACAATAAATTAAGTTAATTGGTTCTATGCAAATAATTCAATTACAAACATACCTACATGAGAAGTGAAAAGATCCCTTGAGATGTACCGTAAGTGGTAATGAGTGTATATAAATGTATGCGAAAAGAAAAGGTGGTTGTAGAAGTAAGTAATGTGTTTAAATATGTATAATACTAAAATTCGCAAGTAGTGCTTATCGTAGACGGGTAGATAATATTTTAAGATTCCGAAATACTTAGCTGAATGAAATTGAAAAGATTAAACCAAGCCAAACCAGTTAATGTAAAAAAGGTAGATAAAAATTCTTTGATTAGTAAAATGAAATTGTTCGTGTCTTCAAACCAAGCTCCTGACTACAACGAAAGTTTACTCAAACTCATACCACAGATAGAACAATTTACAAACTCACAATCAGTTACTATGTAGAGTTGGATCCTGTCTTGTGCTGTCAAGTCATTTACAGAATTGTATACGATAGAGAGGTGTAATTGGAAGTAATTACCTACGAGATCTGCATTTAAATTGTTTGGGGCTCCTGGGATTCTAAATACAAGAGTGAATATTGTAAGTATTTAGTAAGGACCTATAGTATTTATACTGTAGCCAATTCTATTCTGTATTCTATTGGGTGATGCCGTGTACAGAAATTGGGAGAATAAATAAATGATCATTTTATTTCAGTTGTCACACGTTCTGGGGAATAATTATCCTAATTATTACGATGATTACTAATGAGTTCTTTATTCTACTCAATTAGAAGGCAAGAAAATTACATGGCAAATTAAAGTAACCTTGCAAAATATGTTATGACTGTGTTAGTACTTTAATCAGGTTAATTTTCTGTCTTCTGTACGAGGGTTTATCATACAACTGTTAACGTAAAAGGGTTTGTAGACTAAGCTTTTGAATAAAAAACACAATTGAGCATGTAGCACAAATTAACTGTTATTAGCATAGACTTGTGTAAAAGCTTACGTGAAATTTAAAGGTATAAATATTTGAAAATTCTGTTTAACGGGTGTACTTAATTATATTTCAGATTTAAAATAGGGAATTTGGATTTGAGTAGCGTAGCGTTTTCGCTTTGTAATTGGTAAAATGTGGGAGAAGAATCTTCAGTTGACATGATCGTAGAGGACATTATTATTTATAGTAGAATAGTGTGCTTGAGTCGCCAAAACTTGAGTGGATAATAATATGATGATAAATGGGATGATATGCTATGCTCAAGGCTGGATTGGCGGATGAGGAAAAACAAGAGATGCAGGCTAAAATGGAGGCAGCTGCAAAGATTAAACCAGGAAAACATGAATCAGAAGAATCAGGACACTCTTCTGAAGAAGAAGATGAATTGGGAAGTGAACAGCTCTTGCAAGGAAAGACTCGAACTAAGCAAGGTGTTGAGGTGTGTAGCAAACATGCATAAGTGATGCCTTTGTGATTAAAATCTGCATCCTATTCTAAATTCATATCTCATTTGATTTAATATATTCAATTTTGTATTTCTGCCCTTCCTCAAGATTGACCGAGCGAGTGCTGGAAACATAAGACGTTCTAAGGATGATGCAGCTAAGGATGCTGAGCAAGAAGATGAGTTTGGCTACACTACAAGTAAGATTTTAAAATTTGCATATTTTTATTAATAACTGACAAACATTTCAATCTAATAAGTTTTGAGAATCTTGTATTACCCTGTAATAACATGATTTCATTTTTTGAATCACAGACAAAGTCTTGAAACGCTGGGCGGAAGTGGCCAAAACTCGTGGGAATGGAACCGAGCCTGCAAAACTAATCATAGGAGACTTGGAAAGAGGAGGGGGAGGACTTGGAATAAGTTTAGCAGGTCACAGAGATCGTATGGTAATGGCAACATACATTTGCGGTATAAATCCAGCCGGAGTGGCCTTCAGAACTCGGCAGCTGGAAGTTGGGGACGAGATTCTGGAAGTAAATGGACACGTTTTATATGGTCGGTGCCATTTAAATGCGTCTGCTTTGATTAAAAGCCTTCCTCATAATCATGTGAAGATTGTTGCTCTGAGGTAAGCTTTATGTATTTAAATTCATGCACACATTATCGTTATGACTTTACTTGCCTATTAGAAACAAAGGTAGACAGACTATTACTGTTTACATTAAGTTGCAAGTTTATTCTTGGAAGGTAACCGTAACCCACATAACTATACCATAAATATGTACTCCTACGTCTCACCTGTTTGTGTCTAGTAATACGTTTCCTAGATTAATGTAAAAGGTGTGACTTAGAACTACATAATGGTGTTTATGATCAACTCGTTTTACATACATTAGTATTACTTGTGCGTTATGTTCATAAAGATTGCAATAAATTTGCACACAATAACACGGGATGGTGTATACAATGTATACGTTGTTTGTAGTGTTGTGTTGACTAGACTAACACATACACCACATGAGTAGATAAAATTTGTGGCTGGTGTGCTCTGTGTGTGATTTTGATTATTTGGCAGTGTAGAGTAAGCGACTGTATAATATTTAGAGATAATCTATAGTTTGAATATTGACACAAGTGTTGATAATGGTTTGCTTAGGTTTAGCTTAGTTAAATTTAATATTATAAAGTTGTGGAGACTACTTATGTGTTGTATTGTTGTATGATTTATAGGAAGTCAGATGGATTGGCGGATTTATCTGTGAAGCCGATAGCACAGTTCCCAGTGTCCCTCGAGAGTGAGGTCAGCTAAAATGTGTTGATCAGCATTCTCTATGTGTATTTCAATGTGGCTGTGTCACATTGATTTGTGTGTGTGCATGTTTATTTATATGTTGCTGATGTGACATTTTGGTAACATGAAATCTATACGGATCCCTTGGTCAACAATTTTTGAGTGTATTTCTTCTCCTGAATTACAGAGTCCAGAGGAAAAGTATGCAAACTACAGAGGACTTCGGGTGGTGACCCTTAAGAAGGTAGGTTTTCATGTAAGTATATTCTGCGCAGACAGGATCTACGTTCAATAAACAGTACAATGATGAGAATCGAACTCGAAGTGAAATGACTGTTCAACATGAGCAAAGAAATCTAGGCATTTATCCGTACTCTACAAGGGAGCCATCCTTTCTTTACTCTTGGCATGGCTTTAGCTTTTTAGTTTAGTAAATAAATAGGAAGTGCCTAATGGTGTCTTTAGCTGACATACCGACCGAATAGAACAGTACCACAGCTAAAGAACGTTGAACGTGTACGTCTGTATATATTGTCATTGTCATTATTACTAGAATGGAAAAGCGGCGTTTTTCTTTTGTGGACTAGACTTGTCTGGTCTAGCCTTCGTGTATGGCTATGGCTAAAACGTATTGTTAGTGATCTTAGTCTGTTTTAGTTGTGCAATGGAATGAAATAGCTAGAAAGACTGTTTTGACTTTAGTTTCTTTACTGTTACTGTTAGTTGGTAGATATAGTAAGGCGTCTGTCCCAAGGGCATGAGGAATCTTGAAAAGAACTTAATGTAATCTAATATTCCTTTCTTTGTCTTCCTCGATTGCTATGCATTACATGTAAGTATTGACTTGTATATCCAGAGCGGAGGAGGCCTCGGCATCATGATCATGGAAGGTCGACATGCGGAGCTAGGACAGGGTATCTTTGTCTCTGACATCCAGGAAGGAAGTGTGGCTGAGCTTGCTGGTCTTTTTGTTGGTGATATGATCTTGGCAGTCAATGGAGAAGATATGGTCGGCTCAGATTACGATCATGTAAGTTCCCTCCCTCCAAACACATTTATACATAATTAAATTGAATTCCGTCCTCTGCTCCTTAAATGCTGACAGATGCATCTTCCTAATAAAATAATGATACAATACTCATTCTTACGCAACGCAACGTAATGTAAAACGATCTTTCTCCGCACTGAGTCTGATTAGTTTCACAGCTTAATTTTCTCCAATCTCGTGTCTTTTAAGCTAGCAGCGTAGCAGCTAGTGCATAGTGTGATCCGATGAAAACCACGAGTTCACTCTGACGTGAGTAATGTATTACTTTTAGTAAAATGCTCCTAGGTACATACTACCTAGTAATAAAGTTTTCCTTTGTCTTACGGCTTTTCTCTTCACTCTGTTGTTGTTAATCAAATATGATTAATGAAGTGAGATTAAGAGAACTGTCTACTTCATTACGCCACTCCTATCGCATAATCTCTTTATACTGACAGTGTCACCATTCAAATCACAATATATTACCCGAAGCACATTACAAAATATCCTATTCCAAGAAAACAGTCGTATAATATTTCCTTATTAATATTGAAAGCAGCAAAATGGTACTTGTTTCTCTATTGCATTAGAGCATTGCTATCAAAATATTATGTTTTCCAAGTTTATGCAAGATCTCTTCAGGTATGCCGTATCACGTTGCACGACTGTGTTCTTTTGTAAGAAGAACTTTATATTTTGTGTTTGGATGCTGCTTGTAACTTACAATTACACTAGCGTACGTAATGATAGTCTTGTTCAATTTCCGTGACTGTGTCTCTGCTATGTAATACAAGTGCAGGGCACCGTAGCAGTTTCATTTATAATCTAAACGTAGTATCCTCCTCTAATACTGGCAATAAGCCGACTGTGAAGGTAATATTATTGAATTAGGAGCAGCATAACATCATACATAGTAAGTTGCATTAGCTCCTCCTAATATAAAGTGAACTGTGGATTGTACATTCTACATGAGCGTATTTTAGTTTACTATTAGATTAGATTAGGTTGCGTTGCGTAATATTAGGAAACAATCAGTAGCACAAGATAGAATGTTGGAAACTTGTAAAGAAGAACAAGTGAAAGTTTTATTATGAGGAGAGTGAAAGCTAATGTGGATTTGGCGCAGGCTGCAAGTACCCTGAAGAAAACAGAAGGGAATGTCGTCATCGTCGTCTGCAATGCGTCCAAAGGGAAAGAGGACGATGGGAGCGGTGGTAGTGGCGGATCGTCCACGGCCAAAGACAAGACACCGGCTCATGACATTAAGAAAAAGGAGCTTTCCACAGGAGCTACAGCTGCCACGCTCGCAGTCACCGATACGAAGAAGGAAGCCGAGAAGCCAAGTCAGTTTTATTTCTCTTTTCCCCATTTCTCTGCTCAATGTGTTACGAACTTATATTGTCCTGTGCTCTACTGCCTTCTCGGTTTTTCTATTCTTTCCCCGTATAGATAGAAAGATAGATAGGGAGTGAGTAATACATAATCATAATAATATACAAGTTTAAACGAGTATATCTGACTATTTGTGGGATGTGAGTAGTGTTGGCGTATAAGTGGCCAGTATAATTTGTAATATTACTTTATTACTACTACTTGTACTGCTGTAGACTTAGGGTATGGAGGAAGTATAGTTTAGTGTCGCGTTCTGTTATCCAGTGTTATTTGCTATATTAGTGTTCGTTTCACTTCTTCCAGTTCATTGCATAGCTTTTCGTTGTTGGAATGAAACTGAAACTCAATTGTGTTCCGTTGCCTATGAATTTTCTCTTGTTTGCTGCTTTCTCCTTGATTTACACACAGTAGTTTTTCTTTTGGGTCGAATTCCTCCTTTCTTCACTACATTACTTGTACTTAAATGTATCTCCATATCCAAACGTACGTTTTATACACAGTTAGTATCAGTATCACTGCAAATAAAGGGATTTGACTGTGATCTAGTGTTTTCTAGTCTGAGGACCATTATCAGGAGCTAGTGCTATTCCTATCCCACGTAACATTGAAATGTGTATCCAAAGTACCTACCACTATGTAAGTAATGTATGTAATGTCCTATTAAAGAATATGGTTTGCTAGAAACAATAAGAATTTTACTTACCTATGTGTGTCTATTGTAGCGTGTAGGTAGCGGAGCTAAAAGCTATGGTTAGTAGGTAACGTAAGTTGTGTAATAATGTCTAGGTAATAATATGTTGGTTTTTAGTCTGTATGCATTTTGCCTTGGCCTGTCCTGTCGTTCGTGTATTTGGTATGCAGTTTCCAACTCTTAGCCTTTTTATTATAGTATTCTCATGAGAAATTTGCCTGATGTCTCGGTTTTTTTCTTTAACTTTTATTTTTACGAACATCTTGTACTTTTCGACTGACTCGCGCCCGGTTTTTCTCTCTCGTCTCGTTCTCTCTGGGCCGTTCGTTCCTGCCTGCTATACCGTACGATCTCTTGGTTTTGGTTTCTGCTGGTGCTAATGGCATTCTATGGTCATAATATTGCATGCCACTTGAATACTGCTTTCACTAAACAAATTTCGACTCTTGCACTTGTTACGCTCACTCGACACCCACCAACCGACTTTTTCTCTGCTACACTGCACCACGGACACGACAAAAATGTGAGTTATTTTATTTTTTGCCTTTTCTGTTGGCACGGTTCGGTTTTCTATTTGCAGCTATGGCATGGGCATGACAGTTGACACTCTTTTTGTTTCCTTTCTGTTTACTCATTCATGTAAATACAAGTTACATACCTGAGCATCTGCACTTAAGTCGTGGTAACTGTATTTGTACATACATACATAGGGAAATGTGTTCTAAAGAATTAAATAGGTATCTGTATGCTGAATACACGAGCACATCCTTTTTTATACTTAAGTACTAGGCAAATACGCACATTGAACCGTGTTCCCGAATTAATAGGTTTGTTTTCTTTCTATTTACACATCATATGGAAGGAGCGAGAATTCTCTGACTCAAATTGGTCAAATACTGGAAGCATGTGTATTATTCGTATTAAGATTCTTTGTAAGATTAGGAGAAACCTAGTGGGCTGGGCTGGACTGAGAAAGTAGGTTCTCGATGGACCCTGTATGGAAATTCATTCAAAATTCGCAAAGCAAACTGCATGCATTTTTTACGCTGCCTTTACTACTTGTGTGACCTGAGTGAAAAGTTGTCTGAAATGAAAAGAGCTTGAAGCTGCTTTGAGTTTTCACTGACTTGTTACAGTTTGTCTGGCTCTGTTCTGTTCTCTATCCCTCTCCTCTCTCCGCTCGTCCTCATGGCCTGGTCCTGATCTTGTTTAGGAGTTTGAGTTGTTAGTTCGAATGTAGCATAAGTGTTATGTTGCAGAAAGAAACTTTGTTTTATTTATAACATCCAGGATAGTTTCGGTGGGATGATGTGATGTAACTGTTTACCTACCTCTATAATATAACATAAGCAGACTTATTTAGAGAAAGTTGAAAAAGTGAAAGCGATCTAACGTGTATTTTGTTTGTTGCTTCTCTTCTGAATTTAGAATTACCACCGAAACCCTCGAAAATTCCCTCACCGTCCAAACTGACGAGTATCATCGCCCCGCGGAAACTCACTTCACCCACTTCTGCAAATACTACTATAACTGTCACGAATCCGACTGCTGTGCCGACTACTCCTTCTCCAACTAACACCAATGTTCCCTCGGTTGTTGTGAAACCGGCTACTCCGTCTCCCAAAATGCTACCTGCACCCACACCGTCAATATCTCCTGCAACATCCGTAACCAAAATGGCTCTCTTGGTCAAATCGAGATTAGATGATCCTGCCAGTGATCCAGCCACTTGTGAAATCAAATCCGGCAAGGAAACCACCATTGAAATCAATAAAGACAAAATGGGACTTGGACTCAGCATTGTTGGTGGAAGTGATACTCTCCTCGTAAGTACTTTTTCAAAACACAATTCTTAATACTCTACTCAAATTACAACCGTATATCATTTCATCACATAGAGAAGATCTTTTAGTATCGTAGAAACTCCTTTTGTCCTTATTAAAAATCAATTCTACACATCTGTGTACACAAGTTAGATAATTATAGGTACGCTGTATAATAATGAGGTTTCAGATTTTGGCTCATTTTGAAGGAAAAATGGAAATTTGCATAATGGCATAAGTAATGATGTAAACTGAGCCCAGGGATTACGTAAGGGATTATTAATTTCTATTTTGGGTAGATGTTTCTATTTGATTCTATTTGTATTGCATTAGGTAATTGAGATTGCGACATAGACAACCTACCTAAAAGTTGGTGCAGGAAAGTATGAAATTGTATACGTGTACTTTAGGTATGGGAGGATGAATAGAATTCAGAGAAAGTATTAGAACTGACAAAAAGAGTATTTTAGGAAAAACGAATTGTCTAAAATGTGTAAAATTGGACCCGTAGAATATGCTGATGCTACTTTGCATAGAAAAGCATTTTCTTTGTAATGGTATTGGTGAGGTTTATGAAAATGTGGATGTGAGGAAAATGGATAGGTATTTGGCATTTGGTGCGTTAAATTGAACTAGATTTAACCCGTAGGAGATGTACATAGTAAAACCATTTAGCTTTCTTTCTTGGCTTAACAAACAAGAATTTGTGTTGGCTTACCTGTTACCATGCAGCAGTAAGCATATGTACTACAAAAGGTTTTTACTGAGGTTAATTCAATTGAATACGGAGGAGGATTTCACTGTCATATAAAATGTAGTATACTTTTGCATAGCATTTCATTTTGATGTTAGAACGAATCTAATATGAAGAGAAGACATCGGAGTTTTCGGATTTTATTTTGCCTGCATTGCATATTGCTTGCAGTTGTAGACTAACTGGGCTGTCTGTAAGACGAGCACCTACTATAAAATGAAATGGAATCGGGAGAGTCTGATTGTGAGCTAGAGCTTAAGGTTTTAGAAGGTTGAGTCTTCCTAATTTATTATTCTATCTCATGTAAAGTGAGTTAGAATGGGGGATATTATTTTGAGAGCTCAAGAGAGTGTTACGACGCTACCTTTGCAATTGTGTTTCCTATGTTGTCCTAAAGCTATAACCGTAGTATAGTATGTATATAGTGATTTTACTTACATTTGCATCCATTGATGTGTTTTCTATGTTAGGATGTTAGGATTCGGGCAACTTTTGTATATGATCTACATGTACAGAGATTGTATGGATATTAGAAGAATATTAGATTGTTTACTTGTGCATTTTTTAGGAGGGAGGGCATATACCCAGAAGCATTGTAGAATTGGCGTGGGTTTCAACGGAGGGTAAATACTAAGGTCGATATTAAAATTGGGATCTTGGTAGAAATAGAAAACGAAGTTCTAGTAAAAGTAATCAATCTAGAAGGAAAATTAGGGTGAACTTGTAGAGGTTTGTTTCTAATATGTTATTTGCTGTGATGGGTTTAGTAGAGTGTAGGTAAAGTAGAGTATCTGTGCAGTGGAATGGAATGTGATGGAAATGAGATTTTATTGTTATTTCTTAATACAGGGCTCAATAATAATTCATGAAGTTTATGCGGACGGAGCAGCAGCCAAAGACGGTCGATTGAAACCCGGAGACCAACTTTTGTCTGTGAACAATGAAGATTTCCAAAGTATCACCCATAATAAAGCCTTAGCTGCCTTGAGACAAACACCAAGTAAAGTGAAGATGGTAGTATTTAGAGACGAAGCGGTTTCAAAGGAAGACGACATGTACGATATCACTGAAGTGGAGTTGGTTAAGAAATCGGGAAAAGGACTTGGTTTGTCAATCGTTGGAAGGAAAAACGGAGCAGGTGTGTTCATTTCCGATGTTGTTCCAGGCGGAATTGCTGAGCTTCATGGAGGGCTTATGAAAGGAGATATGATCATCTCCGTAAATGGAGTCGACTTAAAAAATGCTTCTCAGGTACATGACATAAAATACATTAGGCTACATATTTCCCTACTTTTTATGGTCCCGTGCGTTTTTATGATGTGACACGTTCTTCTAAAGTGTGTGTACTACATTACAATCTAGAGAATATCAAATATTTCATGAACCACTTTTTTGTATTTCGCTACATATTCAGGAAGAAGCGGCTTCTGTTCTCAAAACTACTATGGGTCCGATTCACATGAAAATCGGAAGGTTAAAAGCAGCTGCAAATCGTCGATCCACGTCTTCAACTCCCCTAACCGTTCCCGTATCCCCAACATCTGAAAACAAGTAATTTACTAGAAAATCCTCTTTTAAACCTACATTATTACTCTTGGTGATGGGAATTCCTTTTATATGTTGCTGTTTTGTCTTATTCTAATGTTTCATGCTACTTGCGCCTTTTAGAAAATGAGAAATGGATGAGCACTGGTACAATTAATAAATATTATGATTGAAATGACTTTAATATGCCATTTCCTAAAGAGCAAAGACTAACTTAACCCTTTTTGAATATTTTAGAGATGCAGTTGTGGGTGATACGGAGGAAGAGTTACGTGAAGTGAGTGGTAGCAGGAACAGTAGTAGTAGTAACCCACCAAGTCTTAGTGGCAGTCCTCCTCAACTCAAAACGGTCGTTTTAGAACGCAAAATGGATGGTCTCGGGTTTTCCATTGTCGGAGGCTTTGGTAAAATCCTTAAGCAAGTTTTTCTTTAATTATTCCAATGCAAACAAATACTAATGAGCTTTTCTTTAGGATCCCCACATGGAAATCTCCCAATTTATGTCAAGACTGTTTTCGAGAAAGGAGCTGCCATCACAAGCGGTCTAAAACGCGGTGACCAAATAGTTGCCGTGAATTCAGTTCCTTGTGAGGGTCTCCGACATCATGAAGCAGTGGCACTTCTGAAAAATGCCAAAGGAAATGTCACCCTCACTATTCTCTCCTAACTCTTAAGTAGTTCATTATATGTTGTATAATTAATTGCGAGGCTGACTACCTCATTCACATGAAACTGTATTATAGTTTATAAACGGAAGCCATTCTAAATATAATGTAGATAAGAAGCAAGCCTTTAAATATCAATGAAAGTAATAATCTACAAAGTATACATAGCTATTACATGCAAATGTAACTACTACCGCCTAATGAACATTTACTACTACTGTTAGCATAGCATAAGGTACACAAAACCACACTCGGCGCGCTCACAGCAAAGCAAGCCATACATATTAATTATGTACTACTACCAATAATCAATGAATATTTCTGATACCTGTACATAATAAGAAGGGATTCATATAAAATCTGCTACAACTACAGCTATTTAACTCAAAAGTAAACAATGACATTGATAAACCTTAAAAGATAGCTTTAGTTTAGCGAGTACGTATAAATAATAGCTAGTTATTATACCTTATCGTGTAATGAAGTGTGGAAATTGATACAAAATAATTTTCAGATTATAAACAACAACCCGCCGAACCGTATTTACTATGTACAGCTTTTCTGGAGTTAAGCAAATTAGTGCATCACTAAAATAAGGAGTTTGTCTTTTAATACGACATGTTAATAATTAGAGTGTGAAATGAAGCTGCACGCTGATCTGACAGTTTCCAGCTTGTTCCACCTTAGAACGGTTCACAGTTTATATCGAATGCAATGAATGAGTATTATGTGTAACGTACCTTATTACCTTGACTTGACCTTATTATCATTATCAACCTAAATAACTTTAATCAGTGAAATTATTCACAAAATGTTGTTACGATCGCATTTAATAATTAATTACAAGTTGATACAATCTATTATTATACTATAAGTACCCTCTCTTTTAAACACTATTATTACACTAATTATATATTATAAATCAATTCACAGGCAATCATTTGTATCCAATAAGCTGTTACTTAGTATGTAAAATCTACGATCACTGTTACTGTTTCAAAATGTCGATCCCAATCTAGTATGTGTGCATATTTCAATTTGCAAATAAGTGTGGTGTGTTGTATGAGTGGTTTATTCCTTTCTTTTAAAGCTTTCTCCTAATTACGACTTTATGACTTTTATTGTGTATATAAGACGCTTGAAACCCTTTTTATTAAGCATAAGTGTCAGACAAAACAGTATGCAATAATATCATTATTATACTAGGTTGTTTATTAGATGTTATTTATATAGAAGGGACCAAATAATTATTATATATGTAAAACTGTAATTGAGTAGCTACACCACAAGAAGCAATTAGACAAATTATTCAGCCTAAAACTTCTTGTTCTCTGTCTCAATCTGTATTTATTAGTATTATTAAAGTACTGTATGTACAGTTTAGTGTAACTAATGCTACAATGGTATCCGTATCACACACATTCACTTCACAAACTTCGTAATGCATCATACTGTCTGATTGAATTGAAATTCCTTCGTTAAATCTGTGAATCTACTCGTTCAATGTTAACTTACAACTCAAATCACTCATTCCTATTTTTAACCTGCATAATTTACTGCTACAGCTGCTGCCTACCCTGCTACTGTACATCTTACTTGTACTTAGGAAAATATATCTTATTACAAAATGTACGACTACCTAAGGAGTACCTACAGTTAACCCATTTACAATCTATGTTTTAATTAGTGTTGTAGTTATTATATTTTACTAGTTCATTTTGTTTGTTTACTATTTATGTATCGTTATTTATAAACGCTATATTGGAAGGATTGTGATTTCTGAGGTGAACATATTTTTCATTTGTGATCTTCCTTTTAGAATTCTGTAAGGCTTCAGCAAATATACAATCCCAATATTATTATTATTACTAATGGACATGACGAGTTTCATGATCCCTTTTCTTTAAGCAATTGTCTCTCATGTGTAACATGTAATACCAAAATACATTATAATATTGTATTATCAATAAACAAATTTAAAACAAATATCGAAACCTAAGTTTTTCCTAATTGCGTCTGGTTTGAATGAGAATTGACAGAGACCCTATTTTAAATTACTGCTTCACCGTTACACGAAACCGAATTTTTATAATGCACTGTATGGATGTGTCTTTACAATTAGTAAATGCATTTCCGTCATATACGAAAAGTATTTTAAGTTGTCTCACTGATAAAATTTCCATTTATTATATAAATATAGCACTAACAAAAACAAACAACTCATCAAAATGTAACTTACAATTCGCATTCCAGTAGACCATTTAACACATTCAATTCACTTCATATAACAACAATCAAACTATAAAATATCTGGTAAATATTACTTACACACAAACAAAGATAGAAAACACGGTAATATATTGTTACACATTACAAATATAATTAATTGGGCAGTCAATTTAACGTAATTACTATTAAGTATAAAGTCTATCATTTATAGAAACAGTTGTTAAATAAATGTGGTCTATAGTCAGAACTTACACCACTGAAATAGGTTTACATAATTACAGTAACAACAAGCGTAAATCAATTAGTTTTCAAAAGGTACTTAAGAATTTTTGACCTAAAAAGTCTTGTTAGCATTAATAGAAGAATATTATCTTAAAGATATGATGGCAAACAATAGTATTTATTTAGAATTTTGAGTACTATGGAATCTCTTTGTTATTCGGCCATTAAAAGACTAAAGGGAACTTTATAACAATGTACACAGTACAGAAAACGTTATTATATATATAATTGTAGACAATGACAATCTGTCTTAAGTTCTATTGGCATTTGTATATTAATTAGGTATCATATAACATTGGGTTTAGTATTTATTGTGTAATGTAATAATATCACGAACAGCAAGAGACTAGCTGCCATACCTGCTAACAGCCCACTTACTACAAACAATACTTAATGACTTCCTCTGTAACCTGAGTCACTATTTGATGAGTATAACCGATATCCACCGGAAGGACTTGAGCCATCTCCTTGGCCACCTATTATGGGGGAACTGCTTGGCGACTTTGAAAGATTGAAATGTCCATGTGTGCGAGGACTTCCACTCAGAGGAGTGTTAATCGTTGTTGGTGAGTATCTGCTGCTAAGAAAACCTCCTTGTGCCTTTCCATTTGGAAGAAAGAACGTTGAGTCAGTGTAACCCACATTAGTCGCTTTTTGCACAAAATACGCACAAACTGAAAAATATACCAACAAGCATACATGGCCATTAGTTCAGTTCTTTAATAGAAAATCATATGTAAACTGATTTCAAGTATAATATAAGAGCCTACCGGCATACAAGACCAAAAATATCGCTACTACTACTCCACAAGCAACAGCAAGAATCTGAAATTTGTCGGATAGGTAATTGGTGAGTCCACCCCCTCCTAACATTTTATCGGAAAATGCTGACACGATTTTCAATTTTACTGGAATCTGTTGATATTCAATGTAATTATTTAATTAAGCTCAATATTTTGTAGAAATAATACGTGAAAAATACCATTTTTGCTACTATTTAGAATCTGCCCTGGCCCAAACTACCCCTAAGAAAAAATGAATTTTCCACGTATAGCAGAAATAGGGATTTATATACTTACCGACAATGTCTGCTTAGTTAATTTGGACACGACAGTTATTGCCAACCCTTGATCTGCATTTAATCCTGAACTCCAATAGTTCGGTAGTAAAGTTACAGGGTACACCCTAGTTTCGCTGTGATCCATGCTAGGAGTTTTAGTTTTTTCATCTGGGGTTGGGTTATGAAAGGTAAATAGGCTTTCCGTCGTGTAAGATCCAACACTTAAGTGAGTCACTCCGTCTTCAGAAGTCGGTTGAATCTTAAAGCAAATTCAAAACCTTACACCACAAACCCTTACGAAAATTTCACTTGATGTTGGTTAAAATACCTCTAGCTGATCAAGTATACGCGCCAGTCCAGTTAGAATAAGATTTGCAGTGGTGTCTACGGTAGACATCTGTAATGTAGTCGTTTTGACAAATATGGATGGATGAAATGGTATTTTCAATTCGTCGGTTAGGATTTCTTTTTGTTCGTCTGTAATTTGAGATTCATTCGCAATCCATAACATGAAACACAATTTCTATTATTGTAGCAAAATATACTCACCAAAAAATGAAGCATGCAAAAACTTACTTGCATCAAAACCACTTTTAGTTTCTGCAGCAGCTCCTACGACCACCTTTGCATAAATAATTACACTTGTTTCCACCAAACTAGAGTAAAATCTGTTCTCTTCATTTATTTTAGGCTGAATTCGGCAAGCATAGCGCTCTAAAATCGCAAAAATTGGAATTAAATTCAGAAAAATTATTGGAATTAAAGATTAATGATATGCAACTTGGGCAACTTCATAGAGTACTTACTTTTCTCGAAGATAAAAACAGGACGAATACTTAAAATTGCAGCCGTCATATGCGCCACTTCTATATTCTCGAATCGCACGTGACAAGTAAAAGGAGCTTGGATATCTTGAGGAATGATTTCTTTGGAACAATTACTGCCAGCCAAGTTATATAGTTTGCTCCCAATATTTACAATAATATCAAATAAAGCATATTGATCTCCGTTGGTAATACTTTCAGGTATACTACTATCAGCAAAACTTAATGTGTTAACACCGGTCACAGTTATATCGGTCGAAGTTACCGAACCAACTCCAGGAATCGAATAATCAACATGAACTTTTCCTGGAGCAAGAGCTATTCCCAAACCGTTAGTGGGATTCAATTTGATTAGATTTTTGGGCTCCACGGACCAATGACCACCTTTCAAATCATTCGATTTAATGGCACACGAAAAGCAGACTACATCTCCAACAAACATTAAGCCCATACCCTAAAAAATTACCAAATTATTGCTGTTAATCCGGAATCATAAGCACAATTACGTCCCATGTGCAATATTACAAGTAAAGCTTACCAATGTCAGGTCCGGGTCTATAGCTTCCCCAACAGAAAGAATTAAGTATTCTGACAAATTTGGATTCAACTCATCGTAAAGTTTGATACCAGTGCGGCCTGCACTCAAAGTTTGGACAACAAAAGTGTGATTTTCTGCTCCAGAGTTTACTTGCGCCAGATCGAAACGATTCGGACGAACTTTAGGCACTGCATTTGTAGCATCAAATGTGCGACCGACATTATCATGATAGGTTACGTAAAATGGGAAAACAACTCCCCGAGGGAGGGATGGCTTGTCCTTATTTCCAAAATTTACAGGCAGTTGTGGATTGGCCATCATAAAACTGATTGTTTTAACCTAAAATGTAAAATTCAAAAATTATTTACTTACTTTCATTAAATTATCAATTTATACAAAACGTAAATCCTTACTTCAATGGTTACACTAATGCTTTGAACTATTCCAAACTCTTCTTCCACGGATACAAGTATTACAGTGTGTCCTGTCAAATCAGATGACTTTACAGTTCCAGTGTTATCAACAGTAACAACAGGACGGTCAGATGTAATTCGTGCATTCTTGCAAGCTTCTGATCTTTCATTGCACACAGGAGAGCGAGAAAGTTGTACCGAGTATGTCACCGTTCCGGAAGTGTCTCGGTTCGTCTTTAAACTAAGTTCTGAATTTGGTGTCATCAAAAGAGGACGGCAGCTATGAGACACTTTCAACAACCTTAACTCTTCATAAACCTAAAGAAATGCAATTCGTCAATTCTTGTCACATTAATTTAACTTACAAGGTAGCAGCCAAAGCATGTTTTTAACGAATTACAAAAAATTGTAAACTACGCCATTTCTCTGAAGTTTGCTAACTACTACACTAGGACAGACCTGATGTTGGAAAAATTCAAATGAGCCTCTCGCAGGAACGAAATGGGTTCCCCTAACCGAGGAAACGTGCAAACTAAAGTGAGCAAACACCTACAAAAAGAAGAATACGAAAAAAAGCATAAGGCACAGCAACTTAAAAGCAAATAACAAAGCCTGGGCTAATTGAATTATACAAAAATACATTGTACAATTACTTTTGTTGTAGATTACGCCATTAAGACGTAATCATCAGACATGCAAACATGCAATCAGCAACAATTTCATAACAAATACTTCACATCATTGCACTACTTTTATGCAGGTTGTGTGAAGGTAGAAAAAGCAAATAATGAATAAGAAAACCAAAATTACCCATAGCAGTGCACAGTGCATACTATTTTAGAATTTGTTAATTTAAAGACTGACCTCTATATTAGTTTCATCTTTATGAGTTACTTCCCCATACTTCACAACCAATGTAACAGTAACTTGTCCTGGTTGTTTTGCTTTAAATCGAACACCAATTTGATCCCCTGGAGCGGGAATGTATCCATTTTTCTAAGTAATACATTAATTAGATAATTATAAATCGTATTCATGCATGAAACATTGTACAACAAAATGAAAACATTTTCATTACCTGGAAAACATGAAAAATTTCTCCCGTTTCTCTATTACTAACTGTCCATTCAAAAGTTGCCAAAGCAGAAGGATCTCCATGAAGAATGTAGGGTTCAACACCTTGACCAGTGCCAACAGCCCATAAGGGAATCTCACCATCGGTTTGGATTCGATTTATTGGGCATCGAATACGAATACCTGTCAAGGGCACTACCATAACATTTATAGCATCTTCAGAATAAATCGTTGATGGAGGAAGACGGTCTACAGATTTGCCATAAATGGTATACGACCCCAAAGCTCCTGCTGAGATAAGACCACTGTTTTGATTGACTACTAACTCTTTCTTATCAGCATCTGTAGCACAAAAACAAAGTAACAGGTAAAAAGATTGATAAATGTATGTAAAACGACCTTTGAGGAATAATTTTTAAAACTTAAAAATTAATAGTGACTTATGGTACCTGTTGTAAATACGGTCGAAGAATCAGGCTGGGGTCCTCCAACTGCCATTATTTGGTACGCACTTCCAATTAACATTGTAACATTTCTAGGACGCAAGCTGAGAGGAGGGAACACAGTTACAGTTTTGGGAGCAGATCTGGCCATTTTCCCTAAAGCTCCAACACCATCAGCAACGAAGCTAATTGTACTGTGTCCAACATGCTTTCCTTTGATTTTGTACTTTATTATTGAATTTTTGACCTTCTTGTCGTCAACAACAGGAGTAAGCTCTAGGGCTTCCGAATTCATAGGTAGAAGGCGTAATTTTAATAACGACAGCAAATCTGGAGCTAACAGGCCATCTTTATGGTCCAATACTTTTACAGAGAGTTCAGCCTCCGAATTTACTTGAATTTTGTTCTGAACTTCAACAACGATACGACCGACTCCGTTCACGTTAACCATTACTTCCACTTGCGGTTTAGTCGAAAGGCATAAGTCTCGTATAATAATTCTAGTGGATCCTTCTTCCAATGGAAATACGTCTATGGTCCTGTTCACTTCATGATACTTAAAGGCGATTATTGAACTTCCGGTTGTATCCAATTCAAAATGTCCAGAACCTTCTGAAACTTTTACCACAACCTGAAATGCGTATTTATTACAAATTAATTTTTTATAGAATAAAATCCAAACCAAATAACCGTACACCCAAGGTATTTCCTTCACCTATCCAAATGACAAATAGATTAAACAATGACTTACTTGTTCAAAGAAAAAACAGTGACAGTATCAATCAAGGAATTTAAATTAATATGGAATTAAATTGTATGAAAATAGATATCATGAAAATCTTAAAACTTTATTTCACTGTGTTATACTCACAGGCAAGTATTTCAGTATTTGTATAAATTTGTAGTTTCGTATTCCTTCTCTTTGAAATTTAAAACTAAGTATAACGCTAGAAATACACTTCGATGGCAATAATTTGAACTTTCTGTGAGTTGAAATTACTAACTTTAACTATTTACTATTTCTGAACAATAATAATTAATTGACCTGTCTATTTTTAAACCTTAAAATTCTGGCCCTGGTATATACCACGAAAATCCACATCTACACGTTAGGGAAAATTGTGAGTGAAAGTCTACTGTGCAGACTGATAGAAAGAAATAAGAATAAAGAGATGTATAATGACTGATGGGACAACTAGGCTAGGCGCACAAATCCAGACTAAGGTCCTCAACCTTTGAATCTGATTTTGAATGTTCCTAAAATTACACAAAATGTTCGTAAAATAAAAGTGCATCAATAAACATATTACATTCCACTCTCATTTCAGTAACATCGACCTTGACACACTGCGTAGCTTGTATTTACCTTTAACAATGTTATTTTAGAGCGAATATGGTTAATATATAAATTCATATGGATCTAACCTTAGCTGAAGGATGATTAAAAACATTTATTGGTGACGGTGAAATGCTCAAATCAGCTACAAGGATCAAATCCATTGAGTGCTGCTTTTCAGAATATCCCTCATCACTTGTATCAGGACTTAAAATCCGTTTTCCAATTTTTCCAGCAGCCAGTACTTCTTGCCTGTAACCTCTAATTTCAGCAGTAACTTCAACATTGCCAGATTTCTGCTTAGGATGCAATTTTTGGTAACCTAAAATTTTACATGTATTACCGAATAAGAAATGTGCATATCTTAACATACTAAAATCAACGTTACGTTAGGTTATAAAATAAAACTTACTTTTGCCGACCATTGTGTATCCATTTCCAGGAATCGTTTCTGTAATGACATACTGAGGACTTTCGAACTCCACAAGATCGTTTTTATTTGCAGTCCACTGAATATTCAAACTAGTAATGTTATCAAACTTGCGTCCTTTAGCGTCCTTAACGGTAACTGAGATAGAAGTTTCTTCGTAGTTCGGTATAGATACACGGACAACTTGAGCAGATGACGCATCATTGGGACACCTTGAACGTATAGCAGTTTCGACTTTGAAATACATTTGTGCTGGCTCGGCACAAACTACTGTAACAGTTGCATATCGAATAACAGGTTTCTGTGAACATTTTAATTTAAACATTAGATTAGACAAATTCAAATTTCACCTCTGCTGAGCATAAATTACTATGCAAAAATGAAATACGTTATGCACTTACAGAACCTTCTGAGGTTTGATTGTTGCCAATTCCAAATACAACTTCACTTTCCCCAATTTCAGTACATAGAACTTCGTAAACGTAAAGATCGTCTGGTGCATTTTCCCTTAAGTTAATTTCTTTTCCCGAAACAACGTTTTTATTCTCTAATTCTACAGTTTTGAAAAACCCGGCATGTTTTTCAAGTAAAGGTCGTGGCCCCCCTTCGAATGCAAGTTGCTTTGAAGAACCAACAGCAAGGACAGTCACGCGACTTGTTGGTTCGACAACAATCAAAGATTTGAAAGTGGATACAGTAACTGAATCGCTAAAAACTTGATCCCCAATTTTATAGGTAACAGTAACTAACGAAGATCCTAATGTATTGCCAACGACGGGTAAAACTGTACAAGCTGGCTTTAAGTGAGGGTAATGGGTCTTCGAATCATAAGAAAAGTTAGGGTCTTCAACGTTCACAGTAAAAGGAAGAGTTCCACAGCTAGAAAATGCTTTTGGTGTTCTTTCAGGATCGTCGGGGCGAATAGCGTAAAATGCTAAAGGGACTTGAATAGAAATTCCAACCTCAGCTTCAACTATGTGATCAACTATTTTCATTGACGTAGGAGGGAGAACGTAAACTTTAGCTTGCCCTTTGATATTTGAGTTGGCCGAGGATGAAGCAGTAACGTTTGCAAAGCCTATTGTTTCCGTTTTTCCTGTTCCACTTTGAGTTACAGTTAGCACCGACGTATTAGTTGACGACCAGAAGAAATGTCCAGTACCGCCCGAAGGATTCCAACGAAGTTCATATTTGGACTGTACTACAGGATCCCATGGAAGAATAGTTTCCTTAGGATTCAAGGCTATATTTTGATATATTTCCATTTCAACCTTAATCTTCACTGGCTGTATGGGTACAACAGGACTTCCATCTCTCAATGTGTGCTTCAACGATGCTAATACAGGATAAGAGCCTTGCTTGATGGGGACTCCTACATGGTAAGTTCCATTAGCTGAGCTCTGCTCAACACGAAATGCAGTCGGGTCGAAAGTAGTTTCAACCACGACATTCTAAATACAAAATATTACATACATACAATTTACATATTTGAAATATCTTCACTAGTTACTTTGAAATATCTCATGTATCATATCCCAATTGATTAAAATCAGACATACATCAGTAACAAGAATTTTCTGGTTATCCGAATCATAGAGGTCGACTTGAATTTCATACTGTCGATTAATCACTAAAGCCCAATTTCGATTGGGAAATACAGTCAGCGACAGAAATTTAGGTTGGCGAACATGTATGTAAGCAGTTAAGGCTTCGGGGTGTTCCTCCTCCATTTCTTCCAGACAATTTTTGTCCTTAACTACAATCTGGGTTTAAAATGTTCAACACATATAGCAGATAGCATTTTTTATTTATGCGAAAGAATATATAAATAAGGTTTGGGAGAATTAAAAATTATTTACTTTTGTTTCTCCATATTCCAAAGCTGTGATCATTGATTTAGAAACGTCATAAGACGCAACCGAAGAATTGCTCACAAAAAATTCATACGAATTTGATGGTAGTGTAATGTAGCTCAGTTTTCCATGTTTTAATTGCTTCAATCTTAAAGGTACAACAGTTCCAGGGACAATGTAGGCCTTACTCGGTTCGACATTTATGTTAGCAACCACAACAATACGGACACGGGTTTGAATGCTCTACGAAATTGGGAATACAAAATCAAAAATTGGTTCGCACTATCTACTTACATAAATATTATGAACCAATTGGTTTGACAGAAATATTGATTGGTCTGATTATAAATAAAACGGATAATTTCTTGCGTCAATGGCACTTACCGCATACAATGGCTCAATTAGCTTCGCGATGACTACCGCAGAACCAGTTTTGATTCCTTCTATCAGTACTGTGGATCCTTGTTGCCTATTGGCCTCTAGTAAGGCGACCCCCGGTGGAGCTTGATAAGTAGACTCTGAGAAGGGCAGAAATCGCATTATACTTAAAGGATCCGTAGAAGTGATTGTTTCTTTTGCTGTTTCCAAAAGCCAAAGAATAGGGATTCCATCCAAAGTGCTAAACTCGTTGTTTTTGCTTCCATAACCTCTAATATGGAATTTTGAGGGGGCTTCTTCTAAATGAAGCTCCTTGGTAGTTGTAACGATACTAATTGAGTTTATTTTGTCAATTATTACATCACAGCGAACCATTTCATGAGTGTTGGAATCTTCCGCATAAACAATGGCACTTGCAGGGCAACAAGGGGAAACCCTTGGTACCGTAGATATTATTGCCCGACTTGAGCACTTTACACCGTCTTGGTATTGATCTTGGCTCAAATCGGAATCAGCTGGAGAGATTGTTATTACATCTGAGCGTGACACTGACCTGAAAATTGAAAAATGTAATATAGAGATAATTATTATGTGACTAAATACCTACTTTTATTTACGGTAGCAGAGCAGAGAAAAGTGAAAGTTCATAATTCATAGTCATCGTCATCATCATATCATCAAACTCATGAATGAACTGTCTCAACTCTGTCACACAGACATTACAGATTTGCATTTATTTTCCTCCAGGTTACAGTGCAATAAATTTATTTTTGCTTTTTAGGGGTGTTGTCACGCATTAGACATTGAATTAAACACCGTTCCTAATTTATAGGAGTCAACAACAATGAACAGGTTCTTTTAGTAATATAGTGATTTGCACGCTATGCGAAACTCTCCTCGCTTGTTTCCGTTTCTCTGCTTCATTGAATATACGGAGATGCGATGAATGATTCAACAACAAAAACCGGTTTTAGGCTGACGGCCAATGACTTGGTGGACGATTATCTTTTAGGGATTGTTCAATCGTATAGGAATGCAATGCTCTTGCTTACATCACAGTTGACCTTATAAATTCTTACGTATTTACAAATTAAATATGAATGTTAGCATAAATAACCTTACCATTGGTAGCATCCTTGTCCAGGATTATCAACGCTTAGTGTGAAGTTGACACTAAGACTATCAAAATAAGGCAGTCTTACACGAGGCACATTTAACTTTAGATGACCCTCAGTACCAAATGAACACATAAAAAGCATTAAAATAAGTGCTGATTGCAGCATTTTTAAACTTAATCCTATATTTCTGCTTCTACGATTAAACTTCTCCAGATCCATTTCTGGATCCAATGATCGCCCAAAAGCGACAAATCAGTCTTCCTCTTCAAAGATTTCACTTCAACAAATACATTCACTATCAAACAAAAGTGTGGGACAAATCGACTAAACTAACATAAACGATATTTTAATTAGCAGTGATAACTCTTCAACACTAAACTTCACATTCCAGTTAATTTTTGAAATTGATTTCACTTAGCAATTTGGTTGGATACTCTTGTATTTGTATTCCAAATGGTATTGAATCAAACTGAGGAGCCGGTGGACGCGCCAACCAGAAAGTAAGGGATGAATGAGATTTTTAGCACTGCGTGTGAGGTATTGCCTTCGAATTGCGCAATAAACCTAAATAGTGCGCCTTTGAGACAATGCTACATTTTTATTCGTTCTTTGCTGTGTGGGAAAATATGACTTTAAACCCGCGCCCGCGTTTACAGTGACATTTGAATGTGTCAAAAGTTCATGAGTTTCTTACTCTTTACAACTGCTGTTAAAATTTTAAAATTTAATGTGTTTTAATCCTTAAAATTGTTTTAATTAGTAGTAATTGAATTTTGTAACTGAATAGGCAAGAAATGTGAGCACATGTGGGGTTTGTATTATTTTTATTTCTGTTGAAATATCGACAGGGTTAATTAATATTAGTGTGGTTGTTTATCTGTTTCTGCTTATATATAAAATATATGTGAAATGTTTGATATCGTTTGGCAGTTGGAAGTATTCAAAAAATAAGTAAAATAGAATAATTATTATTGCTCTACAAAATACAAAATTTAAAATGAGACGAAGTCATGCTCCAAGTCAATTAGCTAAGCGAATAAAACTGGATATAAAAAGTCCAAGAAAACCTCTGGAACCATTAAGTGACCATGAAGCATTTATACGTTCAATATTAAATCGACCGTTTAAAGTACCCATTCCCGGTTATGTCAGTAGTGGAACGGGGCGATCACTTGGCATTAGAAGAGCATCTGGAAAAAGAGCATTACATGATCCAGACGCTCCTGGAGCTTTAATTCTGTACAGTCCTCCTCCCCTGCCACCTGGAGTTATTGAATCTACTGTAAGTTTAATATGCATCATGCTCAACTATGCTGAATTTCTATACATATGATTTCTTTTTTGTAAGTATGGTATTTCTTTGTGTAATTTATGGTACATTTTTACAGAAATTAGAAAATCAAGAAGTTCATGTTGTGGTGGATCCGGTTCTGTCCAATATTTTGAGACCCCATCAAAGAGAAGGAGTAAAATTCCTATGGGAATGTGTAAGTGGAATCCGGATTCCTAACAGTTTTGGGGCCATCATGGCAGACGAAATGGGACTAGGTGAGTCAGCACTTGAAGCTATAAAACATCTTAAAAGATTTAACTTTCCATGAAAAGCATGACTGCAAAAAATTAAAATAACATCCTTTTTGCTAAAAACACTTAAAAAAATACTATTTTAGGTAAAACTCTGCAAGTCGTAACGCTTGTTTACACTCTCCTAAAGCAATCACCACAAGGACCCCCTGTTGTAAAAAATGCTGCGATCGTTGCTCCATCGAGCTTAGTAAAAAATTGGGCAAAGGAATTTGTTAAGTGGTTAGGTGACAGAGTTCCTACACTAGCCATAGAAGGAGGAAGTAAAGAGGAAATAGATAAACAGCTTAGTTCCTTTGTTATGGCTCCAGTTTTGTGCGGAGGTCGAAGGGTTGGTACACCAGTTCTAATATTGTCTTATGAAACCTTCCGTCTCCATGCTCATGCTCTGACCAAAGGAGAAATCGGAGTAGTCATATGTGATGAAGGCCATCGCTTGAAGAATCGCGAAAACCAAACGTACAATGCTCTAGGTGAGTAAAAATTATATTATTCTATCCATTATCTACTTTTCAAACTCACTTGTTAATTAATGCTCTCATTGGCAATGTCATTACAGTACAATTGAAATGCAAAAGAAGAGTTATTCTTTCTGGTACGCCAATCCAAAATGATCTTCTAGAATATTTTTCATTGGTTCATTTCGTAAACGAAGGAAGTTTAGGAACAGCACAAGTAAGTTAAAACAATATTTTTACTTTTTACCATTTCTCTACCATTCTCTAGATTCGAATCAAGGGATTCGATTCCCTTGTTCTCTATATGTAAAGCTCACCAAAGCTAAGCTGCTTTATTCAAGTGAAAGTGAAAGTGTTCTTTCTTTTGAATTTGTACATTTGTAGGTTATTGAACACACATTTTGACCATTAATTTTTTGAAAATTTTCACTTTAATATGGTGTATTATTTACAAAAGTCTGCCATTTATCGAGTCCTGAAAATACTCATTTTCCCTGAATCGAACTTTCCCCCCGAATTTATGCCTTTACTTTACTCCTGAATATAATTATGAGAGTCATGAATTTTCTAAACCCTTATCAAAAATCTTACTTTTCCCTGATTAATACTATTTGAGTATTGAGAATTTATGAGTATTTTCGGTTCAGGGAAAATGAATATTTTAAGGGCTCAAATAAATTTTAGCCTTTGCAAAATATAGTACTTTTGTACAACAGATTTTAAAAATTTTTGCAGGAATTCAGGAAGAACTTTGAACTTCCTATTTTGAAAAGTCGGGACTCTAATGCTACAGATAATGACCACACAAAGGGACGAGAAAAACTCAGAGAATTAACAGCTACTGTTGAAAAGTGTATGATCCGTAGAACAGCAGCATTACTCACTAAATATCTTCCCCAAAAGGTCGAGTTGGTTGTATGTTGTAAAATGACTGCCGATCAAAGTGAACGTTATAAACAGTTGGTAGCAAAGTTCACATCAACGGCAACAGGAAAATCGGCAAGCAGTTTAGCTGCTATAACGCAGTTAAAAAAGCTATGTAATCACCCTTGTCTAATAGATGAAAAGATGCCTTCAAAGTTGGATATAGAGGCATCGGGAAAATTTAAGGCGTTAGATTTGCTATTAGCCCATGTTAGGGCAACATCGGACGACAAGATTGTTTTAGTGTCAAATTACACTCAGACAATGGATTTATTTGAAAAACTTTGCCAACTTCGAGGATATGGTTTCACAAGACTTGATGGAAGTATGGCAATCAAGAAAAGGATGAAAATTGTGGACAAGTTCAATGACATTACTAACAGAAATGAGTTTGTATTCATGTTAAGTAGCAAAGCTGGTGGCTGTGGGCTCAATTTAATTGGAGCCAACCGATTAGTAATGTTTGACCCAGACTGGAACCCTGCTGTTAGTACCATACCATGATGTTAATACCACATTATAATCGTTTGCTATTTGCCACACATGTGAACAATTTGTTTTTAATTTTCAGAATGACGCTCAGGCAATGGCAAGGGTTTGGCGTGATGGACAAAAGAAGCAGTAAGAAAACTCAAAATTTAGGAGTTGATTAAATTTTTACTGCTAAAAATAGTTTGCTTTTCAAAGTTTCTGTACTTTATGACATATTTTCTGATAATATCATTGTCTTCAACTAATGTGTGAACGTATACATTTTAGGTGCTTCGTATATCGATTTTTGGCCACTGGTACCCTTGAAGAAAGAATATTACAAAGACAGTCCCACAAGAAGTCCCTCTCTAGTTCCATAGTAGATCAAAATGAGGATCAAATAATGAAAAAGTTTGATTTGGCCATGTTGAAAAAGTTGTTTCGTTTGGAGGAGGAAACATCATCGGACACACATGATAATCTTCAGGTATAATATTGCTGTATTGTGGTAAACTAATATTTTATTTTTTATTTAGTATAGTTAGTAGCGTAGTATTTAAAGGGCTGTGAAGGACTTTAATACTGCTCTGTATTCCGGAACAATTCTTTGCTTAGAATACATTTTTAATCAGTTTCCAACACAGAATGCGAGACACGATTGTACGGCAGGCAGCCAACCGTAAACTATAGTTGTTTTGTTAAAAGATTTCCGTTTTTGTTCTGTCTGATTTATCATATTTGCATTACTGAATGGCAAAGATTGAATTTAAAAGCAAAATGTGATAAAAAAGTTCTATAATTCTGGATATTGTTGTGATCACAGTAATAATGTTATTTAATGATTTTTTACAGTGTACACGATGTGTAAATGGAATACAAGTAAAGAAGCCTCCCGAAAGTTCTGATTGCAATTCTGATCTGAGTGAATGGAATCACACTAAAGACAGAAAAGGAATTCCTGATTTAGCAATGAAACAAGTCTGGGCCTCTGGATGTGTATCTTTCGTATTCCACCATATTTCACATGAGCCTATTATAACACCTTAGATTTTGTAATTACAGTTGCGAACACAGCGAACCGATAAATTAAAATGTCAATACGAAAGTCGCCATTAATTATATTAAATATTACATATGCAAAAAAGGTAAAAAGTCATTGGACGATGGAAGACTAGACACTAAGACAAAACCGAGTCCACAAGAAGTCTATCCATTCTCCACTATTTTTACTGAAAAAATCATAGCTTTCGATTTAATAGATTTTAATCTTCATCCTTCTATTTTACAAGATATTTTTAAATCAGAAATTATAATTTTTTTTGCTTTACTTTACTGCAGACAGTAAAAATATAGTTATAACTTATAACCTGGGATTGAGATGGATGGCTGGATTGGATGGACTTTGGATTCTAAACACACTAAACAGGTTGCAGTATTTTATCGATTCAGAGTACCTTGATATTTATGTGATCGATTATTTTCATCGAAAACATTGAGCACCATTACATTCGTAGTAAAGTGTACTCAAGGCTAGGTATTATCGGCTTTTTCGGTGTGAGTCTCCAAAAGTTGTGAATTTGAGATTACATTTTGGAACTCAGTACGTCAAAATAGTAAAAGTACCTAATTGGTTACGACTATGTCCAGGCATTTTGGAGACCTCAATAAACCTGCGAAATCACTAGAGGGAAAACCTCTACTAATAAGTGCGATAGACGTAATAAAGACAAATATGCAAATAAGAACATCAATTTATTATTGATGTCCTTATTTGCCAATTCTACTGTACTGTACTTCGAGACTAAAACTTTTACACTGTACTGTATGGTTAATTTTTAGAAACTTTAATTGTGGATTTGTTGTTTTGTACATTTTTTATTATAATAATATTATTGAATTAAACTGGTGGAGATGTAACAATGAAATTATTTTTAATAACTTTTAGAAATAAAATCTTTTACCCTATAAATAACCAAGCTTCTTGCATGTTCACAAATACTTTTCATGATTTATTTTGTGATTGTGATTCATAACTACCTTATTTAAAATTCGAAGATGTTGGTAGTAAAGTAAAATGCTTAGGCACCTCTTTGTGCACTGTTACATTGAAAGTTGAGTTACGAATACATTAAATTTATGGGTCACAATTCAATTTCTACTCTAGATTTAGGAAACAGGAAAAAAACATTTCTAAGGTTAAGTCCGTAAAACGACCTTACATACAAAAACCTACCTAGCTATAAATGATACTTATTAAAGAATGGTGAAATTAAAGTAAGGAACAAATTGAACACCGTGGACACAATTGAACATTCTAGTTAGTGATTCTATATTCTATACTATAGACATGTGAAACCAATTGACATTTATAATTTTGTACGTTTTTAGTTTGGTTTGTCTAGTTCGACCGCCTGAGTATTCAGTCCGCCTGTTCTTAAACAACATTGAGCAATTTTTCAGTTTGGCACATATAAACATTTATCAACCCAAAAATTTACAGTTCATATCATGATTGAAAATATAACAATGACAATATTGCGTAGTATGTATGCATGTCGAGATCAAAAGTTCTGGCATTTGTTAACACAAATTTAGTAACAATAAGATAATAAATATTGTAATTAAAAGTAAAATGAATATTAAAAACTACCTCATCGTTTTTCCCTATGTATGCTACGATTTATTTCATTCAACTACCTACTTAGGTAATTAAAATATTATTGTTTAAATGCACTTCCCGTCAATCCTTTGTCAAATCTAACATTTTAGCAGTAGAAGGTTTATTAGCATTATATGGTCTTCGTATAGGTGTCAAATTTGGAGACTGCAAGTTGCATAATTTGCTTGAACTACATGGTGTATTTTCTGATCTTCGCATATGAAAACCGTCTTTCCCCATGTAGGATGATGATGAAGGAGAAGAGTGGGTCCTCGAAGGAGTCATCATCATCATAGGTGAATTCAGGGAATTGGCACTTAATTGCATCGGCGATGGGGAAAATTCTTCATAAGAAAATTCCAGTTGACTGCAACGTCTGTTTTCATCGCCATCTTCGTCGTCCGTGGAAGAAAACGCAAGTCGACGTCTACGAGAGTTACTACCATTATTAGAAGTATTCAGAGACAAACAAGGTGCAAGAATTGAATTCCTCTTAATTGAATCACTGTCATCCATTTGCAATGTAGGAGCGACAGAAACTGCAGACGACGATAAACTATCGTCATCCATACACCTTAAATATGGTTGAAGAACAGATTCTACATGCGGTGGAAGATGAGGAGGAAAGCTCAGCAAAGTAGATGTCCAACTGTCCATCCTTGTTGGGGCCTGAGTCACAATTATAGCAGGATTTTCGAATTGCGTGTTCTGCTGTCGCTGCAACGAGGCAAGACCCTTGAAGCGTGGAGAATTACATATTTCCATTGCCCCCAAGAGAGTGTTAGTAGAGTTATTAGGATTTATTGAAGAAACAACGGGACTGGGCAGAACACAAGATTGGCTGAAAAAACGCTCAATATCTGCTTGGGCCTTGGCTTCAGTCGATGGAGTAAGTTTAAGCTCATTCTGATGTGTTGACGGAGAATCTTCTATAGCTTTTGGGAAAAGTTTGGAAATTTGATCTATTGCCCAAGAAGTTTGGGGTGGAGTCTCCAACAGTTCGGCATTCGGAGGGAAAATACTTGGACTCCAAAAAGGTCGATGGAGATTAGCCAGAACATGACGCTCAAACGGGTTGACTTTTCCAGATGAGACTAATTCGGTTGAAGCAGAATCCTGACAGCTAGAGCTAGAGGTGACGGAAGAGCTGGGTATGCTGTTCGAATTTGGCCTCTTATGCTTGCTCACAGGAGTTAAAAAATTGACGCTATCTTGATTTTCCGAATTGCGATCGCTCTCTGTAGCAGCATCCGGCCTTCTCTTCATATTTCGATGCACTGAAAAATAATATTTTAAATAATTATGAATAATACTTGTGTGGTAAACACTACATACTATTTTCAGGTTTTCCAGTGGTGAATAAGGTTGCTGTTGGCAGTTGGATAAGAAAATGATAATTTCTAATTTGCCTATCTTTCTCTCCCTTTCTGAACAAAGTTATCCTAATTCAGTAGTCCCTCAGTCCCTCTAAAAAACTTCTGCTAAATAAAAATAGTCTTACAACTGACTGCTGATCGTTCCGAAAGGATGTCCAATGTCCACCAGTCCTTCTAGTAGTCCACCCAGAAGAAAAGACTAAAACAGAAGCATGAAATTAAATTTTAATGAAGATAGGAGAGAAATAAAGATAGATAAATATTCAAAATCAATAATACTGTAAAACTTTCAAATGAATTTCAAATGATGAAAACCACATACGGATCAACCACCTCTTGCAATCCAAAGAATCAAAATCGGAACTACCAACAGCCAACAGCACCACAATACACCATACAACAGCAACAACAACAAAACAGGTCAATAAAAGTGTCTAGTTTAGTAGTAGGTATTTACAGATCTGCCACCACGCATTTTATTGGCCGTTGAGTTGGTCAGAGGATTTCCAATCCCATACATGGGTTGCGTTTATCACTTATGCCAGGATAGTAAAGGTGGGCAAATCCGGCACATCTAATCTACATACTGTAAACTTTACTACTGGACGCACTGTGATATCAGTAGTTGTATCAAAAAAGCTTTTATTATGATCTCTGCCAAACAATTTTTATGGCCGTAAAGAATATCCAAAGAGATTTTAGTAAGTACTTAAGTACGTAATGAAAACAAAAAATTTCTATTATATACATTTTATAGCAAGGCTATTTGATTTTATGTATAATATTACAATTTATATTTTCCACTTTATTGGTTAACAAGTACACGGCAGTTACAACTTCAGCACATTCAGCAGCTTCAGAGTTAGTTGTTGATATAAGAGTTAAATCTAAATTGAGAATTATTTTACTTGAAATCTTAATTATTATTTAAGGGATTTTGTAAATGGTGCATGTCGTAAAATTTATTGACCATTCATATATATTTTGTCTTGAGTATTATCGGCTTTGAAGTAAAGAGGCTGTTTCGAGCCCACTATAACTTTTGCCCGTCTCTGACAGTTGAAAAGTGGTGTACAACTATACTACACGTACATGAACAGACAAATGACCGTTGAATTTTGTTATCTTGTGTTTCTGTTTACCTTTTCTCTTTCTCCCATCCCATTTCTTCATTTTGTTCGCATTTCTAAACTACAGGTCTACTATGGATATTCACCAATCCTCAAGCAATATGGTAAGCAATAAGATGGTAGAACCAGCAGAAAACAGCGGAATGAAGAGAAAAGGGAATGAAAAGCAAACCAACAACTCGGATAACATAAAACATCTTGTGGAAGAGTTCATGAGTGCCGTTTCTTTTGCTGACAAAAGTCAAAAGGCCCATTCCGACAAATATATTGACTCAAGAGCTTTGAATGCTGTAGTAAAAGGTATTATAGTTTAGTTTGGTAATAAAAATAAACCTACCAGTCACCGTCAGTCCATTATCACCATGAAACTGAAAGACCATATGCATATCCGATTTCTCTTCCTCTAATAAATGTTTAAAAATGAGGAACATTTGCATAATATTTTCCAGATATGGAACCAGTTCTGCTAACAGAGTCGACCATGCATAGTTGCGTTGGAGTGGTATTCAAGAAAACATCTTCGTGTACAAGTTCCTCGTCAAAATCGAAGAAAAGAAAATGGACGTCCGTTTTTGGTTTGTTCGGGAGAACAGTTTAACAGTTAATCATTAGTGATCGTCTAGGAGGTCTATGTCTTCGATATTTGGCATTTGGATAATCTTAATTAATATATACAGCAGATAGATGGTTGTCTCTTTTGTCTGCGGGATTTTGTTTCAAATTGGTTCAAATTCAAATGGCAAAATTGTAGTGATGTTCAGATTGAACCAGCTTTCTAATGTAAATACTTTTAACTTTTATATTATACTTACTTTTAGCTTAACTAAAAGAATAGATTTAGATTCACTTAATTTATACCTAGGCCTTCCTACTGAACCGTTATTAAAATTAATATTATTAAATAAAACCGCATTATATCTAGGCCTTTCTACTGAACCGTTATTAAAATTAATATTATTAAATAAAACCGCATTATACCTAGGCCTTCCTACTGAACCGTTATTATGATTAATATTATTAAATAAAACCGCATTAAAAGGTAGATTTCACCTTTCACTTATTTTAAATAAATCAGTATTAACAAATGTATAGGGCGACGTAATACAGAAATGTATTCATTTTGGGAAACAAAAAAAGGCATACAGAGTCGTACCCTGTGCCGAATCTGGAAGCGCACCTAAAGAAAGCTAAGGTTCTTAGACCCGAGAGAAAGACGGGAGAAAGCCTTGTAAGAGATTAAAGGGAGTTCGACTGAAGCAGCGAAAGATCGGCGTTCAGGAACACCACGAAAGGTTTCAATGATTTTAAACAGAGAAAGGGGACACGGAGGCTATACACAGATCAGCTACACTATGAAGTATCGCGATCTAACGTCAGCACGTGTTCTCAAACTACGCTTCCACGTGGTTACCTGTTTTTTCTCCTATATATACCATACGATTTACATGAAGGAAATTATCAAACGGCTCAAGTTTGGTTAAGAAAGTTTTGTATTGTAATCCACCACAAATAGGCAGAAATGGCATCCCTTTATATAGGAAAAAATTAGCTCTATCCAATTTTGCATTTATCATAGCAATATTGATCAGTTTCATGCACACTTTCGCTGATTTTCTTATTACGATTAGCAAAAGTGGATTAAAGCTATTGCCGCCATTCGGAGGTTGAACTGGTGCACTGAGACAGTATTTAGGCAGTCAAGAAAGAAGTCTTTATTTTTGGAAGGGTATACTACATCGCGAAACAATTTTTATGTCCGGATTTATTTGACATGTTTTTGCATAGTTTTTCAATGTTTATCATATCATAGGTAATCAGTTTGATTTCGCACAGTGAACTCATGCAGTAATTTTTACTTAGTAATACATAATTTCATAAAACTCTAATAATATTGTCTGTAAGTGAAAACGTACAAATGATTTCATCCCCATGCATTTGCTTTATGCTTCGGTACAAAAACGAAGTTATCTGGTACAGGCCCCAAAAACATTTCACTAAAAATTTCAATATTTAAAATTTAAAGCATTGATTTTTGATAAAAGAACTCTATTACCCCGTTCATGACCAATCTTTTAAAACATTAAATTCAGAAAATGGGAGACATTTTTTACCTTATCTTTATCCAGTCATTAATGTGAGTACTTGCCAGAAGTGACTCAATTTCATCTCTTCCTCTATACTTTGGGGGACGTTCGTTCATTCGCTGAGGAATACGTTCAAGAATTCCAACTGGAATATAGCGATGGAAGAATGATAACCATTCCAATAAGAAGCGACGAGTTGTAGCAACACCCTGAGAATCTAAAGTTCCAATATGTGCATTGTTTACTTAGATTAATAAAATGTCATTCAAATTGCATAATTAGATCAAGTAAATATAACATTTTGCATAGTTAATTGCATTAAATAGTGTGAACACTGCAGAGGAATAGAAAAATATATAGCCAAATCATAATCATTACTTATTAGAAATAATGCTGCACACCTGAACCCCAATGATCAAGACCATAATTTGCATATCGCTTGATAAGATCTAGTCGCTCTTTTCCACTTAAATCGATATGCCTCTGCTCTTTAATTTCTTGAAATATCCAGGGTTTAAATAAAGCCCCACGTCCAATCATAACTCCTGAACTATTGGATATACTCTTCTTTTCAGCATACTCCTCCCAGGAAAGAATGTCCCCGTTTCCGTAAAGGGGCATAGGGTCAGCAACTTTTACACATTCGCCAATGTATTCCCAATTTGCGTATTTTAAGTAACGTTGTTCTCTTGACCTTCCATGTAGCTTGAGGAATAAATAAATGAATGCGTCATATCATTAAACATTTTAATTGAGTGTTTTAGAATACCAAATAGGGAATAAGTTGGCATTGAAAGAAGGCATTGAAAATACTTACAGTAACCATTGCTACACCATTGTCGCGACAAAACGGTATGAGAGTATGAGCTAGATTTTTATCCTTTGAAATCCCAGTACGCATTTTGACGGTAAAAAGCTTTCTTTTTTCACCAAGAATAGTTGTCATGCTTTTAACAATTGACTGAAATTGATTTGTCCGACACATTAAACCGCTACCAGCACCCTACTTACACATAACGAGAGTCAATTAGAAAGCAGTTCTCACTAATTTCACCAGCTTTATACCTAATAGTTAAGTTAGTATACCTGTGCATAAATTGCGTCTAATGGACAACCAGTATTTAAATCAACGAAATCATAATCAATTCCACACTCTGCTAGTACATGAGCTGCCTTAGCTGCGGCATAGCCGTTTTTCGCACACAACTGGATTCCCCAAACTTTCTCGGAAGGGCTGTACAAGAAAACAAACAAGATATCATCGATAACTAATATAATTAAATGTCAATGGCTATGGCCATGACTCTAGTCAATGATGGTATGGTAGTATTGGTAATTACTGTCTTCGATGCAAAGCATATTCGTGTGAATTTCCCTGTAGTACAGAAGTAGCCAGTGACATTTCCGAACATGTGATATCCGCTCCGAAATCAACACATATTCTTCTGAAGGGGAGGTTTCCCACAGTAGTCAAAGGAGACAAATACAGTTTGTCTTTCCAATCTATCTAATTGATAAAATAGAAAATATTAGGCGTACAGATGTGTACACATTGAAAAATACTTAAAGAACTCGGCCAAAAATTATAAGTAATCACAGGAGCGATTGCACCTTTATATCGGCCGGTTATTAAACTTTTACTTCTCTTCATTTGGACTGTAGTGATTGAAAACTAACCTTCACCATTTCTTCCTCTCTGATTTGTATCTCATCTTCATCTGTAAGAGCACCCACAGTTTTCTCATTCCCGTTTTTGACATTTCCTTGGCGTGAAGTAATTTTATGACATATTTTTTCTATGCGCGCAAAATCATAAGTTCGCTTCCGAAGCTTCATCTGCACTTCTTTGGTAATCAACGTTTTATGGCAAATTTCGTAGATACTCTGCATTTCGGCCCACAGAGTTTCATTGATAGTATTTCTGTTTTTATCATCTGTGTGACTTTTATAAAATACGCAAGATAGGCCACGGGAACACTTTCCATAAGTCAGGAACACTGGACAATCCCCAAATACGTATGTAGATTTTGATTCTATATAATAGCAAATTTCGTAATTAGTAATTAATCAGATTGTACAATTAAAAACTTCGAAGTAACATCACACAAAATTACTTTGCTGAAAAACACAACGCAACACAAATGAAATGGCAGTCAACATTTACCTGTTCAGGCTTTCCCCAACTTTCTCCACTTTCTCCGATACGAAATAGAGCTTGTTACAATATAAAATCTCTAATTTTTTTCTTGATGCCTGAACTTCGGTTATGAATACGTATAATTTGTGGGAATACTCAACATTTAATTCAAAAATGCATGCAATACTAAGAATATTTCATTTATCCTAAGTTTCCACCTTAAAACCTTTGTAATTTAAATACATAGTAAATTACTTAGTAAATGTTCAACAATACCTAAGTATTTGTCCACATCGTGTATGAAACGACAATCTGGGTGGTAAGGACAGTTTGTTTCTCTTGGTCCATCAAATAAGTGAGGACATAATTTCTCTTCGTTAAGAAATTTAGGAGGAGGAGGTCGGTTTTTATTTTGCCCTGAAAAGTATAAAATATTGAAGTGACCTCTATTTAGTCAATGTGTCCACAGTGTAGTGGTCAGCATTATTAAATGACGTGACAAAAAGTCAGCTTATGTTATATTATTATGTATATTGTATGATATAAACACACCTTTCCTATCTTTTTTCTTGCCCCTAGTGAATGCATCAGCTTCGTTTACCGAAGATTCTTTTTCTTTCGCCTCTGGATCACCACTTTCTTCATTTCTTGATTTCTTCTCTGCCGGTTCTTCATTTTGCGAATCCCGCATTCTTCCATGATCGTTCACACAATCTGGACGCTCTTTTTCGACACCCGGCACCCCTCCTCCTAGTCTTTGCTCTTTATCAAAACTGTTGATCAGAAACTCTGCTTTTATTAAAGCGTCACCTTCACCCCCTTTGTTAGACATGTTCCACTCAAACCCGATTCCCCCTCCTACGAAAAAAGCAGAGTCATTTCATTACTTCAGGTTATATAGTGGGGGTAAAAGTTTTAAGCGCATTTTATTTTATTTCTATTACAGTAAGATATTATAAAGTATTGTTAGACATTACGTGCTATATTAGTCTTGCCCAGTGCCGAGTTGCTGACCTATTACGAGTTTGGGTATTAGAGCTGTCTTGAGTCTTACGGTTTAATTTTTTAAATTACAAAAGCATTTTTTGTTTTAAAACTTCACTTTAAAGCCGAAACCAAATTCTGATATTAAGATTTCGCGGGGGAGATGATATTGAACGTGAAGAAGTGAATAACATAGTCGCACCGTCTCATCTCCGTCTTATTTTAAGCGTCATGTATTGTCCGCCTTAGAATATTCTGACGGCACTTTAAAATTAACCAAAGGTCTACTAATGACATGTCATGGTATGTTTACATGTCTTTTCATTTTTAATAGGGTTTGTCGTTAGATTTATATTTTGACCTGTCGTTAAGATATTGCCACTGACATATGCTTATCTTAACTCGTTTATTAGCCGCGACCTAAACATGAAGTTGTAGAGGTGCATGGATCAATGTGGTTGAAATTGAAAGTGATGCTATTTCAAAAGGATATTCTGCTGTTTCTGCTGCAGTTGTACTATTTTTCGAGTAAACGAAAGAAAGCAAGGAAAACCATCAAAACACAGACCTAATCTGCTAATTGTCCAGAAAAGATACTATTATTCGAAAAATTTTGCTTGCAGTAAACAGGAATGGAAACAGAAACCCTTAGGCCACTTGTGTTATTGTGAGGGTAGGGTAGTAAACTTAATTTAGTTGTAAAAAGTCAAGACTGGCACTTTTACTTAGTATTGTTTTTTGTCATTGAAAGTTAGTGAACTTACTTCTGTTTGTATTTTAGTACACTGATAATTACAATTACTAACATAAATTTATTATCATAAAAATATGGCATGCCAATAATCTCTTGGAATTCAGTCAGAAGCAAAAGAGTCAAAGGAGAAAGGAGGTGAGCGTGAGGTAATTGAATATAAATATCAATAAGGAAAGTTAAAAATTCATCAACAAAAACAAAACAAACATGAAAAATAGATTTAACGAACGTATTACGGTATAGCAAGTTTAATTTTGCATTTGCAATACTTTTTGTCACTGACACACTACTTTTATATTTTAATATTTTCACACTGAACTTGCTGGATGGTGGTGTGTTGTTTGGCAGTATCGTTGCAAGTATATGTGCATGTATTTATTAAATCAAAATCAAACATGAGTAATTACACTAATAATAATCTTAAGCACAACAACTTTCTTAAGACAGAATATTCATTTGTATCTAAAATATTATAAAATTAGCAAACAACAAAGCTACTATACTGTTACTATACTGTTATCATTTCATTTTTTATTCTGAACTTATCAAATCTAAACAAGATAAATTACATGTTTTCTTCATTGACCAAGGAGTTTGAGAGTTTTGTCCACTAAATCTACTGTTGGACTAGACTTTTTTTCGGATTTTCTTTTAAGATGTTCGGTAGCACATTCCACAGATTAGAGGCAACATATTCGAGAACCCTTTCACTGTATCTATTTTTGCGACTACCTTAGAGAAAGCATTGTCTTTATTTCTTGTGATATAGTAGTTGTAATTGGGTTGCTAATAATTAATTAAGCCTAATTTTTTTAATCATTTATAAGGTACCAAGTAGAAGATTAACATCCTGAACGTCGCCTTCAAGATGGAGCAAGACACTTTGTCCTTTGATGATTAAAACGACTAAACGTTAGGCGAAAATAAGCAATTTAATAATGATGACGTTTTCGATTCAGTTTAGTCTAATTCGCATGGGTTCATTCTTCCCTAAATGAGGATTTGTCTGCACAAAATTATTGATTGAAATATTAAAAGTTAATTTTACTGTTGCTGAAAGTTTGGTATTTTAGAATATCCGCTTTCTTAATTTATCGATCTAAAATGTGGCACGAAGCAAGAAAGCAGGAAAAGAAGTTGAGAGTTCTCATCGTAGATTACAGGAGACGTGCTGAAAGACGAAGAGAGTTTTATGAAAAGTTCAAAGCAGATCCCACTCAATTCATGCAAGTCCATGGAAGGCCAACTAAAATATATATGGAACCTCAAATTACCGCAGCTGCTGAAAATTGCATGTAATAATAAAACTCTGCGACAGCTTTAAATGGTTGGAATATAGTGTATGAAACATGTATGTTAAACTTTTGGTTTGTTGAATATCTAGGATGCCGTGGCAGGGCAATGAAGAAAACATGATTGATCGTTTCGATGTCCGCGCACATTTAGATTACATTCCCGAGTACAAATCTAGTGACCCTGACCGAGATGTTGCCAAGGAAGATGAAGAGGACTCCGCACTCGTCAATTACGAAAGATACAGAATTTTAATACAAAATGACCTTGCCCTAAGTAATCCCGAATACTTATTTCATTGACTTGAATGTTGAACGTCTTGATGACAAACCTGTACTGTTAAACTATATGTCATTTCGTGAAGAGAACTAAACAAAGTACCTGTGGTACTTTCTCTATTTAGTTTCGGAGGACAAGTTCCTTCATCAAATTCACATTGAGGAGCAATTCGGAACCAGCAGCTATGTTGGCCTAAGTGCTAGCGGTATGCCTATTCACCACCCTGGAGGAGGTAAACATTTAGATGGTCCTGGTACCAAAACAAAAGCTCCCAAAGCAGCTATCGCGTACAACTATGAGGATAGCACTCCTACAGGAAACACCATTTCTGCAGTATTACCTAAATCAACTGCAGCTGCTGAAGTGGCTGCTGCCGCCGAAGAAGATTCAGATGAAGATCTTGACTTCGGTATTGTTACTTTTCCTTGCCTTTCCTAAATAGTAATGTTCAGGATTTAAAAAGGTATTAATCACGAAACATTTTATGGAACCTTTAGATTTACTTGTGAATGTTAACGACCTGAATTTGGCTCAAAAGGCAGAATTGAATAACAATGGAACGAAATACGGTTTAGGAGCTGGAGATTTTATGCGCTTTTTAAATGCTGATTTAGAAGAAAAAGAGCAACTGCGCCTAGCTAAAATTCAGGAAGAAGAAAAACAAGCAATGAGTGTTAGTCTAATTACAAGTTTTTAAAATCATATGCTGAAACTATTAGTTAAACAGTCTTCAATTTTATAGGGACGGAAAGCTCGTCGAGAGCGAAGGGCATACAAAGATAAAATTATCATGAAAAAAGGTTATATCAGCCCACCGAGGTGAGCTCCAACTTAATTTCGTTAACGTAATTTGTCTACTTTTGTTTGCATTATAAAATAATGGTTTGGTTTGGTTCATGCAAAGTTATGCGGCACGGGACTCGCCAACTTATGATGAATACCGAAGATCATCATCTGATTCCAGATCTCGGTCAAATTCTCCTGAGAAAATAACATTCATAACATCTTTCGGGGGCAATGAATCTGACGAAGAAAAGAAAAAGTGAGAATTTTGATTTTATAGAACTTGTAGAACGTAGGTCGACAATCATTAGAGTTATCCAAAAGGACGTAGGTGTAATATAAAAGTTAACTTGACACACAAAATGTAAAAATTTGTTAAATCAGCTTCAATCAAGATCAGCCTAATTCAGAATCCCTTGTGTAATTACTGCCAAATTATGTATTATTACAACATCCATACTTTTGTTAATACAGGGCGAAGGCAAAACTTGAACAAGAACAAGCATCTGTGTTTGGTCCTGCTCTTCCTCCCAAACGTCAATTTTTTCGATTAAAAAGAAGTAAATCTAGAAGTCGGTCTCCAAGAAGGCGGCGAATTGCTCGAACGAAATCTAAATCAAGAAGTAGGTCTAGATCTGTTTCTAAATCTCGTCATAGAAGATCAAGTCACAGGACAAGGCGAGAGGACCGCAGAAGTCGTAGACGAAGTAGTTCATCATCTGGAAGTAGATCTAGGACAAGAGAAAGAAAAAGACACCGAAACAGATCTTCAAGTAGTAGGTCACGGAGTCGATCTAGAGGGAATGGACGACGAGGAAGAAGATCTTCAAGGTCAAAATCTAGGTCGCTGTCTAGATCAAGACATGGAAGAGGTAGACATAGAAGTAGTAGAAGTAAATCTAGATCAAGAAGCCGGGAAAGAAAAAGAGGTGGTCGAAGAAGATCTAGCACACCTCCAAGTAAGCGTACGCGAAGTCGTTCTGTTTCTAGAACAAGATCCAAGAGAAATTCTTCTTCTTATTCCAAATCCAAGTCTAGATCATCTTCAAGATCATTATCCTACACTTCAAGGTCAGCACTAGTATTTTTTATTGATTTTAAGAGTCAGAATCACCGACCATAAGCAATCCCTTTGGGGTACACTGTCTGCATTTTCTGTTAAAACATGATAAAGAGAGATTCTGCTTATACATGTTACATGATAGTGTAGTATAAGCAGAATCCCAACATCACTGTGGATAGGGTCATGGTTCTTTAGACTGACTCAAAAGAGTGTCAGGCATGCGGTTAGGGAATGGTCAGCCTTGTTACATCCAAGGCTTAAAATTTCTGGGAAAGACCCAGAAATTTTAACATTAAACACTCCAGGCTTAAATCATGCAAACACCCTTACCACCCCTACTACCCCTAAAATGTCAAGTTAAGGAAAATTTCAGTACATTGCAATTAAAGATTAAAATATATGTCAAACTAAACATTGCCATTTAATACTTTCTAAACAGGAAAAGGTCAAAGTCAGTCGAAGTATCTTCAAAACCTCTGCTGTCTACAAATGGAAATTCCCACACCGATCAATTACCAACGAACCCTTCGGTATCAGCTATGGTGGCCTTGGCTACTACAGCCAGTGGCAAGCTTCCATCTCCTCCTGTTAAAAGATATTACGGAAGGAAAAAAGTAGAAGAAATATCAGATAAATCACGATCCTCTTCACCAATGTCATCTGAATCAGATTCTTCGTCGAATTCTAACTCTAAGACTGAAAAAACCGAAGAGAGCAGTTCTAACCGGACAGATGCGTGAGTTTTAAATACCATTTTAATACGCAAGTTTTCAGTAATAATAATATAATTAACTAATATGTAATTAATTTTTGTGATATTAGGCATCTTTCCGGTCATTCAAGTATTCCCAAGGGTAAATCAAGCGTGAGCTCGTCTTCCAAAGTCAGTAAGAAATAAATATATGAACCCCGAATACCTAACCTACAAAATCTAGAATGCTTGAATTTTTAGAAGCCTTTAGAAGATTACAATTTTTAACATTTTGTGCAACATAGATGCATGCATTTTAGGTAGATAGTAGTCTAGTACCACTTCTAAATATATGTAGCTTTGTAAATCTTACCCCTGTGTAGATATTTAGTAAACCAGTCTTTTGTGCTGAAGAATTTGGTGATATGTTTTAGGCTTATTCAAGTGGTGGAACATCAAATACGATCAGTGCTACGGGATCTAAATTAACGCCTCAAGAAAGGCTAAAAAGAAGAATGCAATCTGCGCTTAGCCGACAACTAAAGGTATTCAGATCCTTTTTGATGGATTTTCGAAAAAAATTTTGTGAAGGCTACATACTAATGTTTCATTTGTAGGCGGACAAAGAAGCAGAAAAAAGTCGTGTTGAAAAACTAGTACAAGAGCGAATGGAAAGAGAGGAAAGTCTCAGAGAATTGACAATTAAATATCGGCGCAGGTATTCAAAGAATCCCTTTATTTGTTGGTATATTTTTATTTGAATAATTATATAAATATAGTTAATTGAATGATTTGGATTTCCAGGGAGCGAGAAAAGAGACATAAAAACTTGGAAGGACGCCGGTCATCTTCTAATTCCAGTCGATCTTCTCGATCGCGTTCGAGATCTCGATCTCGTTCGCGATCATTGTCATCTAGAAGCGCAAGTCCCAAAGCCAATCCTTGTTTAGAGTTTTAAACGTACATAAACTGAAGTGCACTAGTATTTCAGTTTATTTCTTACGTAAAACACTAGAAATAATAATTTTATTAATTTGTTGCGGTAAGCTAGATACTAAATTGCTAGCTTGTACACATAGAGTATGTAATATTTAACATCACCTTATAGCTGTGTAATATTATTGCAGCAATATTTTTTGTAAGTAAAGAAAATTTTGGTTAAAATAATTTGCGTGAAATGTAGGGACAAAAATATTCATATTCATGTTAAAATGGCGTAGTTCAACTTCAGCTTATGTTTTTGTATGTCTATGTGTAGTGTCCTTGTTATAAGACACGATGTTGTAAGCATTGCAACAATCACCGTTGTTAATTGGTTAAAGTTTAGTAGCTATTTTGTTGACTTGAATATAAGTGTAATAATGATGAAACATCAGTTGCTACAAATTTATGAATATTTTCTTACTCGTCTCTTTCTTTGTGTATTCCAATTTCCAATTGTGCTTTAAAAGAATTACTGCATCTTACAATTGATGTGTTCAAGCGCACGCCAATAATTGATGCTTTTATAGCCTAAAATGTGAGGATATGTAATACATACGTAATTGCCGTTTTTGACAAAAACTTGTGTGATAGTAAGAACTCATGGAGTCACAGATACTTTACTGACTGTTAAAGAATTCACTGGCCTATGTAATACTATAATAATTGATGTTTTCTGTGTAACAGTGCTATAATCAACCCAACTATGCAAAAAAGCCTTCGATCATGCCTAACTTGGCTCAATTAAATTTAATATGGATGTGTATTTGTATTAGTTTGTATGAATAATAAATTATTACAACGATGCATAATATGTTAGTATGTTCAGAAATATGTTACACTGTTTGCAATGTATGAAATAATAATCAGCATCTGGCTGAGATTCAAAATGTATGAATAAATATTTCTGCCTTAGGCAGTTCCAATGTAACACCAAATAAAATCATTGAGGATTGTCATTTAAAAAATATTGTTTGCATAATTTGTATATTATTATTATCAATTACCATATAAGTAAAGACCTGTTTCCCTTTTCCTGTAATGCACATATTTTCCTTTGCTTTTATAACGTGGCTTTGTAAAGAACCATCCTACAAGTACTAAGTAAGTTAAGTACCCTTCTGTAATAAATCTTGCACTTTCATGGTTTCATGAAAAGTACGTACATGAAAAGTAGTACATATGTATTGTGGTTATCCAATTATCAGACAAAGCAAATCATGTTTACAAGTTTTCTACGTTTAGTTGTGTATAATGTATGGTTGTAGTTGTTTTTGTACTTCGTGAGCAACTTTCTTCTTAACTGATATTTAAGGCAAGAGTAACAGTTATGGTTATAGGTTTCTGTAGCATCTGCGTGTTAAATTCGATATCAAATCTTATTTATGGACTCGTGTCTGACACAATCCGTCTCAGTAGGAGAGATAATTTTTTCATTTTCAGATGTTCTACATTTATAGTAGGTAGCAATATCATTTCGGTCTTTTAACTTCGAAAAGATTTGTTATTCTTAGGATCACACTCACAATGCACTACGTAATAAACCTTCCTTAAGATCAAGTCTTCAGATATTACTTTTAATTCTAATTTTTTCAACAAAGCAATTCTGGGTGTATTTGCCTGTGGAACAATTAAACCATTAAATATCCACAACATGAAGTATACAAACAAACACAACTCAAAGCAAGCTAAAACTATCAGAAATCGTATCTGAAGGATACTAAGGATTTTAATTAGATGATTTATGAGTGCGCGATTCGCGGATACAAGGGAACAATCAAAGGGGTAAAGTTTTAATTAAAAGTAATGAAAGCAATGTTAAAATAAAATTTACGCCAAAGTTGTAGTATTCAAAAGCCGAAGTGTACTCTGTTAATAAGTGCTAAACCCCAGTTTCCTATAGCTAGGGTGTAGAAGTAGAATATAATATCCTAAATATTTATGTCTTTTGCATCTTTCCATCGTGTCCCTAACCTCTACTTTATATGCGTTTAAATGATTTACTATTAGTATCATCAAATCTGGATTAAGAAGGGTACCAAAGTTTAAATGAGATGTAACGAATTTATGTATTTTTTGTTTACCTTAGTGTCTAATTTTCATTCCATAAGCTCTAAAGACGAAGATCTGCTCCGAACTATATACGAAGTGAAGGAAAAGGAGAGTTGGAGTGCCAAAGTATATAATTACCCTGAAATGATTAATTATAGTTGACACTTGTGGATTTTTTCCTGTTGATTTTGATTATGGGATAACTTTTAACCCTTCTCTGTTTTCGGTTTCAGTTTTCGTCATTCTCATTCGGTTCATTGACGCAGCAGGTTGTATGTTGCATTCAATATCTGAATCTTTAGTAAGGTCTACTTGAAAGATATTTATGTCTGTGTGTACTTAAGTACAAATCACGAATGTACTACATAGTACTAGGGAGCGTTTGCGTTTTTGAGGTTTAGGGATTGTATAATTGTTAGCAATACGACAGACCTTTAATAATTGATGTGTCAACATCTGTCCTACGCTTGTAAATATATTTAAGTGAAGTAGACATATCTGTATCTGAAGCGTAGCATAATAAGTAGGGAAGGCAAAGAAAGCGCGTACTTATTTACAACTTGCACTTGTTAAGAAATTACGTAGCCGTAGTCCTCAATATGCACTGACTGCGATGCATTTGCATTTTTTCTTAGCATTAAGTCTTCAAGCCACTTAAGGATCTAATTTCATACGAATCTCGGGTTCGATGCTCCATGAGACGGGACAAGTCTCTAAGAGCAAGAGTCAAGACACCCTGTTTCATATTCCATAAGGTTGTTGCTTTGCTTTTTGGTAATGTCGCATACCTACTCTAGTGATTACACTCCTCCGGTATCCGTTGTTGTAGAAATCTGGGATGCTTCGTTCTCTGTCCTACTACAGGGCAATATGAAAACGAAACTTTAACATGACTATGCCTGACTGTGACTGCACATCTTGGAGTGTTACATAAGACTTACCTAAAACATAAGAGGTAGTATAGCATTAGTGTGCACATAAGCTTAAAAAGTAACACAACTGTCGTCGACAATACAATAAAACCTGACAGTGGATGCCCTGCTCTTAAACTAGAAACCATAACATCTATCCATAAGAAAAAAAGTGATCTGATGGTAAGAAGCGACCATGTGTTGATAATAATAAAATGTTACAAAGAATGCTTACCGTTATTGGTCATACAGGGTTAGGCAAATTTTATGCTACCTGTGTAATCCTGAAAAATTATGAGAATTTCACTTTCGGATTTCAGGTTCTATGAGATTTTCTGTCATGTATTACAAGATTACAACTCCAGAAGTATACTCTCACTTAAATAAAATCACATATTATGAATATGTATCTACCGTACCTACATATAGAATAAAATTATATGGAAAGATTACATTTAAGAAAATAAGACAGGTTTAAAATAGACAGATTAATATTGCTTTTACATTACAAATCAAATAGGAAACCAAACCATCTATCTTGTGCTGGTCTCCATAAAATAGTATTGTTTTTATTGTGCTGTTATTGTATTTTGTATTATCATTAGTATTATTGGGTCTCATTTTACAGGTGTTTCATTTCACTAATTGGAGTTATGAATAAATTGCTAACTAATATTTCCTTGAAGTATATTGCACACCCTGAAGTTACTGCTGGATGAAAAAACTGGTTCAGTTGTTTGTTTCCATATAGTAGTGATCCCGATTGTAGAATCATGGAACGGAGAATAGAGGATAGGATTTGTTTGGTGTTTCATGGATATGCCTACATTGTAAAGATGTGTATGCACCGTTTGCTTCGGTATATTTATGGCAAAGCCCGGCCACTTGACTTTTATTTCGGCTTCGTCTTTCTTCGGCTCCGGTACTGCCTCTAAGTTGCTACTGGTTGTTCTTGTCGTTGTCAATCAGATCACTAACACAATAAAAGATTCGCATACCCATTTGCATAACATTTGTTTTATCTTTAGAAAGCAACCGGCTAGACTAGGTCTTTTAAGTTCACTTCATATCACCACAGTGCCCTTGCTTAACTTAAGTGTTTCTCTACACATTGTCTTGGATTGGAGTTGCAGATTTTTACTAGAGCTACTAGAATAGAGTGCGTGACAAAATCAATTTTAACCGTCAACACTAAAATGTGGGAAGATGGCCAAAGTCAGTGTCAAACTTGGTTGGCAAAATCTGCCGAAAATTTTCTCATGAGGAACAGCAGTTCATCCTCAATATCATTGTCTCCTAGATCCGATGATTCCGAATTTTCCGATTCTTGGAGCAATACTCAAATCTACGACCAGCACGACCTTCTGCAACCACTTTGGTTCAGCTCCTGGAATCAAGAAGAGAAAAAATCGCACTTGAATGCAGAAAAGAACAATTCAGACTCAATTTTAAATTCTTTATCAAAAACTTTGGTAGAGGACAACTGGTCTTTGCCCATGGACAGTTCTCCATGCTCTTCATATTCTTCGGATGACCATTGTGAAGATAAAACCAGAATACATTTTACCTCTAAAGACAAACGAGACGATTTGCTTCATTGTATGTGGATTGACTGTAAAGGAGCTTTTGATAATCAGGTAAAATAATATTTGCAATATACTTATAATCATTTCAGCAGTAGATCTATTTAAATGTTTGGAACATGTGGGTTTTGTTTGAAATATATGTAAATCAAACATGGCATCCTCCACCAAAGTCAAATCATGCAATAATGAAAAATGTCTTTACAGGATTCATTAGTTGGGCACATCGAAAGAGTACACGTTGAGGGACGCAGAGAGGACTTTAGTTGCTTTTGGCTTGGCTGTCCTCGGAGAAATCGTCCTTTCAACGCTCGTTACAAACTATTGATTCATATGAGGGTCCACTCTGGTCACAAACCCAATAAATGCACGGTAAGCTTATATTCTTTTCTTCTTTATAAATATTTTCACTTTATTATTTGAAAAAAATCTTTATAATTTTCAGTTTGATGGCTGCGAGAAAGCATTTTCTCGGTTAGAAAATCTGAAAATTCATCTCCGATCACACACTGGAGAAAGACCTTACATCTGCCCGTACTGTCCCAAAGCTTTTTCAAATTCTTCAGACAGAGCTAAGCATCAAAGAACGCATTTCGACACGAAACCATATGCCTGTGTTTTTCCTCTCTGTGGCAAACGCTACACAGATCCATCATCTCTACGCAAACATGCAAAAATGCATTTCACATCTAGCTCGTGTGACTCTTCGACAAAAATTCCAAATTCAAAACCATTAAGATCGCTTTCTCCTTGCAGCCCAGCACCTTCGTCCGTAACATCAACACCCCCAGATACTCCAAGTGAACTTGATGACGACTTCAATGGGAAACACAGCAGGGCATTTACTTTTCCAACCCCAGAAAAAGACAAACAACTTTCTCAGTTGTATGAAAGCAGCAGATCAATTGATAGTTTCTCCGATATGAGTAGTATGTTGAAACTAGAGCAATCCTCAAATGATATTTTGGTAGGCAGCAGTTTTCTCAGTGATATTGACTGGATCTCTTCAGTTGATTTAGGAGATATCGAACAAATATTGGGTTATTAAAAAAGTTTGCTTCAACCAAATTGTAACCACATTACATACTTTATGGATACCGTACATTTGGACTAGTAACAAGCTTACTGTATTTAAGTGCAATTTTAGTCTTACTACTTGTCATCACTTATGTACAAATTACAAACAAATGTCTTTCATGTTTTAAAATATATTACATTTCAGAGAATATACAATTTAATAGTAACTGTGAAATACTTAAATTAATGCAATTTAGTAAGTGTAAACTGCACATATTGTCAAAATAGGTATTGTCAAAAGTCAAAATGCACTATAAAACAGAAACAATTTATAATGTGTTAGCATTAAATTCAGGGGCATAATAATTACTTGCAAAATACAGTAATAGTAATGAGTGTAAAAAATATATTAAAGTGTTATTTGATATTGATTATACTACAAAAACGCACTTTCCATGTTTACAATGTCTTTCAGTTATACATGGCCAGATAAATACGTAACTAACTTATGTGTCCCATTTATAAAATGTGGATTAATGGATTAATACTTGCTCAATTTAGGTTATATGTTATGCGCTATTAGAGCACTAATTTAAAACTAAATATGTTAACGTTTGAAGAGAATGTTATGTTTTGCTACCCGAAGATCTTTCAAAGTGTAAAGTTTTGTATTAGTATTTATTAACAGTTGCTAGAATTAGGTAAATAAATTATGATAATCATAAATAGAAATTATTAATATTTAGACCTCTATGTATCTTTTTTGTGTGATAAGATTGCTAAAGCTATATTTCTGTTTTATACCTTCATTGATATATGTATGGTAACTTTCTATTTGATTTAGCATTGCATGTGTTTTAGAAATCCGAGTAACAATTTCACTTGAGTACTCAGGTCCCAAAAGTCGCCACGTTTCGTGTGCCAATTTAATTTGTATACCTTCATAATTACGTGACCCTAATGAAAGTGTTCGCATAATGCACTCACATTAGTCGGGTATCAAAGTATGATTAATAGTGTATATTTCATAGGAGTCATATTTTATACCCTCTTTGTACATCCAGTGTAAATACAAGTTTTGGTTATTCTTAGTAACTTGAATGGTAATTAATGCTATAAGCTTAAACTATAGGTAAGCATTTGATCATAATATCGATGTGATTCAAATGAAGCTGTATCTGTGACAATGAATGAATATTTGTACAATGATTTGAATAAAACCAGTTTTTAGAAAAGACGTAGTAATTTTGTCCATGAATAATATTCTTGCTTATGAAGATGCTACTTAGCGCAGCAATATACTTATATTATTACTTAGGTTCATAGCTTTTAACTATTAATTTGTTTTTGCCTTAAACCTCTGGTTTGAATTTCGAGTCAGGTTGCAGAATTCATGTTCTACTACAGGAATACCAAAGTGAGTTTAATGGATACAGAATATGAATGAACCATTTTATATAGGGATTTTTAAGGAACAGAAAAAACTTCGCTAGTATTCCAAAATAATCTGCCCTTTGCCTGCAAGGCTTAATTGCACGTTATATAAATGGGTGATGAAAATGCATTCGTTGAACTATTGAACTACATTCTAAATTAAACTGATGAAGCAATTCAACAGATATTTTTACACAATAATTCTTTTACCCTTCTGGTATCTTCATAATGGCTCTACTTTTTGATATTGTAGGGACAGCAATGAATTTTTTTCAAAAATATATTCCTGCATGGAATGAACACTAAAAAGTATGTTATGCGATCGACACATAGACATTGCCGCTTGTTTACATGTGGACTTGGAAATAAAATTGCCTTCTCAGTTACTAATATGCTGGCATCGTTTAAACGCATGAAAAGAATGTAAAGTACATCTTTTAGAACATGCCCCACACAGAAAACTTTAAAATAAATGAACAAAGTCTACTTGAATTCATCCTTACATATTTGTTCTTTTCTTTTCAAAAATAAATACCTACTTTTATTCTAGGATTACAGATTACAGTGGTTGCCAACAATTTAAATGTGTGTAAAGACTAAAGGCACAGAAGACCTTAAAATCCAAAAAAACTACATAACACAAAATAAACCAAATTCCATACAAAAATAAAAACTTGCACACAATTGTAATATAATAATGTAGAATTCCCACAAAGACAGAAGAGTATCACAACAGATAAAGCACAGATAAGAATAAGAAAGTCCTTCAAAAGGAAAGCTGTACTACAACTTACAATCAATCGCTTACATGCATGAAATGAATTAGAAGATTTAGCGTAACAGTGTTATAAGGCTTTTCAAACGAAGCTTGTGTTTGTAATTACAATTATCTAATAAAATGTGCTTTCGCTTTATATCTTTATGCCAACGAGCTAGAGAATTCTTAGCGAGCAATGAAATTGAAGGTTGCCTGATTACCTATTTACAAAGAAGGACGCACACGACACGAGTAACTGAAAATTAGTTCATTACGCCTTTATCGCCCTCCATTCTCTATACTCTAGTCCAATGAAATATATCTCATTATGTCTTTTCATTTTCTCATCTTGTCGCATTTCACTACATTAATTCTTCCACTCTTCCGTTCCATACACACAGGCTGAATACACAGTCACATTCTGAACTGCATGCAATTGCTCCTCACGGCATTCTCTACAATATGCAACTACGTATTCTCACTTCTACTTTACACTTATCTCTTTTCCGCAAATACTAACGTGTAATTCAATTAGGAAATGTTAACGCTAACTTTCTAAAATCAATAATGCAGATGCAACAACACGGAACTGTTAATTACAAAATATGGATATACAGCAGTGTAATGGATTTCATTACTATTATCCAGTGTTCTAATTAATGCGCACAAAAATGTTTTCATGCGTGCATCTGCACGAAATGCACAGTGCTTGAAACGTCGCACAAGTATGCACGAATATATAATATATATGTTACCCCCTCTGAGAGAATGCAGCCTGTGAGACAGATAATACTCAAATGCACTGAATATTGCCTAGTGTTCATTGCGAAACCCATGTAGGTCTTTCAACTGGTGAAACTGCATTTTAATGGTAAAAATGCTACTTAGAATCATGACATTAATTGTAATGAGGAAAGCTAACCAATAGCATTAACACAAAAATTTTTAAACTTTGAGGCATCCTTCAATTGGGACTAAATAGTCTGCCCTTTTGTTTTCAATTTTTTCATTAAGTAAATCTCAATCAAATTGAACGTAGTTAGGCTCGCTAGATTCACATAAAGATGTTCTATAGGTGAGAATATTTAATATTTGCTTATTAGTCAATGGGTGTTGATGAATACAAATCAGCTTGGGTTAGAAAAAATAAAGAAAGACACTGGTTCTTATGCACAAAATTGAGGCTTTGTAGGATGGATATTTATCAAATGACATAAGTCACACGGGACTTCAATGTGAGCCAAGGCACTAACAACAGTTCGGGTCAGCTAAATAAATCATGTTTTGATGATGGGGAACATGGAAAGAGGGAATAATCCAGCAAGGTTCAAGGGAGCCATAAAAATTTGACATAAGAAATGTTATAATTATTTATAAAAGCCGAATTTTGAAGGGGAAGACGATCTCCCGACCAAAATGGAACCCATCCGGGGGAAAAATTGTTCCCCCGGACGGGTTTCATTTTGGTCGATATCGTCTTGGTAGACCTTCATGAGAAATATATAGGTGTCATGCCATTCGGAGAGAAAAAATAATTTTACGTAGTACAAAATTTCTTATGGCGACAACGACAAACTATTGCATTTCGAAATATTAATTGCATACCCTTACCCGTTCTTAGAATGGCATTAGTTTATAAAAAACTTTCATCAAAATCTGAGGTGGTCGAAATTGCAGGTTTTTTGTGATTTTGGGAAAATTGATAAGGGGGGACCCTTCCCAAAATGAAAAATCAACTACTTACGATTTCAATGAAAACTGCTCCTGAAATAGCCACCACCATGCTTAAGACGAACTAACAATTTTCATCCAAAATCAGAGCCGCAACAGCAAAAACTTTTGCGGACTGCATTTCACTAACGATTTGTGCTTCGTGAAACTTGGCAATACTTTGCATAGTAGTAGAAATGGCTAGAAGATTGATTTTAAAAGATTTCCCACTTTATCAGTACTTATTCGTAAATCTGTTCAAGAATCGAAACTGTTTCATTACATCTGATAATAAATTTTAAAGAAATACTTGTCTTACTTTGAGAACCCGAAAACTGATGAACTTTCTGCAAAGCGATGTGTTCCCTGATTGAAGTAGATCAACACGTCAATGAATGACAATTCTTTGTTTCTGGATCAAAACAAAACAGAAGGCTTGGCTCCAAGGATTGGATAGTGTCGGTATAAAGATCGATTAAGACGTGAGAAGAATTTACGTCTTGATCTTCAAGAAAGATAATTTTGCACCATTGAATCTGTATGATGAAATTATAGATATATATTGAAAAAGATCTGAATTGATTGTAGCAGTGTAATGAATAATGAAATACAAATACCTTAGAATGCATTTGATCAATCACGATATCATAGAACTTCACAGTTGCTTCTTGCTTCCTTAAAAGAAAGCAGCTCAGACGTAATTCCTCCATTCTTGAGATAACTTCAGTTTTTCGGAATTTTGAAACAAATTGCTGTGTTCTTTCCATGTTGGAAAACATTGAGAAAAAGTATTTAGCATTTTCTATAAGCACAGAAAAGGTATTAGTATTTGATTGCAGAATTACTATGTGCTTCTTTACCAGTAAAATAATTCATATTCATCAAGTCAGTCCGCTTGAAAATATTTAGTGTACATCCTTTAATCAAAGATGTAAAAATTTGAAGTGTGCTTTCAATTGTTGAAATCGGAAACGTCAGAGTGCAGTTGACTTTATCCTTCAATCCAAGAATTTGCCAACCCGAAACAATATGATTAATGATTTACAACATTTCTATGAGATATTCGAACACCCTGGGGCACTTTTTCAAATCCTACTGTTTGTAATACCACAACTGGTTTTTCGGGTCCTTTGTCTGGAACGTCTACAGTCAGCAACATATCTTTGGGCATTGTCATTTTCCGGGTAGATTTTACTTGCATTTTTGAAGGCCACATATCAAGCCACAACTCTTCTACCGAAACCATCGAACAAACACCCATAAAGTTTTGAGGATCGAATTTGTTAGAAATCGCGCCATTGTCCTCAACAACTAGCAAAAGGGGCTGAAATGAAATGCTTTCAGAATTGTTAGTTTTTTATGGCGTGGCATATTTTACTAAAAAGGAGGCAAAATTTGAACGGTGCACTGTAGTGTACCAATTACCAAAAGGAAAAACTCTTCAGGATAATCTGGAACTGGATCAAGAAGTGGAATGTCTCCGGTTTTCAGTATTCCGAATAGCAGAGTTGCAGAGTGATCAGTTTTTCAGAAGGAGACATGCAAACAGCTATTAGTAAATCCAAATCTGGATTTTTGCATTTTGCTTAGTCAATTTTAACCCCTGCAACATCTCAGCATCTTAATTTAGTATGTTTCAAGAACCGTTTAAAGAAATCACTTTACTACCCAGGTCAGAAAGTACTTGATTGATTTTATCAATGCCAATATTCACATTTATATTACACTAAAATGCAAACTCCCATTGAATTTGAATGTTTCTAAATAAAAATGCCAACATATTTTTGAAGTAGATCATGGAAACTATCATTGGTGGACAATTTCGTACTTACAACGCGAACGTGCATACAACGTAAGTACGTACAACGTATTACGCACAAACGTACGTACAACGTATTACGCACAAACGTACGTACAACGTATTACGCACAAACGTACGTACAACGTATTACGCACAAACGTACGTACAACGTATTACGCACAAACGTACGTACAACGTATTACGCACAAACGTACGTACAACGTATTACGCACAAACGTACGTACAACGTATTACGCACAAACGTACGTACAACGTATTACGCACAAACGTACGTACAACGTATTACGCACAAACGTACGTACAACGTATTACGCACAAACGTACGTACAACGTATTACGCACAAACGTACGTACAACGTATTACGCACAAACGTACGTACAACCTATTACGCACAAACGTACGTACAACGTATTACGCACAAACGTACGTACAACGTATTACGCACAAACGTACGTACAACGTATTACGCACAAACGTACGTACAACGTATTACGCACAAACGTACGTACAGCGTATTACGCACAAACGTACGTACAACGTATTACGCACAAACGTACGTACAACGTATTACGCACAAACGTACGTATAACGTATTACGCACAAACGTACGTACAACGTATTACGCACAAACGTACGTATAACGTATTACGCACAAACGTACGTACAACGTATTACGCACAAACGTACGTATAACGTATTACGCACTAACGTACGTATAACGTATTACGCACAAACGTACGTGTACATACGGACCAACGAACATCCAACAACAACACATCAACGTCCGTGAGCGAGCTCAGGGAGGGTCGAGGGTATATATAGGGGTGCATTCCCTTGGTGGCCTCAGTCGGCTGCCGTTTTTTGCGGAGTGAAGAGCTCCTGCTCAGGGAGGGTCGAGGGTATATATAGGGGTGCCATTCCCTTGGTGGCCTCAGTCGGCTGCCGTCCTTTGCGGAGTGAAGAGCTCCTGCTCAGGGAGGGTCGAGGGTATATATAGGGGTGCCATTCCCTTGGTGGCCTCAGTCGGCTGCCGTCCTTTGAGGAGAGAAGAGCTCCTGCCCAGGGAGGGTCGAGGGTATATATAGGGGTGCCATTCCCTTGGTGGCCTCAGTCGGCTGCCGTCCTTTGCGGAGTGAAGAGCTCCTGCTCAGGGAGGGTCGAGGGTATATATAGGGGTGCCATTCCCTTGGTGGCCTCAGTCGGCTGCCTTCCTTTGAGGAGAGAAGAGCTCCTGCCCAGGGAGGGTCGAGGGTATATATAAGGTAAGGGTGGAAGGTAAGGTACAGGGAATCCCTACCCTGGGCTACGGCTAAATATGGGGGAAGGCTAGGCCCTGGGGGAAGGTCCCAGGGGCGCTATACTTCGCTCCGGGTGGTCCTCAGCTAAACGCCAATAGGGTGACCTCCCCATTGTCGGTAGCCTCCTATAAGTCTAGGTCGACAGGTGTGTGTGGATTCCGTCCGAGTGAAGCACACATCTGACCCCCTCCGACGACTTTGGGTTGCGAAAGCAAGGGGTAGTCCTTACGGCAAAAAAAGCTTTGGATGGAGCAAGGGCCATAGACCACAGGGGGTTAGCGTGTGTCACCAGGGCGGAGGGTGGCAGGCGCGCTCCAGCTAACTGACCTAGGTCAGGGAGATTGGAGGCATCGAGTGGTCTATGCCCAGGAAAGGGAAGCTCCTGGTGCCTTAAGGTCTCGCTCACGGGCCTGCACCGGGAATGGTCCTGATTACTGGGTTTGCCAACTCCGGGTCACAACTGGGGTTTGCGGACTTTCGGGGGATGATGTGAGTAGTGAACCGAAGACCCGCTCTCGCTTCTGCCGCAGGGACTAAAGTGTGGGTTCGCGGCGCCCGGCTTTGCAAATGCTAGCCACCCGTCCGTGGTCAGAGCGAGAGTGACTCACGGATTCTTGTGACAGGGTTTACACCAAAAAAGGGAATCCCTACCCTGGCTACGGCCAAATTATGGGGGTGGGCTAGGCCCTGGGGGCAGTTCCCAGGGGCGCTAAACCACACACACTTAATCGGTATTTGCTAATAGGTATTTGCAACTTTTAGTTCTTAATGTTAAAATTACTATTTCTTGCATTTTGTGCACTCCACATTGTCCTTTTCATGCATGCACTACGTATTACATGCAGTGCATATTATGCATATATGCACTGCATACCAGTACACTGCTATTATCACACAGTTAATAGTTACAATCCTAAGCGTTATTAAGGAACATCCAATAACAACAATAACAATAGGAACAAGAAGATCCAATAGTCTTTTAAGCATGTAGATACTGCATATAAAGAGTGTATGAGTTTACCGTAAAAGCAGAAACCGACATTGATTCAATATTTCTTGGCATAACATGTTTACAGTCTACATAGACTTTCTACAGCATGCAATTTTACATACAAAGTGTAATAATTTATGAACACTATTATGTTAATTTACTTAAAGGAAAGCATCAAGACATAATTAAGTTATTTATATTTAACAAGCATTGTCAATTAAGCGACACCCACAACCACAGCTAAAACACTAAAGGAAAGAAGACAAGTGAAATCAAGTGAAACCAAGCCAGGATGGCTTAACACCCAGGAATTGCTACCAAACGCAGAGGAAAATTTTGACAAAGCTAACAGAGCAAACTTGACGAGATTAATGCAAACCACAACCATCGGTGATTGGAATGAAGATGTATTATAATGTGGTTTAAAATGGAGAAAATGGTATCGCATTCTAAGTGCTTTGAGTTTGGTTGTGACTTAAAGTGTGTTAGGAATGATGGTAAACTTTAAGGTAGTGACTTTGTAAAATAATGACGAAACGGAGAGTGTTTCAGTGTGATGTCTATATAGCTGGCTTGTGGAATAAACTTGTGTCCCTTTATGTAGAGTAATGTTGTAAATTGAATGAGTAAAGTGGGAAAGCATTAATTTTGCGTATTGGAGTTATTTGTACATATTAGAGTTAGCTAGTTCTATTTTGTATTCATAAGAGAAGTAGCGGATGATGATATGTATAAATATAACCAATAGATTTGTATTTTGTTTATATTAAGGAAGTGTAGCTAATGTAAAAGTCTTTCTGGTTGTCTGTCCTGCTGTTTTTCCGTTTCCTCCTTCTTTCCATGTTCTCTTCGTATGCATCATCATCTCATTTTCGATAGGATTTTTGAGGCTGTGACTCTTTGGTCTAAATTTAGCTAAATCCCCGAGAACACCGCAAAAGAGTATTAAGTAGCAAATAGTACTAGCACGGCTTTCTGAATAGTGACTGACTGATCGTGTCGTGAGTTACACTTACACCATACCACACAACTGCACTACGTAAGAGTAGAACTGCTGCTAAGGAAGTACTTTCCAGAATAGGTATACCTAAGTATACAGAGTAAATGCTAATCCTACTTTTGTACATTATAATATTATAACTGAACATACATACCTACATATAGGAAAATCTTTAGAGAACTTTAGTCTTTCTTAAGAATCTACTACTCTTGGACTGAATAGTATGTTGTAAGTAGTAACGAACTGCTATGAACTATCTCTCAGACAGAAACTGTCTTTCTCTTTCAGTTCTGTTCTGCAGTAGAGATAGCTACATGTATTCATTTATACGTATACATATAAAGGAAATGTGAGGAAACACACACTGGGTATTTAACCATGCTCTTTCGCTACAAGTCACTAGATTCTGTAATGTACTGAACATATACTGTTGACGATGCAAATTGTATGTTAAGAAAGATAAGAAAAATTTAGTTTAGAGACACGTTACCCGTTATGTTATGTTACATTACGTAAGTAACTTCAAACTTAGAATCTATGCTTGGTATTCATCCTCTTTAATAGTTAAATTCACATCGTTGCGAGGTATGTTCCAAGTTCCATCATGTAGAAAGTATATCCAAATGAAAATAGTGAGGAAAGTGAAGTAGCTTTGTAAACATAAATCCCATGTCGAATTTTCTGTGTTCCGCGTTGTTCATTCACGTCGCCATTCATTGTCGACCGTCGCGTCCTGGACTAAGAAAGCAGAACACGAACATCTTTTCCGTACTCCGATTTCATTATCACTGATTGCAACCCATTCTTTTTTCGTTCGAGCAGATACTTTTAATTTGAAATATAAATCCTTTGGAAATCTCGTTAATTGTTGGAAAATCTCCGTGAAAATGTATACCAGTGAACATAATGTGCGCGAGTGGGCGTTGTACTGGCTTCGTTGCACTTCCTCTTACTGTTTTCCAACCGTGTCTCATCCCATTCCCTAGATTTTCTTCTCATCTTCAGTGAGATTGAGATTTCCAAGAACGTAACGTAAAATGTAATGTTACTCGAAATCATTATTCATGAAAATTAACACTACTGTGCGTTTTACTCTTCAAACAAACTTTTCCAATTCGAACTAAGGTTGAAGCTGAAGGTTTGCACTATCGTTCATAAGATTCCGCCGTAGAGCAGTACTTCACAATTAATTTCATTTTCTCTCTAGAATTACCGTCATTTTCCTTCGTCTTCTTCGCAGGATTGTTATTTCTTTTAGAAAGTAAGCTACTAAAAGTAAAAGTACATCATAACAATTACCCGCAAAGCTAGCTACACTCGGATTTCTTTAAATAAAGCTACTTTTTCAAAATCTAATCAACTGCAGACTGCACTGTAAGGTAGAAAGAGCAATTGTGTATAATTTGAATAAAATCTAAATATCAGTGACCAATTAAGTAAAAACTGTTGTGCATATGTGAGTGACTAATTTACATTTAATGATAAACCAGAAACTATCCCATTTGTCTGGAAATTTAAATTTTAGGATAATAAGTAAAATGGAAATCATAGACTGTAAAATCAGATTACACTATTACATACAAGATAGATAATGCAGCCATATTAATTTGTTCTTCAGTTTGATTTTGTATTTGTTCTAGAAGGGATAGAGAAAAGTATGTCATCGTCATGAAAGAATGTGTGTGTTTGTTGGTTGAGTTGGCTGATTGTGAGTTTTGGCTAAAGGCTCATTTCTTGGCGGAAAGAAAACTCTGATCTTAATGCAAATCTTACTGTTGGATTGCTTTCGGTACGTGATGTGACTTTTCGGCATACAGATAATGTTATATTTACTTACCAACCGTCCGTCCGTTTGTGCTAACAGCCAGCCATGTTCTGTTTTCGAAAGAGTCAATTCAAGCAAGTGACAACTTTTTGAATTAGTTATGGAAAAAGTGAATCATCTTTTCTTCGTATACCTCACGTAGTGATTCTTTTTAGTGTTAGAGATAGATATTGACATGACTTTTTGCATTTACATAGAATTTAGGTAGGTATCTCTGAAAGTCGTATAATATTATCGGTAGATAGTAATAAGCTATACAGATAGAACCAAGAATCTTATCGCCATATCGCAAAAATGGTTCTCCGTGAGCATAACGATCCCTTGAACCAGTCCCGTGGAATTATGGGTCCTCTGGAAAATTCCACGGGAATCAATGTCCAAAACAACCGAGGGCGATTACGCCAAAGGTAAGTCAAGAAATGATAAAATACCTTGCCAGTTTTAAATTATATTTAATATTCATTTTTAATTTGAAAGGAATTAAACAGATTGAACTATGCTATGCTATGCACATTTCATGTGGAATTATACTTGAATAATTCATCCTTGCATCAGCATGGAATTTTACTTTTAAACACGATTGGATTACATTTCAGATTTGACCTGATCCGAAAATTGGGTCAAGGAACGTATGGAAAAGTGCAGCTTGGAATCGATAAAGAAACTGGACAAGAGGTACAAACACTTACAATTACATTTATATTTTTATTTTAGAGTTTCACATTTACCTATACAATTTTGTCCAACATTTAAACATGATGATGCGTAATAACTAATAAGTAAAACTTGAATGTGTTGATATGAATGTTCATCTAACACTGAAATCTAACTGTATTTAGTTACCCGTATTTATTTCAGTGTTTTTATTAGGATCCTGAACAGGTACTACAAATTTTAGATGAGCAGTCTTATGACTTATGAGTTGGGATGAATATGATATGATACATACGTTTTAAAGACTCCATTTACGTTTCTTATTCTGGATGGTTCACATCTGTGTCTCTTTTTCTTTGGTTTTTTCCATTAGAGCTTTAAAACTGCTTGTTGTGTTGTATGTTGTGTGTGCGGTGAGCAAATAATCTGGTCTACAGTCTAAACTCAGTCAGCTCAATGAGTTAGTACCGGGATTTCCCCACTCTAAAGTTAAAAGTGATATGCTGGAGAAAATCACGCAATTGAACATTTACTTTTGCCGACTCCTTGATTCTGTCTCATAATATCTACTTATTTTTATCTTTGTAGTTAGTTGGTTTTACATTTACAACAACCTATTATCTATAAGTAGCTATATTCGGTTAGAAAAAGTTTGAACAAGTAAATAACAATATTGTATGTCCTGTAGTAAAGAGAATGTCTACAATGTGCTTAAGTACACAGAGTACACTCGAGCATAGCAGAGATGCTCATTTTATTGCTTAATGTTGCATTGCATGTGAAATACTCATTCTTATTATTAGTGATACTTCAGACTCCAGTTATTGTGGGACTTGTATGTAACGTCGTAGTGGTAATGTGTAGACAACCTATTGTGAATGTAGTTACTTTTGCTTGTTGTCTAAATAGTATGATAGGCTGGTTTAGTACGGTACACTTTTCATGTGATGGTACATGGCACAAACCTCAGACCTCAACTATCGTGTACCTAGTACGTCCTTAACCAAAGTTTTCTATAGAACATTAAGCACATCTCGCAAGCGCACTCTAATGTCATTATGAATGACGGAAGATGAGGTTGTTTAACAAACAACTCAAGATAGGATGGCATTAACACATACACCCGTGCATCTCATTGCATCATTCCGCCCACGAATCACTGAATACCTGCGAATTCATGCCAATATTTTTAGCAATTCTCCAAGATTCTGTGCATTCTAGTTGAATGAATCATTTTATTATGTCGGCGGAGTCTACTGGGTGTAACGGCGCTGCTATCACTTTATGCACTGGAGCACAATGTATTTGCAATTACTACTAACTATACCAACAAACAAATGTAACGATGAATGCAAAGTTGTCAGGATTTACGACAAAGGATCAACATTCATCTTTCGTTGGCCTTTCATGCTAATCCTTAGCTTTTGACGCAGTTATAAGCAAAATAAAAATTACTGGGATTCGCAATCTGCTTGTGTTAGTCAACCATTTGAGTCACACACAATAACAAAACAAAATACAGCCTACACATAAATACAGATACCTAAATAACCCAATACACATTACATTACACATACATACGTACACTTACGTAACGGAACAGACCGTCATCTCTATATATTTTGACTGCTCTACTTTGAAGATAGGGCTAAATTAAAATCACTACTGCAATTTCCAGTCATAATCATATGCTTAAATATAGTACATTTCACGCTACCTATATATAATTACACTTAAAAATGCATATTTGCCATTTAATGCATAGCTGTAATAGATAACAACCTATATTACTAATGTATGATGGTGTATAGTAACAATTAGATTTTCTTTCACATTTCTTTGGCCTTGTTAGTATTTCTGTAATCATTCAGTCCGTTCACAAAGTAATGTATGCATTAATGTATGTGCATTAACATATGTATAATTTGTATTATTCGCATCCTCTGTAGTATAAAGTCAAACTCCTTACCAACCCAAACTATTCTACAATTAGCTCATTGAAAAACTTGAAAGCAAGCCATGCTTCCCTGTGCCTACAATACGTATTCTTTTCCATTGTGTTGTGAATTGCAAGGTGACAGAATGCGTAGGTAGGTTGGCACAGAGAAATTAGAGTAATCAGCTCCATAGAGTAGTGAAGAGGTAAAAGTTCAGAATGTGTATTTCATTAATGTAACCCTAATCTTTCCATGTTATGATAATTTAATAAAACATAGCTCCATATTGGCATAGCGTATTTATCATAATATTGATCATATCTCAATCTTCATGTACCGGAAAGTAGATAAGCAGTTTTGTAACAGTTATTAATACAAAAATGTTATGCTTAATTTAAGGCGCAAGCATGTAGCTCAAGTTTATTTTACAAGCTACTATTAAAATCCGAATTTCTGTTTGCGATTGGTATGTAAAAAAAGCATTCAGCTAAGCTCTCTCTCACTGCTGTTATGTATATCGCTTGCATCTGTAGTTGAATCTACAGAAGAGACAAGACAGGGCAAGTTCAGTGCTCTAATCAGAACAAGAGTCATGGATAGTTTCTCCTTTACTTCTCGACTTGCTGGGTTTCTTTCGTAAAGGCTCTAATCTAATGTATAACTGTAACCTAGCTAAAGGGTGCAATGAAAATGTGTCCAGGCTATAAATAGACTATTTTGTCATCCGTTCGGTTTTACTCTGCCTACATAATATGCATACATATATCGCTATATCTCAAAGTACGCTATCGTATAAAAATACATATTGGTAAACTGTATAGCAAACTTTATTTACTTGTGCCGGAAATTTTATTGTACACCAACACTATAATCTTATCACAACAGTCATGATTTGTATTCCATAAATTTTAACCAATTTGTCATAAACACACTATTCCAGAATTATTAAAGTGAAACCGTAATTACGTTCTTTTTAAAGAACAGCAAACAAAGTTAACTTGGAAATATTACAAATTAAATAAGAAACGGAGTAAACGCATTTACCCACAGAAAAAAATAGTGATGCATTATCAGTATTATTAAGTGGACGAAGTCCAGTTTATGCTTTTGTTTTGTCTGTCTGTCTGTATGTCTGTCTGTCTGTCTGTATGTCTGTCTGTCTGTCTGTGGTGTCCATAACTCCTGAACCCATTGAGATATCCTGATGAAATTTTGTGTGTGTGTTCTTGGGGTCCTGGGGAAGTATGAGTTTGAAGATGAAGTCAATCGGTCCATTGGTTCGGGAAATATACTTGCAAACATAAAGCCTACAGTTCCATGAGTGAATGACAGTGGAGTCTACTTTAGGATTTGTTTTGTCTGTCTGTCTGTGTGCGTGTGTATGTGTCTCTCTCTGTATTTCTTTATGTCTATGGTCAGATGATCATAGACATCAAGATCATCATCATGATCATCATCAAGATCATCATCATGATCATCATGGTCATAATAAAAACTTTTAAATTTCGTCCACTTATCCACAGCGTTTACAAACGGTTTATTAAGAATTAAGGGGATGTTCAAATCTCATAATTTTTGAAGTTCCTCCCGCATGACAACGCTTGGTTACATATGCTACAACATGGGGAATTTGGTGGGCTAAATCTCTTTCGTTGGGCCATCGCCACAGGGTCATGGGACAACTCTTTTTACTCAATCTTTTTTTTTAAATGTAGCCCAGATGTACCCTGATGGCGTGTGCTAGGTCTCCACACTGCTTTTGCATTCCTTCTTGGTAAAAAAGATTGTTAAACCCCACGAAGGCTTAAGAATGTGCATTTTTGTCACTTCAACTGCAATTTTTACCAAGAGGGACTGCAAAGGCAGTGTGGAGACCTAGCACACGCCATCCGCGAACATCTTGACTACACTTTAAAAAAAAGATCGAGTAAAAAGAGTTGACCCATGGCCCGGTGGCGATGGCCCAGCGAAACCCCCAAAATTCCCCATGTAGGGGAATACGTAACCAAGCGTTGTGTCATGCGGGAGCTACAACAGCTCTTAAACACCCCCTTAAGAATACAAAATCCTGTCCAGTTATTTTGTAAAATGAGCATTATTCTTGGTATCAGAGATAATCACACATAATAACTAGAAGTACCAATGAATTAAAGAGATAACGTATATTTAATTGACTGGGAAGATTTTAGAAATAGAAATACAATGCTGGCAATGCCCTTTCAATTGTTTCTTTGTAAATTGAAATCTGGAAACGAAGAAAGGCATGGGCATTTACCAGGGAAGTAGGTACGAGTTCTCGTAAGTTGGGTTTGTTGAAAGCGCAATTCTGTTTTCTTATACTGCATTTTCCGTACTACGTATCTGTAGTAGGTATCTTTATTTAACTGGTAACGCAATGATACGCCTCCACCACATCTCAACGGTGGAATGGCATTCGTTAAAGATAGTAAGATGTTCGATGAACTTCAATGCTTTCGTGTGTATTCTTAACCAAAGAGTCACAGACGGGCAACAAAAAATACTCTGTTGCTGTTTGTTGAGTCGACTTGGGTTGAGTTAAGTTACAATATAACACATGTCCTACTTTATTTACTTGCATCCAGCTTTTATTAGTATCATCTTTATTTTAATGCTAACTTGAACTAACGAAGGCTCCCTATATCGTGTATGATAAGCTTTTCACTTGAATTCATATATTATGTGCAGAGAAAAAGACCCTGAGCAAAATTTGCACTCACGTCAACCGATTCAATGCACTTTTCATGGTTACTTACCTGTTTACAATTTTATGTGGAAAATGACTTACGTCTGCATATTCTAAATGTGTATGTGTTTATTGAATTCTATTACTGAATCAATAAACAAATTTTCCTTTGAAATGGTATTGACGTCTCGTTTATGCCCATATGGTACTGCAATAAATACTGCATACTATGCTTTGTTAGCTATTAACGGCAATTCTGTCTACACTTGTGAATCAAAGCATTATTACTTGATGAGATGAATGTCATGATCAACTTTACGTTACATTCACACATCCAAGTATACCTAAATCTAATTGCACTGAATTGTTACTTTTATTTCTCTAGGTTGCAATTAAAACCATTAAGAAGTCTAAAATTGAGACAGAGGCTGATTTAATTCGAATTCGTCGTGAAATTCAAATCATGTCTTCTGTCAGACATCCAAATATCATTCACATCTACGAAGGTATGTAATTCCGCATTTGTTTCCTTAGACTTGCAGTTTTATGACTTTCACCATATGCCCACTATATACAACACAATGAAAGCAATGACACTTTTTAACGTTATGCTCATTTTAATTGCTTCCTCCTTTGCAGTTTTTGAAAATCGTGAGAAAATGGTTCTAGTGATGGAATACGCAGCCGGTGGAGAGCTGTACGACTATTTAAATGAGCGAAAAATTTTGCAAGAAGATGAAGCACGTAGAATTTTTCGCCAGATTGCATCTGCAGTTTACTACTGTCATAAAGTAACTTTTCACTATATCTTTTATTTTTCATTAGTCTGCTCATTGATTTACAGTACCACAAGAGTTAGCCTAGACAGGGCACGATTTGGTGTTTTCTTAAGTGTGTATTGTATATCATAGCTAGTTTAGCTAAATATCTCGATGAATATTTACCTAACGATCGTATATCTTGGAAGAAATTATATGGCTAGATTTGTACAGATATAGAAACAAGTTAAGCCATTTGCTCTGCATCACACGTAAATTGGATGGAATAAAGGGAAATATATTGGTAAACTACATTTATCTCATTCTCATTTTGCTGTCCTACACCCACAGACAGGAATCTATTTATTTCCATTTCTTTTCATGCTTGAAAGTTTGAAAGTTATGGTATGTGGATATAAATACTGCAGACATGAACAAATAGTAAGGTATAGTATAAAATTGTCTCATATTCTTTATTCTACGTATTACAACTGTAACAGTGCACTTATGAAGATGAAGAATGATGTTGATGAGTAAGCCTTGAGCTCAAAGAAGTTTGGCATTGGCATACTATCTGTTAAAAATTTGGGTAGTCCAATACCAATGCTTACGAACGGTATTAATGGATTTGGCTCTGTAAACTTGTATTCAATATACATATTTAGTACGAGTATTTCGCAGATAATTTTAATTATGCAGTAAGTATATGTAGCCTTAGTTTCAGATATCCAGCAGGCATTCTTCGTCATCTTGACTTTTGTTTTCGCCAACAACTAGTCAAGCTTAGGTTATGATAGTAATAATAAGTGTTGCATTCGTTTTGATGTTTTGGTCCTGTGTGTTCAGCGTTAATAGCTTAAAACTGTATGTTTTGGCCAGCAAATATCATTCATAATGAATGACAACATTAGTGCAATGCAATAAGTAATTATTGTGCATAGAAACTATACAGCTAATGTATATGAATGGCAAAACCTTATACTCAGATCAGTTCACGTTAGCTTACATATAAGTTTACGTTTCGTTCAACAACTTTTTGTTTCAAGTTGTGGCTTTGCTTTGGCCCGTAGCCCAAAGACTAGATTTTCTACCGAATACAAGATTACAAGACGCAGTTCCACAGATTTTAGAGATATCTTTATCTTTATCTTATGACTTGGCTGGAACTAATATTCACAGTTCTGTAGGATTCTAACAATTGTCTTTTCATCGTTCACGTTAAGAAAAACATTTTGATTCCACCATTTCACACCGAATCCCGTTTGCATCTATTTACATTACATTATTGTAGTTGAGAACTATTTTTGTTTCATCTACATAATATATCGATGTATATTAGGTCACGCATTTAATTTACTCCCATTATACTTGAAAAAGAGTAAGACTCATGCAAACTGAAACAGTAATATAAAGATAACAATGCTTTTGACATGACTGAATGACAAAAGTTAAAGAAAATTGGCGAAATATACTACATAAAGACTCTACTACGCTTCCTTGTTGACATTTCTTGTAATCCTTGACACACATATATCCCAGATGTCTTACTTTAAGAATCAAACAATTGCACTTAGGTATGTTCACTCACACATACCAATGATCTCAAATCATATACAATATCGGTAAGCGGTAAGAGAAACTTTGATAGAAGAAAATGAGTATGAACTTGCTTTTTAGACTTCTTACAAATTCGACAGCTACAGGAGAGTAGAATCATGTAGAATGGTGGACGACGGACGACTATGTATGTATAAATAATGCATACATGTGTAAAATGATTGCTTTGAAATATATTGTTTTACATAGATACATTACAATTACAATATATGTAGGGATACTATTTAATAGACTTGCAGATCTATAGATACCAAGGTATCTTTCCTACTGTAACATCTAAGACAATGAGGATAAATTTTGGTAGAAACGGTGCATAGAGAACAGTTTGTATGTACTACGCTCGTGTAGTAGTAATAAATAAGGACACATTATGAATTTCACATTTCCCCACATTTCTTACAATAGTTTGCAAGTTTGCTGCAAATTGCAGTTAGAATGTAAAAGTTGATAACTTTGACCAAGAGTTCTGTTTAGGATGGTTTAAGTGATTGTAGGAATAGCAAGAAGTGCATTTAGTCATTTCAAGGTGGGCCTTGTAAATGTAGAACTGATAAAACTAATGTGGTTTGTGTTTTCAGCACAAAATCTGTCATCGTGATCTCAAGTTAGAAAATATCCTTTTGGATGAACAATCGAATGCTAAGGTAAAAATAACATATCTACAATAAATAAATAATATTCATAACAGAAATATATATGTCAAGAAAGAACCTACAATATTTAATTTGTAACACATTTAATGCAGATAGCGGATTTTGGTTTAAGCAACGTATTTGATGATGTTCATTTGCTCAAAACATTTTGCGGAAGTCCATTATACGCATCTCCAGGTAAGACATACCGTAGCAGAATAGAAAGTTACAAAATTGTAGTTACATTTTCATCATTGATGTGTTGGTGACTACTCATTTTTATCAGATTAGCTATGTGGAACTCTACATAGAAATTTTTTCTTTATAGAAATCGTAAAAGGAACACCATACTTTGGCCCGGAAGTAGATTGCTGGTAAGTTAAAGGAAAAGAAAAAGTGAGAGTGACATGAAAGAAAAGTGTGACTAATTATTCTTATTGTTGAATTTGATGTGGACAGGTCGTTAGGAGTGTTACTGTATACTTTAGTGTACGGAGCGATGCCCTTTGACGGCTCAAATTTCAAGCGTCTAGTCAAACAGATCTCTAATGGTGACTACTATGAGCCAAAAAAGCCGGCTGAAGCATCTCCTCTGATACGAATAATGTTAACTGTCGATCCTTTGACAAGATCAACAATAAAAGATGTCTGCTCACACGAATGGATCAATCAAAGTTTTGACAAACCTTGTTTAGGAATTGCGGAAGAACTGGCAAATCAGACACCAGTGCGTCTGGACCTACTACTTTCCCTTGCTCCAGCATATAACATAAATCATTCACAAGTTGTGATCGAATCTCCGGGTGGTGAAGCTGCGGCTGGAGGAACAGCAACGAGTGGGACAACGGCTGCCGCCGCAGTTCCTACTTCTTCAAATGCAGTTGCCAATCATGAAAAACATTCAAAGAAAGCCGAAAAGGAAAAAACTGGAGATATGCCGGCTAAGCCGAAGAGAAAGCAACAACAGGTGAAAACGAAATCGAAAAGTTCGCCCCTCCTGGAATTGATTATGGATGAGGAGGATGAAGCTGAAAACGATAATGATGACGAAGGTGATACTTTAAGTGAAATTAGTGAGATACAGACTATTGCTGAGGATCTGAACGATGTTAAAGGAAAAGGAAAATTGAAGGAGTCCAAAGATAAATTACAGAAGCCGAAAATTTCTACGGTGGCAAAACCGGAGAAAGTTGCAGAAAATGCGGGTGCTAGTGCGAAACCTAAAGTTGTGGAAACAGAAAAGAAAAGCGAGGCTGTATTACCTGCTGCATCCAAGGCTGCACCTGAAATCAAACCGAATGAGAAATTCACTGTTAAAAAAGTGATTGAAAAGAAAGATGAAGTTCCTCCCGTGGAAAAGAAGGAGGAGAAAGCAGTTACCGAAGCACCCAAAACGCCTGTTGTGAAAAAGAAAGTTGTAAAACCGAAACCAGTAGAAGTTACACCTCCTCCACCAACAGGTCCAGTTCCACCTAGTCCGATTGCAATTGCTCCTGTTGTGGCTCCAGTCCCTCCGAAGGAAGTCAAAAAGGAAGAAGTTGTTGTTAAAAAGGAAGAAGTTCCAAAGAAAGAAGAAAAGGAGAAAAAAGAGGAAGAAATTAGTGTGAAGAAGGAAGAAAAAGAGAAGACGCCGGTAACAAAGGTGGAAGCTAAGAAAGAAGTGACACCAGCACCAGAATCAGCTGCACGGGATAGCACAGGTACAGATAGTGAAAAAGAAGGAGGATCTTCTTCGAGTAAACCCAAATTGATAAAACAGCGTTCTGACTCTGCTTCTGAGGTTTCTCCAACGAGAATCGAGAGGAGAAATTCGAAAGTGATTTCTCAGAAAACGGCAGAGCTCATACAAAATCTTAACACAAAAACTTCAACGAATTCCACTTCTGAGCCAGCGCCGAAACCAACAAAGAAACTAGTTATTCCATCTTTCAAGGTTTCTGATGCAAAAAGTAGATTTGAGACTAAGCCTCCTCGTCCTATCAATGTAGTATCAACACTTTCGAAATCAAAAGCAGCAATTGAAGCAAAACTTTCACAGCAACAATCAGTGGAGAAAGAGGATGTAAAGAAAGTGGTGAAACCTGTGGAGAAAGAAGAAAAAGATAAAATTCCAGAGCCAAAGGCTGAAGAAGGGACTAAAAAACGCAAATCTAAGTCGCCAAGTCCGAGAAAGGAAACTGAACAGGATACTAGTGCTGGAAACAAAGAAGCTCCTAAAACTACTGCTCCAACTACTTCATTAGAGGTTAATTCTGGTGAAACTGCAACAGCGAAAAGCCCAGCGTCGTCCCCCAAACAAAAACCCAAGGTGGCTAAGAAACCAGCAGAAAAGGAAGAACCTAAGAGGGAATTGCTTCAATCTCCTGAACCATCTACATTGAGTGAAGATGCTTCTGCTAAAACAACTTCGGAAGATATGTCGATATCGACAGTCTCACAACCAACGGGAACTCCCACTATTACAGATGTATCTATTAAATCCACTAAAGTTGTTCCTCCCAAACCGAAGGTAACTGGTGTTGCAGATCAGCAAATGAAACCAGTAGTGTTAGATACGGGTAGTGGAGCTCCTAAAACAGCGATGATGCTAGTAAAAGGAAAAACTACACCGCCATTCCAGAAAAGTCCACCTGAAACTGCTTCTCCAACACCTACGCCGGAGCCTATTGCGTCTCTAGCAGATTCTTCTGCTTCAGCAGCAGCAGATAAGCAGAAACCAAAACTTCTAACTAAATTGCCACCACAAAACAAAGAACAAGCTGCAAAGAAAATTTCTTCTGTTATCACCAAAATTGTTACCTCTGGATCTGCTGACAAGGGGTTGAATGAAGACAAAAAGTTTTCGACTTTGCCACGAAACGCAAAATTGAGTAAGCAACCTGAGCCCCAGACGGCGCAAATAAAATCAGAAGTTGTTGCTTCTGTTGGTGGAGACAACAGCAAGCCAAAAACACAGAAAACTGAAGTATCTTTCCCAGTTGCTGCAGCTGCTTCTCAAGAGCGAATCATCCCAATAAAATTGGCAGACGATTCAAATGGAGGAACTGTGAGTGGTACCAGTTCGAGAAACACCTCGACAACTCAAATTCCTCGTTTGCCACAACGTCTAGACTCATTCAAGCGAATGGATTCCGCAAATTCAACGTTTTCGAGGCAGAATTCATCGGACACTGAAAGCAGTATGGCAATGCCAGCACCAAAACCAGAATCAATTAAGAAATCTCCAAGAGAGTTTTTGATTCCAATAAAACTGGAAGCCAGCGGCCAAACTGTGACTCCTAAAGAGGAGTTGGCCGCAGAGGCGTCGACTGCGGGCAGTGCATCTTCGTTGGCCGAAGATGACTTCCGAATGGACAGCAGATTGCGATCGGGTCGTTTTGGACGGCAGAAGCGATACAGCAGTCTGTTGAGTGATTCTAGTTTGGACGATGAGCCTTCCGTTTCTGCTTCGACTAGTCGGCGAAGTTCTGCTGTGGGTGGAGCTGCTCTTCCACCATCGCACGCTCGAAGTAGAAGTCAAGGGGATGAACCAGACACATCTGCTGCAGGAACGTTCAAGCGCTACAGGTAAGTCGGACGTGTGTAGCTTTAGTGTAGTGGCTGTAAACTAACAAAGCCGGCTTATTATGGGTCTTGGGAATGATGCTTTTAAGATTTTGACGCGTTGAACGATGAATAATTGGTGAGTCTTGCTGTACTGTGTCCATTCACCCAGGATGAGACGGAGTGACATGCCGCTGGATCGAAGTGACTCGTTTTCATCGGCTGAAGAGGATGAGGAAGACGCGTTTGAAGTTTTGACTGCCGAGTCCCTATTTTCTAATCTCCTTGATAGAGTTCGTAACCTTACCAGAAGACTCAACCGAGAAGATAGTGTTGGACCCAGTTGGGCCTCTAGTGGAAGTGACCCTCCAGGATTTGCACTTTGGAATAATACACCTTTGCGAGAATTCATGGCTAGGTTAGTCATTTTCACATTTATTTCTTTGATAAGCAGAATTTCTCTTAATTTTGCACACTTTGTGTTTGGAAAATACAGAGCTCCGTCCGAATCAAGGTCCTACACAAGTACAACTCCTGGAACATTCTCGATGAGTCACCACCGAGCCTTTTCCCGTGAGCCCTCTGTAACTGTAACAATCAACCCAGGTCCAGGTGCCTGGAGGAGGAGTTTGAGCCGGGAGTTGTCTGGCGATAGCGATTCAGCCTCTGCCACTTCACATAATGCCCATTCGCGAAGTGAGTTCAAGAAAAATAATAGTAATGATAACGATAACGATAACGATGATAATAATAATAGTTCTGACGAGAATAATGTCAATAAGCGCAACTCTTGTTCCTCTTCCTCTTCTAATAATAACAATAATAATGATTGTAATGATAATGAAAATGATGGTGACGACGAGAATGAGATTGAAAACGACAGTGGTGATGACGATGATAATAACAATCATTGTAGTAATTCTTGTGCTGGAAATGAGTTTGTAATTGCGATTGAGGTTGAAAAGGATAGTGGTGGTGATGATGATGATATTGAAAACTAGAAAACGCATTGAGCACCTTTTTGAGTCCATTTCAGGTTCGAGTTCCAAATCCAAGTGACGAGAAAGGGAACCGTGACTTGTCTTGATATTTTAAAGTTTGATTTTACTGTGCAATTTTCTTTAATGTTCATGTTCTTAAATTAGAGTATGATTACCTAAAGATGTTATGTTATTTATGTTATTATGTTGTCTCATTATCAGCTCGGGTTTAAGAAATATTTTACCTTCTTCCACTTCCCTCAATGTTTCTTCACTCTCTATCCCGCATTTATTTATAGTTCTGTTCTGTCTGATTCCTAGAATCGCATTTCTCCTATATTACGCTGTCTGGAAATGACAGTCTCGTCTCCTGCACACAATACCTATGATTCATGTAGCTTGAACTCTATCTTGGTAAAGATTGAACTTTTCCTGTTTCTGTTCTGAATTATGAAATAAACTATTGCAAATCCAACAAAACATTTCACATGGCCAAAATGACTGAATTTGTTAGTTTTCTATGTCCAATCCCCCTATTTTGGTTGCCCCTTTGTTTTTTTGCTTTTTGTACGTATTGACTTCCCATTCTTTTGATTTTCTCAATAATTTTCTTCAAATTATTCCTCCTAAGGAGCTAAAAAACGTTTTGCATGAATTTTCACCGCGCAATCAAATCAGATCATTTAAATACAGGGTAACTACTTAATTTAAGGTGTACTATAATTTCTTAGAATTAGTATATTATGTTGATAATCTTCAATTTCCAATACTTTACTGCATATTTATAGGCCAAGAAGCTCAAGTGTCCAACAACAAACAGTATGAAAGACTTGGCATGGAATTATGTTTTTTAACTTGTCTGTTTTTGATCATTTTCATTTTATATTTACTTTTTATGTTGGTTTTCCTTTTACTCTACTTTCGTTTCGTATCAGACACATAAAAGTAGTTTTCTTAACTATACTAGTTTATTACTACTACCGTACTTCCTATGTTACTATTACGTAATACTCACTTGTAGCAGCAGTATTTATTTGTGTATCATTTTAATAGTACACCTACAGTGTATTATTTGTAGTTGATTTTTACTGTTGTATTATTGTACTGTATTGTATTGAATGATTGATTGACTGGTACAGTTGTGATGTGACCTTTGGACTGAGCTGTAGATTCAGATTCCATCAAGACTAGATTCCGTATCTATGTGTCATATAGCACAACCATTCTCCAACAAACACATATATGTACATTTCTTCTTGCATTTCTTCAAGTATTTCCCCTACGAACATGATTTGACTACTTCTACTTGTTCTGTTGGTTCACTGTTGATTGTCTGCCGCCGTAACTCTTTCTGTAGTAAGACAAAGACACACAAAAACTCTTCTTTCCAAAAATTGTCTAAAGGGGTGGCTTGGGACTTGGGCTGGCCCAGTTTTACATTAATATTTACTATTCTATATTCTTTTACAGTTTTCTTGTTTACATTACCATTTATATTTTATCTAAAGATATACTTGTGTATTGTAACATTACTATTACTCCAATCTGTACATCATTATCATTAGTTAGTTTGAATAACGCACACGAAACTCACAATTGAAATCATGAAAACAAAAGAAAATCATTCAAGACGAAGCATCTTGAATTTCCTTTGTTGTATGTTGGTTGATTGGGGCTTTTCTTGGGACCAAACGCTCGTTTTAATTTTACTTTGCTTTTTCCATCTTCTGGCAATTTTTGTGATGTCCCAAGGCACCCCTTAGTCCACAAGACCCCCTTTTTATCTTTTTCATTGATTATTCACTCATTATTGTAATTCTTAGTTCGTAACAGCTAAGGATAAATAAAATACTGTTAACACTATGATTTGTACACTGTTTACTGTACTCTGCTGGTTTCCATTGTCTCAAGTCACCCTTTTGTGTCACCTAGAATGAGCTTTGAAAAAGATTTTGCTTTGAATATTTACAGACCTAGGAGGGCTAGGAGGAAGAATTGGAGGAGACACAACCACCTCAGTCCGTTCACTTCCATTGAGTTTGACTCACGGTCGGAGATCAACCCCATCTTTCTACTCTCAAAGATCGGAAAGCGGAGATTCGTCGATTTCGTCATCGGCTACTGGAGGGTATCATCCACCGATAAGTCGCAGTTATGGAAGAACGATGAGCAACACGGATTATTCATCCCCACTTTCAACACACACGCTTCCCTTTCACAGAAGATCTCTTAAAAGCTACGACAGAACTTACACTGATAGTAGAGATGGGTCGACAGCAATGTCCCCTCAAGTGGATGCGATGGTCGGAGCTGTGAGAGGAATCGCTTCTCGTTTGGTAGAACCTTCGTCGTCGTATACTCCGAATGGTACTTCATATCTATCCCGGATGAGATCGATTAGTCGTGAAACACCTGACAGGGAAAGGTCCATTGGGCCATTGTACAGCAGCTCAAAAAATGAAATGGGACCCGGAATTAGTTCGGGGGAATGTAATGGGTGGGTCGGCGGGTCAAATTCCTCCTTAGCTACATCTAATAATAGTAGTAATAGTGGTAAACTTAGTGTCCAAGAGAAAATGAATAATTACCAACAGTTCTATCACAGTTTGAGTAACAATATTAACCCTGAAATGAGGAGATTCCAATTGCTAAACCCTAGTCAGCAAGTTCATCAGAATTCGCCCGCAAGGCCTAACACGATGTACGAAACAAGTTTTGTCAACAGCGAACCAATTGCTAAAGAGTCAGAGAAAGTCAATGAATTACCGCAGTCACCACCCCCACTTGTATCTCCACCGGCAATTAGCCCTCCTGAGAATTCTCCTGCAATTTCTACGCCTCGGCCGCCTGCTCCGCTAAAACCTGTCCCTATAGAGGTTGCGGCACTGAAGGAAGAACCTATTGTTACTCCTACATCAACTTCACCTACAAATGTAACACCTTCATCTTCATTTATTCCCAAATGGCCAAATGTTTCTATCAAACAACATCGTCCTCTGAGTATTTCTAGTTTTCCAAGCAGCACCGAAAGAGCCAAGTCTGTTGCACGTGTCGCTTCTCCACCGCCAGAACCAATTGTCACGAATAATAATGCCACTGATAAACCCCCTCCAACATCCAATGCATGTCCATCTACACCAAAACTAAAGAGGGAAGTTAGAGCCACAAGTGTCGAGAGGATCACAAGATTCTTAGAAAGAAAATCAGTACCTAGAGAAATTCCCAGTTCTGCAGAATCAAAATCTACCACTAAGGAAAATGAAAATGAACAAACTGGGGATTCAAATGCTTCACTGGAAAAAAGTAAGTCTTCTTCGAAAACTTCATCTAAACCAAAGTTCCTACAAAGCTTAGAGAAGAAATGGGAGAAATTGACAAATACTAAAGATAAGGGAGATTCCTCAAATACAAATGGTCAGGAAAACAATTCCCCAATAGAGTCACCCGTTCCTCAGCATGAAACTCCAGAACCACCAGGAAGCGAAGATAGCCTCACGGAGGAAAATAATGTGAAACAAGTTAGTGAAAGTGTCCTACTACAAAGAGCAGTTTCTCCCGAAAAGAAACCAAAGTCGAAATTTGGAGCGAGTACAGTGAATTTCATGCTGGGAAAATTTAGAAAGTTTGAGGAAAATACATCATCCCTTAATGCACCAAATAATTCTTTCTCTCGGATCCCTAGTGGAAAACCACCATCTGGGAATTCATCATCTAGAATAGGACGACGAGTTCAGTCTGTTTACGCTGGTGCTGCAAGCGATAGCGTTCTTACTTTGCCAAGAGAACATCTTCAGATGTCTCAGCCACTTTCACCATCCAAGGTTGAAAACAATAGTGTACAGGAAACCAAGCCTACTGTGGAAATGTGCAATGGAGTTACAGAACATGAAACAGTTTCAAATATTAATACAATAAAGGAAGACGCTGTTGAACTGATCAAATCTGCTGAGGCAGCACAAATGAAAAGAAGAAGTTTGATGACCCATTCAACATCTACACCATCTACGCCTGTCCCACAAACGAAAGTAAATAACACACCGGTAAATGTAGTACCTCTTACAGAACGAAATGTTGAGTCTGCAAATGTGGATGTGACTCCTACGCAGACACCAGTTCCTGTTGAAACAAAGCCACGAAGGCCACACTCGTTAGGAATTTTCTCTAATGACGGAACAAAGAATTCTACATCTTTTATTCCTCGGTTTCAGAGACAAAGCGCTAGTGTCCTAACAAATGGGGATTCTCTTTCTCCCGAAGACAAGTTAAGCCCGAGACAGCAACCTCCTTTAATTCTTCCTGAAATCAACATACAGGAATCCGTTTCGAGCAGGACATCAGCGGAGAATGGCGATGAAACTGCTTTGAGTCCTTTAACACCGACATCTGTTTCAGATAGTTACGATTCTTCATCTGTTTGCTCTGAGCGCACAGAACAATCAATGATTCGTTCCATGTCTGTATTGGATGAGGAAGAAAGCGTCAGTGATCGAATTTTCCGGAAAAGTTTCTACAATCGTTTTAACTCACTTGATAGGAAGCGATCTGCATCGACTTCATCTGCAGCTCACAAACTGACTTCACCGTCTCCCTCGCGGCAATCTTCCATTAATGGGAATCACAAAACAAATAGCGGTAAAATGAATTCATCTGCCTCTTCTGGAATTGCTTCCTCAGGAAATAATACATCCGGTGGAATTTCTTCAGCCTCAGGGGGTAGTGGGCAACGGTCCCCATCACCAAACCTCCTCCTAAGTAAATACAATCCAAATCCTCTTTTTAAGGAACTTATTACAGATGAATATAAATCAAATGTCGGAAGAAAAGCAGAATATTCTCGAAGAGTTACTTCTAAATTGAGTAAATTGCTCAGGGAAATTGATTCAGATATTAAAAGCTGTAATATAAAGGATTCGCCCGTTCTAAATAATTCTCTTAATGGTTTTGGTTCTCATGAAGGTCATAATAATTTCGTAAACCATCATAAAGCAATGCACAACGGTGACAATGGTGAAAACGGTTGCGTAGATTTAAATGGCTCGGCGGAAAACGGAAATGACGATGAAAGTTGTTTGAGTTTGGTAAGTGAAAAGTAAAGTCTTTTGTGTATTGTTAAATTGAAAGATGAAAATCGACCTTGAAATTGCCTTTTTCATACCGTGTATCTAATATACAAATTGTCAGTGTTCTTTTCGACATTATGTTTGTTTAAGTAAATATTTGCTTAGACTGTTTGTTTTCATCGCATGTTACAAATACAATGTTAAAATAAGTAAAGGAAGGTCATCTTTGTTACCTATAATATGTGTGTAGTGAAACTTGAAAGTTATATCTGTAAATGTAGTATACTATGTACCAAGAACTTTCTCTATTTTATGTTTGTCCTATGAAGCGAAGACTAAAAGTTTTGTCGATAGATTTTCATCGAACTGCTCTAGTTAAAGAAATCACGCCTCTACACGATTATCTCTATGTAATGCGTTGTAGTTTTCTCAAGTAATATGCTACGTCTTCTAGTATACCATAACCTTAATACACAAGAAAGTCGTCCCGTGTGATGGGCCACTTTGTCATTTTCAAAGTAAAATGTCAATAAAGCAATCCTCCCTTGTTACTTCTTATGTTACAGTATACTTTTTGTGTCTTGTCTACTATACTTTTAAATGTAATTGTAAGGAATGTACATTATGTAAGGAACAAAGTCAAACCTATGTTACATGATCATTTGGTTTTGCTTAACTTTCAATTTAAAAGTGTACATGACATTTTTCATGTTCTTCAATTTACTAGTAGTGCTAATAAATTGTGCTTTAATTCATCTCAGATGTGATAAGAATCCAAATTACTAAATATACCTACTGAGTTTGATGAGTCACTCGTCTAATTGATTGACTGTGTTGTGTTGTATGGTGTCAACTCGTCTTATTATGTAATTAATATATAAATTCATCATTATTTATCAAACCAGGACTATTTATTTGTAATTGTAACCTACTAAATATCTTTGTATTGTTGAGTATTATTAAATTAGTGCGGTGAACCTCTTTTGAGTGTATTCTATATAAGGTCTTCACTAATTCATTATCTGTGACACTGTCTTGTACTCTTATGTAATTCAAATTACATTATATAATTAAGTACTAATTACTTGCAACTTACCTAATCGCAACTTATTAAGTATACTATTTAAAACAAAACAAACCTTCTGAATGTCATATCTACTAGTATTGTATAACTATCCACTCAATAAAACATCGTGAATCAAGATATTTTAAAGATTCTAAAGATACTAGTGAAATGTGAAGTGAACTGAAAATCTTGTTGATAATAAAAAATTAATTATTGTTAATTCTCCCTGTGATTTACTTGTGCATATAAAATGGGAAACTGTTTAAGGAGAAACGAAACATTAGACCCTGGCTCTGTACTTGATAGGGTCATCTCACAGGTTAGCTCTCAATTTTAGTTTTAGATTCGAATAATCCCTAAATAACTGACTTTAATTTAGGCTTCAAATGACGATGACTGTCTGTTATACAAATTGGCAAATTATAAGAAAGGAGGGGAACTCATTGATGCATACAATATTGGTGGAGCTGTAGAAGTTGAGAAACTCATTAGAGAACAATTTGGTATTCTTATGTATAAAGATGGGAAAGGGACAATTATAAGCAGAACGGAATATTTACGCTGGAAATTCAGAAACACTAAACACGTAAGATTTAAAATTTCACGGAGAATTAGAATTGCGTTCCAAGTAAATAACTTTCCTTTGGACTTTTCCTGGGTACTCTGATTTTTCCTCATATTAAAATCTAGATTGTTATTTAAGGTTGTGATTCCAGTAGAAGCGAGCAGCCGAACAGATCCTTTGGGCAGATGGGAAGATCATCAAGCATGTTGGCAAATGCAATACCGTGGCTCTTTGGGAGAGACCCTTCTCCATGTGCTCATCATCTGTGACACTAAGATCCACACGAGACTCGCTCGTATTCTTCTCAAATGTTATCCTAAGCTTGCTGTCGATGTCGTCGAAGGAGAAGAGTATCTTGGTGTGTATCCAAATTCGCAAAAAATATTTATTACGTTCATGTTCATACCAGTTCCTACCGTTATTCGCCTTTTTATTCAAGGAACCTACTTTTCTTCACTTAACATGTGTTCCTTTCATTTTCTTCTTTCGTAATATTACTAGAGCATGCAAACGATCTGCCTTAATGCTTATAAATATTAGGTATGTCTCTATTGTATTTATTTCGTGACTGAGCTTACTGTTTAGTTTTACTAAATATCAGTATCCATCTCGTAAGTCGTATTTAATGGTGGAGTTTAAAATTAGAAGGAAGAAACTCAAGCATATAAAACAAACACGATCGTACAGTGCACTGCTGAACCGGAGAATCTTTCTATATCCAATAAGCGACCGTCTGTCCGTTTGTCCGTCCTTCACAGAATAGAACTCCGGAACCTGACCACCCAAAATTAAAATTTTGGTGTCTAACTTTGTAGAATTACCTGTAGTTGCATCAAACCTAATTTCATGTCTATACCTCAATTCCTTCACTGATTAAAAAATAAAATAACTGAAAAATACACGATTCTGGGTAAAGTGAGACGCATTACACAAACATTCAACATTCAAACAACAAGCAATAGCCATCAAATCCTAATTCAGTCCCATACTCTACTAACTCCATTATCGTTTCCTTCGTTGTCAACTGTTTCTCTTGGCGTTTTCAGCCACTTTTTGGAACTCTTTCGTTTGTCCAGTCACTCCTGTCTCCTGTGGTCGTCGTCGTCATCATTTCCGTCAGTGCCAATGTTCCAGCGATTTCAAATGTTTGACTTTTATGGAAACTGCATTTACGACGGAAGATCTTTTTTGTGGAAGCTGCATTTACGATGGAAGAATATTTTCTCTTAGGGAAGCTGCATTTACGATGGGAGAATATTTTCTCTTAAGGAAGCTGCATTTACGACTGGAGAATATTCTTAGGGAAGTTGCATTTACGACGGGAGAATATTCTTAGGGAAGCTGCATTTACGACGGGAGAATATTCTTAGAGAAGCTGCATTTACGACGGGAGAATATTTCCTCTTAGGGAAGCTGCATTTACGACGGGAGAATATTTCCTCTTAGGATAGCTGCATTTATGACGGGAGAATATTTTCTCTTAGGGAAGCTGCATTTACGACGGGAGAATATTTTCTCTTAGGGAAGCTGCATTTACGACGGGAGAATATTTTCTCTTAGGGAAGCTGCATTTACGACGGGAGAATATTTTCTCTTAGGGAAGCTGCATTTACGACGGGAGAATATTTTCTCTTAGGGAAGCTGCATTTACGACGGGAGAATATTTTCTCTTAGGGAAGCTGCATTTACGACGGGAGAATATTTTCTCTTAGGGAAGCTGCATTTACGACGGGAGAATATTTTCTCTTAGGGAAGCTGCATTTACGACGGGAGAATATTTTCTCTTAGGGAAGCTGCATTTACGACGGGAGAATATTTTCTCTTAGGGAAGCTGCATTTACGACGGGAGAATTTTTTCTTTTATGGAGACTGTACTTACGACGGGAGAATTTTTTTTATTTTATGGAGACTGTACTCACGACGGGAGGATTTTTTATTTTATGGAGACTGTACTTAAGACGGGAGAATTTTTTCTTTTATGGAGACTGTACTCACGACGGGAGGATTTTTTATTTTATGGAGACTGTTCTCACGACGGGAGGATTTTTTATTTTATGGAGACTGTACTTAAGACGGGAGAATTTTTTCTTTTAAGGAGACAGTACTTACGACGGGAGAATTTTTTATTTTATGTAGACTAGACGGTTTTTTATGGGAACTGCACTTACTACGGGAATATTTTTTTCTTTTATGGGAACTGCATTTACTACGGGAGATTCTTTTATGTATAGGAACTGCATTTGCGATGAGAGAATTTTTTTCTTTAGGTAACTGTAATTACTATGTACACAAGACAATGGCCGTAGGACACATCCTTTAAAGCCATAACATCGTTTTGAAATCTAGACCCTAAGGCAATTAATTTATTCAACAAATACAAACACTTTTTGGTTATTTTTTTGATTTTGTGACGGGAATTTTTATCGTTTAGGGAAATTGTATTTACTGCAAGTACGACGGGAGAATTTTTTTCGTTTAAGGATGCTGCATTTACGACTGGAGAATTTTTTAATGAAATTGTACTTACGACGGTAAAGTATTTGCTTTTATGGAAACTGGACTTACGGCAGGAGAATTTTTTTCGTTTAGGGAAATTGTATTTACGACGGGAGAAGTTTTGTCAATTTTTTATTTGTTAATCAGTGAAGGAATGATATTAATATGACATAATATTAATATTGGTTATTGGATTCTCATCTTCCTTACGGGGTATTAAAAAAATGGGTACCAAAATCATAATTTTAAATTGTCAGGGGGCGGAGTTCTACCGATGCACATAAGACGGGAGATTTTTTTCGTTTAGGGTAACTGCATTTACAAAGCAAAACAAGGACAAGGGCCGTTGGACACATCCTTTAACGGCATAACATCGCTTTGAATTCTAGACCTTAATGCAAATTCAACAAACAGACATACACACAACGTTTAGTTATCGCGTAGATATTGTGACGGGCCTGTCCGTAGGACGGGTAATTTTCTAGTCCTTTTTTTAATCCGTATTAGTTTTCTTTTCATTACACTAACATCTGGTGCAATGTACTGAATGAAGCATCAATGAAGCTAAATAGCAATCTGAATGAGCAAAATATTTGACAAACCACAACCACGATGTATACTTACATTGTTTCATTAATTATGCTGCACTTTTTTGCACTTGAAGTAATTTTATGTCATTTTATGTATTTGCAGGAGCCTCTGCACTCCATTTGGCTATAGCATATGCTAACAATGACCTGGTGCATATTTTGGTGGAGGCTGGATGCCCAATTGAGCAGCGAGCTACAGGTTGTTATTTATAACAAGTTTGGCATGCCTTATAACTTTCATATGTGATTGTTCCATTCTGAGCTGTTTTTGTAAAATTGAACTGTTTGAGTGGGTAAGTGAATACTTCATCGTTCAATTTTACAATGTGCTCCAGAATGTTTTGCATACCCAAATTCCTTACAGAACAGATTTGCCCTAATCTAGTTATTAATGTAATATATTTCAGGAAGCTTCTTTCTCCCAAGGGACCAGCAAAAAGTACGACCCTTGAAGACAACGGATTATGAAGGGTTGGCCTACTTGGGAGAATATCCGTTAGCTTGGGCTGCTTGTGTCAACAATGAAAGCGTGTATAACCTCTTGCTGGATTGTGGGGCTGATCCTGATAAACAAGATTCATTTGGAAACATGATTCTCCATATGGTTGTCATCACAGATCAATTGGTTTGTATTGCTTAATTTTACATTATTTATAGACTGATATGTATAGACTGATATGAATATGGATTTTTGTAAACTTTTAAGGGAATGTATGGCTATGCTTTAAGACATCCGAAGACAGTTGCCAGCAATGATATCATAAATGCACAGGGGCTGACACCACTAACTCTGGCGTGTCGCCTCGGTCGTGCTAGTGTTTTTAGAGAAATGTTAGAGTTGAGTGCACGAGAATTTTGGCGATACAGTAATATCACTTGCTCTGCGTATCCTTTAAATGCTCTAGATACTATTCTCCCTGATGGAAGAACAAGTAAATATTTCACAACCAATTGAAAATTAAGTACCAATTTATTTTATGATATTACTAATACTTTAGGTTTGAAATTAATATTTATTTTTCATAGATTGGAATTCTGCATTATTTATGATTCTCGCTGGAAGCAAAGAAGACCATTTGAATATGTTGGATGGAGGTATTATTCAGCGTTTGTTGGAGGAGAAATGGAAAACATTTGCACAAATGCAATTTCTTAAGAGAATTTCTATTGCGTTCATTCATTTGCTTGCTATGAGTATTGCTGTATACTTACGACCAAAGGATAGAAGTCAACCTCTGCATAAATACGATGAAATCAAAGATATAATCAGACTGGGATTTGAGTTGGGAACTGTGGCTGGTTGCATTTCCTATGTAGTATTTCAACAAGGAGGAGAAATTAAGAATCAAGGCTTATGGTCATTTGTAAAACAATTGGTTAGTACTTCAGATAATACGTTATTGACTTTGATTTCTTAATGAAGATTATGTTTTCGGTTTGTCAAACCATTTTTTTCTTGCAGCCTCATGCTCCTCCCAAAGCAGTATTTTTGGTAGCCAATTTTCTTATATTGTCTTGCATACCATGCAGGCTAACCGGTGATGTTGCGACAGAAGAAAGTTTACTCACATTTACAATGGTTTTCTCTTGGTTCTTTATGATGTTTTTTGCAGGGTAAGTAATCATTTTAATTTACTGTTTCTAGGTGTAAACTATGTTGTTCCGGAATTTTTTAGTAAATAAATGTGTTCCTTTTGCAGAGCAATTAAACTAACTGGTCCGTTCGTCACGATGGTTTACAGCATGATTACAGGAGACATGTTGACATTCGGAGTGATTTACACAATTTTTTTGTTAGGATTCTCACAAGCCTTTTATTACCTCTATAAAAGCTATCCGGATGGTCACAAAGTTCTTTTCTTTAATTATGACACTACTTGGATGGCTCTTTACCAGATGACATTAGGCACTTATGATGTATGTATTACAATTTTATTAGCATTGCGTGCAAGATACGTCGTTGTAGCAACGGTTTACAGCCCGTATAGAGGTAGGCTGGTAGTGAAAATAAAAAAATAAAATTCCACTTTTTTTCATTTTGGTTCTTATTCTGTGATTTCAGAACCAAATCTTTGGTTCTCATGGTAGATTGGCTCTCAAATGGCAAAAAGTGGAATTTGAAATTTTTATTTTCACTACGAGCCTACCTCTATACGGGCTGAAAACCGTTGCTACAACGACGTATCTTGCATTGCGTGCATAATCTATAAAATCAGATTGTTTATCTGAAACTGTATAATAATTTCAGTATAGCGCATTGAGCTCAACAGCGTATCCAAATACAGCAAAGACGGTTTTCATCATCTTTATGATAATGGTTCCAATCTTATTGTTGAACATGTTAATTGCTATGATGGGAAATACGTACTCTCAGGTTATTGAAAGAAGTGAGAAAGAGTGGGTGAAACAGGTAAGACAAGATATTGGAAATTATTCGTACCTATTCAAAGTTCAAAGTTTCCGAAGTATTTGGAAACGTTGTATTAATTATATATTTGTAGTGGGCAAAGATAGTTGTTGCGTTAGAACGAGCAGTTAGTCAAGAAGATGCAAAACAACATATTCAAGACTATTCCATCAAATTAGGAGGAACGGACCCTTCTAATGAAGTTCGTGGAGTCATGGTCATCAAATGTAAAAGTAAAACAAGAGCCACACAGCGTAAAGGTGCTGTTTCCAACTGGAAGGTACAGCGTATTTACTGGAATATACTTTTCAATTATTGGATTATAAAAAACTTTTGCTTTCCCGGCCTTTCTTTTGATTTTTGCAGTTTCAGTTCAGCTAATTTTTATCTGCTTTCTTGGTATTTCTTTTTTAAATGGAAATTATAAAGATTTCCTAAGGGAAAGTTAACTTTCTAATAATGCAAACAAAAGAGAAAGTGAGTGAAAGTAAATCTTTATTTATTTAGCGTGTGGGAAAAGTGACTATACAAGCCTTGAAGAAACGTGGCATGACTGGAGAAGAAATGAGACAACTTATGTGGGGTCATCGTAATTCAGTTTGTACACCACAGAACATAACGTAAGATGCGTTCATGTAATTTGTCATATATTTTTAAAATTACTGTAGTTGAATAAAAATACTTAAATAATCTGTAGACCACGGGCGTCGATGGGAATCGATCCAAGCCTCCAGCTTCCTGGAGTAGGTGCTGGTTTAGATGCAGCGTTATCGCAAATGACTTTCGCTGCTGACTTAGACATTTCTGGAACAACTGGTACCACTGGATCACCAAACTTGTTTGGGTGCTTTGACGAATCGGTAAACCTTACTGGAAAACCAACTGAAGAAGGGAAGCTCCAAACTGGTATTGTACCAATCGATGGAAGTAGCCCGAGACACAACGGAGCTCAACCTGGAATGCAAAGCCCACCAAAAGTTGCTCTTTCGGCAGCAACAACAGCATCGACTACTGTGACCACCACAACTAAAGCGCAATCGACGACCGCACAACTTCCTCAACAGAAACTAGCACTCCCAAGTTCAGATTCTGCTGGAGTACCCTTAAAATCATCGGATATGATCAAGAGTGAAAGTGTTACCCCTGAAAAATCTCCAAACTCAGCCCTGAAAATTAAACGGAGGAATATAAAAATTGGTCTTAGACCAAAAATCATTATATTCTCTGATAAAAAGGATTTGATTCGTGTCAGTCTTGATTCAAACGAGAGCGACAGCGATAATTGCGAAATAATAAGTCATCGACCGTCTAAACACCAATCTGGGAAATCTTCAAAAAGAAGGTCCATTGCTGGAGATTCTAACTTGAGTTCGTCCAGAGAAAGTATTGCTGGAGATACAGATGGTGTTACGTTTGGAGAAAAGTTTTCCTCGCCCAAGAAAGAAATGTTACCAAAAATAGCCTCCACAGAAGACGAAGAAGGATTTGTGAATTTCGCTTTTGAACCAGATGAATTCGCCGAAAAAGTACTGCCGAGACCGAAACCTCGACCAAGAAAGGAAAAATTGCCAGAAAAGATAGTAAAGGAAGTAAAAACTTCTTGTGAAAAAATACCACCTGTCAATAAAGAAATAGAACCAAGCCCAGTTGCTGATACAAGGGATGAAATTACTAAAGCGAAAGAAGGAAAACCGAGAAAGGAAAGACCCCAATCAGCAAAACCTCAGACTAAGAAAAGTCGTGAAGTGTCCACTCCACCGGCCAGAGTTTCAATACAAGAAAGTCCTGAACACCCCGAAGAAGAGTCGTCAAACTCTGAAAAGGATTCCAAGGCAGAACAGAAGAAAACGGAAGAAAAAAGACATAAAGTTGTTTCAGGCAGATCAAAGTCTGCCAAAAATGGAAATAATAAAGTGAAACCAAAAAATAAAGAGAAAATCAAAAAAGTTCAGAGTAGAGATGTGAATGAGGAAGAAGAGGGTCCTCCGGAACCGGAAAATGATTCAGCTGAAGAAGAAAATGAAAATGATACTCGAAATCCTAGGCCTCTTACAGCCGTTGACCGTTGGAGTACTCAAGATGTTTTCAATATGAATAAACTTGTTGCATGGGATCGCCCAGAAGACGATATTTAGTCCAACAAGATCTTTTATAGTTGAATGTAAAATTTATTCTTAATATTTAAGTCTTTGATTGGATTCCTATGATTACCAATCTTTATTCCAATAGTAGCTTTTCTGCTAATAGTTATGTAAAAGCTACATGTAAGAATAGTAGTAAGTAATGTTGAGTCTATGCGTCAAGCTTAGCCTACAGTAGATTTAACTTTGCGTATCAAGTTTTAAGGTATTCGATGTAGTTTTCTAGTGAAACGGATTACCAGTTACCTTAATAGATATGGACTATAGAGTTTATTGCTTCTCAGACCATTATTGCACGAATGCTACCTTGTATGTAAAACGGTTTCAAATACATGTTCTCTTGAAAAACAGTTATCCGCAATTTTCTTTTACGCTAGTGGAGGCTTTTTGTTCCAAGCCTTGCAAAGCTTTCATATGCATATGCTTTCATACGTACCTCCAATATTAAACACTAAAGATGGTAAAACGAAAATTGCAAACATTTCTTTTCATTGGCATTTTATGATCATTATTCTGTCATTTTCCAAACAATCCTCCCACAGTAAAAATTCCATGTCGGTGAGGCACCGTGTAAATTCTATAGCTTTTAAATTGGCTTTTATAGCAAAAAGGGGATTGTAAAATGTTGTTTTAGGGTAAACCGTATAAATTCAATAATAATTCCATTTCCAAATATTTACACTAAACAATCTGACAATCTCCAATGATGACACAAATATAGAAAATATTTCCCTGCTTAAGAATCATTAGCATAGTAAGTATAGTACATGGTAAACAAAGAATCTACATTTGGGCTTAATTGCGTATTTCGTAATGCGCATCCAAGAACCATTTTACTCGCAAATGTATTTTACATTAGTGGTAAGTAGTAAGAGGTACTAACTCACCAACGACATAAAAAGTTGAAAGCAGAAGGGAAGTTTAACTACTACTCTTGTAGGAACGAACAACACAGATTCGCCTGAGCGTAACATAACATCAAAAACATACGCATACATACTGCATACCTTAAATCTTTTTACCTTATTTGTAAGTTCAGCAACGACACAGTTAAATTTAATCGTCTTCAGATTACGTGTCATTGGTGTCATGTACATGTACCGTGTAAAACATTATTTTAAAAAGTGATTTCTTTAATTTAATGCGAACTTTCGAGCTTTGATTTCTCGAATTGTAAAGGCAGAACCTTTCTACATGACACTACAAGTAAGTATTCATTAATTTAAATATTAAAATTATCATTTTCTCATTGTTTCATTTCAAATATCTGTAACCGATATACATTGCTTAGTTAAAGTTGCTAATTATTATAGTAGAATAAAAAACGTAAAGGTCAGCATTCATTTTTAATTTGTTTATGATAAACAGGATATTTGAAGTGTCGTGCTGTCAGCTGTGCTATTTGGAACTTTAAGGTTACTGCGATCATCTTTGAATACTTCCTAAGCCATGGAACGGGAACTGGATCAGAAAATGAGCATGATGTAAGTGACCTAATGTCAGAATGTCTTATAATTATTTATCTTTTTGATAAGCAAATATTTGTAAGTTAAATCGATGCAAAACGATTTGGGGTATATATGTATAACATAGGAATGTTTGTTAAAAACCAGTAATTCAATATTATGACGCAATTTTCCTGCTACTTTTTCCAAAGTATTTGTGTATTCTTAAATGTTACTTAGGAAGTCTTAGTCCTTCGTCACCACGTTATTATAGAAATGACATTATTGCAATGACAGAATTGGTAAACGCTGATTTTAACCAATTCAATTTTAAAATACAGCATGGCGAAGCCTGGGGTGGTAGGAGTAACTTGTGTTGACAAAAGGGGCCTTTGCTTGGCAGGTAACGAAATCTTTTACTTTCTTTAATTGCATAGGTAAATATAACCGCTTCAGGGAGCATGGATATTTAGACTAGGTATTTCTTTTTGTTTAGTTTTGGTTTTTTAAGCATTCAATTAAAACCAAGTAGTCTATGGCATGGACTATTTTATTAGAACATCATAAATCAAAGTTTTGGATAGTTATTTATTTATATTATATACAGCCAAAGGAGTTGCAAATGCCGATATGTCAGGTGTGTTATGTAGCATTGCGGATCAAGCCCGGAAACTTGACCCAACCAGTACTGCCTCTCCAATCATTCGATTAGAATCTAATGAAGGGTTCGTTTTTAACTTTTCATATATTTTTGAGTCAAACTATTTCGAGAGTTTCTTATGTTTAGCTTTGGTTTATGTTTAAATTACTTTGCAGATACTGTTTGGTTCAAAAGAAAGGCGATTTCGCTTTGGGCATTTTCAAGACACACAACTACAGTAAAAGGTCAACTCTGAATAGCAAAAACTAAGTGCAATGTTGACTTTATGGCCAACTCACTTAAAATTGTAATCTTTTCACTTCCATACTTTTGTTTCTTTCTTAGCTATGTATCCACTACCCACCTATATATAGTTACTCGTTGAATAAGTGTAAAATTTGTATATGAACACATTTGTGATGTACTTCCTTAAAAAAGAAAAGCTGCCATTTCAGCCAAAACAATCAATATAAATTAAAAAAAATAAAACCAGTTTGTCTACTATTTCGATTGTGTTTAATTTGATTTCTTTAAGAAATAAAATATTCAAAATAATCTATGCATGTCGAAAAGTTTATCATTTTTCATATATAATTATTTAATTTGAAAATTTGAAAAAGATGAAGATTTAGAAAGCAGTTCTTCTTCGGACGAAGCAGAAATGGCAGGATCGCCAAAGAAAGACAGCTCTTCCCAAAAGAGATTGCCAGAAATCGAACAAATTCTTTCTGGTAGCGTACGGTCAGCTTCATACAATATTGTATTTCAGGTTGGAATTTTGAAATATCATGAATTCACAAAACATAGTTCTTATATGTCCTTATTGACTAAGAAACATTCCACCTCTAATCTGCAAACAATTCGACAATTCTGTTAAAGGGAACATTTATTGTGAACAGTAATATTTGTAAATGTTATTTGTTTTAGGTTTTGACTAGGATTTTCACTTTTGCACTAAATGCATTTATTCTTCGATATGTTTCTCATGACGTTCTCGGAATATGTAACGTCAGATTGGCTCTTCTTTACTCTTCTGTGATGTTTCTGAGTAGAGAGCCTTTTCGCCGAGCATGTCTACGAAAGAAAGAGACTGACAATTGGTCCCAGGCTGTAAATCTTATTTGGCTTGTGTAAGAATACCATATTCAAAAAAAATATCTAATAAATGAAAATATCTTTACAAAAAGACAACTTTTAGTGTATTCTATTCTAAATACAGGGTACCCAATACCATAATCTGGTCATTCCTGTTTGGTTACATATGGTGCAATTATCTTTCATTACCAGAAGCCCCCGATTCACCCGTAACAGAACACTATCGTTGGAGTGTTTGGATCATCGCTCTATCCTGCATTGTTGATTCTTTAACGGAAGTACCATATATTGTTGGCCAATATTTTCTTTTCTACAAATTACGTGTAATTTATAAATGTTTTAAAATGAAAACTACATAATGCCTATGATTGAAAATTACGAAGAATTTCCTACATGAGTTTTTCCTTACAGATTGTTGGTGATACGACGCTTATAGCAATTCGGTCCCTTTTCTTGTGCTTTGCCGTACTTTTCGTACCTAAAAGTGCTATTTCCGCATACGCATTTGGAAGTCTATTTGCAGCGTTTGTCGTCGCTGTGATATATTACGGATATTTTCATTATTACTTCACGATTGTTGCAAAGAGAGATCTGCCCTTTAAAAGTGTTGTAGAATTTCTACCTGACTTAATGCAGGTTTGTGCAAAAACCCCATTATTTATCTGTGGTTAAAATGAATATTACGTATTTATACATGAAATAAGGTTGGAAAAATATAATTTAACAGGGAATAAGTGGTGCGGGTGAATTAAGAGATCTCGTTTGGAGTTTCTACAAGCAAGGAATTCTAAAACAAATCCTTACAGAAGGAGAGAGATACATGATGACATTCTTTGATATTTTGACATTTGATGAGCAAGGTGTGTATGACCTTGTTTCTAATCTTGGATCTCTGGCTGCCCGTTTCATATTTTTACCAATAGAAGAAAGTTCATATTTTTATTTTGCTAAAACTCTGGAAAGGCGAGATTGCTTTATGAAAAGAGATAAGGTAGTTTAAACACAATTAAGCACATATCTTTTAAAAAGTTATTCTATTTTACGAAAAATGCAAATGTGATGAATGGGAATCATTTTCTTTAGAATTTGGCAAAACAAACTGCAGAAGTTCTTGGAAGTCTTGTCCGTTTAATGTTGATGATTGGATTTGTGATGCTAGTGTATGGAATTCATTATAGTAATACTGTTCTATATTTATACGGAGGAGAAAATTTAAGCGAAAAGGGATCGGGAACAAAATTACTGCAAGCGAATTGCGCATATATATTTATAATGGCCATAAATGGAGTCACGGAAGCATTTACCTTTGCAGCTATGACGCAAGATCAAATGGATAAATTCAATAGAAAACTAGTAGGATTTTCTGCAATTTTTCTTTTCGCATCGTATGCATTCACGAAAATTTTTGGAAGCGTCGGATTTTTTGTTGCCAATTCTTTAAACATGAGTTTACGTGTCGGGCATAGGTAAATTCACTTTAACACTTTATTAATTGCATGCAATCTAAAAAATGCCCACTGTGGATAATATTTGTAAATTGACTGTTATTTTGTTTTAGCATTTACCTGACGAAACTCTATTTCCAGTCAAGCAGTGTAGATCCATTTGAATCATGGAAACCCAAGAAAATGATTGCACTTGCATTTTCATCAGCTTTCCTTATAATAAACATCTCAGTTGTAAGTGTTGTTTCTTTCACATATTATATTTGTTGACTTTGCCAAATATTAATTATACACATTAATTTTTTGCAGATTGTCTTCGGTACAGCTCGGCTCTTCCAAGTTGCCTTTGGACTAGTAATATTTGCAGTGAATTGTGTAGTAATAAAATTTTACGATAAAGAACTTATTCACTTTTTCGTAAAGATGTATAAAGCGAAAAAATCCTAAAGCAGATAACACAGAAATAATTTTTAAATTAACTATATAAAGACAGGTAGCTTATATCTGTCCATCTCTAAGAATCAAGTATCTAAAATAACCAAGTAAACTCCATGTTGCTATTCCTTCCAACTGTTAAAATTTTTAAAACGCTTATTAAAACTATTTATCTTGGGCTTAATGTTTTTCTTTTACTCAAACTGAACATATAATTTTAGGACCTCAGTCATTGGGATGCTAGCGAAGTTGAATCCATTTGTAAAGTAAGAAATGAGAATAATTCATAATAATAGTATTTCTATAGGAGACCATTGTCAGTACAATGAGACTTGGAAAACCATCTCCACTATTAGATTTTGCAACCGTAGTAGTGTAGTTTAGTGTAGTAGCGTATACTTTTTGATTTCCAAGATGATGTGCATACCTCTATTAATATTCATTAAGTTAGGTGATTTGTATGGCATAACTTTTGATGACACTTCAACAGGAAATAGAGCAGGGGTTCTGTTCTGGGAAATGAATTGAAATTGCGGGAAGAACACTAGATCGACGCAAGTTCCTAGTGACCTGGGTTTTTTAGGTTTTCCAATCTAGCCCCCTAAAAAAGTGGTTTCCATTCTCTAAAACTCCGAAAATACGAAAATAAACAACTGAATTATATTCTTGGGAAATAATAAAACATTTTCATTGCTTTTATACGCCTATTGTGAACTCAAGGAATTTAAGAGAGGTGGTGTTACACGAATTACGATTTAGTTTTGTTTTTATTACAAAGTAAGTATTTCACCCCGACATCACTGTGAATTTAGAAATGGGATACATGTACAAATAGTTTTGGTAATAAATGTAGTATTTAATTAATTAGATAGTTTAACACAAAGATTTAAGTTAGTGATGATTGATGATGCGCTATACTATACTTGAAAGTTGCGATTTAAAAAATTATTTTTAAAGGAACTATTTAATAAGAATCATGGCTACTATGATTGCATTGAGATTAATAATATCCACAACAGCTACTAAAGTAACTCCCTTGATCATCTACCGAAGAAATCTTTATTCGATCGTTTTCAGTGCCTTTGGGTATAGCGAATTGATCCAGGGTGTCGATAGTTTCCTTGGCCATTGTTATAAAAGCTTCGCCGACATTAGTAGTGTCTTTTGCAGATGTTTCAAGGAATGTTATTCCACCAGCCGAGTCGGCCAAATCCTTTGCAAGCTTGTATGAAACTTGTCTTTGAGAAGTCAGGTCCGTTTTGCTCCCTACAAGCATTCTAGTCACTTTCTCATTATCACAGTTTTGCTGGATTTCTTTAAACCAATTTCGGACATTATTAAAAGAGCTGAGATCTGTGGTGTCGTAAACGACGATGACTCCATGAGCCCCTCGGTAGAAACTCGACGTGATCGTTCTAAAGCGTTCTTGCCCTGCGGTATCCCAAATCTGCAATTTTATTATCTTTCCGTTCAGTTCAATAGTACGAATCTTAAAATCAACACCAATGGTAGGAATGTGCGATTCTGTAAATGCGTTTTCAGAAAACCGAAGCAGAAGACACGATTTCCCGACATTTTGATCTCCCACGAGAAGAATTTTCAGTATGTAGTCAAAATCCATATCTGGCCGGATCATCTTTATTGGAAGCTCGTCCGTTTTAATAGGAGATTGAAAATTCTATCCCAGAAAAGTTATTTTAAGCATTGAATTTCTAATATTTGCAAAACTTTATTTTGTGCACTTCATTCATTAAATACCCGAGTTTATGAAATACCTTATTTGTTCCCTAATAATCTGAACTCTAAATTTTAATTCAATACGAACCAATTCTCTAGACTTAATCTTGCATAAGTTTTGAAAAGTTTTAACTAATTAATTAGTGTTCTAATTTGAAGTATTGTAGTAAATATTACTTACGTTGATAACTTGGCAAGGCAGCATTTTGAGTTTCTTTGTAAGTACTTAAAATTAGTCTTCCTTCAAATCTTTAAGTATTAATAATATGTTAATGGCAGTAAAATAATTTCGCTGCATATGTATCTGTCACAAGTAAGTTTTGGCTCGTTGCAAATCTTGGGCAAACTGTTTGCTACTTGTACACTTGTAGTAATTTGCAACAGCAGTCCCGTTTATTCTCCCTCCCTCTTTGTTGATTAGTACAGTCCACAGTGTTAAAGAAACCTGAAAAGATTTAATATTCCGTTTGTTATGCTCATGCTAGCACTAAAAAAGAAAATATTGTATACTAATTGTTCTCTTTCGCACAGTGCTATTCAAAATGAATTTGAAAATTATTCACCAATTAATTGAGAATACGACAGAAGATCAATACCATCACATTTTAGTTAATTCACAAATCAATTATAACAATTTCAGCAATATGTAGACAGAGTAGATGCTTTACAAACTGAAAAATACCTGATCTCCAAATATACCTGTCACTTAAATACTGTAGTACGCAAATCTTGAAAATGGGTTTACTAAAAGGAAAGCTTGAATGGGTCTCACTTTTCTCTATCACTTACGGTCAATATACGCAATTGGAATTTACTGGAATACATAGGAATTCAATGTTAAACTTATGAGCAGGTACCTAAATAGTAAACACTAAATGTCCATGAAAGAATATTCATGGAGGAATTTTAATATTGAAGTAATTATACTTATCTAGATATGCAGTACATTAAGTTGTATTTAGTACAGATTACATGCAATGCAAAGTAGTACCTGTTTGTTAAGTAAAGTCGTTAAAAAATCTCCTAAATCTTATGTAGCACTGCTAGGGGATGGCTTATGTACATCTAACGTATACTGACCTTCTCAACCTATATTATCTTTACCTTAATTTAATTTAGTTATTAAGTAACACGCAAAGTATGACTCACGACTTACCAGTGAATATTTAAATTGCTCTATCAGGAAGGGTTTAATACACAGGGATATTACACCAGAAGAATGTTTAACCGAATAAAGTAAAAAATAACTAAAACTAATATGTAATTTAACACCTATCTGTTATGTTATGTTATGATTATGTGATATCAAATATTATGCATAAAATAATTCACCTTTATTTGGCACAAGTTGTTTGTATGATTAACAAAACGATATAACCTTCACATTCACAACACCCTATATGTTTGGGTAGTATTCTTTTCAAGTTCAATGATTTAAAGAGCACGAGCAGGATTAAGTTGTTTCTAAAGCGTAGTAAACTTTTATGTTGGTATTAACTTTGCATCACATTACGTGCACAGTAGTCGTAGTTAAAATCCATATCAGCACTAAACTGCTAATAACAGAACAGAACCAAAAATTCATAAAAATGAATACATAAATAAGTGCAGCTACAGAGTGTACAACGCAGTCAAATAAATGAATACAACTGCACGAGGCAAATAAGCCAACCTCACACACAAACAAGCGAACGTTGTTGTGCGAAGTGAAGAGTGAAGTGCATTTACCATACCGCAAAATACCTTAGCTCAGAACTACTCTTTACAATTCTATACTTGTATAAAAGTAAGCAAAGAACTCTAATAAGCAAAGAGCTATTATACTTTAATGGGAATGGGATGCATATATAATTACACACAAGGAAAATTACTATTTTCTTATCTATCCTGTGTTATACTTAGTTAACGTGGTATTTTATGTGGTATATACAGTACAAAGAATTGCTATATATACACAAAGACTAAAATCATGCGTATAACTCCCTGTAAATAAAACTACGTAGTATTTTAAAACACTTCAAAGAAATTGGTAAACTGGTAAATAAACCAAATCAATATCAACCATGTAAACATGTACTAAACTGGAATGAATGCAACTAAAATGATAAAACTTCAATATAGGCACATACCGATACTTTAAATGGTACAGGAAAATTAAGTCGTTCCTGGTCTACATCTTTACAGACAAAGAAAAACAAATTAAATGAAAGAAAATGAGGGATATGCAGCCAGAAATTGTATACAGTTGTAAGAATGTCGACATAAATATACAGAAAAACACACAGAAGTAAATATCAATGTTCGTGTCAGCAGAAAAGAGAATAGGCAAGAAGCAAATGCAAATGAGAATGCCACAATGCAAATGCATCACTCAGAAACGATTCGACTTGAGATAAGAATGCTTGTACAGCTGTAATATAACTGAGGTTATCATTTCACAAAGCATAAAGTATACAGCTAGTACAGAACAGAGTGATTCTTATGACTAAATATGACTGTTTTGCTTTACATAACAATTCAGAATCTATAGGTAATAAAATTCTAGCAATAGTATGCACTGGGTCTATAAAATGTGTAAAAATACTTTTCGGTCTCGGTATACCTTAAAAATTGATAAAGTACAAGTGTGTACAATTATAACTAGGTAACTATATACAAATCGAAAAGCTTATCCTCAAACTAAACTGATAAGTTCAGTGAGCTTTTACATCTCAGCAAATGGTTAAACAATAAGATAGTGTAAACTGTGGTGAATTTTAAATGTATTGTATACTTTACTTACTAGTGGGAGTTGTAGGTAAATAGATTTCCTTATCTGGACAGTTGATAATTGAGCTGTGGTTTCATTTTGATTCTTTACTGTGAATTTGTCCGTTTTCTAAGAGACTAGTGTTGTAATTGGTATATACTGGTCGAAGGCGAAGACAAAACAAAATAGTATAACGTAACAAGTGCAAAGGGTATAGTAACACTTATTTTTTACTAAATATAAAGCAGATGATGTGCTACGTAAGTAATGCACACAGCACAACTCAGTTACCAACGTTGTTGTGACTTGGGATGATATACGAAACTACGTTTACAGCTTTTTAGCGAGATAAAAAGATTAGTCATGCAATTACTCATGAATTGTGTAGCTACGTGTACTTTAGCTGAACTGTAGCGTTTAGGTAACCCAAACCCAAACTCCTCTATATTAACGTCTTACTCATCATACTCATACATTTCAGTTTTTATGGTACATGCCAATAGTTATTATATTGTAGTAGGTGATAGTGATGGTGATGAGAACTTGCACATACTTTGCATTTGTATATGTACATAAACATGCAACTCTATTTAACTCTTGTGTATAATAAGTATAAGTACACGGAAAACTTTTAATCTATGCATGTGGCCTTCCTTTAATGAAAGCACATTATATTTCACTTACAAGTTACAGCAACTTACATATATTTATATGTTATAATAATACAGAAAATATTATGTAAGTAGATTAATCTTAATCTATCTAATGAATATGGGTAAAATATAATGAAGCGTAAGTAGAAAATATTAACGAGTAGGAATAGCAAGTTGTCAAGATTGATTTAATATATATACATATAAAGTATAGGTGCAAGTGATGCAATCCATGCAAAACTAAAATGGAAATTGACACCATGGATTAATGACAACTAATAAATCTTTGGTACACTGAATAAATGCAAACTTACTAAATTAAAATATTTTAACTTGAAGGAACATAATTTTTATTATTTTGGACCCTAGAATTCTGCAAATCTTTGTTTTTGCGCTTTATGTGATGAACTTTTGCTTTGTGGGAATGCTGAATGCTTTGCCCGAAATAATTGTTTTGTAGCTTTTGTTCATTCGTGCTTCGTACTCTTTTAATTAACATTGCTAATATTTTTATTAACTTTTTTATGTTTAGTTTTTCCATATTCCAGTCCAATTATTCCATGTGGTTGACTTTTAATGCTTTTTAATTAACCGTATTTATTGAATTTGCCCATAGCTTTATGGCATTTGATACTTAACTGTCGCGGGGCTTTACATATATAGCGGGAACGGTTTGAATTGCTACTAATTGCTGAATTTGTGTTGTTTGAAATTTCGGAATATGGAGTGGACACTTATAAAATTGTTAATTAATTTGTCCTAAAGCATTTAGTATTATTTTGTTATGGTTAGTGCAATAAAGTAATTTGTTTAGGTATGTATTTTTGAAGGTATTCACAGATGTTATTGGAATCTGGTAAGTACAAGAGAATTATATATGTACATTTTTATCATCCTTAATAAAGCCTAATCTATACTATTTCTATTCCTATCAGTATCATTTAAAAGGGATCATTCACAAAGTAAAAATTTCAGTTCTCATAGTGACCCCCGAAAATCAAAATTCGGGTAACAGGAAGTTTTTTGTGAACGAGCCCTTTTAAATGATAACGATAGAAACAGGATGACTATAAAGTAGGCTTAATTAAGTATTTAAGTAACAATAATTATTTAAAAACCAGTAATAATATATACAGTTGTCGATGAATTTATGTAATTCATATTCGCATACTTATGTAAACACATGTCCAAATAGTTTACTTTAAACTAAAACATTTGCACTTTGTATTACAGAATATTTTTCGTGATCCAATCCAACAAGAAGTATTTTTTCGACGAAATAAGTAGAACTCTTAGAACTGACTAGTAGTTCAGTTGTTCAAAATGCCTACGAATCAATCTAGCAAGAAGTCTAAGCACAGTCTATACAATTCTCCGAAACTTCGGGAAAATTGCTGTGCAAACTGCAAAAAGCCATTTAAAGGAAAAGATGAAAATCTGAAAATGCATTATTTAATATCAGCACCTCTGGTTTCTACCCAGGTTTCTATTGTCGAATCTATTTCTACCATTTTTGATGGATATTTAAAGCTTCAAAATATCTCCTTGAACCAAGCTGTGAATATAAATATGTGCATACCCTGCGCTTCTACCATTACATCACTCTTCAGAGTCTACAAAAAGTTCATGGATGCCACCGCCCCTACATCCGTTATGAAAGATATCATTAAAGAATCTCCTATGTGGGATAACGCTGCTGAAATTATAACAGGAGACAATGATTACGAAGATGAAGAGCCAACAACACCTGAAGAAGACTTTCAACAGGAAGACGACTACGATGACGGAGAGAGGGACGGTGATGGTGATTGGCAAGGTGGGGACGACATGGAAGAAGATTATGACAGTGAAAGTTCTGTCCCAGATGCCAAAATGAAAGCAGCAAACAGAACACCAATTAGTATTAAATCTTCTACTTCTTTTCAATCTCCACAAACTACTAATTCAACTCCAAAGGAAGTTAACCAGGTCTCAAAAACTGTTTCTTCAATAAAAATCGAAAATTCTCCTCGACTTGTAATCCATCCGATAAGGCCTCCTAATATTCTTTTGGACAAAAGTTTGACATATCGTCAAATGCTAGAAAAGAAGAAATGTGGCACAACCACAACCTGTTATTTTGTTAGAAATGAATCTTTGGGTAAGCTTAAGTAATTGACGCTTTTCGTATTTCTCAGTTCGATACAGCGACCTGGTCGCCTTGCCTTGTTGATCTGGGAAATAAGAAAAGGGCTAATTTTATTAACTAAGTAATTATATATTCATCTACAGCTAAATCTTATATAGACGCTTCAATTTGTAATGTTGTGTTATTTGTGATCAGCTCCAGGTGAAGATCCTAGTGAAATTAAGGAGTTAAAACGTGGCACCCGAGTATGTCCATACTGTGATTGGACGTTCAGAAGCATGACGGAGCTACATGACCATTTGTTAAATGTGGCAAAAATCGAAACTTATTTGTGTCCTTATCCCAACTGTGAAAAGAAATTTGCTTGGGACTGCTTTTATGCTAAACATCTAGCAAGTGTTCACAGTGAGCTTCTTAACGAACGCGGTTGTGAAAAATGTCCCAGAACATTTAATACACAGTATGAACTGCTGGAGCATGAATCTAGACATGTCGAAGGAGATCTGTTTGTATCAGATGTTGATAATCCTCCCAAGAAATTAAAGAAACATCAGAAAGTTAAATTTAGTAAGTTAATTGTATTTTGTATTAGAAGATGTAGTTTTGTTTCACGGTCAGGATGTTGTCTAACTTTGATTATTACTTTTTGAATTTTATAGACGGTGAAAGCTATTATCCTTGCGTTTATTTGAACTGTGGTAAACTTTTTCTCGAAAGGCAATACTTGAAACGTCATCACGAAAATTGCCATGAAGCACCATCCTTATACAGATGTGATAGGTGCCCTTGGGTGTTCCCTAAACAGGATCTTTTAGCGGAACATAGTGTATGCCACACGGGAGAACTTGCCTTCACTTGTGACAATTGTGGAGAAAAATTCAACAACAGAAAGAGCATGGAGAATCATATTTTCCATTTTCATAGGAAACGTGCACCAGGTTACGAAGAGGAGGATAAGAGCAAGAAAAAGAAAAAGAAAGCAAAAACTGAAGATGGTTTATCTTCTCTCCTCCGAGGACACAGTGACAAAAAGCACAAATGCGATGATTGCGGAAAGGCGTTTGCTAAACGTTCGAATTTGATCCAGCATATAAGAATGGAGCATCAAGGTCTCGAGCCCTTAGAGTGCAAAATTTGCAGTCAGCGATTTGCAAGTGACGAAGCGCGAGTCTTGCACGAACAGACGTTTGTCCATAAGGAATTTTCGTGTCCTGATTGTTCAAAGGTGTTCTACAAACAAGCGAGACTTGATGCTCATTCCGATGCCCACATTCCCGTACTAAGAGATAAGGCCAAAGCAGCAACCCATATTTGCGAACTTTGTGGTAGGTTATTTAAGTTACCCCAAACATTGGCCCGTCATTTGAGAACGCATAACACTATTAGTGATGATGTCGGTGTCGTTGAGAGTGAAGTAATTTTATTGAATGATGTGCAGACTACCGAAGATCCAAATTCTAACATAACTACCTAAATTGTGGTATACATGGAATGCTATAGAAGTTTTATGTTTAATATTTAATGTTTTGACAATTAGAGAATAATAAATATTAGGTGCGTCTTAGGTATGTACATTTAAGGTGTTATAAATGCTATAAAAGTTATTGTTATGAATATGAATGTGTACTTTGTGTTGGAAAGCTTAATATATTACTCTAGGTTTTATTTGTTAGTAAATAATAACAAAATGTATTAATTAAGTAATGACAATGATGATAAAGGATGTATGTAAATACTTTTGCAAAGTGTACTACCTCAAAATGAGATCCGTCAAAATTATAGTTAAACCTTTCCTTTACAAAATTAAACAGTAAAACAAAACAAAAGCTACTCCTTTCCTGAAAATAAGTGGCAGAAAAATGTTGGACCCAAAAAATGTTGTTTTGAAATAATTTTGTCGTTGATCTCATTTATATAACAGAAATATTTTGTATTGTGGACACTATGCATATGGGCTACTAATATTTCTCGCTGTAACCGAGAGTAAAAGCAGTTTCCTGAATTGCCACATTATGAAACTGCAAGGAAAATTGGTAGAAGTAAACCCTCTAATGTAACTGGTACAAGTCCATAGTTTTGTTTATTTGAGTAAATGATTTTTTTCTAAACTATTATACTGATTAGGTATTTATATAATAATGTACCCTAGTTATTTTTCTTACTAAAATAGTAGACTAGATTTTAAGAATACAATTTAAATAGATATGCTATATGATGAATAAATGGCAAGTAAGACCTTAAATCATGATGATTACATTAGTAATTTTTATTCATGAATTTCAGTATTTACGGACGAAATAGTTCAGAATTCCAAAATGGCCATAAATAAGCGACATTGCAGAAAACGGTAGGGAAACGAGCTTGACCACACGGAAGAACAGTCCAGGAAACAATTCCAGCCATATAAATACCACCTTCCAAATCTGAACAGATAATTGGACCCCCTGAATCAGCCTACTCATTTGTTTGAAAAAGAATATAAGTTATAGACATAATGGATCAATACAAATACTTAATGTTTACTGAATTTTTTCAACCAAAAGTATTATTTGTTCGCATGACTTACAGTGCACGATCCCTTTTGCTCACCACCACCGGCACAAATCATAGTTTCATCCACATAATTAATTCCGGAATATAGCTCTCGACAAGTCTCTCTATCAATGATATCCAGAGAAACTTTTTGGAGTATTTCCGGCATTATCGGAGGATTGCCTATATCGAAAATATATATTTTAAAGGTGATCGCAAAGTATAAACAGGGCTGTGTCTGTATTCAATATATATGGTACCTCCAGTAGGATTTGCATTACCCCAGCCGATAGTAATACATGAACCTGTTGGTTCGTGACCCTAAAAAACAAAAAATAATTAAAATGAATTTTAAGCAAGTGTAGCTTTCAAATAAAAGTTACTTAATAAACCTCTGGGGCTAAACGAAGAGGTTGTACACGAGTGTTAAATTCCAAGGGTGATGCCAATGTAATAACAGCCCCATCATAAGAAATTGTACTCCTGTGGGGTTTCAAAACAAAAACGAATTTCCATTAGGTTTGAATCGAAATAGTAAATGCAAATATTTGTTAATATAAGTGCAATTTTGTATTTACCCATAATACAGAGGATGAGGTATAGCTCGTTTAGCCTGTATCCTTTGTTGAAATGTTTCATGATTATTTTTTATATTGTGGGCTCCAGCAACGATTTCCATTTTCGTTAAGTTTTCACCGATCACACAGTGAGCCTTGAATCAAAAAATTGCTATTTATGTGGTTACCATAATTTATGTACATAAATTATTTTGGGTGTTTTAAAATATAAGAAATCCTGTCACTGAAACTTTGTTACACCTACCGCAGTGACAATATGATATTCGTCGAAAATAACACCCCCACATTTATGATAAACAGGTCCACTGGAAGGAATTATTTGAATGGATACTTGAAATGGAAATTCTCCTGGCCTGGCATCACTTCCACCAATTACTCTTTCTGAAGATCCTGGATAACTTCCTACTGAGATTCTACTCTGAGTGAAAACAAATTTGTTTGTTTGATTGGTTGGTAGACCAGACACTGAAATACATTATACAATGAAGTTAGAAAATGATTGCAGACATATTTTACTAAGATAAAGTTCATTATTTGATTATTATTTGTAATGTAACCAACCATCCAACGTAATAACAATTATTGAAAGAAAAATTACATAATACATAATTTTTTCAAGATTTGAACACTAAAGTTGTTGCAATGGTTTATGATTTTAGGAAAATACACACTGAAGCTTATTTTGAGAAAATTTTTTTTATATACTTACAGGGTATCGGTCAATTCAGTTTTACACAGGCATTCACCTTTAATGTCTGCTTAATAAAGTTTTATTCAAATTGTTATCAATACAAAAATAATGGACTGTCAATTTTCCTATATTAAGGCATCTTTTTATGTATATTAAGCAAAAACAGTACGATGCTATGTTATGAGTTATGATGGGTACAATGTCATGGAATACACCATTTATAATTGTAAACTAACATGATTAGTCATTATTTGTAATTTCACTGACATCGTCTCCGTGTGTAAACTGAAGGAGAATTTTCTATTTGAATATGATTTGAACTTGATTTTAATGACCTCTTATTTGCATTCTGTAATATCCAATTCACAGTGCACTGTTGCACACATATTTACAAACATATTTTTCCTCCTTTATATGTTCTGCAAACATTATATAACCTCCGCAGCAAACACTTGAACGCAGCGAATGAAAGTTTTTAAAACAATGATCATGATAAGATTTGAATTTCAAAATACTAGTAATTTTTAATGTGTTATACTTTGTTTATACAGTATATAAAGGGAATGTGTCCAATCTCTTGTACTCACACAAAGATATGAAAAGGTTAATATATCCCTATTTTTGACTTGACTACCTATCGACGAAATGGTTGCGTCCATTTTCAGATCGAAATTTGCTCACTCAGATAATTAAAGCGGACAGAAATTGAAACTAGTTGGAATACAAGACAAAAAGGCTTGGATAAAATGGTAGCTAGTATACATTAAAATATTTCTTTTTATACAAAAACATCATCAAAATATTTATTCAAGATGTTTTCAAGATGACAAAAAATATCTCAAAAATTATGTATGTTATTCATGTATGCAGAAGTCTTAAAAATCGCCCAACTTCTAAAATTCATAAGTTAGATAGTCTGGACTTGGACTTGTCTGAAAACGCCAGCATATATAGATATTCGTTTTCGTTAATACCTGCTTAGAATTCCTTTTCCATTATGACAAAAATCAAAAAGCTTTACAATTGTAGGACAGTGAAAAATGAAATTTGTAAAGAGTATAATAAATATATTATATAAGTAGACTTACTAAAATATAAATAGTAATCATATTATACTAATCATTTGCAACGATATGCTGTCACAGAGATTACTACTTGATAATAATGGAGTTTCAATGAGAGTTTTAATTTCCTATAATATTACCAACCTATGCCTGTTAACTAAGGTAAAGTTTGTTTTTGACCAAGCTGTCATTTTTACAATGTTTTTGCATCCAAATAAACTCTCTTGAAATGAGTTATGAAGGCAATGTATAATCTTCACTCTGCCTCTCTCTTTAAGTTCTTTATGTACTCTGGATTTATCTTTATCCACCGCTGATTATATAGTGCTAGCATTTGGCAGTTGGTTTTTAGCGAGCCAGAGGCTCACTTATGGAACCGTGTTGTCTGTCCGTACGTACGTATGTAAACACCATAACTCTTGAAGGCTTTGACCGATTTGGATAAAACCTCGGATTTGGACTCATCTCGGCCTAGTGAGGAACCCTATTTAAAATGGGCGTGGTCACCCCACCCCTTTCGGAGATAACGCGCGCTCACTTTATAAGCAATAAGATATGAAAAGAAGGTTTTGGGTACTAAAATTTCTTAAACCGCTTCTAGTAGTTTGTTAGCGGGATAGTAAAAAATATTTTACACCGCTTCCACTTTATATTGAATAAGATACTCAAATAGGGCTTTTAGGTGTAAAATATGGTTTTTGGGTGTGACCACTTTTGAGAAGCTGTATACATACTTTTTGGGTGTCCTTTACCATATGAAGCGGTAAGCTAACTTTTTGGGTGTTTCCCACTTTATGAAGCGGTAAACTAACTTTTTGGGTGTTTCCCACTTTATAAAGCGGTAAGCTAACTTTTTGGGTGTTTCCCACTTTATGAAGCGGTAAGCTAACTTTGTGGGTGTTTCCCACTTTATGAAGCGGGAAGCTAACTTTTTGGGTGTTTCCCACTTTATGAAGAGGTAAGCTAACTTTTTGGGTGTTTCCCACTTTATGAAGCGGTAAGCTAACTTTTTTGGCGTTTCCCACTTTATGAAGCAGTAAGCTAACTTTTTTGGTGTTTCCCACTTTATGAAGCGGTAAGCTAACTTTTTGGGTGTTTCCCACTTTATGAAGAGGTAAGCTAACTTTTTGGATGTTTCCCACTTTATGAAGCGGTAAGCTAACTTTTTTAGTGTTTCCCACTTTATGAAGCGGCAAGCTAATTTTTTGGGTGCTTCCCACTTTATAAAGCCGTAAGCTAACTTTTTAGGATGATATTGGAAGCATTCATTATTTATATGACAACCATTTAATTTACGCCCAGTTTCTGTAAAGACACAATTAATTCCCTTTAACCCTCTGGCTCGCTTTATGTTACGGCTTGGCGATGTTTTACTAACTGAAAATGAATAGAATGCAAAATGCAATAGAAAATTCTTTGTCGTATTTTATTAGTCTTTACTGAAATAGTAACTGTTAATTGGCAGCATTGACAATAAACCACCTTTCAGCTTCGAGATCTATTTTGAAAATGATAGTTTTGAAGTATTGGTTAGTTTTTCATTTCCATATATTTTTATTGGGCAAAAAAAAGTATAGTATCGACTAACAAATGGATAAACATTTTGTAGCTCTCCATAAGCTTTAGGCTGATACATGCATGTGCATGCATGCATAACTTAAATCCCCTCATAATACCTTTATAACACTAACACCAATAATTCCTCTTCCTATATGCGTGTAATTAAACCGTGTATATGTTAATTGCAATTATTTTTAACGTAATTATTTTTTATCTCTTAAATAGGGAATGATTTGCCAAGGATGTAAATCATTTTCCAATGAGCTGGGATTTGGTATGGCCTAGTTTATGAAAATGCATGGATTATGAAGATAATTCGAAAAATAAGTATAAATGAGATTCGGAACTGCAAGGGTCCAGTGTTAGCAAGAGAACTCGTCGCAAACTCACCATGAAAATCATTATATTACTCGGACTTTTTGGAGCAGTGTTGGGTAAATCAATACTTCAATTTTACAAATATTATTATTGAAGCAGTATTAATTTTCTTGGACATAAAGTGGTACTTTCTATTCTGTCAACTGTAATGAAATTATTTTATTACTAAACTTCGAAATAAATTGGCAATACAAATGAATATTAGTTTAGGGCACTTTTGAAGTATACAGGTATTAAGTCACAATAATTAATGCACGCCTTAAATTACAGGTGCTGGCCCACATACTCGAAGAAATCACATTCCTGTTGGGAACTACAAAGCTTCCACAAGAATTACTGGAGGAGAAGATGCTCTACCAGGTAAAAAAATTACTGTAGTAAATTAGGATAAAATTATTATTTACAATTTAGACAAGAATATTCAATTTATTAGCAATATGCATTTATGTTAACAGGGGAATATCCATGGATTGTTTCCATTCAAGTTAATGAAGGTGGACAAGTATACCACACATGTGGTGGCACAGGTAATTTTTTTTATAAATCCGTACTGGTATCTACGGGATTACGGGAATTGTATTAAAAATTCTGATGATGCAAATTTTTGGGTCCATGATTTAAAAATTCTTGAATATAACTACAAAATTTACTGAAACTACATCAAAGTTATTTAAAGTTATTTTCAATTTGAAATCATAGTGCTGGATGAAACACACATCGTCACTTCGGCAAGTTGTGTCGTTGGACAGCCTGTAACATCTTTAGAAATTGTTGCTGGAGCTCATAATATTAAGGATACATCTGAAGAATTCCAACAAAGAAGTGTTGCCCGAAGAGTTGTTGCCCATCCTAACTATAATTCCACCTCACTCTTGGCTAATGATATTGCAGTAGTTACATTGCAAACTGCCTTCGATTTAACCGGGCATCGCGTCAAAGGTTTGCGACTTGCAACAGAAGGACATGAAACTTCGGATACTTGCGCTAACGCAGGCTGGGGAAATTCCAATCCAAGGTATTCCTTGGCATAACATTACCAAATATTCGTAAAGCCTTACTTTTTGTAAATATAAATTTTATATTTTATGAAATGTACAGCGGAGCAGCCCCAATTGTAATTCCCGATGCTCTTCAGAAGGTTGTACTTGCAACTATACCTCGTAATACATGCGCCACCCTCTACGCTGGAATTAATATTATTGCTCCATCCATGTTATGCGCTAGAAATGGAGCAACTAAGGGATCCTGCCAGGTAAAATGTCAATTTCCCATTAAACTTTGATAGGCATGACCTATCTTATTTAATAAATCATAGTTTTTACAAAAATGCTCTTTTGTTAATTTCAGGGAGATTCAGGTGTGTACACGTTTTACATAGAAATTAGATAAGATTAAAATTTTACCTCAAGTGTCAAGTCAAATATTGATAACAATATCAATGCATCTGGAAAAATGTTTTCCCGAAAAAACTATTCGGAAGCACAAAACGGTTTGCGGAAGAAATAACTGGAATCTCATTTTATTTTCTTTGGTGTATTTTTACAATAATTTCTATTATACATTTCATTGCTTAATTCAATTTCTTATGTTTTTTCCCAAATTGCTTAGGTGGACCTCTCATATGTAAGTAGAAAATATTTTACAATACTTTAATATGAAATACTGAGGAATTGAATTGGGAATAATATAGAATTTTGAGTTGATTTAATTCTTTTGTTTTATTTCATTAAGGCTACGACTTGGGCGACAATCAACCGTACCTCGCTGGTAAGTTTTCGTTCACTATGCTAAAATATTCCTATAATAGTATCATTTAATGGTTGATTTTTACAACTGAAATATATCCTATCTCAGGTGTTGTGTCTTGGGGAATGGAACCATGCGGTCAAGAACGATTCCCAACTGTTTTCTCCAATGTTGCTAACTTGCGTGAATTCTTGGACTTAGAAGGATCAAGACCATAAATTAATAAACAATATTCGTGCAATTTATAAATACTTAAATTATGGGAAATAAAATATGCATGTTTTCTATGAATTCATCGTGTTTAGTGTAATCAGTTTAGTACATATATAGTTATATACAAAATACATAATACATTGGCATAACTTTCTTAGGGAATATCTTACGATAAGAAAAATTTTCAATCATTTGACTGCTTCGGAGTCCTTTTATAGCAAATGATATTTCTTAAATGCTACGTCTATACGTGTAAATGCTACATCTTTGTCTTTGCAAATGAAACCTGAGGAAACAATTAAATATTGATTTAATCAATATTTAATTGTCGACTTAAATCGACCTGCAGAAATCCGACTTAAAAGTTGGATTTCTACAGGTGGTTTAACAGTATATTGTAAGTCCAGAATTTTCATGATTTATTATCGTAATCGTAGTATTATGCAAGATAGCACTAGCATGTGTACTTCCCCAAAAACTTGGCTGTACTGTACAAACTAATGGGATTACAGTGTTAAAATGTTAAAAATATTTAAATAATATTTGCACACAATGATAATCCAACTGACAAATACTAGTTATAATTTATGACGATATCTTCATTGTAAAAATTTTGTTTTCACAGATAATTGGATTTGGATTGCACCTGAGAATGGAAATACCTAGCGACTGAACAACGGCTTTTCAAGTGATCTCATGCACTCATGGGATTACCCCTTTTACTGTCCATGTAAACTACTCCATGTACCTCAATTAATAGAAGGTTTAATAAAATGAAATAAGTTTGTTTGCAATTTTGAACCCCATGATGGTTGTCGGTAAATTAAATAAAGATTGCATGTCTTAAGTGCAAAACACTTTCTAAATTAGAAAATCATCTAGGCTGATATCAAAGAATTCATGAGGAATTGGTTATCTATTTATCACCCATGTGTCGGGTACACTTATCTTTAGCATTATCCAACAAAGTGCAAATGATAATCCAATCAGTAGTGTTTACACAATATACCTACATTACGTACACACTAGCCAAATCAAATCATAGAAAGGTAAAGTCATTAAGAAATAACTGAAATTAAAATTTACGACCGCAATACATTTCGTAATTAGTAAAAATAACAAGATCAAAATCTAATTCCCTTATTGCACAAACATTATCATAAGCAGACATTAAACACCATAAAATATACAAATGAGTATTATTAACATTTGGTTTTCATTGTCATATTATGGTTTTCTGGTGGTAAATACCATAGGAGTACCATTCATGATCATGCGTGCGAATCCATAAACAAAGCTCTATGAGACATCCTGATGGAAAGATTTATGATTAATTGTGACGAAATTTTGGCTCAAACATAACGTAATACTATTGAACTTTTAAGTAAGTGTTAGTATGGAAAGTCCAGATTCCTCCATTTAACAGGTATTTCCAATGCATACACAAAATATTACGTAGTTTTATGATACGTATTAACCAGTAATTTAATCCGCAAAGCTGGAGATGAGCACTTTAGTGAAAACCATGGCCGTGATCCAGTACAAGGATTTGTGTAAGAAGGTTAGCTGAAATAAAGTGTAATTACCAATCAATCATGCACCTCGATAGTGTCCATCAATTGGCTTTAATGTGGCTTTGGAATATTATGATGATTACACGTATATTTTATCAAAATGATATCGTTAAACAGTTATCTAAGTCTCAGAATCGAAATCCAGTATAAAAGCTAACGCACTAACCAGTTTTCGTTACTCGGACCTACAGACATCCAAGACAACATGAAAGTCGCAGTATTCCTCGCACTTGTTGGAGCCGCTTTGGGTATACTTAGCATTTCTATTTCTTTGTTCTACAATTTTACAACGAAAAATCGCAATTCAGGAGGAAAAACCAATTAAATTCATTTTTGTCCCTCAGCGAGCCCACACATCGCCGAACACACCTTCGGACCCACCCTCAACCACATCGTTGTCGGTGACTACGATCCATCCGGCAGAATCACCGGAGGACAAGATGCCAACCCAGGAGAATTCCCAGTAATATATTTTCCGAATTATACACTGAAACGCTTTTCCCGAGAAATTATAGTTCTATAATATTCTAATTTGCAAATTGTAATTTTCAGTGGCAAATCTCCCTTCAAGTCACCCCAACAGTCGGAGCCAGATACCACACATGCGGTGGAACCATCCTCGATGCAACTCACGTAAGCCAATAACTAAATTTTTACATGATTATTGTTTCCAACAGCTATTCTTCAGAAATCGAAATCTTTATAAATTAATTTCGTGAATGTAAATTTGTTCTTTCTGAATTGCATAGATCGTCTGCGCTGCTCACTGTGTTGTCGGTCAGTCCTTGACTGCTCTTGAAGTTGTTGTCGGTGCCCAAAACATCAAGGACACCACCGAACCTTCCCAACAAAGACTTCGCGTCAAGCGTTTAGTATACCACCCACAATACAACGGAAACACCATCAACAATGACGGATCCATCATCACCCTCAACAGCCCAATTGAATTCAACGATCGCGTCCAACCTCTTCGCTTGGCCCCACAAGGTAAAGTCATTGCTAATTGTCATGTCAATCAGGCAATCCAATTATAACTGTATATTCAATGTGAAATGTAAATAATATCAAAATGGATGAAAAACAGGTCACGAGCCATCAGGCCGTGTTGTTAACACCGGATGGGGAAATTCTCACCCAACTGGAGGTAAGATTTTAATATTTATCAAACTGTTTTAAAACAGTGGATATACTAAACTCAATAAAGTTAGTTCTAAATGGGCATAGAACTTAAATGTCATATTTTATTTAGGAACCCCAGCCATCGTTCCAGATGCTCTCCAGAAGGTTGAACTTAACATCGTCGAACGTGCTGATTGCCGCACTCGTTATGCTGGAATCAACACCGTCACTGACTCTATGATCTGTGCCGGAAACGGACCCCTCAAGGGATCTTGCAACGTAATTACCCATTTTCCTAATTGATATCTAGCATACTATATCTATATCTATACCTACTAATTTCAATTTCGATTTGCCAATGTCTTATACATCTTTTGTTTTTATTTACAGGGAGACTCCGGTATGAGACACTGTCTAAACCAGTGAAATTACTTCTTTACTGATAAAACGAGGTCATTTTTCTATGAAATAGTTTCACTAATATAACAATTTTGTTTCAGGTGGCCCACTCGTCGCTTACGATCTTGAAACTCCATACTTGGCTGGTAAGATTTTAAAATGCAGTTTTAAATACATTTTCTCCTACTGGGAGTAATGGGCAATACTTTAATTCTACTGAATGACTAATTAATTAGGTATCGTCTCATGGGGAATGCAACCATGCGGACAGGAACGTTACCCAACTGTCTTCGGTAATGTGGCTTTCTTGCGCCCATTCTTGGATGCTGAAGGAGCTCGCCCATAAATATCTAGTTCTATCTCGATCATTGTCACCTTCCCTCGCTTCTTTGTTTTATTGGTTTATATTTTTCAAAATTATATATTCTAAATGAACAAATAAAGCGCAAAATTTGTATGTGTAATATAAAATACATTGCTAAACGGTTTTACAAATTATTTCATTTCGATTGCATTACAAAGAATTCGTACCATTCGTAGCAAGTCGCTTAGCATAGTAGTAAAGTGAACTAAGCAGGTCCGAGCACTTAAAATGAATTTACTAGTAGTAAGTTTTATGCAACTCCTCATATTATAATGATAACTCTCCATGAACATACCTCAACAATTCGCAATCTTAAGTAAAATTCTAATAAACGTTTCCTTTTAGTAAAATTAAATAACTAATGAGGTAATAGTTGTGAAGATCAGGTATGCAATATGCAAATCCTGACTGAACTGAAATAATTATGTATTTGTATTAAGTTTTACAGAAGGTACACCAATCAATATATCAATTAATCAATTTTCATTTCTAAAAAATCATATTATTATTTACTTTTCATTCTAAGAAAGTTTAATTCCAATTCACTAAGAAGTGGGCACAAGAAAAAAGAATAATAATTATTGAATCATATCCAACATGTTAAAATGTTATCTTCTCTTCCATTCTACGCTACTTACATTACAATTATAAGGTGCTCACAATCTTACAACCAACAGAAGTCTGTATTTAAGTTTTTATCATTTAGTACAGGCAGTCATACTTTATTATACAATGACACACAAGGGTACGGTGTACGGTCGCCTTAATAGTGGCAACTCTTATATTCGTAGTCAAGTCATAGTAAACATACATTCAAACATATTAATATAAATGATCATTATTTTTAATACATTTATTTCAGATTAAGGTAAATGCCTAACCAAAGAAAGCGATCGTGTTAAGTATGTTATCCTTATCAGTATCAGTACTTATCTAATAAATACAACAGTGTATTAGTTCCTACTGTTTTCTTAAATTAATGTAATAATCACTATATTTTTAATACATTTTATTTAATATTTAACTATCTAACCAATGAGAGTGATCGTGTTAAGTATTTGTTATACTTATCAGTACATAGCTATACATAATAGTATTAGTTCCTAATGCTTTCTTACATATTCATACCAATATTATAGGTAATTTTAAATTAATAAAAAAACTCACACAGTTCAATGCAAATTTCAATACCCAAATCTTTAAAATAAACGGGCATTAAACGATGTGGATTGCTGTGGATAAAACTTTAAAGTCATTGGGACGGTTTTATGCCGTGATTCTGGAAACCGAGCCACGTAACGTTCTTCTCTGAGAAATTTTACTGATAATAAGTGACCTGTAATACATATAGTTTTATGAAGTCTTATCCCAGAGTTTGATACATATATAAAAATATAAATATTTTTTTGAATTACCATCAAACCACCACCCATGAAGAGACATGTAGGCGTTCCGGGCATCCTCTCGTGTTTGGCATTTAACGTACACACAGCCTTCCTGAGAGTTTGAATCTACTCCAATATGTAAAATGCGCGAATCTTGACATTTTTCTAGAATGGACCGTTCAATCTTTGTTTGTCCGGGTTCAGCAGAATTACTAAATTAAAAAAATATTTTTACTGTATGAAAATAAACGTTTTGATCTAAATTAATTACACTAGAAGAATTAACTTACAGTTCTGTATCAAACATTTGTCGAATTTTTAGGCAAGTGGTGGGTGACAAAGGTAAAGCATTTACACTGCCATCAGATATTTCAAACGCTTGCCCCTGCCATTTATTATTTGAATTAGGTGACCCAGGGCTCATACTCATGTCCATGCTCATGTCATTCAAACTAGGATACAAAGTCTGAGGAGATGGAGGCTGCTGTGGTTGTTGCTGAACGGATAGAGAATGGCGAATTAAGCTTGATGGATGTGGCGAAATTGATTTTCGGCTAAGGGGAGAGGCTGATGGGAGCCAACGCCAAACTCTGTACTCCTCTCCACTGATGTGCTGAATCTCTTCGCGAACACGTGACTCATGGCCTGATATGTAATTTACTACTTTGGTCCACAGAGCTGCTTTTCGCTGGCGGTCCTTTGGAGGCACTAATTGATCACGAATGTGACTCACTGCCAAATAAGAGTCGTCGCCACTATCCCTAAGAAGAAAACGGAAATAAATATCTAGTCTACAAAATGTGCTTAAATGACAAGTATGCGCAGAGTAAAAAATCATTGCCTTACTTGACTTGTTCATATCGCTCATATAAAATTTCGATTATTCTTGCAACGTAATCAAACAATTCGGCTTCTTCCTTCTTCTTACTATCCTGGTGGTACATGTAAGCTTTATATAGCACGAAACCCAAGGCAGCAACTACATTTAAATTGAAACTTAAGGATTATTAATCCGGTATAGCGATGTCGCAAAGTAGACGAAGGGATAGCAATAACAATTTTCAACACTTTTAATAATACAACCAGCAGATGTATCGCTGCTAATTCTAATTTAACAAAAACAGTTTTTGATTTTAATAATTAAAAATCAATTTTTTAAAGTTACTTACCCAATGCTAACGCAAAACAGTAGTACAATGTAGTGTATAGGCCACTCCATAACATACATACAAAGTTAGCCATCACACCAACTGCTGAAATGGTAGCCACTGTATTGTCCCACGAAAGGATTTCTTGTGATGTTTTATCTTCGTTAGATGCTCCATCAATCTCAATTTGAAGTCCCCAGCTTGGATTTTCATTACAAAGAATAATCACTCCTTTGAAAGCGTTCTCAACATCCAATTTTGGCTACAAAGACATAAAATCTTTATAATCCCATTTTAAATACTTAAGATATATACTTTTTGAATAATTTGTAATCTGTACCATGTCTGACAAGCGGTATAACAAATTTTTGGCATTTTGAAGTGTGATCTTATCCTCCACTTCTGCGCCACATCCTTTCCATTTCGCCCGTTGTACAAGTTCTTCTTTTAATAGGTCGAATAATCTTTTAGAAGCTTTAACATGTTCTTTCGCAATGCACGCCTAAAAGAGAGGTACGTTAATATTAATATTTTGTATAGACATGTAATGCATTTAAACAATGTGCAGAATGTGACCATAAGCTTACCAAATTGTCAACACCTTCCATTCCACATATCGCATAGTTAGCCTTTCTCGGAACAACGCTCCCTGGTTTAACTTTAGGCTTTTCTAAAGTAGCTTGTTCAGCACCTCCAGAAGGCAGGCCTTTTACGGCTCCAGAATTGGTTCGTTGATTAACATACAATGCTCCAACAACAACAAAAAATAGAATAAGAATGGCCACAAGAATTTTTGAAATTTTGGGCGAATTTTCCCAATCGGAACTCGTTGTGTTGTTTTGGGTATGTCTATCTGAGACCCCATTTCTTTGTTTAGAGAAAAACGCCTTAAATCCTGCTTGACGCCCCGAGGGGACTGTTGGACTATAGATTCTAGAACCAGGAGAGACGCCTAGAGAACTACTCCAGTGACCATTGTTAAGATGTGAAGAACTCGGCGTAGATGAGAGCCTTGTGCTATATGAAGCAGATCCACTGTCTTGGCCGTATGAAGCAACCACTTGTCCTCCTCCGGTATTTTCAGTCGTTGAGGAAATCCAATTTTGCTTAACATATCTGGCCCAATTAACAGGATTAACAGCTCCCAGTAATTTTTTGATTCGTCCATTGATTCGCTGACCGGAAGACGACTGTGAAGCATTGTAGTCATAGTCGTTTGAATTAGAATTTGAATATGTATTTCCGGATTGTTCGGGCGTGTGGTACGAATACGAGTAATTCGGTAAACTTTGACGTGTGAAACTACTTTGAAAACCATCCCCTCTCAAATAAGGTTCTGCCGGAGAGGAAGCACCCGGGTCGCCGCCACCACCATTTCCTTTGAAATAATTCAAATACGCCGAGTACCGATGTGATTGTTGGCTGCTGCTTGCAGTACTACTGGACGTCCAAGTTTTATTTGATGTTCTATCCTCTTCAACTTCGTTTAGATGAACCTGAGAAATACGATTTTTGGATTTTGTCACTGGGGTTAAAGAGCCTGTGCTATTCTTGGAGGGATTTTGTGAAGGTACAACAGATTTCCTCTTCGTCAACCCCCCGCTGGTTTTCTCTGCCGATTTCGATTCCGTAGCACTTTGTAGCTTTTTCAACAGGAAATCTCTATTAATACTGACCGGAAGGTCATACCCAAAATCCAGCAGTTTTTTTCGTAATTCCGAGTCCGTCAAATCTTCGAACGAAGCCATCTTCTCCTATTTCCTTTGCTGTTGTGGTTATGTTTGTCGTTTCAGCTTCCCGCCGCTCGCTTCTGCCTGCACTTTTTACTTTTTCTCTTCACCACCCGGACGGCAATTTTGTCACACACAGAGTCAAGGACACATCTGCAATGCACTTCTCATATGAGACCAAACTGAGAAAAACTACACTCTATCTCTACATTTTCTTTTCTTATTGCTTTGATGTGCTTCTAATTTTCTTCTACCTTTACATCACACACACTGAAGATGAGCATTATCTGTCCGTCGCGCTTTACGTCTCTACAACATGCATTCTTCGGCATCTCTGTATTGTACCGTACTTGAATCCTCTTATACTTTATACATACCTATACGTTCACAAAATACTTTGCATCCGTTGTGCTGCTTTAGTACTTTCAATTCTGATCTGTGTTACTTGTATAAGCGACTGTATAAAACGTTCTTCTTCGGTCCAGTACAGCCAATCTTAAAAGCTAATTGGACGCATGATGTACGAGAACTTCTACATACCTAGTTTACCTATACCACGTTTAATGAGGTAAGCTCCTAAGATATAGGTGCACAGGCTACAGAGTTGCACTTGTTTGTATCAAACGTAATATTTATTTATAATTATGTAAATAACGTGAGATGAAGAGCAAGGAATACAAGGTGCAATAATCTATAGGTATAGGTATAGGGTAATGGTATAGTCTTATGAATTTTAATATTTTAATTTGTGCTGTACCATATTTGTGGCGAATTGGAACCAAATGATGAATGAGTTTCATTAAACTTCATTTGTAGGGCTCCCACAGAAATATATTTGGAGAAGGAAAGACATCCGTATAATCTCCAGTTTTAGCGAGCCAGAGGCTCACTTATGGAACCGTGTTGTCTGTCCGTATGTACGTACGTATGTACGTACGTATGTGAACACCATAACTCTTGAAGGCATTGACCGATTTGGATGAAACCTCGGATTTGGACTTATCTCGACCTAGTTAGGAACCCTATTTAAAATGGGTGTGGTCACCCCACCCCTTTCGGAGAAAACGCGCGCTCACTTTATAAGCAATAAGATATGAAAATGGGGTTTTGGGTACTAAAATATCTTACAGCGCTTCTAGTAGTTTGTTAGCGGGATAGTAAAAAATATTTTACACCGCTTCCACTTTATAAGCAATAAGATATTCAAATAGGGTTTTTGGGTACTAAAACATCTTACACCGCTTCTAGTAGTTTGTTAGCGGGATAGTAAAAAATGTTTTACACCGCTTCCACTTTATAAGCAATAAGATACTCCTTTTAGGTGTAAATGTGGTTTTTGGGTGTGACCACTTTTGAGAAGCGGTATACACACTTTTTGGATGTCTTTTACTATATGAAGCGGTAAGCTAACTTTTTGGATGTTTCCCACTTTATGAAGCGGTAAGCTAAATTTTTGGATGTTTCCCACTTTATGAAGCGGTAAGCAAACTTTTTGGGTGTTTCCCACTTTATGAAGCGGTAAGCTAACTTGTTGGGTATTTCCCACCTTATGAAGCGATAAGCTAACTTTTTGGGTGTTTCCCACTTTATGAAGCAGTAAGCTAACTTTTTGGATGATATTGGAAGCATTAATTATTTATATGACAACCATTTAATTTAGGCTCAGTTTCTGTAAAGAGATAATTAATTCCCTTTAACCCTCTGGCTCGCTTTATGTTACGGCTTGGCGATGTTTTTATTTATGTATTAGGAAAATTACAGCAAATCAGACCGTGAAACAGATTATATTTTAAGTTATATCCGCAAATTGTAAAATTGATCTTTAATATTGCCTTGCAAGCCTTATTACAGTAGTTATTAAAAACCAGTACAAATGAAGAATATATAACTATTCCCTTTGAAATTATACATGATATGATAAACCCAATCTAAGCTACTGTAATAAATGCATATAGATAGGTAGATACTTTAAACTTTACACTCTGAGTATAGGACAAAATATTTTTGGTAAACGCACATTATACATTAACACATAACTAGAGATACAAATCCATGACACACGATCTGCAGAATCAGCACCATATTATTACATAGTAAAGTGTAACTTATTTCTATGCCTATTCATTAAGGTCACTATCAGTCACTATCTAAATTATATCAAATATTTATTGCAAAACTGCTGCATAGCTTTTGAACACACTCCACAAAATTTTTAGTCTCAAGAATTTTATTTAATATACGAAATTGGTTCAAGTTAAGCTCAAGATATCTTTACTCTTATCAGCTGGGTTACCCAGCTACCCAGGCCACCTGGGTACCATAAATAATCGCGACGACCGTAAGTCTGCATAGGCAATCGAACTTCATAAACATGTCTATATTCAGCCGGAATGAATGGCTCAGGCTAGTTCGCCCTAATATTCGTTAATTACCATTTTGAAAAAAAAATTGCTTACAATGTAAAAGCCATTTGAATTCAGGACTTCTGGACGCTTGACAGGCGATTGCATAGCACGAAATGTTCTGAATTAATTATTAACTACTTCTACTTAATTTAAAAGAATATAAAGCATTCTCATGTCATAATTTATGTCTTGCAGTAGTTTCAAAGGCATCAGTACAATTTAAAGGCATTAGAACTTTACAATGATATTTAAAATTAAAGAAAGGACAATTTTTTATCATATGATAAATTGAATCGACATGATATCCGTCACTGTGATTTTAGTTTATACTTTACAGTTTTTCAACTTTTTAGTTTACACTTTTAGTTAGTATATATATTCTGCTAGTAAATGTACCGGGATTATTGGCTTCTTGATTGGTTTGGGGTACTCATGGGTTGTAATGACATATTATAATGAGTAGACTATTAATCCCCTCATTATCGCCAAAAATTAGGATCTGCTGCTAATCTGCGTTGAAAATTTTCATACCAATTTTTTACTATAGTTAACGAAATGTAATTCTCATTTCCTCCAAAACTGGTGACATAATTATAAAAGTTTTGAAGCATTTTTTCTGTGTATTCTGTGAAACTAGACGCTGAAGATGGTGTAGCTGTAGCGGCAGGTGTTGCACTTAAAACAGTAACTAAAGGCTCTATAGAAATTCCTATTTGAGCATTATGGGTAGAGAATTGACCAGGTGTCCCAAAAATCATTGCTGATTCCGATTGTGCTGTGGTTTTCTTTAAATTTGAAATTTTAAAAATAGCTGACGGTTTTTCATTCGAAATAAAGCCCAACAAATGCCAGTTCACTTGATTTAAAGGATCCGGCCAAGAAAAGTATATCTGTCCACCGGTTCCTTCAGGTAATGGCGACACTCCAGTCAAAAATACAACTACGTGATTAATTCCATCAGCTTGAGGTATGTCAACTACGAATTTTGTTGGATCCGTTTGAACAAAATTTGTTTGGACCTACGTAAATTAAAAACAGAGGATATGATACAATCATTCAGTTCGCAGTTCTCATAGTATACTAGATTATCTTACCTATTTATTTAATATGCAGTTAAACGCAGCAATTCATTTATATCCAAAAATAAAATACTAAAAATGTATTTGTAATTTCGTCATTTAGCACTTACTAATCGTCCAGAAACAATGATTCCAAATAGACTCATGCCGGTAAAGGAATTTCTGTAAAAGGATTTATTTCTTATGATTTTTCACAGCATGAAACAAACGGACCTGCATGGTATTTTCTCATTCTTCGATATAAAAATTACATAGTTGATATTCTTAGTCCACTTTATATCAGGTTAAATTAAATTCCAAATTTTGTGGTACGAACTTTTATTAAATAAAATAAATTTACTTACATTGCATATTTCCAAATCTTACGGCTCCTTTACCTTATTCTCTTACTGCCACTGCATCTTCAAGAAGTACCATATAAATTTTTTTAAATCTTTAATGCCAACCTTTTATCGCAAATTACTAAGTTTAATTGCTCTTCTATTTGTAAACCACTATTCCTAATTCCTTGATAACAACCCCTAGAATATTCCAGCAGCAGTATTTTCAGCAGTAATATTTGAATGAAACCGGGTACAACAAGGGTGGTTTCATTCCATTCTAAATCTCTTGTACCCTATCAGCTGAATGGGAGCGTAAAATACATATAATTAAAACAGAATATTTAATAACATAGTTTCCAGTATCCACACTTGTAATATAATTATCGTGTATTCCAAATAAATATTAAACTGCAGACTACCGGTGTTCGATTTCGTTAATAATAGTGTGTTCCATGTACCCTCTGAATTTATAATGTCTGTTGTTATGAATTTGTTTTCTGCCACGAGTAAAGTTATTATACTTTGTGGCCGGCACAAAATTCATTTCTATGAACTGAAAAAGTATGCTTAACTTAATTCATTTCAATGTTTACTGATGGCATATTATAACAATTGTTTTGAAAATATTATAAACAATAATATGGTTAATTTACACTTTCTACAGAGACCAAAAAGTAGCCTCGGATATAATTACACTTGATGTTACAAACCTTCTAAGCGACTCAGAAAAGTACTTTCTAAAAATATAATTTGCTTACAATCTATTTTATAAGACCAAAGAATTTAACTGTTCTTATTTGATTTTTAATAAGATTAAATCGGGAAAAAATATCGGTCGTTTGCTGTGGTATTTCCTTGTGCTCTAATTACGCCATCGTAGCAGATTCTGAGAAAAATGTATTCATGTATTTGAGGAACAACGGAAATTGGAAACACCATTGTACTTGGAAAATGGAAAAGCGAATTATTAAAGCTCAGTTTAACAAATCTTCTACTGCAATTATTTTAACTGGTAAATATTATATATATGTAGTACAGGCACAGATTATTGAATCTTATCGAGAGACTATATATGCTTTGTGCTGTATTATATGGCTATATGATTTTTCGTGATTGGAAAGAAATAATAACGAATTGTAAATTTAGATAAAACTGGAGATGTTTCGGTATGTTTCTTTGATAATATGACAGTATCATCCGCTACAAAAATTTTGGGACACTGCTCGCTTATTTCAGATACTGTAAGTAATATTTCAGATACTGTACGTAAATAGGCTATTAAAAAGAATTTTCATGTAAATAATTTTGATATTTTTGCTTGATTATTAAAATATTAACACACTCTAGATCGTATCTGATGACAATACCCAAATATACACATGTGATCGGGATGAAAAAATTCGTGTTTCTTTGTTTCCCGATGCCTTTGAAATAACCAATTTTTTACTCGGTCACCGTGAAGCAGTCGTGAATATGGCATTTGCTAAACAAGACAGTTTGATAGTATCTGCAGCTTGTGTAAGAAAAATCAGATTACCAAAAACTTCAGCTGTATTAATTTTGTGTACATATTTTCTTTTCTTTTTATAGGATGGCATTGTTAAGGTGTGGAATAGAGTTGATGGACAATGTTCAGCAACTTGGAATATTTTCGAGATAATTCCCGGTTCAGAAACTGTGAAACCACAGGATTTTGAATTGATAAGAATGAGAGCCACAGACAATACGCTTGTAATTGGATATCTGGCAATACTTTTAAGAAAGTGAGTGTTGAAGATCTTTTTTACAATTTCTTTAGCTTTCACGTTCTTATGATTGGTTTTAATATTGATTTGTACTGTGTAGATATCCAGATATACATATCTTTAAAATAGATTTTGAAACCCTGAAAATTAGTCACTATGGACAAGTGAAAAAGACTTCAGACTTTTGTGATGCAACTTGGGTTAACCAGAATCTTTATGTGTTCACTCCAGAAACTGCCACAGTTGAAAAGTATATTTGTAATGAAACGGAGCTTGTTCCCGATTCTCAGTTTAAATGCTTAGAGAATAATTCGGAAGCTGAAACCGATATTATTGGTAATTATTTATTTCATAAAAAACAATTCATTTTTCCCAGTAAAGCTACAGCTATTTTTAATGTTACGCAAACATTTTTATTTGTTAATAATTGGACGTTTGTGCCATATAGACTATGCAGCATTCCACAAAGATTTTGTCTCACTGAAGAAATTGGCTTGGGTGGACAAATCCAAACCTGTGGATTATGATTCAAATAAATATGGAATGTCCAAACTCAGTCGCCTTCAGTCCCTGGAACTTGATAGCAGTGCAAATTCAAGTAGAACTGAAAAAGATGTTACTTAGCAAAACATGTCTACTCGCTTGTTTTTTATGAATTTGAATAAATGAGTATATACTGCATGGTGCCTACATACTTACGTCTCACCTTCTCTTTAATTTCAAATCGTCAATTGGACGCTTCTTTAGGCTCATTGACTCATGGTGCAAATTATCTTACCAAATCAAAGATATTGACCAACTAATCAAGGCAGCTTGAAACGATGGCATCGAATCAAGGTGACTTGCAAGTAATACTTGTTGTATGCAGTTGACTAGCGACACTAAACAGTTTTTTATTCATATCGTTCCGCAACTTAATACAAATACCTAGATGATTATGCTGAACAAAATCTTTCTCCATCATTCAGATAGTTACGGTATGGTGATGTCAGAGAGTAGTGTTTTGAATATAATATAGTCGTATATACTTTCATCCAAATTGTTTCTATGTGGTGATTTAAACATAAGTATTTCTAAAACAAGACTGACATTGATTTACTATTAAAATATACAATCTAATTTTTATGCAACTGATTCTTAATTAATTTTCCATTGCAAAGACCTATTTTCCTTGTCATACCTTATGAATACAGAATAGTTACCAGATAGTACATAAATTAGTACAGATTAGATCCATCGCATTACCTTACCATAAAATACATACAAAGTGGAAACATTAATTTTAGGTATTATTACTTAATGTTACAAATTATATATGTAAAGGACTTTTAATAAGCTGTGCATGTATATTGTAGGTATATGGTTCTGGCAGCTTGGGAATGTAAATATCACCGTATTATATGACCAATTACAGATCACAGATAAAATCATAAAGTAAACAGGCAGAAAAATTTAATTGTAAGTTACTTACTATACATGGGTACTTATGTAAAACTAAGGACGGTTGAATTCATATCAATCTCAGTAATAACAAGGTAGGAAATTAGACTATCATTTTACATTCAGAGTTTCTCAAGATGGTAATAGGAAATAGTTCAATGACTAACATTGCATTTAATTGCTAATAACTACTAACACGACGGAAAGAGATGTTTCAGTCATTTGTTTCCTTTAACATTAAATGCTCATGTGTTCAGTGTTCACACAAGATATCTTGCTGATATATGTATAGTATGTGCAAAGGAAATACAAAGGAGCGGTTGATTGCTCACCTGGCACGTATATGTATTTAAAGTGGAACTCTTTACATTAACGTTCATATACTCTGCCAAATGAAAAGATACCATTCCAAAGTAATTCAATATTTTTAATCTGCTGGTCCATGGCCCACAACTAATTTTTGTTACAAGAAAAATCTAATTGGGCTTACATAACATTACATCATTTGTGATACTGCCCTTAAGACAACATTATGACATTTTGCACTAATATTGAAAATATCACTGACTTGACTCGCTGTAAATTATTTATGTCGTTTAGTACACGTTTAGTACAAGTACACATTTACCATTTACTCATACTATTATCTTACTAAGATATTTAACTACCTCATACCTCCAATTATTATTTTCAGTACTTTTATGTAAAGTGCATACAGTTTCCATAAGGGTTAAATGGGATACTTTAGACTTATACAAAATTGCAAACGATAATCCTAAAGCAATCAGTTTACCCATACATATATATTTACTACCTGACTAACCTGACTCTTTTACTTGTACATGCTCTTTTTGACCTGTAAACATTCTGCTACGGAAATATATAGTCAGGTTACCAGTGTTAATATCTCTGTTTTTGGATTATTAACTTTGCACAGTGTAGGTTATTTCATGAATACCACAGAACATGACAAGCTTTACTCACAGTTGTGTTTTCGTCATTGTTATGCACACAAACCGTTGAATTGTAATATTGTGAAGAAACTGAACTAGAATTCCTGTAGGAATAACTTAGTTTAAGACAATACGTACTAGTGCGTAGTGCCATTACATATTTTTGTGTCCCTTGAGGAAAAAAGTGTATTATTTTGAGGTGGTGTAGATATTTAAGGGTCACAAGCTCGTTTTGGAAGTGGCAAAAGCTATACAGAGTGAACAATACATAAAAACAAAAGAGAAAATATATTTAAATGGTTCGTGACAATACGGTGGGCGCCCAGAGAATAAAATTATAGATGTAGGCATTGATACCCAATTATTGTGGCGTAACGCAAAGCACATTCTGCAAATTAAATTATGCACACATACGATAACACTTACGTATGTGTATTGCATGAGAGTAACTGAGTCTTAAAGTGCAGTGCAGCGGTATAAAAACGTAAGGGTGAAGAGTGAAGACACTTTGGACTGTGGGAAAATAGTTGTAGAAATTGTGTCATGGCATTTTGGTAGTACTTATCATTATCATATTAGTCCATGTCTCGTGGTTACCTACGTCCGATAAAATACGCTAGTACATGTACAGCGGTGATTTATATTCACTATTCACACGAAATAGGAATTAAAATTAAACTTGATCTACTGAAACGGGATAATTATGTTCGTTTTCTTACTATTTCTATGGCTAATGGTATTTGTTGTAATATGTACTCTGGGTATTGTACAACCTTGCGGCAGAGCTTTATTGGGGTAAAGGGCAGAATTAAAATTCTCTTGTGGGATTTGCATTGACATGATTTGTGTGTGTTCCATATGCGGATGTTATACAAGTGCTAAAGATATCTATGTACTGTATTTGTCTGTGGACGTTTGTAGTGCTGAACGTTAAATTAAACGGAAGCCTTCCTACTTCTTCTCTACAGTCGGTTTGCTTTGACCTGCAATTAAAAAATGACTTGTACACTAATCTTGCTAAGCTTTCTACATCGTTCGCTTCGTTTACGCATTATCTCATCTTAACAAAGCTACGCTGCTTGAACATTGAACTGAGCATCAGATCACAATTCACATGTAAGTTTTTAATGTGCATTACATACATACCACTTGTACATATTGAGTTAGATTGCATTTATTGCGTTTAAATGTCTAAAACCATAACAAACGTTTACAAAGGTGAAATGAATGTCTATTATGTACCCCTAGCCACTTTAGATTAGATAGAGGGAATAAGTGGCGAATATGTGATTACAATGTGTGTATAATGTAAAAATAATGGGATTTTGTGTATATTTAAGCTATACTTCTGCAAATCGAGTTAGTAACTCTGAATTTAGGTAAAGGTCGAGTCTCGCAACCAACTTAAGTAAAAATCATGCACCAGAACGCATCATTTGAAGTGAATTAGGTCTCCTAATGCTAATGCTATAGAACAAACTTAAATATTAATTCTTTAGTGTTTCTTTCTGAGTCTGTTAGTGAGTTGTGCGTATTTGTATTAATAGGTTGCAATTTGCATGACTCAAATTAAAATTCAATCCAATGAACCGCAATCACATTAGTAATTAAATAATCAAAATGCCTCCTTCAAAACTTAAAAGTATTTTTCAACCTAATAATAAAACTGCGTCTTTTTCAGAAACTAATATTGAAGATGTACCTTCATGTTCCGCGGAAGTTACTGTTGATCCAACTATTTTTCAAGTTTCTGCTTCCGCAACCTCATCTCCGGTGGATGTAAGACAAATTAAAAGTTCTGAAAATTCACAAAATAGTACACAAGTGAAATCAAGACAAATGTTAAAACCAGTGTCACACACAATAAATTCAACAAACAGAAAAAACGCCTCTGCCCCAGTGCGTCTCCGCATTAGGAGATTTTTGTTGAAAATGTCTCTTTTACGGGTTTTTGTAGAAATTATTCTAAGTAACATTTTAGCCATAGTGGCTATCCCTTTTATCCTCTGTGTACTTTTTATTATAGTTTTAGCCCGAGTTTTAGTTAATTTTTATTTCAAATTACGGTATAAAGGCAGAATAAGTCTTATGGGAGGGGCGGATGCTGCTTGGGCAGTTCAATCTTTTGCTCATGACAATTGTTTCATCAGGTATGTATTTATTTTCAATTTTTTACTTTTAATAATTACCAATTAACCATGCTCCAATAATATGTACTTCTTTGCAAAAGTTACTCAAGTAGCATGAGATGGAATTTTTATGAAGATATTCAAAAATAAGTACTCTAACTTCACCTTTGGTATTTCTTGCCAAGATTTAAATGGCTTACGAATGTCTTCAGACAAGTTTATCAACAGTTGTATTATTCAGGGCCTGAAGGAAAATGAATTAAAAATAAATTACTAATGAAATCCTATTAAAGTTAGGGTATTTCTTCAAAGAATATTCAATATAGTCATTGTATCTTTATTATGAAAATTCTAATAAATTATTATGCCTTGCCATATCGCCATATGTTGAGACTCTAATAAAAACTGTTCTTTAACAGTTTTCATTTTTAGGTAACAATAAATGCCTAAATGCCTAATGTGTTCCGTAAACTAGCTGATTTTATTTTCTTAAAATTTATTTTTCCATTTACAAAAATAATTATAATTTCAAAAGTTTAATTTTTCCATGTAAAACAAATACAGCTTGTACATACTTCAAGGAAAATGTGATTTAGCAAAAATTCGGCAGCGAATGCTAACAACTGTATTGGAGAGAAAGGAAAAAAATGGAAGCACGTACACGTACCAGAGATTGCGACAAAGAATCGTGCAAAAATGTGGTTGGTACTGCTGGCAACATATGGATGACTTCAGAGTAGAAGACCATGTTAAGTTTATTACAAATGAAGCTAATGTTGAAATGACAGAGCAGCAAGTGTTTGCACAAATCCAAAGCTGGATTGATACTCCTTTAAAAGATGATTTACCCCAATGGCAAATGCTCGTCGTTCCAAAATTCGTTTATAAGAACAACAATCAGAAAATTTTAACCAATCCTGGCGAAAATCATCTTGAAAATGAACACTACGCACTAGTGTATGTTAAATATATATTTTACAATTTAATTGCACAATTCTATCTAATTAAACAAATGATTTAATAATTCGTATTTCAGGAATTTAATTGTTAGACTGCATAGTTTCAGAAAATATCATTTAAATTGATTTTCATTTCTATACTTTTTATTATGTGCACAAACTTTTAGCTGGAGAATTAATCACAGCATAATGGATGGAATTTCGGCATCAAATGGCCTTCAGCATTGTATTGCAGATGCTCCAGTTCGACTAACTTTGGATCCTTTAGAGCCAGTGAAAACGCCATTTTACGTTGACATGTACATGTACATGAAAATTCTTGTTTTCGGAGCACGATCTTTTATAAGGTCAATGATTTTGAACGATTCTAATTGTTTTCATGGACCAACACTGACGGGACCCAAGAGGCTTTACTGGTCCCAACCGGTTAGTGTAGAAGCCTTGAAAGCAATTAAGAATGCTACACGAACTTCCACAACGGCTGGTAAGTAAAACTACCCATGAAACGTTATGGATAACTTGATTTGTAAAATCTTTTTTTATTTATTACTTTCTCTGGAATTTTTACTAGTGTTGATTTCCTGTGTGGGCGGCTCTTTACGAAACCTCGCGAGCAAAAAGAATTTACCTGTTCCAAATAAGATTACTGCTGGTACAACAGTAGCGATGTTACCTTATCCAAATATATGTCCGCAAAATCGTTTCACAGTTGCTCACGTTCCTATTGAATTGGAACATGAGACTTTAGGGGAACGTTTGGATTCTGCCTTTAAGTCAGCAAAAGATCTTGCCGGTTCCTCTGATGTCTTAAAGAATTTCAACTTAATTCGTCTTACAGGACTCTGTCCTGCAATAGCCATTAAAAGTTTAATGAACAACTGCCAAGCTACGTTACTATTATCAAATATTCCGGGACCTGCTGAGTATTATCATCTTTTTCAAGGCGATAAGCTTGTGGACACAACCGCATGGAACACCATTAAAGGAAAAACTGGTTGGCTACGTAGAAAATAATTACTACAAAATATTCTGATTTAAAATCTTACTTTAAATTGTGTTTTATTTCTAGGATTAGGATTATGCCTTTTTTCCTATGCTGGACGGGTAAGGGCTGGTCTTATTGCAGACTCTGCAGTTTTACCAGAAGCAACAGACGTTTGTTTGCTAATCGAAGAATTCGAAAATGAACTCAAGGATTTGGCAACATATACGGGCATTCCTCTTAACTCTCTTTTTACTTCTAGTTAGCAAAGGTGTCAACTTTTCAAACAGACGAATTGTAATAAGCATAACGTGAAATATTTTTGTACTCTAAATAAATGCACTTATGCAAAATACGTTTTTGATGATATTGTTAGGTATCAAATTAAGATTTATTGCACATCACAACAATAGAAATGTTCCAGTTATTGATCGCTTGTGTTTTACAGTAAATTTACATTACAGTTAGATTTCAGCATATCTAAATAGCCAGAGATACGTATAGTATAGTCGTTATCGTATAATGTACATACATATAATTACCTTCGTAAGCCTGAAAACCACATTTAACATTACTTATTTCCCTCTTGTATTACTTGTGTCGTGATCTGGTTAATTAACAGAAATAAACACGTGTTTGGTGTGATGTTTGACATAGCATATCGTGTACATTTAAAGGTAATGCTATTTATAATTCTATATATTGGTACATAACATAAATTTCCAGGGAATTATCATTAGTACGTACTTTAAATTAATTATGCGTTAAAGAAAGCATGTTTTCAGCTACAGACCTACATAGTACATTTCATACATTGTATAATAGAACCTCAATTTATACATCACACTTGTCTCGCTTGCCTTTTACTATCTATACATTTATTGGGTTACTTTACATAGTATTCTGTAGGAATCTAGCTTTTTACTAATAGTGTTCAGCGATAGGAATTCTGAAAGCTTTTATTGCTATTTTCTAACCATTAATTACTAAGTAGTGTTAACTGACTGAACTATACGTATTTTTGTAGTAATATATCATTTTTCTACATTTAGTGTAGTCTAATTAATAATTTTACATTTTAAAAACCTCTTTTTAGTGGAGCAGATAACATAGCATTCTATTCAAAGTATTTTCAAATTGTGAACATTAAAAATTAGAAATTACCAAGCAATTTTGTAAAATCTTATTATTTTAATGCTTCTCTTATTTCTCATAATAACTTTTGTTTACGTTTAGTTTACATTGGAGAAAATTTCAGAACTCTTTCAGCATTATTGCTTAGATAAAATGCTGAATTTCTTTACTGAAATCTAGTCAATAGAAAACAAATTGTAGGTTGCAAATTAAAATAGGTACTAATTCAAAGAAATATTTGGGGTTTGGTTGGTGTGCTTTAAGGCTACAATATTATTGCAATACATTATAGATTATGATAATTTTATTGTGTGTGTGCCTTGACTGTTGATGTGAATTGCGTAGTAAAATGTAAGAAACGACATTGGAATGTGAAAGATGAGATTTAAGTCATAAGTGTTCATAGTTAAATTACTCGTTTTTCTTGACAGTGATATGTATCTTATTACAAGAAAAGAAGATTACAATAACCTACACTACATTTACATATAATTTAAAGTGTTTACATTACACCTAATTAATAATTGCTTCCTACTTATGCACAATAATATAATTTACTCCTTTGTAGCTCCTGGCCTTATTCATCTAAGATTTTCTTAACTTTACCATTATGAAATGACTATGCCCAATTTTAACTTATAAGTAGTTAAATTTAACTTATACCTTATGCAATCTTACAATATTTTACATGTATTATACTATGCATTACTGAGTACTTACGTTTTTACATTGACATTTTAAATTGTTCACCTATTTTTGTTTACAACAAATATCATAAATACCTTATTAAGGGACATTATAGACAACCACTTAGGTAAAAAATTACGACCAATAACGTATTGTGCAAATAATGAATGTGGCATGACACCAAGTGAGTATATATTACAATAGAAATTGTTACTTTTGCTGTAAGCATACAATTCAGTACCGAGGCCTACACAAATATTTACATAATAGACACATTTCTGTTTAACAGTAGTAGCCACACACAGTGAAGTATGTCAACAACCTGTTTCTAATTGTAACTCTAGATTGCCGCTGCCGCAAAGACTCTCAAGTCAGTTTTTTAGGCCTAGAGAATGTCCAAGAACGAACCAAAGTATGTTACAGATATAATTATGGAGAATTATCATAGTAAATATTACTTTTGTCCCTAATGCAATACACACAGTACCTACTGAATTCGAGTTACATTGAAAATTAATATAAGTATACAAAACATTACAAATACGAACATTTATCACAACTTAATAAAAGGAATTTACATTAATACATTAGCTTACGTAGTCACTAACCGAACAGTTTTAGATGAGAGGCACATTACGATGAAGTGAAATACATACATATAAAGGGTATTGTGTTAAATAATTAGTACTAGATATTTACGTATTGCACGTAGTTAATATATTAATTAGTTCAAGTACCTTCATACTAACTTTCGTTAGAAGCATACTTTTACAATTTGTGACTTTCTCCTATTGGGCTTTATTCACAAACATACATACATAATGTGAAGTAATTACCATTGCTTAAGTAGTTATTATGTACATTCACTCAAAAATATTATATACATACAGAAGCAGCAATGAATGATAAAAAAACAAATGTGACGTGATGAGCTGTATTTTATATAGCAAGCCCTATTCACTTTCACCCTCAAAAAATTTGCACTTTTCCAGTTCCCCCTGTCATTGCCCCCATATGAATTCACACCCTTAACATTCATCTCTAACACACATAGACATCAAATCAACTTGACACAAAATTATCATAAAAAGCTTTGACATGCACTTACCTATTTACTTTACACAGTGAGCATTAAAACCAATTTCAAATTCACCCCGAACTATACAACGCTATAAATACAAAGAGGTACATTTTATTAGATTGGTATCCATTCTTCTTCGTTTTTACTCTTAGCAAAACATTATGTATTAATCTAGTACATGTTACGTTACACTTCTAATTGTGATAATAATATTATGCCTATTAAGTCGTATATTAATATTACATTAGTATACAGAACAATTCACTTTGTATAATAAACTTACCAAAGAATAAGGACTTATATTACATATATGTATTACACTTAAGTGTATTAGAGTAGTACTGTATTATAAGTAACATTGAAAAACGGTCACTTTATATGCATTTTTGTGTCATTAATAGAATATCTGTTTCAGCATGGTCAAAACGCTTTTACAGTTGGTTTTCTCCAATATGTATTTATTTTACTTCATTGGAAATTCATATGTAGTGCTACGTTTTTTCGTTTGAATTTTATAGTAAATTTTGAACATCATACCATAACTAATTAGCTACATTACCCTACTTTAATTAATGTGCTTAACTAAAGTTTTATATAAAGATAGTTTAGTACTGCGATACCTACTCCATATGTACATTGTATTAACGCTAATTGAATATCTAGGATAGATAGAGTTCGTCGAGAGTTTCTAGTGCAGCAGCAGCATTACGTGTAGAGTACTTAATGGTGGGTTTATATTATTTAAATATCTTGTTCCTGTCATTTCTATTTAGAACATAACTGTAGCAGGATTCTATGTAGTACTTACATAAACATTTATTAGAATTTAGTTTCACGTAAATTAATCTGGGGCATTAGCTATCATTTTCTGTAAACATTCATCAGAAGGGTATTACTTGAATTTCCAATGAAGGGATCCACTTTAAAAATTAGTTGCTTTATGGATTACATTTTTCATTTGTGTTTTGTGAGTTGATTTCATTTTAATTGTTGGGTTGGATTGCTTGGATGAAATTTATTGTTAGATATTTATGAATGTATTGTATTATGTACAATTTATTTTTGTAATAAGTTTGTTTTCAGTTCAGTCACAGTAATCGACATTTCTACCTTCGGACGCCTGTTTAAGAAGTGAGATCCGGAAGTCGGATCCCAAAATGAGATCTGTGAGGCAGCCGACAAGCCCCTCCGTATATTTGTTCATACTTTGATGTCTTGGATCTTCTAATCCACCTAAACATTGAAAAGAATAAAATTCGTAAATTTTCTTAGAACTATTACATTTGTATAAAAATTATGTCTTTTTTGCAATATTATCAAATATCTTACCAATGTAAAGGCCGTCATTGATATTTAGCTGGCGAAGTTTTCCTGGAGCCACTCCAGTCACAGGTGGTCCATTGTCTACAGAGAGACTTGCCTCCTGCTCATTTCTGCAATTAGAAAATCATATTTTCTGTTATCCAGGATTATCTTATCTTCGTAAAATAAGGTTTCAAAACTTAGGATCCTCACAAATAATCGAAACAAAATGGTTGACTAAGACTTACAAAACAAACCAGACTATCAAACATCCTCACATACACATAGAAAGCAAAATTTAACCAGAACCAGAACTATTTTAGAAACAATCATGGAAACAATAATGTGTTGTTCTACAGAACTATCCATGTAATAACAGCAAACTGATACAATGAATCAATGAAAATAGATAACAAGACCGTTACTACAATACATCCACATACATATACACAGAATAGGGAAATGTGAACAGAGACGCTATTAATAGGTGCACAACTACAACTCTACAACCACGAAGAACATGAGACAACATGGAGCAAAGCCACGCTCGCACTAATGACACTAATAATATTTTATTGAGATCTCGTTAGTGTTCAGCTCTTATTGAGTATGGCAGGGTGACTAGCAAACACTCCCAATACTGTGCAGCGTACCATTTCATGGTTCTATAACTATACTATATAGCTTGCATAATAGTTACATAGTATTTGGAAGGAGGAAGGAGACAAAGCAATAGAAATAGAACAGCAGGTGAATATAACACGTAACATACCGAATGAGATGAACACGATGCCATTGGCCATCATGAACGGAGGTAAGATTGTAGGCAATGGTGGTTTGGCCGGAGCCGAGAGAAAAGCTTACAGTGACGAAGCCGTTTCGTAGGCCAACAGAGATGAAATCACTTGCCGATGTCATCCATTTACGACCAGCCCATAAAATCAGCCCTCGTGACAAACTTGTTCTCAGTCGAAAACTCAAGTTCAGTTTCCACCCTGAGATTCTACACAAAACAAAGTAATACAAATAAGTACACAATGCTTACACGCACCTTAATCCGAAAACAATATTAGTAATGGAATCATAAATTTCACAAATGTCATTTTATCACAAAGATAAGCACTAACTTTCGTATACTTAATGGGTAATGCACTACAAATAAAATAACCATAATATCCAAGTTAAGTTGTATCAACGTGTTCAGCTAATAAAACACGAATCAATAGAACCGTACACGTTTGTAACAGTTTACTATTGTATGTGCACTGTACATGTTTTTACTTTTAGACATATGCTTATACAAAATAGTACTTGAAGGGGAAAGTAAATAAAGATGTTTCGCAGAATGCATGAATGATGTTATTAGAAGAGAGATGAGTCGGGTAAAGCTATAAAGAGACAAGGGAAGACATAAGAAGAGAGTGAGGGTCGTGGTCGTAAGTTGACTTAAGAGAAATATTCATTAAGCATCCATAAAGCTCTAAAATGCTCCCTTTTATCCTCTGCATACATTACGTCCCATTATTACACTTAGTTAGTGCTTACAACTTCTACTCTACATTAATACTACACTCATAGGCATATCATTTCAAAAGGATATATATAAACTTACTACTTAGTCCTATATAGCTATATAGATTCTTATCCTGCTAATTTCAATTTATTTACACTCTATAGCCTCTCTATTCGCTAGAGTAATAAAATACCCTGAATTCAACAAAGATATTTAATATCACTAGCTACTAACTTAAACTTGAGCCACAGCCCACAATTTGGCACAAGTTATGTCGCTTTATTAAAATCCATGAAGATCATAACTCTCTTAATGCACGCACACCACACCACCCACGTTCTGATTATCACTACCAAGAACTAAAATATTTTAGTTCGCGACTCCAACTCCTACTCATATTTACACAAACACTCAAAAATGTAGATTCCAACAAAATCTACATTCCAAGTTTTCATTTCCTAACATTCGTAAACCTTCAGCAGTACTAACCGATATTTTAATTTCCTTTTTGCATTGCAGAGTTGGCAATAAAATACATTATGCTAAGTTCCCTGTGAAATGGCGAATTTTACCTTTTGATAATTTTTGGATGTGTAAATCTGAGGTACGAGTCGCCAATAAATCGTGGAGCGGAAATGTCGTCTTCCTTGTCCATTCTCGTTTGGCAGTACGGATCTCGGTAGCCAAGTGGGCAGTGACATTTAAAGGTGTCCAGCTGTGGAATGCAGTCCCCACCGTGATCGCATGGGTTTCTTAAGCAAGGATGAGCACAATTCTCTAGGTTTACACCCGACATTGCTGAGCCCATGATCCTTAATGGTTTCTCATTTATCACCAACTAAACAAACAAAAAAATACATTCAATAAATTAAAGGAATCTAATGTAGCATTTTTATATTGAGACTCCTTCAGGAAAATTTAGCAAAATTAGCAATCCTTATAAAAGTTTCAACTTCGTACTATTTAGGTTAAAAAGTACTGTTGTAATGATTAACGGATTGTAAAGTCATTATCATGCTGCATACATTTGTGGCCCATGTCTAATTATCTTGCTTATCTTACACTGTCAGTATTTATTACCATCATTTAAGTATTCTTCATATAATGCACAAGGGTTTAAAAGAGCAAATCATAAATCATAACGGCATTTCATTGTTACTTTACTGCATACATAAAATTCTTGAACTTGTTAACCAAAACAAACTATAACTAGTAATGCATGATGCGAGTCTAAAATATTTATTTGTTGTCTGAAAACTTGTATACTTAAGCCTTTTTGAAAGAATATAATTTGATTTTGACTTGTGAGACTACATATCTTTAGAAAACTGTGACATAACAAATAATTGATTAAATAGATGTGCGAAATAATTTCAGCCAATTGTGAAGATCGTTTGATTTTGAGTATTCAACTCGTAGTTGGCCAAATAGCTTTCATCACCGTTCGCCGACACTAAATTGAAAACAGGAAATGGAATCTGTTCTAGTAAGTCTTACTTGGGTGGGTACGAAAATAAATTTACATGCATATCGAATACACACGTGTAGCCTGTAGCCTACATACTTATGAGGAGATTCAAAGGAAAATGAATATAGGAATAAGTTGAGTGAAAATGCTGTATAGTAAGTAGGTGGTTGAGTGAAATATAAATATAATATCAGAGCGTATAACAATAAGAGCGACAGGACAGGAATAGTGAAAGTCAAACAAGTTTCCCCAAAGAAACTTTCTCCAGTTGTTTTCCCTGTAGTTTCTATTGGGTAATTTCCTTGACTTTCAATTTCAGTTTCCCATTTGCCCACTGAGAGAGTTGAGTTTACTTAAGTTCAGTCAGTTTCAGTTTTAGCCTGACTCGGAATTTACATTAAAGTCCTTTTGATTTTCTAGTACACGAATATAAGCACACTAACTTACTCCGTTATATTTGGTTACATTACTTCACAGTTCATATCTACATAAATACAATACAACAGAAGAACACAACACACCCCACTTAAATTGAAGATGCAATCCCTGTAAATGTTTAAATACGTACTTAAAGTTTGAGATTCCATATACTGATAAGAGCCATTGAAAGAAATCAATGTAAAAATAGTTACTATTGGTGGAGTGGAGAGGAGGAAAGGGAAATAGTTATTCACAATACAATTAGTACATGCACAACTTATAGTATGCGCTGGAATTTCCAGGAAATTACCCAAAATGTCTTTCTAAGAGTAATTCAAAGGCTAAAATCATGATGTTGTCGGCCTAATTTAACTAAGTAATGATGCAATACGAATAGAATTGTATAGCCATTATGTTTAGAGGAACAAGTCATCGCATGTAATGCGAAGGGAAGATATAAACTCAACTAAATTCCAGTCAAGTCTAATCAAGTGAAGTGAAGTAAAATAAAGTGTTACTGGTTTCGTTTCCCTGGTTTGGTTTGGACTCCTTTGGCTTCCTAACTTAACTTAACTGTATCCTATTTCCGAAGAAAGTCAACAAAAACTGCTACTTACAGTACCTACTCTACACTGGAGTATACTAAAATTTTACCTAGTAAATACTAGTAGAGATCTTTCCACGGATACAACAAGAAGCTTGAGAAGCCAGAAAAGCGGAAAAGTGCCTTACTTACTTACTTACAAACGTAAAGGCAACAAAAGTAAATATAGAACTTTCCAAAAAGAGTCTCCTGTGATAAGAAAGATGACATTCTACAAAGGAAGCAACTTACACCATTTCTCCTCATAACAACTTTACTATTTTACTTTACATTTCTTTCCTAGTCCGGCTCTACTTATTTCAGCTCCTTTTACTTACCTACCTTACATTAAGAATGCAGACACTATGTTAATACTAGTCTCGTAGACATTGAACCACGTAATATAAACACTACTAACACAGAAACTACAAGTTTATAAAACAATCTTTAAAAATCCTTATGCCATGCCAAGTCGCATAACAAGACTAACCTAGCCATCATAATCGTAGACTTTACTTGAGATTCTCTCCGTTATTTCCCTACAAAACTACAAAGCTTTCCTGTAAACTCCACTACTCTTTCCCTACCTTAAAATCAACGTATTTTCATTTAATTAAACATTACTTTCTTACAACATATATTACCTAGGTACATTTCTCCATTCCTTAATTAAGTACAGGAATGATGTACATTGCGTCTAGAAGATTAAACGAAACCTTGAGCCGGCTAATGATTATTCTTTCTAGAATAAACCTACCTTCAGGCTTTTATGTAAAGTGCATGGACGCTTTCATACTTAATAATAATGTTAATTTAATACAGCATAGCTATAAATAGCACTCTAGCTTATTATCCGGGTATTTGTTCAGAGAGATAAGATATGATGAAAGACAAATTGCAGTTGTTGAATTTCCCATGCTTTCCTTTTCAGTTTCTTACCTTTTGAATGCATCCTGAGAATCCTCCATGAACTTTTACTTTAGGAGAGAGCCACTGCGGGTCGGGGATTCCACCCAAGAACAGATTGTGAGGCAATGACAGCTGCAAGTTCCAAACAAACAAACAACCCATTCAAAATCAAATACAGTAAATTTTCGTCCACCTAATAAATATAACTATATTCACACACAAACGTTATAAGCTTCTTATCTTATCAATACTATGCACTACTTTACTTAACGCTTGTATTTACAGTATTTAGTGAAATGAAAGCCTACATATACAGTATATAGTGGGAAATAACACTATGCATAATTCCGTAGTGTTGAAAAGCGATTGATATGCGGCAGTACATGTATTTGTCAGAGTATTCTTGGCATGATAAGTCAGGACAACAAAACCGTGTTGGTAATCGAAAAGCGAGAGGGAAATAATTGGAAATTCTCATGTGGAATAACCCTTGGAACTCACGTTTTATTACTGACAGCTAAAGCAGCACCAAAAGCGACTAACTTCACAAGAAATTGTAAATAAAGGTTCGCGTCGTTCCTAGCAGTACAAGTACAAGATTATCTGATACGCTAGATTACTATGTATGTAAAAGCAAATACACGCAAACTTAGTCAGTCACATCAATACTCTTGTAAAGTGTCACGCTTCGTTTCTAAGGTTCACTGCGTAGTACCAAGTTTAGGTAATCATATAAGTCTACTTTTGTTAGCTTAAGACTTAACCTAACTTTAATGTGTACTATATTATGTGTAAAATCTTCACTAACAAAAAAGTAATATTCTGACATTATTTAAAAGGAAAGTTTACTTTTTAATACTTAGGTACATAATACCATAAAAGATTGGGTAAAACTCGAACCATTAGTTTAATTAATGTAGTAAGTCAGGTATCCTCCATATTTTTAGGTTATTTTAGCCCATTTGTAAATATGTTGCGCAATAAAGTTTCAAAACAAATTCCTGTTTGAATAGTTATGAACTTTAAGATTTTATCCTGCGTAGGTTCATTATAAATCATTACTAAAGACTGCAAATGCTGCCTACGCCCAAATAACGCTTACTACGCCCAAAAGCAAAGGAAGTAGTTATGATTCATATTTCTGCAGCAATTATTGTAATTACTGCGAAATCCTTCCAAAGCAATGCAGAATTCGAATAATAAGAAGAATGTTAGTAATCTATACTATCTTATCTACACGATACATTATTTGTATGATCAAAATTATTTTCATTGGATTTTTCCTTTGATTTATTTTTGATGAGCCTGCATTTAATGAAAGCCATTAGATGAAATCGTAGTTCATTTTATTCCAGTTTCCTGTGTTCTGTAGCCATTTGGTTACGCTCGAGTTTTCCTGGTTGCTCTGCTTTCTGTCTGTTGTACTAATTGTAAGTTCAAGACAATACAAACAATGATAATTAAAGTGAGCAAACAAATGTCAGTAATCCATTATAAGGAAATGAGGTTCACTGTTGGCCGTTCGTTGTCTTGTCTCTCGGCTCGTCTGTTGGTCTTCAGTCAAAGTGAGCAGAAAATTATTACGGGAAGCCCATAAAGATAATGATGTTCAATTCAATCGTGGCAAGAGCCGAGAGGGAATGAATGAATGAGGAATGGGATGAAAATAATAATATTAAAGCAAAAGCCTCGCTTCGATTCACAGTAACTTCAATTCAGACTCAGACCACGCCGGACTAACTATACTTACACTTAATACCAGAAATAGCTATATACACAAAGAGAAAGCCAAGCTAAGCAAAATTAAGCTTCAGTCAGTACTTTTCACAAGGGTTCGTAGCTGAGACTTGTTCCAGTTTTAATGCAACGTGGAACTATATGAACTAGGGAAAGAAGAATATGAATTATAGAAAGTGTAGTTACATCAACCAACTCACCTTAGTTTCCGTGTAGGGTGAAATAAGCACATGAACTGAAATACAACCAGCTTTTAGCAGAAAAGCAAAATTGTATACAAAAGCTTATAATAGAAACGAAAATGTAAACGGACACAGGAACGATTAAAGCCAATGCTTCTCCCATCTTCGATATAAATAACATTGATATTATGAACATATAGGTACTTGAGCAACACAAATCAAATGCCTAATAGAACTCTGCAGCATACGGTAGTGGATATCTAATGGGAATTATAAAAAAAATACTGAAACCACAGAAATGTAAACCATCATTTAACACTTGTAAACACATCTCTTAAGAAGATATTGAAAATCATCAAAGTTACTTATTATTAAATCCTTTAAATTAGAATTACAGAATTTGAATTAATAGGTCCATAAGGTTCCACGATTTTCAAGTACTGGAATTATAAATATTATCTTTGGTAAAACTGGCGACCAAAATCGCTTTCTCATCAATATCACTAGTGGTGCAGAAAATATCGGTGTTTGTTTGTGCATTTGTGTCCTGTCTACAATCAGCAAGTGTACAAATAAGAATCAAAGCGTAAAACAAAACATCTTTTGTTCTTGGGAAGTAGTATGGTTTTGCATACCATAAGTAAATAGGCAACCATTCATTGCTAGAGTGTAAAACAAAGCGTGAAATATATGAATAGCCCAGATATGGGTAGTCACACTCAAATTCGCTTTCTAAGCAGTACGAGTATTACAAGCAAAGCTGTACAAACTCCATGAATGCCAAACTAAGAACGGAAAGACTATATTTACTAGTATGTGTAAGATATGAAAGCAGAATGAGTGTTTTCATGAAAGTAATGGATAGAAATAGTAACCTGAGTGAATGCTCCCGGCGTCAGTGCCATTAGAGGTGATTGATTATCTATTCTCATCGAGATGAGTCTGGACGTTCTCGACACTTGAATTCGATGCCATTCTCCCAACGTTACTGGATATTCACTCCTGAAATGAAAATAGAACAAGAAGCATAAAATAACGATCCCGTTCCTTTTCCAGATTGAAAATGGGTGAATAGCTTCTGTCAAATTTTCCATCATATAGCACAAAGCGTTCCTCCTTCTATAACTCATTCGCAATTCATAACAACAATAAGCAATTCTCTTTCTCTGTACTACTTTTTTCTTTATGAATAAATACTGTGTCTCTTTACATTCTTTTTGTCGCAAATATTTCATTAAGTATTGATTTTACTTTCACAAAGCCAAACTACATTTTCTATTCTACATTCGTATAGGTTTACTGCATTAAGTGGAATGTCTGCAAATCACAGAGAAAAATAACGCAATTTAAATAGGTAATATGATGATAGTTAATACCTACATCAATCTGGAAAATGGATTTCTAACTTTTCTACAGTGGTACGGAAAATTACAGAGGAATATGGTAACTTTATTGTTTTATAGCACACCTTGCCATAAATTACGTAGAATGTGGGTAGACTAATGGTATTACTTTTATTGCGTTACAAGTTTCCTTCACACATATGCTGAAGAAGTTGCATTTGCATACTGCGGTGAGGTAGGTAATATTATCAAGGTATTTACTTGAAGATGGAGATGTTCTGTTGATACACATGCCCTATGCTCTACATTAAGTAAGTAGGAAGGTTGTGACTTAAGAATGAATATATGCATGGGAAATATATGTACGTTATTAGTAAAGTGCAAGGCAGTGATGTTAGTCCATAAAACAAGGAACTTGACAACTGTAGGAAAAAAGGGAAGTTAAGAAAATTATTCCCCAAAGTACGTAAAGAGTACCCAGTTCTATAATGGAAGACATCAGAAGTTTTTTCTTTATCTACTTGGCACACAAAAACAGCTAGCACATTTACAGAAGATTCTAGTGTTTCGTGAGGAAATACGGAGCAATTTAAAGCAACACTAACTGTAATAGCACCTAAAACTAAACACTAAACTCAACTAAGTAGGTAAAGATATCGTTTCTATCACACCCCGCCACACTAGGTATAGAAACATACGAGGAGTTGGAGGAACTTTAGAATAATACGTACATACTTATATGTAGGAGATGTCTTATGAAAGCGACGATTACTACGTCTAACATTTGTTGCAACTTGGAGCATACGAAACTGAACTTAAGTACCTTCTCGTAAGCAACACTCTAGGAGATAGGATGAATTCAGAGGTAACTATGGAATAGAGGAGGATTGTGGTTATTGTAGAAAGGAGTTTTCACTCCTCTGCTCTTCTCTAGTCCATTTTACAACCTAAAAGAAGAAGCTCGAGAGAAAACATTTCTCCCCGTCACATCACATTCACTTCACAACGTAAAGTAAAAGAACACTTGCTTTGTCGAAGTTATTTGTTCTCTGTGCCAAACCGATTTCTCAAGACTCTCACCCTTTCGATCTTAAATGTTAAATACACATAGGTAGCTAGAATAGACAACCATTCTAAATACACTTCTTCAGCTCAGGATATATCTCCTTTGTAAAAAGCATTCGTAACTAAAGACATTTTACTTTATTGTGGGGCAAATAAAACAACAGTCTCACTTTATTCTCTACGCTAGAGTCACAGTCTTACTGGCAGATTACATCTTTACTTTGCTACAGAGACTCATCATTTCTGAAGGCTAATGGAAATAATGTCACTGTCTTCTGCATCAATGTAACTAGCTACCTACATTTCACTACATACCATTGTGTCCTTCTTTTATATCCCAAAAGAAACAACTTAAATAACTTCAATCTCTTCTGTACCTACAAAGTCCCTATTTGTACCAGAGTCATTCCAACTAAGTATAAACTTACTGCACTTTACACAAATACCATTTCTCCATACTACATATCGGACAGGACACTCTACTGTCGTCCGTATCGCATATAAAATACACGCAGGCAATCATAAATGCAACGATATGTTATGCGACTCATGATACATACTTATGCACCATACTTTCTCCGGAAAAAATTCAAAGAACTAGGCACTTAAAGGAAAAGTGAAAAATTTTATCCTAATCGCATCAATTGATATTCAAAACAGGTCCAGTGTCTACTTCCCATACAGATGCATAGTGATATAAATATATAATAGTACCCAAATATAGTTGCAATATCACTTTTACAAAGAATCTACAGTCATACTCGTAATCGTAACAATAGTGTGAAGAATGCTTGGCTGTTGGCTATATAGACATTTATGTGAGTAAGTTTGCCCCATTGTGTTCTTCATGAGCCTAAATACCTATACTGTTCATCAAAACTCAGGTTGAGTAATATTCTATAGCTAGTTTCCTTCCAATCGTATCTAAACAAAATTAATCCCATAAGAACACCTAAACATCTCTAGTTTCCAACAAAACTAACTTATTGTTAGAAGACACTGGCCTGGCTTGGCTACATAGGTAACTTTACCATGAAAAACGTAACGGAGTATCTAGCGTCATATAAATAAACGAATACATACAATTTTATTGTTTACGCTCCTGCCTACACTTTCAAAACAAAAATACATTCAGCTAAGCTATCCATCCACCCTACTAAATAATTGCATCTTTTATATAATTTTATATCTAGCTCATATAGCTTAAGTAAACGTTGTTTGCATTCCACAATGTACAGTGTGTCTGTTTTATAAAGAACCCTTGCTCAGTTACACCAGAGCAAACACAGAATATAAGTAGGTTTAGCCTTTAAGACCTTGCTTCCATCACACAAGCATAAAATAGTAGCATAATAGTAATTCCCAAATGACAATGCTAAAGGTATCAAGAAAAGTAGGAAAAGAAAATGAATCGGGCGAGGGAACAAACCAACACAGAAACATAATTATGATGAGCGATGGATGTTGTGCCGAGGAAGATATCTGCTATCTGTATCTGTCTGTCTGAACAACTAAATACCCTCCACATACAACAACACAAAGATAAATACATAAAACATCATAGAAAACACTAATTTCCCTCTCGTCCCTTAAATCATATTACATATCAGTATTAGGAAAAACTCGATACACAAACGAATATTGTCTCGAGTCGCTTATAACATCCTGGGTTCCTCCACTAATGCAATGTGCAATTTGGGCAAATCAATAAGATTAAAGTTTCATTAGTTGCTTAGGTCTAGTTTGTGTTTTTCGGCCAACTCCCTTCCTTCCTCTCTTATACACACATTTACTTAACTTTTCTCCTTACATGAGAAAACTCATAGTCAAAAACCAGGCCATCCGCAACCAAGTATAAATACATAGGGAAAACAAGAGAAAATTCAAGGCTGGCATATATGGTTCGGCACATAGTCAGTGAAAGTCGAAAGGACGTACTTGCTATTAGAGCGAGATCGCTCCTAGATAGAACCGCTTTATATTGTACATATGCAATCTCCAACACCTTATAATACAGTAAAGTATGTCGTTGTTATATGCTATAACTATTAGGTACCCATATTACTAGAGGAGAAAAGCCGTCATATCAAAATCAAATTTTTCTCATCTCTTCCCAAAGCCACAAGCTTCACGGTGAAGAAGAAAGGAAAGAAAGCTCAAGTAAAAACCTATGGCATGCCAACATTTATTTTATCAATATCCATCCTTTCTTTTCTCCACCAGCTCTTATCTCATTCGGCTGTGTGGTGTGTGGCCTCGCCGGGCTTGGCTCCCTGGCCTGGCCTTAACTCACCCATTACATATTACTGTTGTACATCACCTTCCTTTACTTACTCGCCTATTTATTAATTCAGCTCACATGAGAACATCATCAATCAAATATTTATCCATCAATATCCCATCATACATTGCATTCCCTACATAGTGAATTACTTCGCCTCACTAACTACACTGAACAAACAACTATATAATACACTTGATCTACTAAGATATCATTACTACGTAATTCTTACATTCACCCAACAAGGCCACCAATATAACCATTAACATTATCAAATGCTTCTGTTCATTGTTACTCAAATCAGGAAACTTTGTACACTAAAACTCAATTAACAATGCAATACTTACTCCTGTGTAATTAAATATTTTATAGGATTCTCTGTTTGTGATGCGGATAGCGTAAGCTGTAAATTGTAAGTAGAAATAAATAGAATTAATGTTTGTTACCTTATAATTGCTGTTCCAGTTCCCAAATCCATTCCAAACTCTAAATATCCTTGGTCAATGGATAAAGCAATAAAATCTCCCATGCCGTCGGTCTTATAGCCATTGTATAAAATAAGGCCATCCATTGAATCCGGTTTAACGACAACTTCCAGCTCAAGCCATGATAATACTCGACTTAAACCCAGTCCACCGTATTTAAGATAAGATGAACCGTTGAATGACGGAATCTAGTAATGAAAAGGCAAATCTTTTAGTATACGCTACAGAGGCTTTCAATAGCTATTCTTATCCACCTTAAGGCTTCCTTGTGTGATACCATTTATAATAATAGTTGCTGCACATATATGTAAATAAAATGATTGATTGATTTTCAGAAGGAAAATAGGTTAGCTTCGTGAAAGTTCAAGACAATTTTGAAGTCAAGATGGTACAATAGTGTGTTTAACTTTTCTAATCTCCTTATGGACGTATTATGTTAGTTCTTTTTTGTAAGAAAGTAAGTCGATGATGAAAAGGTGAAAAACACTCACGTAGGTATCAAAAGGTACAAAGTAATAAAATATTGTATGCACATCTTCATTCATACATACATGATAAGAATATTGTAATGCTTCACATGTAATGTATTGATACAGTGTTGGTACACAATGAGCAGTATTCACAGAAAGGAAAAGAATGAACATCCCATTTTATGAATTCAGCATAGCAATTTCTATTTTCACAGTAGGTACATCATATGAGTCACATTCACATCCCCGACTGACATCAAAACACCGACTGACTACAACAGAACGCTGAATCCATGTCACAATGAGAAATTCACGCATTTCGTGAGAGGTTCATTGATGAAAGGAATAGAATGATGGAGACCCATTCAAAACAAGAACAATGGGCATTCAGCAGGTAGTAGCTTCCCTCCCTGCACCTACACGGACTACATAATAGGAAATGAAAACGTACCAATGAAATGAAAGATATGTTTGAATTGGAAAAGGGAGAAATTGCTATCTGCTTAGACAACAATGGAATTGCATCACAATACACAAATACAACAAAGTACTATATTCAACACCTTATGAATATCCTACACTACATATATAACTTATAATAGGTATATCTTAATATCTTATCATCATTTGAACAACACTGCCGAAAATATTTCCTATCAGCTGAAAATCGCTTAAAAACATACCATCTGACAATTGAATTACTTTACAATATTACAGTTTTTCTACAAAAAAAATATTTGAAATCTTACCACAACCATACCACACCCATAATTTAAAAAACATTTTATTTTCTTCAAATTGAAAAGCACATGAAAGTTATCTAGATATTTTACAGTACTATTATGCGTTGATATGCGACATTAATTTACCTCTGTTTAAGTCAAGCAATTTTAATTTGAGTAGTATTTTGCTACAGTTTGGATTCTTTGGAAATTAGGTCAGGGAGGTTTTGTCTTGCATGACCACAAGTCAACGTCAAATTTGGTATGAGAGCATTATTCAGTTGAAAATTGCTAGATATAACATGGTAAAATTCTTTTAAAAAAATTTATAGCAGTGGAAAGGAGAAAGATTGGTTGGTTAACTTTAACTTTTTTATCAAAGGGAGGTCTGAACTGAAAAGCTGAAAAAGTAGTGCTACTACATACAATATTACATAATATAAAGGTTGAAAGTAGTTCTAGTTTTTAGTTTTCCAGGTTTACTACCAATACTACCGTACTGCGTAGTATTCCTGCGGTATGTGTACTATTTCTAAAGTCATTGTGAATGTATATAGACATGGCATGGGAATGGGAACTTTCTTTTTCATTTTTACTTTCACATGAGTCACTTTAGTTTGGCTTCTTTTATTTTCTTCTGCGAAGCATTTGGTTTCCTTTCGATTCATCAACTTTTGGCAAGAACGTGGGTATGCTGGATATAAGTTGTGTATAAGGCCGTAGCAGTAGCGACTATAATATTGTAGACGACACCACGTAGGTACTACCTTAATACAACGTCAGTCAGTTCACATAACTAATCGTCCGGCATATGAAAGTTTTAACTTATTTTCTCCCATAGAAAGTAGTTGAGACATATACATAAATACGCAAGTTGGAAGTGCTAAGGAGAAAACATATGACAATGACGAAAGTTGTCTGGAGAAAGTAATCCAGCTTTTAAGAAAGACTTGACTGGGATATTGTCATGTCATTGTCAATTGTCAGTTCATCAAACGCCAGTGATGCTACTGCGTTTCTTGTGTCATCATTCTCTTGGGATATTTCCATCAATTGACAAGACATAGTAGTTGGGTAGACAAAAGTTTAAAAAATTCATTGTTTTTCGTATATAGCCTACCGTTGTGTCTTACGAGAGGAATTCAAGTATTTGTGTGTAACTTATCGCAGTTGTGCATACATTGGGACTAGAGTTTCTAAAGCTGTTGTTGGTTTTTTTAGTAGTTTATAAAAAGAAGAGTCTTTTACCTGTAAATCCAATGGAGTTTCACAAAGAGGGCCAGAAAATCCCAGAGGACAAAGACAAGTTGGATTTTCATCCTTTTGAACTATACACTGACCTCCATGTTGGCATCTAACAAGGTCACAGACTCCTTGGTCGTTACAGCTCTCTGGAAATAATCATGGAAACATGGAAAATCACTTTGAATTTTTTATTATGAGGACATTCTACGGCTAGGTATTTTTGTGGATCATCAAATACAAGTATGTTTTCATTTTCATTCTTAAATTCCCAATATTATGGAAAATGGGGGCTTGAGAATGTAATACACTCGTCCAATAATATAGCATTACTGCCACAAAGTAGTGAGAAAGACATAAAAAATAAGAGTCTCAGTTGAGAATTGTATGGCACTGTGTATAAGTACAATATAGATTAGTGTGCCACTCATACCCAACTCAATTTGAAAATCTCATGCCAAAAGTCAATAAAATATCATTTAAAATTGCTATGTTTCTCTGTAAAGGGCAGTGAAAGGATTTCACAATTGAGTTGCGAGGGAGGTTAGCTGGAATAGTAAGTGCTACTCTAATCGTATTGCAAATACTGACTCAACTCAAGTTACTACTGACGGGAATGTAGTCGTAATAGCAGTAGTCTGCGAAAAAACAGCAGGGCAGATGATACGAGGCAATCGAAAGGGAAAATGGCAAAATCCAACCGTGCAGAGAGTATTACTGTTACTGCTGATATTATATAGGTATGTATGTACATAAGTACTATTACCTACCCCCTACATTACATACAACACTGTATATAGACATTTAAATGAAATTGATGCTCTGTCTGTGCACTGTCGTTTGTATGTATGTTTGGAAGAGAGCTTTGCCTTTTAAAATCATTCTGCCCGTCTTATACAGCTTCCGGGAAGGATTCGTTTATAAAACCATCTGTTTCTAAATGGCTACTACCTACAGACACTATAGTTATGTACATTATTTGCTTTACAATAAAAATTCACAGTATCAAAGATATAGAAAACATATGGAGGAAACCTTTACGAAAAAAATTCTCATATTTGTACAGAAGCCCATCACAAATTACAACGTACTTGAATGTATACTTGAGATATATTATTGTGGACCTTTATGACAAAGTGGAATAGATTTTCTAGCACAACGGGAACCACTTGCTTCTACGGCTATTGCACAGTTTCCTTTCACAGATAAAGAAATGAAATGAACTTTCCCAGCAAGACATAAAACAACACCCATTTTTCCCATTTAGGTCATAAGATGAGTCTAATGTTCACAAAACAAAAAAAAGAAACATTCCCAACTCGTTTTGATGGCAACTCCACTATTTTCTACTAATACAGATCCCACCCAATCTAAACCAACCCAGGCCAGGTTATGTCTGTCCTGAAGTAAAGATAAAATTAAACTAAATTTAGTGATCTTGAATTCTGGAAATTGCAACAGAAAAATACTCCGCAGTAGTTCTAAGTTCTAACGAATGAAATAAGATAAGAGATGAAAAGGATTGCTTTGAATACTTCAAACATCTTTGGTTGGTTAGCTATGAACATTGAAAGGTAAACTTAACTATCCAAGTATCAAATGCTTATAAATGGGGACTAAACCAAAGTCCACTCTTTCCATTTGCATTCACTTTTCGATTTGGACCCAACAAAGATAGATATGATGAAATGAGAAAATTCTTTGAGAGAATTCGATCGCATTTCGTTTTCTCTTCAGTTACATGATAAGTGAATGGGTTTTCTATAAAGGTTATAGGCAGTGAACACAAAGAATCCCTTAGATATACAAAATATATGAAGTTTGCTTGTGACCACAAACTAACTCTGGAGTACTGCATTCCCAAAAAGTCAAAGTCAAGAAATCAAATGAAGATAATATCAAATCTTTCCAGCTTTGAGTTAACTTGACTGGTATCAGTCTCACCGATATCAAATCCCTGAAGAGAATCTCCTGCTGGCTCTAGTCCAAATCGGTAGGCTCGATCATTGATGACCAAATTTCGAATGCATCCACGGAAACCTCCCGTTTTTCGCAAAATTGGCAGAGCAGTTGTAACGGAGTCAGAGTCAGTTGAGCTATCCACCCCTGTAGCAATTGTGCTACTACTGCCATCCACATTTGGTGTCGAGCTCCACTTTGAATTCGAATCTAGTCCAGATGAAATGGTGGGCGATATCGTTGAGGATTCACTGTATTCGCTTTTCATGTTGTTAATTATTGTATCCCCTTCGGCTCCGACATCCTTTTCTTTGTCATCTGGACTGTCTCCGTCAAAGTTATTTTGCGTCGTGATAAACGAGTTGAAAGTTATATTTCCAGCTCCACCAATGAACACTGGTTGTCTGAATGTTATTCTTGAGAACAGTCCCTGCAAATTTACAATAGAATTCATTTACTTGTTCCACGCTCAACTCTCATTCAACTCACACAGCCAATTTTACACACACAGAAACCTATAGAGTGATGGATACAAAGCACATTTGCATATGCCCTTTTCACTTGCAAAAGCAATGAAAGTAAATATCCTAAATATACTATTGGGAATTCCATCGCTTGCCATTTTCTACTATGCACATCACCATACCAGTTCAATTACAGACAGGAACGCATTTCTCACTCGGCCTCTTTGGCACTTCCGTCATTCCGGGAAATTATCGTATTCATATCCTTAGGCTATTTTACTTTAATAGACACGATAGGTTGCTTCTACTTTATTTTCCAACTAGTATTCCTCCCAATTCCAGTCAAATCCTATATTTACCAAGTAGGTATACCCATCTGCGCACCTAGTACAACATAATACGTTTCCATTACCACGTTCTCGTGATCATCTCTATTTTATTCATCAAAATTGCAGCAATTCATTTTTGATAGCTTAGAAACTTGGGATCCCACTCAGACTATTGCCCCACTACTTCTAACTCAATGATTTTAATTTCCTTTTCTTCTTTGTTGTTACTTTAGGTGTGACCTCCACCATTTTAACCCAAGTTCTGACTTCACTTGTCTCGTTATTGAAGATTTACCGTTGTCATTTGCACTATTATTGTTCATTCCCTCGCAGCCTATACATTACCAAACCCGTCCTACATCCTATCAAATACAATTTAGTTATGTACGTACCTATAAGAATAAGAAGGAATTAAACCCATAACAATGTGTCTCTATCGGGATTCCTCACAAAAAGGGCCCAAGAACATACTTTCTCAAAATTAATTCAGTACAGGGCAATAGAATTAAATGAGCTTCATGAATCTTATTTTTTCCTTCCAGAAAAACTATACAACGTTTTTTTGGTTACTTAAAGGAATGTGTCTGATTCTGACTACATATATTTATGGTGTACAATAATGCATCTTCTTATGACCTCGAGGAACAGTATGTAATCTTTTGGAAACTCAGCACCTAATTACCTATAGCACTCATTCTTTAATCGAGCAATATGGAAACCTTGGCATTCACTTGCAGGAAGTTTATTTGGCGAGGTCTTAGCTATCGAAAGAAAATAAATGAGAATTAACTGTATTAATATGCCTACAAGCAATTAGAAAACTAACTTTCTATGTATCATTAATCTTGTAGGTAAGCATAACACTAGGTTGACATTTACACGTAAGCTGAAGAAAAACCATCATTAGTGAGTAATTCCGTATGTTTACTTTTATTACGTAACTTCCTATACTTTTGTTAATTAATTTAGATTTCCAACAATTTCTTCAGCTTTTCTATGATTAAAAGGGGAAATTAATGTGTACATGGTTTGTGGCTGAGAGCTTTCAGCTCCAGTCTTACCCTGACGGTTTTATGGTTTCCAGTTCCAATTAGAAAAGTCAAACAATAGCAGAGTGGTCAATTCGGACAACAACATTTGCTTATTTACGTAGTTTATCTTGCACTAGAATAATAGTGTATTTTCTGTTGCCATTACCTCTTGTGGTGCTTCACACATACTTATAGTACTAAAATACACAATCAGATCGGAACCACGTATATCAGAATGGAATTCTCTTTTCTGGACTTTCGCCCACTCAGAATTCCCCCACTCTCTCTCATCACGGCATGTTACAACATTCGATTGAACTGCTTTACTTTTATTTATGGGAAATATATAGTCAGCATTCATTCACATACAGCGTACATGCAGGGAATAGTATTCGTGAGCACCTAACCCAAATACTACGTAGTTATATTGTGCAAGACTCATTTGGCGAAACAAAGCTCTGGCCACTCTACATATTTAAATCGACTTTCCAGGAAACCTTCTGTCCATAAATAGAAATCGATTTTACTGGACATTCCATTATGAAACTTTGACAAATTAATTTTTCATTTACCACCAGGGGAAAGGGAATGAATGATTTCGTTTTATCCGTATAAAATGCATACATGTCTAATGTGTATTGGTTGGCAAACAATGACATTTTAATTAAATTACCAGGAAAAGTGCAAATAAACCATCTTACGCCTGCATACCTGGCCTGGAGGGCTGAAATTAGTATCTAGGTTTCTACGCAGAAGTTGCACTGCAGTATTATGTTTTGTTTTATCCCGTCCTATGTAATAACCGCAGGTGGATTGGATTTTATACCTGATACTTCGATAGTTGCCTATTTGCCTAGCCTAAATAATACCAACTACAGCAATAAACAATTCAGCAACTGCATAGAAATACACCCTCACTTAAAATGAAAAACAAATTGTACTAGACGAAACTGAAAACCAAACAGGTATAGGCATATAAAACTCAGAAGAGAGAACCATCTGAGGGAATTATTTATATAAAGTATACATATTTTAGTATAAAACATTGCACCTTTCCTGGAACACATATTTTACCTAAGTAAATACCTACGCTAGCCTAAAGCCTACCTACACTATCCTGATACGTAATCTGTACCACTACGGCTGTAATGGAAAGTAGAGCATAAAAGGTTAATACAAAAACGTAGTAAATAAATCTCTTGAAACTGAAGCAGGATTTTATAACCAGGATCAGTTTCCCCGCAGCCTACAAAATCTATGACAGCACTGACAACGAAAGGGCATAAGCTTGTAGAATAAAAGTCTTCAAGCTATACTGCATACTGCATACTAGTATGTCAACTTGTGACATGTAACTTCATAATAATCTAGAAATTACATGATGAATTATACATTACAGTTACTTAAGCAAAGAAGCATAGGAAATCCTACTGTTACAAAAGTGTTACAAAAATTCATGTTTAAAATACAGCGGATACATTAATTTAAGCTCCAAATTAGCTCTTTCGTCAACAAAAACTTTCCATTAATGTTAGATTTAAGAGAGACAAGTTATTTAGAAAAATATCTAAAACATGCATGAAATTTAAATGGCGAAAAGAATTAATGCAAAGTTTTGTGTGTCCTTAGGTACATACTATACAGATAAATGTGACATTAGGGCAGAATAATAAGTAGAGTAAAAGAAATAAGTCGAGTGTGGCAGTACTAAAAGGACTAAATGAAAACAACTAATGCCATTTCTGTAATAAGTGGAGTGATCCTTCATTGTATACATGTAAGTTTCATAGGTATTTAGGATGTGTGTGGTGTGAGTATAGTGTATAACTGGGGCATAAAGAACAGAGCTTTGCATATTATCTTGTAGGATTAAATGTAGCCTAGTCCTGGTTTCCTAAAAGCTTTTTGGTTGAGTTGACTCAATTTGGGTTTAACTCTGACTCTCGTCGTGGCATGGTATGCGGTCTTCACTTGACTATAAATGCAGCCCATATCTAAAGTTAAACTGAGTCACAAAGAGACGGAGCTGACTAAAGTTATCTATGAGTATGTATTTACGTTTTACTCTACTCATGTACTCTATAAAATTGCTTTACGTACTTTTCTCGGTACGAAGCATAAGTAAAGGAAACTCAACTGAAGTTGAATACAGATATCCTACTTTTGCAATCACCAACACAGTATGTATTTATAAAAGTAACTATACTTCGGTGCACGTTCAATCTATGTGTATCCTACCTACATACGTGAACAGAACAGTGTTGAGACTCTAAGGCAAAACAAGGAAGGCAAGTCACATCTTAAGCTCTGAAAATTTACTGCGTATGATACACTGGATGCGAATCTGCCATGTTCTCCATTACATTGTACATACTGGTTTGCTCTAGTTTAGAGCTTAGATTTACTTGTCTGTCTTCCATGTATGTCTTCAGAAGAAAACTTAAACTACTACAAAATTCTTCTGTACTGTGAAATTGGACTGCTACATGTTGTTTAGTTTTCGAGTGACTATAGTAGTTAACTCACTTTTGATCTTCCTTGTGTAAAAGGACCGTCGTTAAGTTGCATCCATCCATCCCAACGTCGACGAACAATACTGGCTCGATTCCATTGCTGCAAAAGGACGGGATGTGATGAGCGAACCATTCCGGAGCCAGAGCCACAGTCAAATCTGTATGTCAAAGTTTACATTAGCAAATATACAGCATCCCAGTCAGGGAATTAGACATCTAAAGGATTACATCTTAAAAAGTTCACGTTTATACATTAATTAGTAGAGACACTTTCAATATTATATGATTACCACGTATACGTTTTAATTCAATCATAGTTACTTTCTCCTTTTTGCTCATTACTCCGTAAATGGAGAAAGTCGGTGAAAGTAACAAGGATTAAAGTGATAGCGAAGTAGCACAAATACGTTCACACGTGTATAAAAACTACATAGCACACTAATACACATAAAATGTCCATGTAGCAACCAATAATATTATTACTACTAAAGTATTACTGCTCAGTATGTCTTTCTTTGTAAGGCTCAAGTCATGGAAAAGTGACAATATCTTCAAGTAATGTTCATCAGTTTCTGAGTCAGTTGCAAACAGCAATAATAACATTTGGTACTTATTTCACCAGACATTTCTGTGTAAAGGAAAACGAGTTATTTTTATGAGGAGTGTACAGGGGAAAATATATCTTGGCAAAGTACTGAGACTTTCTCCATTAGATTTTCGACAACCCTGTCTATGAACATCGTTCGGTTGATGTAGCCAACAAGTTTATCCATGCATGAGAGAGAAAAGATCATGAAACGCCATGACTCATAAATAACTCTTATTGCTTATGGGAGGCTCTAACAGTGTCAGTGTCAACCGTTCAGACAACTGACCAAAAGGAAAGAATGTAATACAGACAGACAGGATGACAGTCACACGGACTCAGACATGTCTAGTCACGGTCATGGTCTACAGAGCCTCTTGAGTGCATGGTCCTTAGATTCTAGTGTTTATATATATTACAGTATTAAGTATAAGTCTATCTGATAGTGGTATCTTATGGTATACAGCTACGATTGGCCGAACAAAAGCTTACTCACCGAAACTCCAGATATCCATCGTGAAGATACAAAGCGAGGAAATCGCCCGAGAGATCATCTCGCTCTCCGGTCAATAGTATTATTCCTGATGGGGACTCTGGTCGAAATTCAAGTGAGATTTGATCCGACATATACGCATCGTGAAGCACCGGGAACGCTACCCAACTTTGACCTCGAAACAAACCACTGTTGTATCCTCCGCCTTCTTCTGCAACTTCCTCTGCAACAAATCCAAAAAGGAAATCAATTAAGACTGCTAAATGTTATTGGGAAATAATAAATTTCATCCGGAAATGACATTTAAACATCCTCTCAACGATTTGACCTTCAAATTACATTTTCCAAGTGTTCCTCGCTTTTCTTCTATTGGTAAATGTTAAGAGTAAAGGAATTCTCCAATGCCCTTTAAAACAGTTGGGGAACTGGAACTCGTGAAGAATAAAAAATTGGGAAAACACTCATAAATATAGTGAAATTGACATTTTTTTCTTTGGACTCTTTTATTGTATGATCTGATAGTCCACAGTTCAATATAGACTTGACTGGTTCAATCTATTTAGTCCCAGTCTGCCAATAGTCCATAGATTCAGTGTATTTTGTAAGAACCTGTTGTGGCACGTGGAGTATTAACCTGCCCCCTGATTTACCAAAGAAAAGAAATGACGCAAACTACAAGGAGAGCCAAACCAAGCCAATAAAACCCTGGAAGGCGCAAAAGAAACGAGGAGAGGTGGCAAGACAACATTTCCCGAAAGATCACTTCTTCCAAATTCCCATCTTTTAAGATTTCACTCTCACTTCTACCCGCAGATGCACAGAGTGCACTCTGATGAAACCTTAGCGCTATCGGTGGTTGTTAGATTCTGGATGAAATAAATAAAGTCTAATAGAAAGTAGAAAACCAAGTGGAGAAAAGAGATAGACAGAGAAAGGAAGAAAGAGGCAGACAAGAGGGAAAGCTTAGGGCAGGCCAACCAGACTACCAGACAGATAGTTCGGTTCAAGTGAACGAAGACCAAAGAAGAAAGAAGCGAGACTGCAAGAATCCAGGAGGTAGGAAATCAATTAGGAAGTGTAAAAGGAAATACATTTAGAGACTCTTGACGCTCCTCTACAGATATAGCCCTGTATTGTACACCTAGGTACATCTTCTCTAGTGGTCTTCCCTTCCTCTTCCTTCATGTCAACCCAAACCCATTGCCAACCTCAACTTCAATTGTACTCCTATCTAGCTCTCCACCCACACCCTCAATCATACCCATACATACATTCACTCCTAACAATAGAAAACTCCCCACTACAATGAATTACGCTGCTTTTGAAGAATTCTTCTCCTAAAAGTACCAGTAAGTAATACCATCAGTCCTTGCAATATTAAAATGTCCTACACATACACAACACAATTCACACCGAAAACCGTAAGTATTTAATGAGCATATCCCATTTAGTGATTAAAAGTCCATATAAAGATTTCAGTACTACGTAATCGTAATAAATAATCTCCTTAACATTTAACGCAACGATGTCAGGAAAATTGTGCTTTTTGACATGATGTGATTTATTTCAGTAAGAGTTCAAACATAAATCCAAGTGTTAGGCATCGATCTGTATGTGCACTTGCCTAAACAAGCAAAGCCAATTGTGTTCATCTTGGTTTAATTTTTGTTCAATTTGTTTTATCACTGAAATTTCATTAAATCCGATTGATAGTTAAAGTAATAAATGTACAATTTCTAATCGACCGAATTAAAAAGTGTCTTAAGGATCAAATGTCGTTGACAAAACTAAAATAATTGCATCATGTGAAATAACTTGCCTTGTATATTATGCTTTTGAAAAATATTTTAGCCTTTGATTAGATAAGTCCCACTAACAGCATCACGTAATTTGTGTGTATGAATTGCATAAAAGAAAATGGGAAGCGAAAAACAAATATTAAAAGCGTGCCTACTAAACGTGTGTTTACATGAGAGATGTAAAACAATGAGCGTGTGGTTTGCACAATGCGAATTACATTCGTTGTCTGTTTACGAAGAGCACATTCCGTTTTGTCCTTTTGGCACACTATTGACATTGGTACTTTAGTTGTGGCTTAACGTACATGGTATTTTAGCTTGTGAAATATGGGCGAATCCTGCGGCATCTTTATCTCAGTGAGCGACCTTTCTTTGGCCAAAGTCATTTCTTCAGGAAAGACATTTTATTTACCCATCCAAGTCTCCTCTGTGGGTTTCCTTTTGGAAAACGGAAATTTTGTATCCTTTCACTTTCGCCAACCATACGTAAAGCAAATAGGTTTTTCTACTTGCTCCCTGTAAGGCTACGGAGAACTGATCGTCTGTATGTACGATATCAACCATTTATACGATAAGCCTATTGATATATGTAATGTAAATGCAGTATGCATATTCTACTTTGGTATATCCCGATAAACGTGAGAGTCTTCTATAGTCCATAACATAAGTTTACCTGCTGACGAGAACTTTAGTGATTTTAACTGTAGACGAGAATAAGAAAAGAAAGCACGCGAATGTAAGTAAACCAAAGTAAACCAAACCCAACGACCGATGCCACATTACATAACTCCTATCAACCTGACTACCCTGACATGGGTTAAGCTTCTAAGGGATTTTTTAGGTTTAGCAATATGTGCTGTGAGAAGCTGTGATGGGATGTCAAAGGATGATTTTATTTTACTATCACACAGGAGACTAAAGACAGAATCCTAATATTGAAACTAGGATCGGCCTAATATATTATCTTCGAGAAATTCTATCTCTCTGTGTTACACTGTCGCAGTTGAATCGAGGCAGTTGTAGGAGGAAAAGACTAAAGAGGCTTATGGCATGGATAATGGAGGGATAGGTGACTACGTAATGGGATATTTGAGCAAAGTAAATGACCCTCAACGCCCGTTTCTCTGAAATACGACTCAAGCGGGACTATCGACTCATCAACATCAACCCAGATTGAATATTCTCGGCCTTTACTGCTACTAACGTTTATACTCCTCCATTGGACACACGCACCAATCTAATGTGCTCTGTATTCTTCCATGTGTCAACTCTGTTTAGCCAACCATCCTCTCCTGTGTGTTCTAGCTAAATCATTACAAGATGTTACAAAACTCTTCTGCTTCAACTTTAAAGTATAAAGTGATCCTGTATGGTAAGTATATTGCTTGTTGCACAAAAGAATGTTCTTTTGCCGATTTTCAGTCTATCGGTGAAAGTCCAACGTCCAACTAACTATTCAAGTCTAAGTCTAACCGTTTTCTATTTTCTAATTATCAAAGTTAGGGTCCACGTTTATTTTTACCCATTGTAAAATGAATTTCGAAACAAAGACTAACCTAATATAAATTATATAATACCAGAAATTGTAGCTTAATTAATAAATATTCTTGGCTTACAGATTGTACTTTTGTGTTACACATGATAACTCAAAAGTATTTTTTATGTATGGATACTTTGGCATTGCATTCATTGTTTATTCATGATTTATACTTGTGATGTGAGAAGTGAGACTGGACTGGTAGATAAAAAGATAGAGAGCAGAAGAAAGAGACAAACCAATTTCGCAGAAAGATCCTTTGAATCCCATAGGACATAGGCATCGGTATCCAGTGAGTCGTTGTTCAAGTCCAGCTTCTTCGGACAACTCGCGAGAGCAGACGCCTCTATTACATTTGAGTGGACAGTCGTCTACTGTGGTAGGAGAATCAGAGGAATCATCTCCAGTTGCACTGGTTTCATTTTTGTCAATTTTACTGGTACTAGCACTTAAATTATCCTTATTATAATTTCTATTGTTAGTATTGATATTATCATTGTTATTAAATTTGATAGAGTTGCTGAAGCTGTTGCTGTCGAGGAGCAAAGAGTCTTTATCCTTATTGCTTTGAATTAAACTGATATAATCTTTGGAAGGAGGAGGTTGGATAAGCAACTCATCCTCATCTCCCTCTCCACCATTATCATCATCAACTTCCCCTCCATCATCGCCAATATTCTGACTTTGAATTTGATTATGTAGGGCGGTGGCTGAAAGAAGTTCGTCTTTTCCTTTCAATTCACCAGACAACTCTTCGTCGTCTTCGTCGCTCTCGTCAGAATCTTCGTCATTATCATCGTCGTCCTCTTCCTCTCCATCTTCATTGATATCGTTTTCTGAGGATGAAAGAAGATCTTTCTTTGTATAACTGGGAGTTACAAACTCATGTTTTCCATCTGATGGAAATTTATTCTCAAAGTTTGGACTTTGTGTTGTCACTTGGTTGTTTGTTGACTCGGTTGTGTCTGATGGTGATTTCTGCTGATTAGGAGCTTTTCTCAAGTCTCGCTCACTCACTCGGTTCGTTCGCACCCATTCTTCTTCACTATCTTCTGAAAATGTTATGTTGGTCAACTCTGGAAAAAAAGAAAGGAAAATCCATTAGTAAAATTAACAGTAAAATCAAGTGCGCGTCAATTCAAATCAATTATGCCCTTTTTCAATATTTCTTTGTTCTTTTCTCTCTTTGTTGCACTGCATTATGTAAAATAACGATTTTCTAGAAAACTACCAAGCAGCGAAAGAACCTCCCCAAAAGTAATGTTCAAATATTCCAGGATGAAATGCTGCTGCGGTTGCAAAAAATACCAAGAGGAAGAAGGGGGAAGATTTTATTATGAAAGTGGTTGTATATGAAGATTTACGTAGTAGTTTTGTTCATGCTATGGAACTGTTGTACATAGAGAACTAAGGAAAACGAATCGGTTTACGAAAATGTGTGTCGACATTAGTTAAAAAGGCAAGACACATTTTCAGTTAAGAAATGTAGCGACGTGGCACAAAATACCAAATGCACAATGCGAAACAAGTCATAACAATAACTTGGAAATATGGATTTGACTTGAAGATTTCAGTTCAGCTGAGTTATGTCCACCATTACATTATATTATGTTTCCAGGCCATACTGAAGAATTCCACAGCGTTACACAGTACAAACTTAGAATTGAGTTTACCGTTTAACTCGCGGATACTCTATAGTAAAATACCAAAGTGTACCCAGTTTGTAGTAACAGAAATACCCGGGTAAGCATAAAGTTCTACACCATAATCGCTACCGTTCCTTCTTTCTACTAATACTTACTATATATAGCAATATTCCATTTCATTTTCGTTAAAAGAATGAAACACTCACGAGTAAAATCACAATCCAGCTTTTACCTATCCTATCAATACCTACGCAGGTCTAAAGCGCTCATATGAATAATAGCAATAAAAAACTATGTACAGCAACTACAAAATTTGTACACTATGCTCCTCTACTAGAAAGGCTTCTTTCTCTACTAACTGAATAAGCTTATGCTGCCAAGAAGAAAAGGAAAACGATAAAAGTTGTCAAAGATTTCGAGTGAGAGCAGGAATTGGTCATAAAAGAGAAACATCCCGATTTCGCTATAGCATCAAGGTAAATGGTCTCTTAAACAGAAATTGGCCAGATACGTAATGTTAGTTTACGTTAGCTTCAACCAGACAAAACGGGTCCATTTCATTTAAAATGGAATTCGCACTAGAAAACAATGCTTCACTAAACTTACTTTATGGTCCAACGTTACAAATTCTACTTTTATCGTTAGTATTCCAAATAAATTTTTGGGTCATTTCACTGTAAGCTAAACTACTGGGCGAAACAATGCTTTACTAAAACTTTACGATACAATTACGAATTTTACTTTGTAATCTAAATGATGTCATTCGCGGAAGAAAACATTTTCTTATATCATAAAAATACCGGTTTCAAGTTAATTATCAGATTATGTGTGCTATTGTTAACGATTTCGTCTGTTTAAACAAAGTAGTCGTAATTCCCGTCTTGTGTGTACTGCATGGTACATTTAAAATTCAAAAGACCGTAGCGGAGACGAGAACAAACGTGCAATTCCAAGTGTCCAAGTATGGTACATAAGTAGCTCATGAAAACAATGTTAGGAGACACGCTCAATCAATAAATTGTTTAACGAATTAGAATTTCCTTGTGAAAGCATTTGAATACATTTATAAAATAATGTATTCCCATTTTGTCCCAGTGCAATCACCACCACTTGTCTAGTTAGCAACCCAGATTAGCTAGAATTTCGTTTAATTTCTCTCCCTCGAATAGCATTTGCGACTAATAGCCTAGTATTATTTCACACACCACATTGTTTGAGTCATATTGTTACCTACATTTCCAATTACTTTTCCATTTCGAAACACTAGAGTTAAACTTATGGTTAGTGTTCGGCTTAGGTGAGTACAAATATGTTCATTTGATGTTCTACTTAAGTTCGTTGAAACTCATTTGTGAGGTTTATTTTATATTTGGGAGCTAAAGCTAACTACTTCTCCTCCACGGTACTTCATTTGGCAAATATATTGCACATTTGTCAGACAACTTGTATTGCATTGCAGTAGAGCACACTTACATTAGTCTCCTAATATATTGTATCGCTGTACACATAAGCTTTGACTTTCATATTCATGATTTTACACTTTCACTAACAAATGAGGAGATTGTATAGTCTACTTGCTTAAAGTTTACCTTCATAATAAGTACTCAAAATCCAATCACATAGCACAAAGCAACCATTCCCTTGTCCATTACTTACTCTCTATTGGAAAGGTTGACAATGAAGCGGCTGGAAATTAAAATCGTGCAAGTGTCATATTATGACTTTTGCTGACGTCATACGAATTAACATTTCCGTACTGCTATACCTATAGTCACTTTCCAAAGCTAACTAAAATGTATTTCCACTTTCCATTTATTTGGTCACGTCATGTGACGGCATGCGATAACATTAAGAAGTTGACTTTCAAGACAAGTTTCGGATAAAGAACGGATGTCGTCTTGTGCACTGTACTAAACAAGTGCTCTAGACATCTAATAACAAAAAGATAGTACTAATACATCTAGCTATATAAAAAACTAGATTATAACTCTATTGGCATGTCCTGTGGAAAACATGCCATGTATTTATAAATCATTCTGCTTCACCGGCCATGACTTGGACTTTCTTCAACTTGTACGAATGTTCTTTCTTGTCATCTTTGACCTTAGATGACGTAAAACTTTCTTTCTCCTAAAATTTCTTAACTTTTTATAAACTAATTTCATTTTAATTGCATTGCTTAGCTTTATATATGAACATACATGCCAACCTACTCAGAATACTAATTTGCAAGTTTATTTTCAGTCCCCTCCCCGTCCCCCACAACCTATCCTTAATAGACCTACTTTTACTTTATCCTATGCGCACGTGTAAATAAGTAAGGCATGAGGTAATCTGTAAAGCAAACTTGTGTGCAAAATTTTTCATTTACAAAGGGTCTTGTGATAAATTTCACATTTCAATTATTGGAGTTTTTAGAAACTACAGCTGCAGAAGAAAACCACTTAAAAAGAACAGTAGTTAGGTACATAACTTTTAATTAGTAAAGAATACTTTACTATACTAACGCATATACCTGGAACCTTTATTGTATTCACCTTGAGTCTCTATCCCTATGGGTGAATTGCGTATCAAAAAGTAAATCTGTCATTTTATAGTGTATGAAAGTAAAAGAACTGTCATCTCACTCGGACTTTCACTTTCTCTTTAAACTTTCTCTGAAGAGGAGAAAGAAAAGAAAATCTAATATCCACGGGCTATAAGTTTTCTGTTAAAGTGCATTGCCGTTACTACTCTCATTTCTTTTCCTAATTCCGTTAAGCTTCTTTATAGATGGAAAAGGCACTACACAAGGGCTCCACGCATTCTACTCATTCTTTTCATAAATATTAGATTAGAGGAGACCTTAGTACGCTTACACTTACTTGTCAGTATACATCTACATATATGCTTATTTTCATATACTAAAAATAAGTATTATTAGGTATGCGAAACATATAGTTCCACTTATAAGGATCCGGGTAGAATTTACTTGTATTTAGTTGCTATTCAGATCTGTATAACCCAGCTCTGTGTTCTGCATAACACTTTCACTTTGTTCCATTTCTCCTGTGTTCTGTCTTTCAAATTCAAAACATGGCATGTAAGTCTGGGGTTGTTGGTTGAGTGGAGTGCAAGTACAGTGTGAGAATGAAAGGTTGTACAGTGCCTCATTTAAGCCGAGTTGCCCAGCTCCACTAACAATAAGTAAGCCAGTCAGTTTAATCTTAGTTTCCCATAGATCCTCCAGTCTGCTTGATAATAATGAGATAAATTATGTAAAATAATGTAAAAGCCTCTCTGCACTGTTTCACTGCATTATGTATACAAGGGAGTACTGTACTGTCAACTGTACATATAAGCGTTCATTATTACAAGATCTTTACTATAGCACCTATATACCATATAAGTAAGAAATGTCAGCAATATATACATACCTGGATTGGAATAAAAGGAAATGCGTAGTACTAATATTAATCAACTTCCTTTACCATGCTATACTATACTACTTCCTAATAGTTTATACTAAAGTGTAGATAGGTTAACATCACGAGTTGCTGGACAGACGACTTAAACGGCAAGACAACTGAAGTAACTTGTTCTTATCATGCTTTCCACTATCAACTGAACTGTAGTTAATCCTAGCTAGTTCAGTGTCAAGAAACCTTTCCGAAAGGTCTTCCTTTGCTAAGTCGAAACTTATCGACCTAAATTATTCCAAATACTGCCAAGGGAATATTCAGGAACATAGCGAAAAATAATTTAAAAGCAAAAAATGTCCCGTATCACAATATAGTGACGCATACATTGAAAATGACAGCTAATGATGATAACATAGCAGTTTCTGTCCTTCAGTATGAATCATTGAATCTTCCACGAGTTATGTAAAGTAGGAAGCACTTTAGATAAAGATATCCTTCGTTAAACACTCGTGAAATGAGCAACAGTCATGCAGAAAGTGCATAAAGAACTAAAACTATTATTGTTCTCTCTGCAGATGATACCTATTTACACATCTTTAGCTACAGCAGAAAATAATTTCGTCGTTTTGAACTGTGGGAAGCAAAAATACGAATTCTGTATCCATTGTTGCAACTTGTACTATTCTTTTGAGAATAGGTTTATCTACAGCAAATGAAAACAATTTTTTCATGAGAAAACAACAAATGGCAAGTTGGAAAATAATTTCATTTTTAGCCAGGGAAATTTTCAAGAGGTTAGGGTTTTCGATAATGAGTAAAGTATTTTTGAAATCACGAACTCCTTTTCTCTGTAAAGCAACTATTTAGAAAAACATTTCTGTTGTTTTGAAGTATTTAGTAATGCGCTATAGATGTACATAGGTAGTTAGCATTAAGTTACTCAAAATCTTGAGTTATAATATTTTCTAGTTCTAGAAACACCAATTACGTAAATATAAACTTTCTTGCTAGTATTATCTTGTTAATGCTAATATAGACACTTAATACTTTCTGGGGTTTCAATATATACTCTCCAAATAGGTTACCTACTTGTACATCTTGGCTAGAAAGTTCTGTGTTTCCTAATATTTAAGTATTTTCTACCCGCACTACATTTTCAGCACATTTACAAGTTAGGAAAGTTGAAATAGTTTGGGAGAAGGACTTAGTATTAGTTTTCACATTGAAGAGTATCTATACTTGAGTAAGGAAAACGGTCATTTTCTAGCTCTTGATGTTATGTTGGCAGTAGAGTAGAGCGTGGGAGTGCTGTGAACAGACGCTAGCCATGTCTTTGCGTTAAAAGGCCGAAGCAACAGCTGGTGGACATGGACATTCTCATTTCATGTCTCCGTATTTCACTTAGAATTGCAATTATATTATACTTATTTTTCTTGAGTAGAATCTCAAGATACACATATCGACGATAGACCTTGAGAGCCACGAACAAAGTAAATGTCTACAGGATGCTACTACTTATATAAGACTTGTGACTCCGCATTTACTTACATAGGCATTATTTTTTAGTAATTTGTTACGTAATACTGTTAGTTCTCGCAAAACTCCTCCTCGTTCTTAATATCCTTCCTTCTAACCATTTTATTCTACTGTATTTTCTTGCATTCATCTATCCGACCATATACATTTATAAATACAAGGTTATTTACATAATTTACAACGTAATCGAAGTTAGAAACTGAAAAGAAATATAAATAAAAAATATACTGAAAAATTTGTAGTACTACTAAGAGTCTTGAGGTAAGTACAATTTAGGCCCCAGATTTTATGTAGATACAGAGAGTACACATTAAAGGCTCAGAAAACAAAATGGATGAGTTTAATGCTTATGTGACATTGTCAAACGGCTTAAAAGGTACTTACTGTTACAGCCATTAAAAACACAAAGCTGCTTTTAAAAATATGGAGCATGCAAGGCCAGTGTACAGTGTTATGATGGCTGTTACCTATGTATGCGTTGTTTTGGGATGTTTTATGTATGTAACAGAGGATAACAGAGCCATTTAAAGTAGGCTGAGTAGGATGTGCTTACTTATGTACGCCAAGTATCAAGTAATGTGGCATGAAATGCTTAAAGAGAAAGAAAAGAGTGGGCGGTATAATTTAGTGGTAGATAAATAGGAGAAAATGGAGGTTATGACAATTTAGAATTGAGGCCTGAGCGAGTGGCAGTTGTAAAATATGCATTATCTAAAGAAGAAAATTTAAAAGCATTTGTTCTCGTGAAGTAGATGAGTAAACAGGAGAAAGACTAGGAAAAGGAAAACAGCATACAAACATAGAAACCGTCAACTGAAGACAAACAATTGAAAGAAAATATTCCGAGTGGGTCCTACAAAGTAATATCTACACGTACATTACATAACAGCCGTATACAGAACAAGAGAACAATTGGAACCTACAAAAGAACCAAATACATTCACATACATAACAAAACACACAACAACTATTATTTTATTATACCAGGTACAGCAGCAGTACACGTACTCCTATATCGTCCCTAAATTGCAAACTGACTGCGAGTGGAGTGGAGTGAGTGAAGACAGAGGAACATGAACATAACATAACCTTACTTTACATAACATTGCTCTAGTGCACTTCAAATAGAATTGAAATGGAAATGTCATTCTCGATTCTTTCCCTCATTCCACTCGCAAATATTATTTATCTTTTGTCTCGTCTTCGTGTCCTCCTTTCCTTCGGTTTGGTTTGTCGCTTCTACCTCCCTTTGAAAATTTACAGCAATAGTAAACAGAGGTGCAGCACGAGTACGAGGCAGGTCCTTATCAACTTCCAAGACTAAGAACAGAATAACTACTAATATTTAATAATGTCTCCTATTTGAATTTGTATGCATTTATGTATGTAAAGAATAGCCGCTTTGTTCTACTGTCTTTTCGCCTTCTGCTCCTCTTCCTCACTGTTGCCTTTCCATTTTCTCCATATTTGTATACACGACTGAATATTTGCCAAAACCTTTCGAAGGTGGTTTCGTTTCCTTCGTTTTGTTTCTTCCTTGTCTTTGTTATTTGCTACTGTTCTACATATTATATCTAGTATGGTTTTGCGTAACATTACCGAATGAATTGTGTATTCCATCCAATTGCTGTATTGGATTGGAATGCAAAATTTACAGAAGCGAAGCAAAAGAAAACAAAGGGAAACACCAATCCGTTGTTGCGTCGTTGACGAAGTGAACAGAACCAGAACTCTGGTGTGAGGGAAAGGAAAAGTAAGTAGGCACACAATGGATACCCTAGAATGTAAAGTATGGAGGCACAAGCTCAAATCCTAGAATGTAGCATAACGGAGCAAAACACAACAGGATAATACACAAGTAGAGTATAAGTAGTATATTATATATTGTAAGTGTATATGTATGTATATTGGGATAGTGGAAATATATACCTGCCCAATACAATAGCTAGAGGAGAAGAGAGGAAGAACATGAAGTAAAAAAGAAGAGCAAAGTCTGCATTTTGTATGTGGGTGAGTCAGCGAGCGGAGTGTAAGTAGCATCTGTGTCTTTCTTGCTCTTATACATAGATGTTATGTATTTCGTAGTTTCCCTTCTGTCTATAAGTAGGAACGTGCAAAAAGTTTTTTGTACAGATCTGTAGTGTAATATCACTGTTCCTAACGGCTAACCTTCTTTCACAGACAGAGATAACAGCAAAATAATAATCTTTAAAAGTCAGCCATAAAATTACAAGAGAATTTTCTATTTCCACTCTCTTAATGTAGATTTACATAGGGACTTTGTGATTCTATGGAGGTAGAGCTACATATTACTGATCTGGATTGGTATTAGAAGAGAGACAAGTCAAGCCACACCATTCCATGCCAAACCAGATCGAAATAAATCTCAAGGATAAGACTCCTCTCTCGCTCTCTACAGATAACGGATAAAAAACCAGCTGCTCTTTTGGTTTTCTTGTCTAACCATCCCTTGCTTTCACTTCACTTCACTTTACTTTTACTATACTTTCCATGAAAGTCGACGCCCACTTTGTTTTCTTCAAATCGGTATTTTGTTTCCATACGAAAAGTTCATTCTCCAGAAACCTCTCCGTCGGTTTGGCCTGATTTAACAACAGAAACTAGGAGAAGTTTAAATCTGACCTGCCGCATGTTGTTTAAGCTCCTTCTTCTTAAACTTTCCTAGTCAACGAATAACTTTCACTAATACTTAATATACATAACAAGTCAAAAGCTAACGCTTTCCTTCGTGAATCTACTTCTTTTGTGTGTGAGGGCAGCACATTATAAATTATGATCGCACTAAATTCCCGTTATGGCTTATCATGACTTTTGTTTCAACCCAACTCATTTTTGAATCACTACTACTACCACTCTTAATTTATTTGCAAACGCTCCTTCCTTCAAAAGAATCATTTACACTCGTGTAATATCCATTTAACGTTACAATAGCAAAGATCAGAATAATTTTCGCTTTCTTTCAGAATATAAAATTCACAGTAAGTTCATTCTTCATACACTTAACTCCCTACATATACCTAACCTATACACTTTCATACGAATTAATATAAAAAGTTAAGAAATCCTTCCCAAACTACATTACATGTACTACGGAAAACAATCACAACTTTTATCCTTTTTTACACTGCCACTGCACTGTTACATTGTCTCTTCTACTTGACCCATTTCAGCGTGAACACTGCGAACAGCTGACTCATGATATAACAGCTACACTCTATTCCAACACTTTCCCCGTTAAACATTTTTTTCTCTTTATACACGATCGCACAACGGGGCTTCCAAATAACATCTTTTTTATAATCATCTCCCTTATCAACTTTTTCCCATTTAATTTAATGACTGACACAATGAACGCAAGGAAAAACTCTCCTCAAAAATTCAAACTAGATGGGGAACGCCTTAAAGATATCGATTTAATTTTTCCTTAAGAAATCATTAGATCATCCTAACCATTTCATCTTTTCTAATCCTAAAGTTCACCATCCATTTTTATATGTCAATCATTATTCTAAATATTTTATCCCTAAAAACGTCTTACTTCAGCTTACTGCATGAAACATTCCTGTAAATCCGGGAACGACTGGGTAACGACATTATTATGTAGCGGAGCTACGTTATGTGAACGCTCTGTCTGTCCGTCTGTCTGTCTGTATCCTCTATAACTCGAGAACGCATTGGCACAATGAGTTCACACTTAGAGCACATCAAGATGAGGTCCAGTGGGAGCTAAGGCTAGAAGATGGGGTCAATCGGTCAATGGGTTCCAGAAATACAGCCCCAAATATAGAGCCTACAGCCCCATGTATAGCATGGCTTAATCTTTGAGACTAGCCAAGAAAAGGGAGAACGCATTGAGATAATGACTTCAACCTTAGAGCACATATAGATAAGGTCCCGTGTGAGCTAAACCTAGAAAATGGGGTCAATCGGTCAATGGGTTCCTGAAATACAGTCCAAACGGAGTTGGAATCTCGTTAATCCATTCATGCGCGTCACTAATTAGATGACGGGGCATTTGGCTACCTTAAGAGAGTCATAGTTACTCCTTCCATTTGATTGCGCTTGATCGAATTTCAAATATCTCCGCTACATACTTACTCTGTGTTGCACCACGGTTTATTTGTTACTAGTGTACAAAAAATGAAAATATGTGGTTTAAATATATCTACTTAAAATATTGCTATACAGATTTAAATAATTTCCCAATTAATTATTGCGCGACGCAGTGTGTACACAATAAAATCCTTAGCAAAAAGGGAAAATGGAAATAAATTGTAGAGACTTACCAACACAACTGTAGCCATCAAGAAGGAGCCGATACCCACTACGACATTGGCATTCAAAAGTGCCATCATGTAGCTCCACGCACAATTGCACACAAGGACTAGATGGACCACATTTACCTGTAAAATCGAAAAAAAGCAGTACTGAGTAAATCTTTCTTTACTATTGAATCACAAGTCAATTTATCACCATTACCATAAAACACACCCGTACATGCTTTACACAGAGAACTGTGATATTTGAATACTTTCTTTCACCCTGTCTCATTCATAGCCAAAAAGTTAAGCCAAGCAAATCCAGAGCAGAACGTCAAATCAAACTTTGTACATACTAAAGCATTCCTAGTTGATCCACCTATTCATGTACACACACAAACTAAACCACATTCACAGATCACATCACCTTAGGTTTTCTCCTCATTCCCAACAACCCCTGTTGGCTGGATTTTCTATTTATTACACGCATACATATGCACTATGTGAAAAGACTTGGAAATGCATACCTACAATATATGAATGTATCCAGGAATACTCAAGATATAGGAACTATTACTTATAAATAGAAAATGGAGATTAGTGTGTAGTAGAGTGATAGTGATATAAGTATCTGTATGATGTGGGATGGTAGTACCTTTGAGAGTATCAAAGTATCAATAGAGCTTAGCACTGTTTAAGCATACTAACTATACATTTGAGTACACCTAGGTATAATATTTCAGGTTTCATAGAAGCATTTCAGAGAGGAAAGGAAATGATGAAAAATGAGAGCGACTGGTCGTCGTTGAGGGGGAAGTTCATTGATTTGTCATTTCATTCATGATTCATCGTGTGATAGCTGTCTTGCTAGCCTTGCCTTACTAGTTTCCTACCTTGATGCATTACACAACATAGAAAACACCCTGACACACAATTACTTATTGTTAATGTGTATTTTTCTGGTCTTCTACCGATAGGGTATACCTGGAAGTGAAAATGGAGTCCTGGACTGGATAGCACAATATTATGTATTATTACTACAATCTGCAGTACAGTTATTGTCCTTCTATATTGTGTGTACCTATTGAAGATATCTAAACATATCCTCTTCGTTTGTTATGTTATATTTGAGTAGGAGAAATAGGAAAAACATTGTACTGTACTACAATAGTTAGTTGGAACATTCAGTTTGAGAATCGATGAAACTTGAATACTTGAATCGAATCGCACGCTAACACTAACACTAGTACCAAGGGTGAAACCAACAGAGCGGATCAACATAAGACAGGGGAAACTATCCACATCAAGTAAAACAGCATTGCTAGTGTAGTGTGCTATTCTTACTGTTAGAATGTAATACATTACTACATTACATAGGTACTGGAAGATATCGCTTAGTCGTAATACATACTTAGTTTCTGTGCAGGAAATAGTTTCTTTGGAACACGTACCATTCCAATAATACAAAGACGCTACTAGTCTTGTAGCTACTTCTACAACGTAAGTAAATCCTTAAGAAAAAGAAAACTTGTAACGTTCCAACACTACGGAGGTATGCTCTTCCCTGTGCTCTCTCCTATTCTTTATTGGATGGCAAAAGAAGTGTATACTTATGTTAAGGTTAAGGAAAAGTTTATATGGTAGATGACCTGACAAGACGAAGGCGTATGGGAAGAATGGGTCGAGGGGAGTAACAGAGCCACGGAAATAAATGGCTTTCGAGCCACATCATCTCTGATTATTGCAAAGAGGGGAAAGTGCCTGACATTACATTACGGCCTTCCTATCTTTCCACTTATGCAATGCACACGTCCTTTTCTATAACACAACCATTACTTACTATACTACTTAAAGGCAGGTTCACTATTTATTTTATTCCTGTACACACACAGATACTCCCGAACATCCTAAACATACATGCATATATACGAACACCTTTAAATGCAGTTTCCTGCACTCCCATAATCTATCCTATAGACTACAACTCTTCCTTAGCCTCCAAAACATAGCCAACCTTCGTACTTTCATCTCTAGTCCCTTTTGATGGCCTTGTGTACATGAAAGCTGCGTTGTTTGGCTTGTCGGAGGGTGTAATGTCACTTTTATTGTTGACACATTCGAAACAGGTTGTTGTTCATTTAATTTATTATTGCACTCTATTACTTTTGTAATTGAATTTTTACATCAAAGATTGCCGTCATGAGTGGAACGTTTGAAAACATTCTCGAATAGGACCACTGTACAGAAAATAGTGTACCCTAGATGACTGTGGCTAACAAATACTACACGAAAGTTCCATTAAGTTGAACAAGATTGTAAAATAACTAATGAAAGAAAACCAAGGCTGAAATAAGTAAGAGATTTTCTCTCCCTGCAGAGTTTTCGACGCGGTTTCACTCGGCTTATACCTACACTTATGAAATATTTCATTATAAAGAACTTGATATATCATTATGAAGTATTAGCCTGGTATCTTTTCCATTGAAATGGCACTACCCTCGCAATCTGATTTGAAGAAGGGAAAGGAGAAACTAATCTATGGGAATAACCATAAGGGAAGAATGAGAAATGAAATGAGGGTGAAAGTATCTTTCTACTTATTACTTTCTCCACGGCCAATTTGACTCTGTAGAAAGTTTTTACACCTCAACAGATGGAAATACAGATACTCGTAAAGTTTACTCTAGGTACTACATTTAGTAAGGAAAGGAAGGAAACAGAAACTTTTGTAAATTTGCAATGAATAATAAATTTCATGGTATATTATATTGCAGAGATGTGAATTCTTCACCTCTTGGAGATATGAATGGAGTTTCTTGGTACACAAGTGTATAATAATGAAATGTATACAAAGAAATATTTGTCATTTATAATAATACGTCTTGTAGTAGGCATTGACTGTGAAAAAATGTTTTCTTTCTTCGAATCTCATAATGGGTGACTTATCTTCGGTCCGAGTTTCTATTCGGAGCATTCTTAAGAAATGTTCATTGTACATCGTAACAAAGAGTATAGGGAAAGCAAAGCAAATTCAGAAAGCTGCACAATGAGCCCTACTTTGGTTTACTTCTCTATTTCCTTGGAAAGGATTCCAAGCAACAGCAAATGTATTGTCTCGCTAAAGGGAAACTGGAAATTCAGTTTTATTCAGGTGGAGCAAACTGAACTGGGCAAGGAGAAAAGGCACTAAATTGGGTAGCCTTCTTTAGCTGATCATATGTTTTCTTTCTCTGCTACAGTATTATTATTGCGTACAGTTTGGTAATCTGTACAGGATGCTCTGATAACTTTCTTTTGCGAAACCGCAACACAATCCTAAGTAGTATTAACATTTCTATCTCGGACCTCCTTACAAATATAATACTACAAAGACTTTCTCCATTATGCAATAAAATAAAGGATCTTTCCATGTAAACCTGAAGAAAAGCATTTAAGCAGAAACGAAAGCTGTCCGTAGGTTTTCCTTTACCCTGTAAATGACGTAGCTAGTAATGTAGTATCAGTACTACTCAAATACATTGCTTTATTCCCATAATCTTTCTCTTACGCTTGCCTTTCTTTATTTCCTTCCCCTTTTCTCCCATTGCTCTTTCATCCAAAAATGTAATAATAATACATCTCCTTGTACCGTGCGCACTTATCAGAGTATCTAAACGAGCCGCCTACGTACATATGACGATTGCCTTTGTATCATTTCATCTATGGAGTCCTACATGAAGGTACTACAGGGATTATCAGATAAATTCTCTAATGCCGTGTGTGCTTTCGGTCTTTTCATAGGATTTCAGTGAGTGCGTTGACTTGACTCCTTCCCCAGTCTCAAACAGCTCTAGCAGCATAACATGAATTTGATAACCATGCCATATCTAACTAAACTACCTACATATCTTTATTTCATTTCGCTTAACATGGTTACTCTACTGCGTTCTATTAAATATCCCTACACTCAACTATACTTACAAGAGTATATTACTCGAATAGATAATAACACACTAGATCTACCTACTATGACTTTATTTGCAAATGACTCAACCTTGCGCTTGCTACGTAGTACTTTTATCCTTTATATACATACTTGTCAATTGTGCATGCACTCTTCTGAGATAAATTACAGCAACAGAGAAGTTCTCGGTAAATAGTACCAAAACGGTACAGATGAATGACGAGATTCGTCGCATTGCTCAAACAAATCTAATATATTAGTAGCAGCAGCACTAATAAATACATACTGTAGTGCACTTGATCGATAGATACTACTGTATTACGACGTATTTGATCATTGTGGTTAAAATGTACTGATTTGCTAAACAATAAAGAGGAAATCCCCGTTAGGTATATACTATCGTTAAATAATATGCATTTTCTGTATCGACGGTTCTTTACTTTAGTCTAGACATACTTGAGTTGCTGTTGTGTTTGTTGTGCCCAAGGTATCTATTTATTCATGCCTCCATTATTTCAAAGCAGTTAATATTGGTAGGAATACTAGCGTATAATGCTAACTGTGTGTATATTAGGACTAAAGTGGATTTTTATAGCGAAAAAAGAACTAGGAGCAGTAACAAAGCCTAAATGTGCTCCAATCACCCTAATTGTGAATACCTTCTAGCCAAGGCAATAAACACAACTAAGCCAAGTGAAGCTAGCCGAATTTCGTTTCGTGATGTGATTCTTTCGTTCGATTCGGTTTATACGTTTGATTGCTTAACTCCCTCTAACTCTTTCTCCACTTTCTCGCATACGACAGAACTACGTGGTACAAATGCATTCCAGTTCAAGTTGGGTAGGGTACAATACCACAGTTGAGGCTTGTCAGGATGATAGAATGTTCTGGTAAGCTGTTTTCCGTAATGAGAAGGTTTAACTCCATGACTTGTCTTGAGTTGGTTTGGCTTGTGTTTGACATTTGATTTTAGGACTAACGAAACCATAGCTAACCGAAATGGAATGTAAGTAGTTTGGCTTTAACTACTGGTAATACATTACGTTGTCTACCTCGCCATATCTATTTATCTAGTTGTACATACATACACACATATACATAACATACCTTCCATTACACTAAAGTTAATAAACAGAACCAGAGCGAGAAATCGAAAATGCGACAACCCAGATAATAGCTAACTACTATGTATGTATTGGCTAAGTTAGTTACGAAAACGGACTTGTACTGCAGTACTATTGCATTATAGTAACATCTTTAGTTCTGATTAGTACCTAGGTAGACTATACTTGGGGAAATACTATAATAAATATAAACTCTGCTTTACAGAATTCCATTCCACTACTACCGAAGAAACACAGGAATTGGAATGAAACGAATGGGTGGAGTTTTCTCTTAATTAGCCCTAGTCAATCTAGGTAATTCTGTCTACAAACTCTACATACAATAAATATAGCTTACCTTCCATTCTCAATCTAATTTCTCCAGCTACTAACATATTCATGTTCGTAGTTAACTTTTCCATTGCTTTGCAACTGTTCAGTAAACCTACTGCACAATTAATCCTGCTAAGTCAAAATAAGCTTCATTTGGCTAGAATTACATTGCCTTAGCTCAAATTCTGATTTCATCGAATCATATCCGTTACCTGGATGTGTGAGCTAATCAACTTGTAAATTATCAGTAGATTATCCCCCTATGAAACAGGTCGCATTAAAACTTGGCAAATGAAGCACACTAATGCAAATCGAAATTAACCTGCAGTGCAGTAGTCTGCAATTATTACAGTCACAGCCGCATCAAATAAACTAGCGAATGATGCAACACAGTTCCTGAATTAAAGTTTGTATGAATTTAGCATTTTGGTACAACTAAAATTTATTTCATTTCGTGGTGAGTTTTTAAATACATTTGTAGTACGTATGGTATTAAATATGTTTAATTTAGTTAGTCCCAGAAAATCATAATTCTCCAGAGGTTTCTCATAAATTGGAATGAAAGAATGGAAACTGGGTTGAGTTATTGATTTATAACTAGTACGCGTTTTATTATAGTAGAGTCTAAATTGTGTTACACAAAGAAGGTAATCCGTTCCTTATATTTACATGGTATAATGATGTTTTTTAGTCAGATCAGGTAGACCTGCATGAATGAAGAGTGAGATTTAGCTCTCTTGGGTGAAATAAGCAAATTCATAATTTTCGCAGAGATGTCAAAGTCAGTGAGGTGTAAATAAGCAATGGTTTTCTATGCGCTTCCTCCTTTTACTTTGTCTTCTTGTTATCTGATTCAGAAACTGGAAACGTATGCATATAACTAGTTGCCCGGTATATCAACCGCTGTGCTATATTATATACTACTACAATATATCGCTGGTTGTAAGAATCTGTTGTACTTGTACTAATGATATAGTTCTTGAACCATAATGTAAAGTATATAAACACTCTGTCACTGAAGAATCTTAGGTTGCGTACTCTTAGGTGTTCTAGAACATTAATTCACTCCACTCTGTATTGAAAGAGCTTCCTTGCCAATTTCTTCACCGAATTTTGTATTCTTTACCACATAGGAAGGGTATGTACCTTAGTCTATTAAGAATTGTAGGTAGACACAGGCTAGAGAAATATGCAATTTAACAAGATCAAATTTTGCATGTTTAATAAATTTTACACATTGCCCTTAGAATTTTATGGTGATGTAATGTAAAAACAGTATTATGAGATTTTGCTATCTTCAGTTTCCATCCTTGATCCGCCGTTCATTGTTCACAGTTCATACACTGTTACACGTAGCTCGTAATAAATTTAATGTATGTAATGTCTACAGATTAAATGAGACTTTAGGGATTCTGAAACTCTATTTGGTTCACTTGACACAGTTTTCCTTCAGTGACTCGGAGCTCAATATTATTATGGTTACCTTTGCCTTCGTGTCTCGTCTGGTCCGTAGTTCTGGTTCTTACAAAAGGAAAATCTATAAAAGACGAATTTCTAGACTCCTCTCAAGTTCAGATTGGATTTCTTGATAGTATCAAGTCAAGATACTTAGTTAAGTACTCTAACTAGTTTTCTGGTTTCCATTCTCATCATTCAAAATTTAAATGTGAAAGAGAGCTGCTAATGAAAGGAGTTTCGTTACGGAAGAGGCAGACTTGCTAAGGGGAGAGAATAGTAGCAAACATTTCAATGAATCTATTGAAAATCAAGAAGTCAAGTTCCTTAACGCAACGAACCTAACAAAAGTCCACTACTAACGAAAACTTGTACAATGAGATTTCATCTCCCAAAGCTTGCAACATACACCTTCTAATTTAACTTTATCGATCACACTTTCATAAACTTTGCTTATATATATAATTATGTTGTTATTAAGTTCCCAGGGATCTTTTTCATACCAAAGTTCAACTCAGCTCTTTTCTTCTAAAAGCAACCGTGGGAATTAGAAAATCTTAATGAATAGTAACTCAAATTATTCCAGCCTTGCCTTCCAGCTTTGTTACTCAACAAATATTTACTGTAATTAACCCTCTTAACTTAAACCTTCTATTGTCTCGAACAATTTCTTATTCCTCTACCTACATTACCCAAGTAATCGTAACTTTAATTCTAATTAGTCAAGGAACCACAATGTTTGGTAGAATTACGAATAATGAATCAGGAAAACTTTTTGTATACCGTAAATTCAAGTAGATTCAAGTGAATTCTAATGTTTTTCTTTAAAAAAATTGCTGGATTCCAGAAACGCTATTCTTAAAACCTAAATTCTTTGTTTGTTCTAGATTCTTGAAAATCTGTATTTTTTATTGTGTAAGTATAAAGTGGTTAGTTGAGCCTACTGCAGTAGTTAGGATTAAATAAAAAAGTGAGTGTTTCAAAAGAGAGTGTTTCCAAATAGGAATGATTTTTATCGTTAGCATGCACATTCTGTATTTGTATTCTTAGATAGAGGGTAGAGGAAGGAATTTATTTAGATTTTCGGTTGAGATGATTCGAAGGTATAAAAAATGGGTAAGTAATCGCGATTGAAGGAAGTAGGCATTTGAGTATTATTAGGTTGCTCTGTCGATTACGCTTTCCATTACTTAGAATTTGAATAGAGAGCGACGGAGAAAACGAAACAAGTAGTGAGGTAGCTTTGAGCTTGGGAATCGTTGAGTTGTGCAAATATATGTATTTACACTTACAGTGAGTGAGTGAACGAGTTTCTTTTCTGCACATTTACATTAGTTACATTGTGTGCATTGAAAAAGAAATTGGTACAATTGCTTTAGTGCTCGACTCCTTCTTCTGTGTGTGTATCTACACGGAGCCAGAAGCGATAAAATGAATTTGCATTCATTCCGTACAAATGTGAGTGGGAGAGTGAAGTCAAGTCAAACCCGTGTATACTTTCCCTACCTTTCTTCAACTCTTCAATAAACTGCATTGCTTTCTTACCCATACATACATGCATGAAGTACATTCTTCTTTCTTATGTGTACCAACTTAAAATACGTTACCTCCGTACGGTCTTCAACAAACTTTTCGCAATTCGCAACTCTCCTCGTTTCTCTCCCTGCAAAATTGGATTCCTTCTCAAGAGTCTAGTATACCATAGCGTAGCACCGTCTACAGAACTATAAGAGTCATGTCTTCTCAAAAATGGGTGCATTAGCTCTGTAGAAATCTAGAATCATCTTGTAGCACCTACCTAATGCTTTCGAATATCCACTACTACCTAACTATACATATACGGTATTATTACTTTGGCTTATTGGCAGACTTCTTGTGAATTGTGAGTGTAAACGTGCATGCACGTCTCTCACATCACATCCAAGAACAGAAACTCAGTCAACTCCATCATCAGTCTACACTCTAGTAAATGCATGCATAGTCTGTACGTACACAGTCACTTCCAGATTCTCTCAAATGTTTTTCCGAGTCCATTGTACAATTTAAAAGAGTGAATACCCAGAATACCTCTATTTTTCATCCAGTTAAATTCTACGAGCAAAGGAAACTAAAGAAAAAGGTAACTTGTCGTCCCTACTGTTACAGTCACTACCCATCTATGCTAAATAACCATATAGAATTCGTGACACTGCTCTTTAGACTTTTAGTTCCAACATTTTACTCTTTCTTCCCTACATCTTACAGGTAGGAGTCGTCTCAAATAAATTAAAATAGTTACATCTATCACTAGTTAGTATTCCTCCGTACCAAGTAGCGACAGAGATATATTATTCTACTTCACGGCACATATTGTGTTGTATAATGTCATCACGTTCTACACACATCTAAAAATCAGGGTATCATTTCATTATCATTCCTTAAGCATTCCCGGATAACATTACTGGCCCAGATATAAACGCATCAATCTCCCGTGATTCACTGGTATTCGTTTTATCAACAGAATGTACAGGTATTTGGGTTTATGACCTTTACAAATAATTTTCTGGTGTATTCACTATATTAATCATTTAAATTGCATTTACAATTTAATTTCGACAAAGAAATTAACAATTTGATTACGGTTGACAGATTTCTTATGATTTTGTTTTTGTTGTACACAACACAAAATGATTTCAAATGTATATCCACAGTGTACTACGTTTTAATAATATTTACACATTAGGATAAGGTAAGTAATAAACATGAAATGTTCAGTTTAATCAGATTATTACTTATTGGTGCGTTCGATACATCTACGAACTTGAGATCAATCCACAAGAGAGCCCAAAACTTTACTTTTACTCTGACTCCGCAGGGCACCCCACAACATGAAAGCATTTCCTTTGCACCTCCCTATTACCTATCTTGCTCGCTTCCTTTTTTTGCCAAGAAGAATATTTGTAATGCCACAACCTCCCATTGGTAACCAAAATACCTCGAAGACGCATACACAGATAGATAGATGCATTTGTATGCAACTCACTGTTTCTCTCCAAGGTTTTCAAAGGTACTCGTATCAGTAACTTTTGCATTACTGTCCCATCTACAGAAAAGACCTGCCCCGATTTTCCATCTTCAGATGGTAAACACAGTGCTAGACACTTTTATTCAGAGTAATGTCCCTTAAACAGAATTTACCTTTAGACATACTGAATTCCGAAGAGCTACTGAGTCAGAGACCTACACATTTTCCCAGCCAACGAGCAAACTAATACCAAATACAATACATTACTGACATTAGTTGCAATATCGGTTTAAATGTAATGTGTGTAACTATGTAGCTTAAATTTGACTCCAGCAGTTTCATTTCATGTCAATACTTTTATTCACATCTATCTATCTTCTTAATACATTTCTACATAGTTTAAAATGTCTTTGGGTTGGAGCGTATAAGAATCCCGCAATTATTTTAATATGATTAAAATCCAATGCATATATAGATAATTTGCATACGAAGAAGGGAGACCTTTTCTAATTCCAATTTAAAGCTAGCGGGAACAAAAAACCTGAAAGAATGTCGATGTGAGGTATATTAGTGAACCGCAAAACAGATAAACAATAGGTGGAATTAACTAGAATTATGTTTACACAACAAATTGTAAAGATGGTATTAGTATTGTGGACTGTATACTGAGTATACCAGGAAGAATGGTACAAAGCAATGAAAAATAATATTCGCACAGGAGATTACCAATGATTGCACAAAGGAAAGGGGCGACAGTTATAAAATGGGAGCACTTTCATCTCATTTGTCTGTGAGATTCGGTGGGCTCTATTAAATTGGTTTCCCCAATGCCTAACAATACAGGCATGTTGTAAATGTTGAATGAATAAAAGGGAAGACAGAAGACAAGAGGAGCGAGAAAACAAGTCAAAGGAGAAAACAATAATATGAAGATGCATCCGAGGAGTTCTGCGAGACAACATGTCTAGAGTCTACGTGGCTAATTTAAGTGCGGATATTATACACATTCACATACACGCATAACCATAATAAGTATGATGGTATTCTATTATAGTAGACTGTATAGCACATTCCCATAAATGTATTACAGGAGATATAAAATGAGGTAGAAGTCTATTCTAGTAAGTAAGGTTCATTTAGGTATATAATAATGACAGGGTTGTGTACTCTGTGTAAGTCGTTTTAGCACGATTCCTTGTGTTTACTTAAGATATGATGTAGAATCAGATGATATAGGAAGCCTCAGTGCTTACATACACACTTATTAGTTTAAGGATATGTATGATGCTTTAAAGTGTCTCGATAGAATTGGCGTACATATTACAGAACACATTTGCCTTTCTTTGCGCATTCTATCCCTTCATTTTCGGTTATTAGGAAAAGACTTGTCGGCACATCTGTGTCTCCGTCTCTTGTATGGTACAGGATCCCTGTCTTGTCTTGCATCTTGCACTGCATGTAAATTAGATGATATCCCACCACTTTGCGTTTCCTCCTTTTCTTCCATATCATAACAACACAACTCTTCCACAAACTAATAACTACCATTTCTAAAGGAATATACATATTTTTTCATCCCTGGTTGCAAATGGATCGAATCTCTACCAGAAAGAGGTATAAGGCAAAAAGACATTTCTCTTGCTTTAAGATATGTCCAAGTTGATAAACCATGGTAAGAGGAGAGCAAGACCGCAAGAGAAGGCAGAACAGGCAAATTCCAGTATGAAATGGCTTTAGTGTCAGTATATTTTCCTTCCTGAATGCTCCTTCACTTCAGCTCATTGCTCATGTAGAACGAGAAGGAAATCAAGGAAAGGGATCCCAACTGGGAAGAAAGACACTCTGCAATGCTATTCATATATCGATTAAAACTAAAAACCATCGTGAAATACTGGAGAAGGGGATAAAATCCCGCGTTCACTTTTTTCAGAGCAGATTTAAGCTACGCAGTAGAGAAACAACACAAAAGAAACATGTTTATATAACGCACTCAAAATCCACACAAACTTTCACGCACATTTTTACTCTCCCTTTTACGTACTTTCTTAAGATTCCTCTAGTTCACTAAAATAACCTTCTCTCTACCATTTCAACATTTTCAACTACCAAGATTACAGCTCCCTACATTGTTTTCTATTCCGTACACTTCTGTTACGCTGCCTTACCTCTTTCCCTCTCCGCCTCTCCTGTCTTCCTAATGTCTCATTCTTTACCTTTGATTCTGCTGACGTTGTTATTATGTTCTGTTCTATTTTATTGTATTTCAATTGAAAGCTTACCTTACAAACGCTCTATACGGAACCGAACATAAAATCAATGGCAAACCATCACTGTTTCACTACAAAGAGGGAAGTGATCAACGTAAGTATCCAACCTACAAACTCAATAGTACGCACATTCTCAACCAAGTCAGTTAGGAGGGAACATAAAACCCAATATTGGATTGGACTACAGTCTCCTATCACTTATCTCTCCGTCAGATTGAAATTATAGCAGAGTGGACTCTTTTACGTGAAACACACTCAAACCCAATCTCCAAGTTCAACATCCACGTATTCAGTCCACACACAATTTAACCCCTACCTCTCATTCTGAGTTTCGTTTCATAGTCATAAAATATTCTTACATCAGCTCTGATTTGTATTCATCATGTATGATTTGTATTTTACCGATTTTACATATGTAAAACTTAGCAGTGAAACACTTTCTTAAACCTACATTACTTTTCTGAAATAAAAATTAGGATCATAAAATAAAAGTGGAAGTGATATTCAAATGAATAATGAGCCGTCCTTAAGAGTTGTCACTATTTCTACATACAAATTAGAAGTAAGCAAGAAAATCGAGGAAAATTTAACAATGAATATACAAGTATTAAAAAGATAAATGCTTAAATACTGATTCCAGATATTTAGTGTTACAAAATCATGAATATGCATGACCGCAGAATCTCAGAACAAGTAGGTAAAGATATAACTTGGCATTATCCGGAGCAGACTCTAGATTTGGTTACCTCTTTATAATATGCATTCGGTCTGGCTCTTAGCATGATAAGTTTTAACTGAAGCGAGTTTGTGAATGCTAGGTTTTAGTACGTACGCCTCATAAAGTATAAAATTTGAGAGTAACGCATTTTGAGAGCCTTGAAGCAAGTAAAATGCGGAGACCAGGAGAAGTCCGCGGTATTTGACAATGAAAGGGAAATCCAAGTAAAGGGAAGAAACGGGAGCGTTTGTAATATGAAATTCGCGACTGAAGACAGTTACCACTGTGAAAATTTCAGCGAAAAGCTTCAAATTCAAGCCGTTTTCCTGGATTTACGATCTGCACTTATTTCCTTACGAGTCGGACGGACGTAGAAGCCTTCTTGGGCGAGAGAGACTGAGAGAGTCATAAGGGAAAGAGACGAAGCGTCTTTCCATTTATGAAGCAGAAGCTTCCGCTTGGTTCTCGTTCCCTTTCTCTTATTGCTACTACCTCCTGTCCTGACTATTGACTATAGCTACGGCACCCTTTGGCTTGAGCCTACTTTACTTAACTTGCCTTCTCTAGCCGTTACTCAGCTTAGCTTTGGTTGGCAATCTTGTTAAGAGACAGATGCGATAGCACAGCATGGCGTAGAGACCAGGAGGCGGAGATGCACTTGTAGTATCAAAATGAGTCGACAAAACCTCAGAAATTGGTATGCGGAATGCATGAAATCAAATCAAATGATTACCCAGCCAAGCACCTAGCCAACTTTATTTGTGAGTGCACTCACTATTCCGTTTACTTCCTTTATGTCTCTCACTATTCTTATACTACAACGTGTATCACTACTACTCTCTCCTCACAACACAAAAATTCCTCCTTTTATTCTCCTTAAAGCAGTCTATGTTCAAAGGAATTTACAACCATGGCCAAAGTTTCACATTTTATGTTTCATGATAAGTCAGTTAGTATTCATTTATACAAATACATTTATAGGAGGTGCCGAACATCTCTTTTGCTCCTTACGCACCTAAATTGACATGGACGTGTCACATTTTAGTTAAATGTAACACTAAAACTAGGACACGCCACAAGTACATGTCGAAAGATCAAAGATGTTTATCTCATTGCATTGTATAATTAGAAGATACTGAAAATGACAAAGTAATGAACACTAGAGATTCAAAGTAGACGCTTTTGTGAATTACATTTTTAAGAACTTTCATGAATAATATGCTATCATAATTAATAATGAGTCATCTCCGAGGGGTTTTAGGTAATCAACGAAGTTATAGTACTCTGAGGTAATTCAAAGAAGATTATCTACATTAACTGTTCTGTTTTGTGTGGAATGAAAACCTTGTTTAATAATGACAAGAAAAGTCTTTGACCTTTAAACCCAGAAGGAAGGTTAAACTTAGGTATAACCTAAAGTAAAGATCATGTGTGCGAAGTAATAGTGAATTAAATCACCTTTTCCTGACAAAAGTTACCGAGGCCCTATTTCTCTATTCCAATTTTGTGCATCCTTATCCTAAATATTATGGAAATGCATATCTCGCTGAGTTTATTATCAGTAGAAGGTGCACATAACATCCCTAACCAATATTAATGGTACATCTAGGAAAGGATGTGAATGAGACACTCTTGAATTTTCAGTGCACCACTGGAACTTTAGAAAATATTACGGATCAAAACGGGAATCCATTTCACGAGACTGCTAGCTTTACTAGCACATCCTCCTCTTTTCTCCTTTTATGAGTTATATAAGTGTAAGTAAGTAGCCTTAACTGATTTTCCATACGACTAGACTAACTTTCACCTCTTAGAAATCCTTTCCCGTATATAGCGTAAATCTATTGCTCACTTTACACTCATCTTCGGTCCGTTAAAGATACCATCCGCAATAATACCATATAGATACGCATTATGTATATATTACAAGTATACCAGAATTATCATGGTATCCGTTAAAACGGCTCTGTAGAAGTATTACCATAGAAGTCAAAGTCTATAATAACGCGACAGTCAAATCCAGATTCTAGTAAGAAGACCTCAAATATTGGTGCAGAAGCACGGTGAGTTTAAAAGTCGCACAGTGGCGTATGGAAGGATGTCGTCACTCGTGGATTAAATCAGATTTGAATGGAATGTATCACATGCCTCAATATTCATCTATCCTTTCCTGCACGACTGCTTTGGTATCGTGTCAATGTATTTATGTAGGGACTCTTTCAGTATAAAGTATAGTTTGCTTAGCAGTTTTTTCTGGCTTCGGTTGACGTTTGAGTAGCTTGAGATGTGGTGAGGGAACTCTTATTCAATTTTTACAAGTACTTTGCCTCGGGAAATCATATTACTTTTCAACCCTTTCTCTCTTTTTCATTCGACACATTCCTCAGCACATGAACTCGAGTTGCTTTTTGTGCGACAAGAGGAAAAGTATAAAAACATTACATTAAGTTTTCAAGCATAGATCATAGCTGAATCCTTTTTACATGTATATGAACTAAATAACCTCAATGCATACCATACCATACCACAATACCAGGGAAAAGAACGAAATTTGTGTACCAAATTCTTCATTGACATACAGATAGTATACGTACCTATCTACATCAGAGCACGAATCCTTTAAATGCACGTTTTATACGTCATACCACTTGGCATGTCCATGGTGTAAGTAACAATCTTTTATATCCTATAGTGTATACCTCATATCAAAAGAAGATCTAATTATGGTAGCACACTAAATTATAAGAAAGCTTCTAAACTGTTATGTAGAGTGCTCCTGCTATGCCCCTACTTTAAAGGATTTCCTAGAACTCTTTGAAGATATCGACCCCATAGTGTAGATAAGTAGTAACCTCAAGTTTACATAAAGAATTAACCTTGCGTTTCCCTAGTCCCTAACTCCCTTGGTGCCGTGGCCTGGCCTGGCCTTATTATCGCTAAACCTCGATCAGAAGTTAATACTAGACTACATACAAAACTGTTATTATACATGAAACGGATACCAATATAAATTGAGATATTTTAAACCTAAATATAAACGCAAGAACATGGACACTGTACAGAAATTCAGCTATGCTACCTAGCAAATGAACATTAGAGTAATGCATTATGTATTATCACCGTCCCTATGACTCACAATGTTATACAAAGAACTGTTTGCTTTCCAGGCCTGGTCGTAGTTGTAAAGCCTGTTTATCTACGTAAAAGCATTAGATACATTTATAATGTTTAGTATGGTAGTTCTAGGTTCGGTTTGAGTGGGAGTATGTTTCCTTTATTATAATTTATGATCGGATATGTAGGAAGTAGGATGCAAAAACACAAATAAGAAACTTATAAGAATGCACCTCACGTACCATATAAATATACCTAAGCTCTATTGTTTTCTATGTACGTGCTGGGTATTTATGTAACTCAGCTTTAGAAAATCGTTAAAGTAAAACCTCTTATTTCTGGAAATACTTCACAGTACGACTGGTGTAACTGCATCAGTTTGTATCTAAATAAATGTATACCATGGTTATTTCTGTATTCCACCTTATATAATACGTTTGCATAACGTATCTTCTAAAGATATAATCCAACCCAACAGAACTCATAACCAACTGTACATAAATAGTGAATTGCAGGAGTAATAGGTATTTCCTATACATATATGAGAAAAATGCATAAATGCAAATATATATCATCTTTTACCTTTGAATGTCAAAGTTAAACCAGTAGAGGTGTTCCCTACTATCTATAAATGACTTTCATTCACTTTTCGTATTTGCTATTCACTTCTGAGTGAAGAAAAATTTTTGTTTTATAAACGTATGCTCTGTTTCTGTCACTGCATAGTGGTAATGGTAATGGTAAAGCAAATGCAATATTGCAGTATTGTACAAACTATGCTTAAAGTCTACTATATCAGTATGTGTAGTGTAGGAGTAATAATGCAAAGTAAAATCTAGCAGCAAGCCGTAACAGAAGCGAGCCAGCATCGATAAAGCAAAGTATGCAAAGATTCGAATGAAACTTCGGATGTATTGTAGGACTTTTAAAATTTACATTTTCAACAATTGAAAGCAGGAACTGAAAAAAACTGAGGCAGAAATTTCATATATTTAGGCAGCATAATGAAAATGGTCTTGAAACGTTTTAAGAATATGCTCTCTAGAACTCTGGCGCAGAGATTTGATGCATTTGGTGAATTTTTTGGATTTACTTATATGTATTTTGTACATCTTTGTCGTGAAAAAATTTCAGATTTTATCCAGTAGAACTATGGCGCAGATATGTTATGTCTTTATTTGCTATAATGAATTTACTTGCGCGCGGTATCTCAGACAGGGGTGGCCACGCCCATTTTCAATAAGGTTGCTAACCATGCCGAGATAAGTCCAAATCCGAAGTTTCATCCAAATCGGTCAAGCGTTCGGAAGTTATCGTGTTCACACATAAATGCGGACAAACAACACGGTTCCATAAGTGAGCGTCTGGCTGGCTAAAGCGGAAAGCTAAGGAATAGAGAGAAGCACTAAAGAATATTTCATGATCTAACACCATCATCCTGTCGGAAAACCCATAAACTGTCAGCTACTCTTGTAGCCTTGTTACACTTTTACATTATAGAGCTTTATTCAGCCTATCCAAAAGATTACTTCTTATAGATAGATGCAGTAGCTTTAGAATTACAAAGCTTTAGAGCAGCATGTCACACTTACAGGGTCTAGAAAAATTCTAATCTGAAGAACAAATAAATAGTACAAAAGTTAGTATTTCGATAAGTGTGAGCAACGGGGAACGCATCCAAACCCTGTAAACGATTATTTGAAAGCATATTTCTTCAAATAACATCCTTTTAGTATATATAATAAATTTTATCACAGATTTCGGTTTCCGCAATTCTCCATAAATATTTATACTTGAGATTATTTATACACATATTCACATCACAAACTTCTTCACTCCACGTAAGCACTAAGCACTTCATCTTGGAAAGAAAGACAGCTAAGCTTTTATCACTGTACTATTGCTGCCGATATGAATATCGGAGGATTGTCAACTCTAGGTATCATGATATTAGAATATAAATTACGAGTAGGTAGCAGTTGACAGGAAAGAAAATAGTCTTAGGTCAAACCTGAGTATTAAATAAAATCAATTGACAATTTATAATTATTAAAAATTGCAGATATTTCGTTTCCCAGGCTGGTCAATTGTTTTTTCAATTAACCAGTGTGTTTTGCAATAACGAAAATATGAATTGGCGATAATAGAGGATAAGTCATTCATCACTTACAATCGTGCATTTTGCACTAATTTGTAGCTTTTTATTACAGTAATCTGAAAAAACCGTTGTAAATATCGCATTTGTTTGCTGCATTGTACAATAACGATGCAATAAAGAACTACTAGAAATCGAAGAGAGAATTGCCTTAGTATGCATTGCATTATTATTGGAAATCTATTCCGGTCTAATTCTCTAGGAGAAAAAGGTATGGAGAATTTACCGTTTTAGATTGTATTTGGAAGCTTCAGCAACTTGGAAACTGTGTCCATAATTTGTATAGACTGTTTATCTGGTGGGTACCTGAGTTGCCTCTTTAGCTGTAGGTTCCATTTTCCATTCCGCCTACACCTATCTGTGTAAGGTGTAATGGGATAACAGTCCCTTATGTTCACAGGGTCATCATATCGCAACAACCACAATATATTTTGGCAAAGAGGGAATGATTCACTCGTTGTGGGCTTGAAGAGCGAGTTGTGTAAAGCATATTGATTTTGTAATGTCGTTTAGTACATAGTATTGTAGAGTTTCCTAAACAAAAGTACATTATGGTAATCCTAATAGTTGGTGAAGCAAACAAAGCTTTTCACAACATTGCTGTGTAAGCATGCATTTCCATTCGGTAGACTATAGGTACTGTCTGCAGACAGAATACAATAAGAGCGGTAGGTTATGCAGCTCCGTATGAACTCAAGTACAAAATCGTGGAAATGTGTAAACTGAAGTGAACCGGACATGACAAGATACAGTAAACATTATAATAGACACTACTATAGGATTGCGGTGTAAAATAAACCGAAGAAATGTTCATACAGATAACAAAAGAATTCCTCTCCTTCTCACGACAAATACAAACCAGAGAAATCAACAAGGTTCTCTATGCATATAAATTAGTTTCTTTCCGATTGTCTTGTGTGGTCGCCTGTGGAAATTCGGATTCTCTATGTTACGTGAACAGGGTTTGTTATTCTATACTGCCCGTACCTTGAATTTTTTGCAGTATTGCGAAATACAAATATTTTACTATCTGGCCTGTCTGATCTGAGCTGGTAATGTCTAAAGTACTACGTAGGAAACCCAGTATTATTGTTTCATGATCATGATTTGTTTGGTTTGCTTTTGTACTATATACAAATAATATGTAATATAGATTTCTCTCGATGATACTATTCAATGTTCGCCTGCAGTGGAATGAACTTCAGGCTAGAAAGATAATATTGCAGAAAATGCCATTCCAACAGTATGTGAGTAAACGAAGCGTAGGAAGACAAATCCCAACCCTGTCTGTGCAATCCAGAAACCACAAGAGCTGCAGATCTTGTTTTCAAGATTCCACCAAGAAAACAGAGGTCAGGTTGAAGGATGGTTACCCCTGTGGACTAAACCAACTATTTAAAGTACCTAAGGATCATAGTACAATGAATAGTGTAATATATTTCATAGCACTATAAATACTACTAAAATAGTAGCGTACACTGTTACGTATTATAACCTGCACAGTGACAGCAGCAGTACCTTTATAGGTTCTCATAAATCAAAACTATTATGCACGTGCCTTGAGCATCTACTTGCACATTATTTATTTACTCTAGTATACATGTACATGTAGTGTTTGCTATCAAGATTCCAAAAGGTTGCACAACAAGGATAAACTTTGAACTTAAGAGAAACTGCTACATAGCCAGAGAAAACTGCACATTTTGCAAATTACACTACACTGCCTTTTAGTTGTAGAATCACCGACAATAACAGCTAAAGGCGTGCATAAAATAATTCTAATATTCCAGAGAATTTAATCCTGATGCTTACTTATCATACTTCCCAGTAAGACACAAAATTACTGCAAATACTCTTCTAATTTAGCATAATTTAACAATCACAACTTTTTGCTATATAAAAAACCCAGTTACACAAATTCTGAAAAGACTTAGGAAAACTGCAGGTATAGAAATGTAATTTAATTAAGCCTTTATACGCAACACAAGTCTCGTCAATTTTGAAAGCGGAAATAGTTTCAGCTGTTGTGCTACAATTAGTCATGTGGTTTGTATTAAAACAGGCAAAAGTCTTTTTGACACGGACTCCATTTATTTCCGTTGCATTGTTTTGTTTGGTTTGGAGATAGCTAGATTCATTTGAAAGCGGGAGGAAAATGAACGAAACCACTCTATTTAATTTAACTGTCCCACTTGCCTTAGCTAGATGACTTAGTACGAGTCATAATCATAGGTATTGCAAAGCCTGTGTGTAAATCAGAAACAAATTCTCATTTTGCATTTCATAAGGCTTAGTGCTCAATTCTAAACAATATTTTAGGTGACTGTATGCACAAAGGCACACAGTGACGACCGCAAAAGGTAGTCACGCTACTATTGCATACTGTGCACAACACTCGCACTCGACTACTTATCTCCATTTAAATTCTGTCTAATATATCAAGACAAGGAAAGAGAAATGGGGAACAGAACCAATTTATTACGAGTCTTGACAAACATATTATATTTAAATGTCACTATTTTTTCCATGTATCCCGTTTCCTAGTTAAATCATTGCGAATTTCGTTTTCCCAATTTACCATTCATACAAAGCCAGACGGAGATAGCATAAGTGAGCATGACCTAACTCAGTATTAAAAATGTATACTAAAACAACAGGCAGAAACAAAAGCAAGTTATACAATTCGGATGTCTTGCCAAGTAATTAAATGGTAGACTTATAGCACACTAGTATTTAGTATTTGTACTGTTCAGCTAAGCCAAGTCGTAAACTGAAGTGAATTCTGAGTCACCCTATAATTTAGCCAAGTGTCTTCCATTAGTAGTTGTGGCCAAGCTGTCTTTATTTATGCAAATCAAGTTTGAGTAAAGACAAGAAGGTAATAGGAAGGGTACAACAAAATGTGTTCCCTCACCCGCTCAATCTTGTACTCAAGCTTTTAGTTATTTCCCGTCAATTTAAGTAAGTCAGAGAACTAAGCAATGGAAAACTTGAAGAATAAAGGGAAGACTAAACTAAAAGTAGTGTTTGAGTATATTTAAAGAAACGAGCACTTGGTTTGCCATGCTATAAGTCTAATCTCGACTTTCTTTGTAATTCAATCCTTTCGACTCTCTTTTATTCCCCCTTTGAAAACAGTAAAATATTTGCCCTATGCAGTGAAAATACTTTCTACCGCAAATGCATCACCCTTTCTTCTCCTTAAACTTCCATGCACACATTCATAGATTTTAACAATTTACATAAAATGCAACAACAGGATTAACAATTTATACTTAAGGTTTGTATTTGACATGAATTATGTATTGCCCTTGCTCCACTCCTCTGTATACTGATACAAGTATTAAATCATACTAAAATATAAATAAATAATACTCCCAACTCAACGCATTTCTTAAACACGTCACGAAAATCCAATACTCTATGGAGAATAATAAAATAATATTTTAGCAATACAAAAGTTTTTCATCTGATACTACACTTTCACTTTACCTACAGCAAAATACAACACAACTACAGCTTAGAACTTCTGCCTACAAAATTTACAGCTTTCAAACTTATTAAAATTTCTTTTACTTTCCCTCACTAGAATATTTATTATGTAGATTCAGGGTTTGATATTGCACAGTCCTCTGTTTGTTTTTCCTCTTTCGTTTATCATGATCCTGATACGATACTACCTTACGTACAAGATACTTACAGACTGTTCGCAAGAATTAGAATGTTATGACAAAATAGAAAATAAAGAAACTAACATAAGTAGACAGCACAGAGGATATACCAACTCCTAGGCAAAACTTCCGAACGAAGGGGAACAAAATAAAATAGACAGAGACGAGTTGTCTTCTTTCCTTTTATCAACTGCATGCATAAGTATATCCTACTTTACTATACACACCGATATATTTTAGTAATATGTGAAAGCAACAAGAGAAATAGTGGAACTGGCTCTACAATTCTCTATATTCACATATGGTATTAGCATTTCCTGCTATAACTATTTATTTGGGGATATAAAATACGAGCCGACGATATAATATAATACAGTAAAGGATTCACTGCAGGAAAACGAATGGAAATGGGAATGAGAAGGCAATAAGTAGTATCAATATTTGCCTTTCACTTGAAACTCAAAACTCTGCATTTCCTTCTATACACTTTACTTCCTTTTCCAAAATAAAATAACCTATCGTGACGTTTTCACGTACACACTTGTTCAATATACGTACTTGGACATATAAATATACATTTACAATGCAGTACGTACATAGATCCATTTCGATTCACATTTTACAACTCCATATGGGCATGTCATATAAAGAAGGGTGTACATATCCAAGAACGTTGTCCTATTATCTGTACTGTTTAATAGGAAGGAAGACCAAACAATGCCGTATGCGTATGTCACTCCTAAAACTTCTAATATATCTGTATTGAATCCAAGCACATTTTTCGATTCAGTGTATAAATGCAGTACAAACTGCTACAACAATACTCGTACATATATGCTGCTACTTACTTATTGTGGGTAAAAGCAGACGCACCAAGGGACATGCACACAACTCTATTTTCCATCGATAGGTACTTACTAGGCACGGCGAATAGATGTAGAACCACTCTCAATATTTTATTCGCTTTTTACTTTATTTGCCTACTCTAGCCTTCTTTACTTTTTTTCAAACTGATTTTTATTCAAGATTTCCTTATGCAGCCAATAAGAGCAGAACCAATATGGAGTTTCTAAGTAAATTCTGCAATACCTTACAAAGCATAACTATAAATGGACTTAAGGTGGTAAGAAGAGATATCTATTTTATCTATACTTCCATCGTTCTATCCAATTTAATCAAATCAATATGCCTGTGCAAAGTTTTCAGTACATGAATAATTTTCTCCGCATTTTACACACAATTTCTACCTAGAAATCATATTATCATAAACAAAACTTTTCATTTTTCATTAACAATTTCCGCAATTGGAACAGTCTGAACCAATATAACCATAATTTATTTTCAAAGTAAAGGTATAATAAAATATCCCTTTGGAAAGTTCCAAAAATAGACTTTCCAAATCAATTTCCATTTCCGAAGGTTCTAATTTAGTTAGACAAATGTCTTAGCTTAGGCTTGCTAATAATGCATAGAAATTATGTGCTAAAGCGATAATTGGTTCTACCTTCCCTAGCACACTGATTGAGTAGCTTTCCAAAAATGCTACATGACATGACTAACACAAACAGGACACAAATATTTGACTACAGTGTAAAACTCTCATGTCGCTTAGGAAAACTCAACAGGGATTGGAAAGTTACAATGTGGCGATGCGTAGAATATAGTAGGGAGGTAAAATTTACATAACATATGACTAAGAGTAAGCAACGGTTACATTGCATACAAACTATCCATACATCAACAACTGGATCGAAAAGTGTTCTGTTCATTCTGTAGGAATTACTGCAGTTGTGTGCATAAAGCGAAGCCACAATGTAACCACATTAGAGAGACCATGCAGACCATTCAGACTCACGATCAGTCGAAAACACGGCTTTCATATTCATACGCACATTCATACTTTATGGGATATTAAAGTGAACAAAACTTGCTCTTTCTCTACTCTTATTTAAACTTCTGTTATGCTCACGCTCAATTTTACACCATAACTGTCCTATACATATTTCTCTACGTATTTTTCACTACGCTTGCAGTTGTCATGCTGCCGCTGCTACTATCTACACGTTTCGAACAATACCTAAGTGCAAACTGCTACAAAAGCAAATTGAACTTGTGAGGCAATACATAATAATCCATGTCCACAAAAGAAAGTCCATTATTTACATATATCTAGGTATATGGTTCCAGCAAAATATGTTATAGCAGCACTTTCTGCCCACGCTAGTTACATTTTTAGCTCTAGATCGTTCACATCATGCGTAAGTTACCATATACTATAGGTACTTTGAAAACTAGTACCATTCGTTTCCAAACCTAAAACACTCCCTCACGTATTTATACGTATTGCATACTTTTGAATATTTAGGCATATTCTCAGCCGTGAGGAAAAGTTAAAGTCAGAGTTAACTTTCTCTACGTTTTGATATATAACTGTATTACATGTGCGTGCGTAGTCACTATCTACTCCTCCATTCCTTATGCAGATACTGCATGCATGTATAAGTACAAGGATTTACTTTTAGTAGGCATAGTTTCTATTTCTACATATAGATCCAGAAATCGAATGAACTCACGCATTAGGGGGAGTATACATGTATAGGTAGATCAATATCAAAAATGCTTTGAAAACTACAAACCACACAACCTAAACTCTGGTTTTACATTTCTAATCTAAAATTTCCAAAACACATTGTGAATATTTATTAGTGGAGGAAGGTGCAGTGTAGCTAGCTTAAAACTTGTTTCCCAATTGCTATAATCCGGAATATAAACAGGTATTTGCAGACAGACAGACACCATATCTCTGTGTTTAGAGGACATTAATGTTGCACATGGTAGCTAATGTATGTCTATTAAATAGGTATTAACATACATAAATAATGTCAGTAGGCATATAGTAGAGGATTGATTACGATTTTATATATTTATGTCCCTAGTAGATACATTTGTAGTACATAGAAGGGATTTTCTTGAGTATACTTCGAGGCACGCACAAAATACGTATCTACGTGGAATGCGTAATGCCCTACTGTGAGTCTGAGCTTGAGCCGAGGAGGTATGCCTGGTATGGTATGACATATTATTCAATCGTAAGTATAAACAGTAGTGTATCCTCAGCGCCCGGGTTTTCTAGTATAAACTTAGATGTGAAAAGTAACAGTAACCTGGCATGGCAGTTTTCTAGTGAAATGTAATGTTTCGTTATGTAGGAAGCCGAAGCTTAGTAAAAGCCAGAGTCAAGTTTCCCATGAGTTTTCCAGTTCAATTCAGTTGAGAAGAGAAGTTGACTTAAAGGAATGGAGAATGAATGTGAATATGTGTGTCGACTCTTTGGTTCTCTCTCTGGCTCTCTGGTCTGGTTCGGTCTTTTAAATGAAATATGGACTAACTCATGCCAAGCCTTGTCTTCTATGGATACAATAGAGTTGCTCAACTGAACTCAACTTGCATAGCAACAAAACCCACTCTTACTTTACTATCACTTGACATGCATAGATTTATTTTGGATTTTGATTTTTCCAATAGCACACTATTCACAACGCAAACACAATAATGGTGTTTGTTAGAAGGGAGTGTTGTAAAAGATACTCATATAGCAATAATACTATATTTGTGAGAGTGTATACTCTATTCATTCGTTATTCAAACAGTCAGCGGTCTAGTCACTGATGTATAGATGGAAAGAACTCTGCATGTTATGTATATTGTGTATTTGTCAAGTTAAAAGATAAACTGTACAATACAGTACAGAAGAGAACACAAACATAATCAAACGAAACCAACTGCAACGGGTCAATATAATCGCTGCCTTTCTCCTGCTACTTTAAATCTTGCTTTTTCCTGTTTCCCCTCCTTTCGTTTCTTTAGTAAATGTGGATGTACTTTATGGCGATCGTAAACATGCATTCAGTTTAAGATATCTTGACGTATTAAGTGCTTAGTCATTGCCGAGGCTAAAAACATATGCCCACACTTTCACCTTAGGTACTATTAGTACCATGCACCGTAAAAACAAACTCCAGACGTCTTAAAATTATGTATTTACATATAACCAATCAATAATCGTATTTCATTCGTTCTAGCCCTACTCTACTTTACTATACTAACGTTATATAAGATATTAGCCATAGTATTGCTATTCTTCCAGAAATAAGAAAATATTTTACCTTTTTATTATAATTTAAGATTTTCATATAAAATGCAAAGCACATGCTGCCTCTCTGTCTCGTCTCCACTCCTCTCTAGTCCAGAGACCATATTAGCATTTCTTTTATAAAGACATTCATATTTCATACTAAAGTTTGAAATTAGTAAACTTTTCATGTGTACGTACATGTTACCTTCTCTGGTCTGGATTGTCACAGAAGTAGAGCAAGGCAAGACAAGAACTTTTACCTATGGTTACTTTCTTAATTAGTTCTGCTCCTACCTCAACCACAGATGATTCACGGAGCAATGATTAAATTGGCAACGTTCACAAAAACGATTTTATAAAAATACCACTTACATGCATGCCCATGAACTAGTCAAAGAACTACTAAAATATTTTAGATAGAGGTACTTAGGAAATGTAGCTAATTGTCTTCGTTACATAAAGACCTACATCTGCTCATGCATTCTCTAGTATTTCTTTTCCAAAGATAAATGTCTCTTGAAGAGGAAAATGAGGCAGTCGATATAGCATTCTAAGCGTTATGTAAACTATCCCAGTGTCTTTATAAACTTCTTAATTATACAAACTTTCTCTCAGCATATGCTACCATGCAAGATACAGCCAGGAATAGATAGATGGGTTAAACGTGTATAAAAACATACTGTGCACACAGCCAAAAAATCGTTTTCATCTTTTAAAGTTCTGCCCTACATATACAATTACGTAGTTTATACAGGCACGGTTCTCTGCTTTATATTTAGGCAAGTTTGCATTTATAAAGGTAATTACAAGCTAAGAGGGAAAGTCTCACTGGAGTTCATTACTCTGGAAAAACCCTTTGAATATCCTTTCATGTATGCAGGTACTGTACATTATAAGTATGGAACATGTTTTATGTAGCATCGTATTTTATCTAATACAAATACGCAGTACAGTACACCAAAGACTGGAGACTTGCAATTTTATCATGTACAAAGTCCATGCCAAAGAAACCAGACAAAGAGCAAAAAGCAATTACATCTTTATAAACCATACTTTCCCTCACAAAAGAAAGTTCTTTATAACTTCCTATTTATATTAACAACATATTTTATAGCATAGCACATTGCAAACACATAAACACAATTAGCACACACTTTGCATTTATTCCAGCAGCATTTGTACCGTAAAAAATCGGAATCGTTTTTACTAACGAAAAAACCAGGGAAAAGCATGTAGTTATATTAAGGAGCAAACAATTCTGGGGAAAATAAAACGAAAAGTATGAATTAGTGAACAAAACTGAACATATGTCCCTTTTACCTACTTTGGAAACCCTTTCCATAAAGCACCTACATATGTTATGCGATATTATCTCGGCTATATCTGACTGATAGGTATACTTGAGAAACTGATGGGATCTCTCATAAAACCCATTGTTATTCTTTGATCTTCACTGAATGTAATACAAAAAAGTAACATGGAGTTTTCATACTTCCTCTTTGACTGCAGATGCTACCTTAGCTACTAACAAGCAGCAGCGACAGCCCCACTTCTCAATTGTCTCTTCTTTTACTTCAGACTTGAATTGCTTTTCCAAGCTCTTTACAGCTGCAGAACAAATAGCCGACAATTTCCCTTCTGCTATTACGTACAGATAGTTCCCGGCTAACAAATACTATAAAGAAGAGCCGCGTATGTAACTAATAAAGTGAAGCAACCAATATCATGTAAGTAATAACGCCTTCTTCTCTTCCTCTCTCATCCACTTCACTTTCTCAAAAATATCTTCCTCGCTCTACACAATGAATGAGTGAACCAGAATGTTTAGCTGTACTATCAGTAGACAATAATTCGTATCGCATACCTAACTTGAATCTATGTATGTACACGTACGTAGACTACAACTGTCAAACTTAAGCCTCACAGCTCCATAGTCACTACTTTTTCATTCCACGTATTCCATTTACTCTCGACTGCATTTCCTTTCCCCATAATAGCAGTGTAATATCCGTAGGTACGCTACGTCAGCGACTAAAGTAAGCAGTACCACTGTAACTACTGTAATGGCAGTTTTCGAAACCTCCAACCGAAGGCATCTATGGTTACTAATGGTATCGTATAATGGGACCATCTACAGCTTGGACACTATGTAACTTCAAATGCATTATGCAGTACACATTCTGCTGCTATTGAACAGTTTTTACTTTCCCTTTCTCAACATGCTTTGTAAACATAAAAACCTTCACTGAATCCTTTTTCTCAGTTTAATGAATCTGTACAAGGTACTACAAATAATTAATTGTATGCTGAAAGACAGTAAACATTATTATTGATACTTATATTATGTTCCATTCTATTTCAATTGTTCACCAAAAAATATTTTTATATGACTTTATTTTTTGAAAGTCAAACTTCAAAAGACTAAAAGACAGAATTAAAAAAAGAATACATACGAAAAAATCTAGTACCACTGTAACTACTGTAATGGCAGTTTTCGAAACCTCCAACCGAAGGCATCTATGGTTACTAATGGTATCGTATAATGGGACCATCTACAGCTTGGACACTATGTAACTTCAAATGCATTATGCAGTACACATTCTGCTGCTATTGAACAGTTTTAACTTTCCCTTTCTCAACATGCTTTGGAAACAAAAACTTTCACTGAATGCTTTTTCTCAGTTTAATGAATCTGTACAAAGTACTACAAATATAATTAATTGTATGCTAAAAGAGATTAAACACTGTTATAGATACTTATATAATGTTCCACTCTATTTCAAATTTTAACCGAAAATCTTTTTATGTGACCCTTATTTTTTGAATGTCAAACTTCAAAAAACTAACACAAAACGACAAAAAAGAATACCTATTGCAAAATCGTAAAATCAAAAATTTTTGCAGTTGTATACAAGGAAATGAGAATAATGAGAAATAGGTAAACGTGTTTTGGAAAAATCAAAAGGTAAAACAAAATTGTAAGGTTGGTCGTTGGTGGCCATACTGTAGTATGAAGTTATAGGTGTGTAGTTGTGTGTATTTACGCAGTTCGTTGACTGACTAGTAGTGTGTAGCTTTTATGTGGTATGCTGACAATAAGTACATACATAAGGCACGCATTACTAGAAGCAGAGGCAGTAACTATCGTAGTAAGTATAGTGTGCAATAGTTTCTGGAAGTTACATTGGACGACGTGTGCGGAAAAAATAATAGACGAAAACGACAACGAGTCATTGCAGAGGAAGTAAGGAACAAAGTTCATTAATCGATACTGTGCACTTCTACAGCTACCATATCTACCTTTATTTGTAATTCAATGTACCGAGTATATAAAGGTAGCTAGACGTAGTATTAGTATAGGAAGATTCGTCTACTGTGGAAAGTACACAGGACGAGGTACAGATGGTACACAACAGTTACAAGCATACACCTTCTTTACTTAAGATTACATTACTTTGCTGAATCGAAGCTCGTCTGCTTTCTTTCAGTGTTTCCCAGTCGAGTCGAAGAGATATCCTTAACTCACTCAGAAGTAAATGGAGTTGGGTTGAAAAACCTGTCAGTATAAATACCGTTAGAAATAGCTCTATAAGTATACTGACATGACACACACACGTAGGCATCTACCTCTACGTAAACACACTACACATGTACATTACAAAACATTGCAAAGGTAAGTACATTGTTCTTGTTCTCTTCGTGTTTTCACTCTGAATTTAAAAAGGAACGAAACAAAAACCAGTCTTTTAAGTTATGGCGGAACACTGGACTCTACGAAGCTCAACTTGCCACCTCTTGTACCCAAAGTAAGCTAAAGTAATGTATAATTCAAACCCCTCGTGCAATTCTTAAAGTGGACTGAACTCTACGATTGTTTATAATCTATATCTATATTCTATATCTGTGTAGATATACTTTTCTCGATTGCGAAATCAAAATGCAATGGTATATGAAAGGTATACACAAATATAATACAACGCTTACCGATTTCTGAACGAACGCACGGGAGAAATTACACTCAATAAAGTAGAACACTAAGCTATGTAAAGAATTCCTTTGTCCATATTGCATTTAGGTATATGCTTTTGAGAATTTTAGTTGGCAAACGTCAGTAGGAAGCGTAATGCAAAATTTTCTATTGATAACTAAAGGGTGGATATTATATTCTGACATCAAATCCAGAGGATTCAAAGATATAAACACATAAAAAGCAAAACAAGTGCTTCTGCTTCTATAATTCTAATACATATACCTAGGTACTCCACTAGAAAGGAATGCATATAGTTCCAATAGACATGGGAATTATTGGAGAGCATCGCCGCAGGTTGGATACCTAACCTCATTAAATCTATATATAAAACACGTACTCAGGGTTCTTTCTTTTTTGCAATACGACCTTCTCCATGTATTTTCTGCTTACACTTACAATATACAACGGTACAGTATAAACTTTCGTTCGCACAGAGGGGGAAAGTAAACTAGTCTTAATAGTATTTAGACGGAGAAAAAACAATTCCCGTTCTGTTGGAGTTCTCTCATTGTTGATTCTTCCGTTAGTTAAGTGCCTAAAACTTGTACTATTATATTTTTGTTCTACATAAACGTACTTTATAGCATTTAGCATGGATGTACTGTGTACTTCAATGGCTATCAGTTACTATATTAAGGGGAGACGCAGGAAAGCTTTTATTGTCTACAGAGAATATAGTCAAGTGCGACTCGACTCGTTTCTACGGTTAGGAACTCTTGTCCCTTGTCTGCACTCACGTAAACACGAATTCAGCCTTTGTATTTTTTTAAGAAGACGGCTCAATTTCTTTCATTTGCTTCCATGTACAAAATAGCAAACCTTCTACTTTATTCAACCTTCTCAAAGAAAAGTGCTCTCTTAATTTAATTTTCCTTCAATTTTATTATCGTTACGCATTTCTCCAACTTCGATCGAACATGTACACCTATTTTTATACTAAATCCAAAGTAAAAGAACTACGTTTTATTATGTGTATATTGTTTCACGATGAATTTCAAGATGAATTTCATCAATTTGACCTGCAATTATTTACTATTAATTTTCAGGAGTAGAATGAAAATTCTTAATGGGCTTTGCTTTCTAAAAAGACTGGCATTTGTTAAATGTTAAGTAGTAATAATTCTCTGAATAGTATAACCAAAGTATAACAGTAGGATTTTTTATAGAGATGATTGAAGATGAATCATTATGGGTGAACCAGTATTGGTATTTAGTATATGGATTAAAAAGTGGTACTATAAAAAGCGATTACAATACAAAATCACCTTATGATGCATTTTTATGGTTTAGAGACGGAAGGGAATGGTACTGGTTCGATTGGTCCATATTAATTGGGTTTATGAAAACGCTGAGTGATTTGAAGGGAGTATAGTACTCTCTGGTTGGGAAGAGTCTGTTGAAGAGGACTGAAGAAGCTCTTGTCCGCATAATTCATCCTATCTCATTACTTGTTAATTAAGAGGGTTTCTGGTTGCAAATGAAGTTGCGTTCATTTCATTTGAAGGTATTGTAGTATAGTTAATACTTAGTATTCCATCTACTACCCAGTAAGGACTGTGCCTACTCAAATCCAAAATCCAAGCCGCCTAACGTTTGTAAGTCAGGCTAAAACAGTAAACTCTTCCGAATAGCATTGTATTGCACTCAGGAGAATGAGATCGAGATTTTCATTTGCTCATCAGTAATTCGTGTATAGTGTAGTGCTTTTGGTGTATTTAGAATTTATATATTAGATCACAGCATAGTGCACTTTACAACTACCTTATTTCGCGTGTGAGTGAAAGTAAGTGGTGAGAGGAAGAGAGTCTTCATTTTATTTAGAGGAACCATATTGGAAAGCATGCATTTGAAATCAGCTTATTGTTTAGTCCATTCAGCATGGGGGACTGTTTAGAAGCTTATGGTGAGCAGTTAAGCCTAAATGCCTATACAAAGAATGAACTTAACGAGCAGTGCAAACGTAAACGAAAGCACCTAAGAATAGTACTAGAATAGTCTACTTATATTCTTGCGCTCCGTTTGTTTCGTGCAATCTTCTATTTTGGAATACAAAGAAAGTACCCCGTTCTCGTTTACATGTCAATAATTCAAAGAATTTCTCTTTTATTAGGACAAGGCTGGGCTTAAACCTTATATAACTTATAGTTCACTGGTATAATAAATGCTCCACTAAACCCGTGCCAATCTAATGAATTTACTAAACTGAACTAATATTGTGAATGTGAAGGAAAATAATGGGGTCTTGTTTAAAACTACCAAGATTTACTAAACGCTAAAGTAAATTTCCTTTCTATACAGACATGACACCAGATTATCTTCATTGTTAGTTGGCTGCAGTTCCCGAGAAGGTTTACCCTAATTTCAGTTGTCTTTGGAAAGTTATAGGGGTTCAATTGTATATAGTCTGTAAAGTAAATACTGAAAGGCAAAGCTGCATACACATGGTCAGTACATGTAAAAATTACCTACAAGTATGCACTAATAAGTTCTATTTAGGTAGTCTTTAATGGCACATTTATTACTTTCTCCTTTAGTGACAAGGGAAATATATTAACACTTAAATAATAATGGTTTTCAAATTATTTCACTAGATAAGGGTTTCTTGCTAGCAGTGTAGAAATAAAGGGTAGATATTACAAAATGATCTGCAATAGAAAGAGAATAATCAGACTCAAATATTGTAACGTAAATGTTCCCCAAATGGTCACATTAACATTAACCCTTGGAAGACAAAACTGGCGAGTAATTCTCTGGATAGTTCCGTTCTTCTGTTGTATTTCTGCAATTTGAAATGTGGGAAGGCATTAGGTTGTATTTAGTAAGTACCTAAATGTTCTGTTCTCGTTCCTTGGAAGTATCTCTAAATGGAATATAGGAAACTGAATTATCCCAATTCCGAAAAATTTGGCAATAAAACTGTCGCAGAGGAAAACTGGTTTGCATTTCGAATTAGAAATGGTTTTATTTATTGCGGCCAGAGCAGAGAGTCTTAAGAGGGAGTAGGGAGAAAGGAAGGAGCTTTCTGTTTTATGCATTTACTTATAGTTTGAGTTAAGTAAGGTGGAATTATATAGTGGAGTCATTTCGGTGTGGTAGTAGTACATGGTAGATAGGAAGTACATTTTGTAGATCGAAGTCGATATAAAGGTTGGATTACCAAACATTGGAATTGGAGCAAGGAGTACATTGGGAGTGGAGAGAAAGTAGTCCTTGTACACAGTGACTAGTGAAATGGACAGAAAACAGGATAGTAAGAAATTATGGAAGATCTTTTAGTATCAGTAGTTACTCGTTTCGTTTGTGTTGGTAATGAGTACTAGAGGAACATGAGGAACTACTCTAGTGTCCTATTCCAAAGTGGGACAAAACTCTAGAGAGACCAGAGACAAGCGATTTCAAATAGCTCCCATACTCCTTATGAAAAGAGTGGAAAATATAAACTGGAGGGGACTCTGTGTGATAGCGTGGACTCAGTGAAACTTGAAAGAGCCCAATTTATATCTGGTGCAAGTACAACTACAGTACATTTATACTGGCCAATGCACAACAAAGTAGAATTGAATTGAGTGAGATAAGTATCTGGAGGAATGGGACTACTATTATTATGTTAGTGCAACTCTATGATATCAGTATCACTATGTTATGTAATGTAGCTACCTAGTTTCCAAATTGCAATCCTCTCCTTTTCATTTGGATCGTTGCTTTGCGTGAATGTGAAACATCCGGGTTATTTCCATGCAACTAGTTTACAAGAACAATCCTCTTTTAACTCTTTTCCCGAGTTTCCTCCGTGTGACTGTAATTTAACGTAATGTAAAGTAGTAATGTAATGAAACGTAGCGTTAAGTTACGTTACGTTACCTAACTTAAGTGGAACTTGAAACTTCAAAGTACCTTCATTTTATATCACATTCACAAAAGTATAACAAATAGGTATGCGGATATTCAACATACCATATCAACATTTCGTGCTGCTAATGCGTATTCCGAACAACAGTAGATAAGGACTGATGGACTCTGTATTCAAATCACATTTTCAATCTAATGCATACGTACCATGTCATATCAGCGAATTAGGTACTTTTTTCACGACTAACAATAAGACTATTTGATCATAGTCATGTAATTCAATGGCCAAAAGTTTTTTGAATTGTTCTATGTAATTTTCTAGAAATTGCAAGAAATGCCAACTGAAAGTAATAGTAGAAAGTAGCCTCGTAAGTAAGTTAGTAAGGGAAACAGAAAGAACTGCATGGTTAAAGGAGCTACGGCACAATGTCCCTTTTTTCTTTCCCTTTTCAAAGGAAGTTGTGAAATATACATGCCCAGGTATCTCCCCAGTCAGAATCTAGAAAGCTTGTCATACAAATATATTAGTTGTGCAATGTACTAGGGCTGTGTAACCGGAACCTTGGTCCCGTAGGAAAGTTCATCCCGCAGAATGTGCATCGTTGCCTCAGAACGCTCTACGAGAATGCTTTGCAAATGATGCATACTACTAATACTAACTTACAACTTTTGTCTCTTTGCCATCAATGTTTGTATAATTAAGTCTAAATCACAAATATTTAAATGTATAATTCAAATATTCAAATATTTTCTTAAGTATCTTAAGTAGTTAATGCATTATTGAGAAAATCATGGCCTGCTGTCTTTGCGTTCACTCTTTTATTACTACTAAAAAAATTGATGTAATACTATATGCTAAGTATACTAACGGTACCACATACATACTTAATTTTTAATGTTAAATGGTTGAGAAGTAAGTAGTCTACGATGCAGGGGACGAACTTTCCGATGGGACGAACTTTCTGCGGGGAAACCTTCCGATGGGAGCAAGATTCCGGGATTCCTAGTGCGGTGGGGAACAGAACTGAAGGAAAGATAGATGTACTGTGACTGCAGATATAATAGATTCAGTAGAGTTACAGTAAAATATGTTTCTGTAGCCTAAAGAGTTCTTTTCAGAGTTTTTTACCACCAATTTAGGAAAGGCGAAAGTGAAAAGTCTTCTCAAAGAAGTCAACCAAGTTTCTCTTGAGTTGTCACTCATTCACTCTCTCCACGTAACAAAAAGAGTACAGGGAAAGCAATAAATATATCTCTATATTCAGAATACCTAACCTAACCAACAACCGAACAACCCAAAGTAAAAGTAAAGGTCTCCATTCAACTGAACTGAACTTGACTTCAGTTCAGTTGCAGTGCATGTTCTTCTTCTTTCTCCGTCTTCTTTGCTCAGCTTTATTTTCAGAAAAAGCTTTACAATATTCATGCATTCGCAATACGTAGTACTGCAGCACAATAGCGCGCTTCCAGAACGAATGTACAAAAACTACAATGCAGACTTCTATTTCTTTGCATTCATTCTACTACGATTGGAATGGAAACCAAAGGACATTCAACATGAAGATTATTCTTTAGAATACACGAACCTACAACTTACGAGCCTGTAATAATAGTGGTTCTTCGATGCAATGCGATGATTACGATTAGGGTCATTTAGTTTGCTTCAACCGTATCTGCTTTACTTCAACCTACAAAGAAAGCTCAGGGTGACAAGAATAATACACTTTACCAGGAAACAACAGAATAATGTCGCTGGCCCTGTGTCAAAGAAACAGCATAAAGAAAACTCTTTAGCAACGTTACATAAAATAACGGTCTACGTAATACAATGTAATACTCAGCTCTTTTTCTATTTATTGTTCAATTGGCCTGCCTTGGCTTCTTGGATTTGCCTTCCCTTAGTTAGTTTCTTAAAGAATACTACGTAGTATACATATAGCATCAATTCTTTCCTATTCTTTCAAACTGTTGTTCTCATATAGTGACATTTTCTCTTTTCTTCTCCTTTCTCTTCTTTGTAGAATCTAACCCCGTAGATTGCTGACAGTCACTGTAACTGTTTTTGATGATTTGATTGCTACCAACCATTCAAGGGAACTGAATACTAAACTTTAATAGTCCATTTGTTATTTCAACAGATCAAATGTTTCATTTGCCGAGTTTATTGTAAGTTCAACTAGAGAAAGAGTCTTCAGAAGAGTAAAACCTGGATACCTGGTGCTTTAACAGTGGTTCCTGTGACAAATACCTTCTTTTTAAAATTTTACTGCAAAACATACATTTTAAGTATATTTTATCTTTCTGGTGCAAATGCAGACAAGAGTAGCACTGACACGATTCTTATAATGATAATAATAATAAATATTATTATTATATTCCTTTACTTCTGCAGATTCAGTGTTTGTATCCATCAATAATTAAATTATGTGTTGAAGAAGAAAATCTGTTTCTAATACATAATGAGGCAATTCACGTTCTTCGCAATCTTCGCATAGCATAATATGAAACCTCATATGCGAAGCACAAGCGTGAACGCACCAAGTGTGGTAGATGAGCATAGCAAAATAAAATTAAAGACCGGGTGCTTTGGCTATGGCGTAACACTACAAACTGCGTTTTCACTTGAGCGCGAAAGGCAAATACACAAGCAAGCGAAGTTTGCGGTTTAAAACCTGCCTCGAAGCATGGTCTTACTTCGCAAGTACTTCGCAACGAATTTTACACTTAAAATGGCCGTCCCTCTTCGCATACGAGGTTTCATATTATGCTATGCGAAGATTGCGAAGAACGTGAATTGCCTCAATGTTTAACAAAATATTTCTTTCGGTTTTTCTAAATCTACTAGGGGAAATGTAATTAAGAGTTGTAGTTGGCAACTATTGCCAATGATGTTTCCAGTAAAATTCTTGGACTACGATTGAGAATAGTTAGTATGTTCGTTAGTAATGCATATTACAATATAAGGTAGTCACTTGTTGCTAATGAGGTTGACATGAGTTGACTTATTGTTAGATAGGTTTTAAGTCCATTTGGAGATGTTGGAAGTTGTGCTGTGCACTGTGCTTAATAAGTAGAGAGTCTTAAGTGATTCACTTGCTACTTATACTTATGGAGTAGAACGTTTACTTAGAATATTATAGTATTTAAAAAATAATTCAGAAAAGTTTGAAAGCCTCTTATCGTGTACTTTCTCTAGCAGTTACTCATCCATAGAGCGAGTGCTGGAGCTTAGTTATGCGGCAACTACTAAGTTTACAACTATAGTAGAATTGAAGACGTAAATAGTGAAAATGAGCTTGCTGACTGAGTGAGTTGACTAAAGATTAGAAGAACTTGTCTTGTCTTCCGTTAATTTGCTTTACGTCGTCTCGCCTCGTTTCGAACTTTGTAAAGTCAACTGAACTGAACTGAAGCAAAGCAAGTCAACTTAAGTTAGGCTTAAGCCCTGAGAGATTAAGTTATTTACACCATAGCATCAGCATCAGTGTAGCCTTGATTTTTTCATGAATTTTGTCACAAACTCATAAAATGCTAAACTAGGTCGCACTTCGTCATTCAAGAATAAGAACAAAGTGTTGTTTTGACATATGTTTTTTCCATCAAGAGTCTGCTGGGCAAAATAAAAAAGCGTATGTCAGCTAGTTGACTATTTCTTCTCTCTCAGACATTTTTACATGGAAATCGGTTGGGAAATAATCCAATTTAACTTTTGTAAAACACAAACATCATATCTACCGCGTGCATTCTAAACACACTACAGAATGCTAATATGTCTTATGAGGTTATCTCCAGCTTAGTCAATTCAGATTTCAAATTCAAATAACTTCATGGTTCCTGTACGTGCAAAATGGGTTAAAAGTTTAAACACGCAGACATGCATAAACTGTACTTTAGGAATAGAGAGACCTACTTACTATGTATGTATCCTAATTAATGCTAGAACTGAATTGAACTGAACACAAAAAATGACATGCATTTTTCAAAATAATTTCAGTTTTCAGCTCACTGAGGGGAAAGTCAAGTCAGGTGTGAAAACGTGAAGACAACGGAAAATTCGCATGCTGTCGTATACTAGAAATACTGTAGCTTTTACTGTCGACAATATGGGTCGGCCAAATAAAATATGTCTGTTTTAGTCGGGCTTTACTTCTCTCTTCTTTTGGCAGCTGTCTAGCACAGCCTTCTCGTATATATTTTACTTTTGGCAATGTAATCATCAAGCAAAACTTTCTTAAAAATATGGCTAAGCACAGTTATTTAGGAAAGCTTTCTCTTTTTAGTGGTGCATTGTCCTACACACAATAAGCAACTGTAATAACAAAAATTTTTTTTACAGCACTCATAATATTTAATACTTTACTGTCACAACTTTAAGCAATGAATACAGCATGAATTACGCATTATTATATTCCATTACGTTTTTGTTGCTGAAAAACGACTTTGCTCCAGTTTAGTCTTTTCCTACGCTCTTTAGACCATATGACATGAAATAAAGTTGCATCGGACAGAGATTTTTAAAAAGAAAGTTAGAGTGACACAGGAATGAATTTGCTTCTACTTTACAATTTAATATTACAGATTCATGTATAACTTCATATATAACTTTTAACCATTTCATATTCTCATTGTTAGTATCATTATCTCACGCATGTTGCAGTAAAATACTTTTTATTGAACTAAAGATACCTCATTTACCCCTTAAGTGTTGAAGCATTACGGATTAGATCGAAATCCAAAAGTTTCTCATACTTTACTACATTTTACTACTGCAGTATATTCATTCTAAGTGACAAGTCCCTACACTTTGAATACAAGTTTTATTTCGGAAGTGTCACGAAATAAGGAGGTGTATTGTGTCGTTGGCGTAGCTAAATAACGATAAGCTACTCACTATCAGCTCTACTGTACTTTACGTCACTTCATTTCACCTCAGCTCACCTTAGGAATGTATGTTACCCAACCAGCTGAAACTGACAGGAATCTGACAGGTGAAATATTGTGCCTTTTAGACAATGTTTCTAGCACAATATTCAGTCACTCTTATTTTACTAACTTTCATGATTCATAGAGCAAGTAAACAAACTTTAGAGCTCACGACAATATAAGCTCTGAGCACATACATATATTTCCTCTTTAAGTACACACACTATAATGATATTCATATTGCTAATGGATTTCGGTGTCTTAAATTATAACTAATTTTACGGATGGTTCGAAAACATAAATTCTGTGCAGTGGGTAAAGAATTTCCCAACGCACAGTAAATTGAAAGTGGAAGAGAAAGCCTCACGAAGAAAGTCACGACTTTATCCAACCAAAGAAAGCTAACAAATTGGGCCGATCATCGACCCGCATCGATTTCACATCGGTGATCAACAGCAATACTTTGTTCTTGACTGCTCAGATAGATCAAGAATAGAAATCAGATAGATAGATACATATCTCCATCTAACCAGACTCAACTCCTCTGTAGAGTCGATAACAACATTCAAGACAAGACAACTAAGATTCATTGCTCTGATTAGTTTTTCAAATGAGCTCAAGAACAAGACTTACGTTATTTCTAAAAAGAATACTCAATCGCTTTGTTACTGCTGGTAGAGAGATCTACATTTTCTCGCTTCCTTCAATTCAACTACTAAACTAGTAACTACCTACATAAATAATGAACGCTCTACTTAATAACCTTACTTGAGCTAATGACATATTGAAAGCACATTACAGTTAACAATTTATTACTTTTTGTAAATACCTTCAAAATAATGTTCTTGACCAGACTACATATTTCAGAAACACCATTCGTAATGCACACTAAAATAATTTATTAAAAATTCACATAGCATTGTAAAACTGTAAACCTAATACTCAAGACTTTAGTTTATGAGAGTGAAGTAAAAGTTTGAGGTAAGAGGGCAAAGGAAAAAACGTCCACGGGCAAAATCAATATATCGCCTGCATGATACAATAATTGCACCGAAGTTTACTCGCTTAATATTATAATTCTTACTTTATTCAGTAAATTTAATGTATGAAACAGTGTCCTTCGGTTTTGCTAGAGTATTGTAATTTTTGGTATACGCCAGTATTGGAGTAAATATAAAAGCAACGCATGTGTAATAAGATCAATCAAGAATTTGAAATGTAAATGTGAATTTTTGCTGGTTCTCCTTTGAGAGTGGGTTAGACACATCTTGCATAAATCTACATAAATGCATAGGACACAGTTTGTGTTTTATCTTGAGCGTTTAGTTAATGAGGCAGCAACTACTTATAAAGTGAATTCCGATGGGATGGAAAACAGATCATAATTTCTTTGATGACTTAACAGAAGCTGTGTGAGGAGAGTTGACTGATGATGATGCTGTCTGATCTGATTGGAAGTTGATGTGATACAATTTTATCTAAAGCTTGAAAATATAATTAATTTCACATAGAGCACTTGTCAAAGTCAATTTGGAAATGAACCTGGAGCAGTCCTTTGTTGTTGTCAGTCATTTTAGTACCACTAGTTACTTTCATTTAAATATTATACCTTAATACATCTTAGTAGATATTCTACAGAGTTGCTTGACAGTATGTTTTGTATTAAATTGTATAAGCGCTAAGAATCACACTAGCACTACCTAATTTAACAACAGTATAATAGATTAAAGCATTTGCAATATCAATTACGGTAGAATGTATTTCATGTAGAATGTAATGTTCATTGTTTCTTTGATTTAAACTAAAGTATTAAAGAGGCTAAAGAAGAAATACATAGGTAGAGATAAACCTACATGATATACAAGTGAAAGAAAGTCATGTCAATATTTGAGGAGCTAATGGAGTTTTCAAGGGTGCTTTCTACAGTGCTGTCCACGTCCCAAGTCTTTGTCAGATCAGATCCGAATACTCAAGTTTTCCTGGTTTACGTAGGTGGGAGGTAGTTCAGTTGCTAAGTTCTGTTAGAGTGCCTATGTCTGACTAGGGAAAGTTTTTCCTTTGGTGTTTCTCATCTTGTAGTTTATGTTCTGTCGGTTCTAGTCTTCTCGGCCTCTTATCTTGTGACTGGACTGGACCGTGTACACCACATCACATCAGCCAAACTGAGCCAAACATAGTAAAATATCCCTGGCGTCTTTGTATGTACCGATGTGCAGATAGCTACTTTCCTTTTCAAGACATAACATGAAGTACTCCAGCAGTTACTACATTACATTTAACATTGAATGACATGATCAACTCCCCCGTCCTCAAAAGTATACCTACTCTTCCGTAACTGCATACATACTATATATTTAAGAACAGAAATATTCTAGTGTGTACAGAAGCATCACATTGAACTTCACCATCAACTCAACTTCAGTAAGAACAACATTAAAGTGTATTACACTTGAAACCTTGGAAGATATAGTGAAAATAATATACATAAGTATGAAATAGTACAAGTACAAATTAGAAGTAGGTATACATGTAGTTTATACATACAATACACCTTTACCTTATCTTATCCACATGTTTTGGGAAAAGTTGCGCTGAATGTGGCAGGCATTGCTAAAAAGTAAATTTATTGACTTGTCTTAAGACGACTAACATTCAAGAAAGTTTTCACGTTTCTATTTGACTTTCTTCTGTGTGCTGTTTTATTTTATTTCTTGACTTGAGCATTAGATAAGTGAGTACACAGTACCTACTCGTGTCTCTTCACTCACAGTCACTACTAAACTTAATTAAAAGTTACTTTGAATTTATCTATCAACCTTGTAAAACTATTTACATCCATGCTATATTACTCTATCTGGTGAGAATAAGAATTTAAACGCTTATTTTCGTATACAGTTGTCTATTCTTACTTATTTATCTGACAATGATGGGCATAAGTGGTAGTAGCAGCAACTATTAATTAAAACAACTATGACATGAGAAAATTGCTATTATTATGTGCACAGAAAGCAGCAGATATACAATCACAGTTTCGCATAAATGCCATTGTCAAATTGTTGACTTAAATTCCTTCAGATGAGTATTGTAATTTTGAGTTTATAAATGTGCAATAAAAGTACTTTTCACATAACTGTCCTTACCTTGGAAAGCTGCTTCAAAGACTCCTCCATCTAAAATGTTCCCGACAGAAAATTCCCACAGGGCCACAAACAAAATCCAAATCATCCGCATGATTTTCTGTTGATATTTTAATAGCCTCGTTGTGCTCAGATTAAGTAACCACTTGGAAAATCTTCACTGTCACTTTACCATGATACATAATTGATTTTCTTCTACAGACCTTGTTCAGTTAATCAATCTTGACACTCATCAAAGTTATCTTGATCAACGTAATTGTTGCAACATTTCACCGGTTTTCTCCTGTCAAGCACGTAAGTACACGTACGATTTTCACTTCTACAACTCTTTCTTTTCTCCCTAATCACTTCAAGATGAATTTCAGATGGCTATAGTGTGCTTTGAGGTAATCTTAGAAGGGAGTAACATTAGAAACACCTCAGAAACACCTTGCTTCACAAAATCTATTTCAACTGGCAATTATTGGTCATTGCACTCCAACTTCAGACGAGAAAAGGAAAACTTTCCAAATTAGCTCGGATTATTGCTCACAATAAAGCAAGCGAATAATATTAGTTATTAGAAAAGACAAAGAAAACATTGTATTTTCTGACCGGGATTTATTTTCTGCTCGAGTCAACAAAGACCTCGTAAACTTTAATGCTCCAAATAGCCAAACAGGACTGAACGACTCAAACCTTACTAAAAACTGAACTAGATTTTTTAGAAAATGTATTTGGTTTGGTTAGTAGAAACAAAAAGTAAAACCCGGTATGTATTACTCCTGGTGTCACAAAAACAGTATTAATGTTCTGTAAGTTCTCAGTGTTTTCTCATTTTAATATTTTCGAATTTTCCATTTTAATTTAATATTTACCTGGGAAAATTAGATAGTTTTGGTTTGGTACTGTATTCGTGTAGTTAGAGGGATATACTTTCCCAGAAGAAAGTTACGTAGGTAATTCAAGTTATTTGGGAATAAGAATAAAGCAAGAACCAAGAACCGACCCAGGAAGGACAAGTTCCCCGTTGATGTCACAACTCGACTGTGAAGACAAACTGTACTGAACTGGCTGCCTTCTCTAGCCTCCTGGTTTCGTTTCGTTTGGTGATTCAAGAAACTTGGGTTCTTGTACAAGTTAAGGGAAAACCATATAAATTGTATACCTATAGATATATATCTTCTACCCGGGTACTATAATATAATAATATAGGTAGGTACTAAATATACATATAAGCGTGTGAAGCTTTATGAAACACTATGCATGAAACTCGGGCTTTGTTGTCGACCAGACGAGAATGTACTGAAGTAACTCTGGAGCTTGCACGATGTTAGAGTGTAAGGAGAAAAGCGTGCAGGCAAGGCAAAGCTAAGTTAACGAGTGAGAAGAAAACCGAATTCGGGAAGGAGCATGTCAGATATCGATCGACGTTTCCCCCCGAATGAGCTACACCGTACTGTACAGAACACCGGGTTTCCTTGCTTTTCCTATATACACATTACTATTCACTGCTTTTCACTTTATATTTCTACCTACAGTTATAGATACTTTGGCATGTGCCTTGCCTACAGTATCTCTGTACTCTGTACCTACTTACAAACAAACAGAACTTAACTGTAACAACGAGCAAGTTTTCCTTTTATATGCACATTCGTAAGTAAACCTAGTGTTGAATGTTGAATCAAGTCAGAAGGGTATAAAGAAAGATATTCACAATATAATTCCGGAGTCTAGACGTCAGTGGGTTCTTACTCTTACCCGGATGGAGTTCAGCTCGCGAAGGAGAGAAAGAACAGAAGGGTGACCAAACAAACCATAGCAAAGACCCTATTAAGGATCAGCATCGTATACATTGTACACACTCAGTTTGGTTTCCGTATAAGCTACAGAGAATAATATCTCTGTATATTTGTCAAGGAATAGTAATATATTATGCTTCGTTTTCAGCTTACCTATATGTATACTTAAATTCACGCGTAAAAGTACGTTATACTAGGTGTGTGCTTCTGCTTTCTTTCTGACTTGACTTAACTTGACTCCCGTCAAGTAATGATCAACTTTATACCATTCTTCTACATTCAAACGAAAGGCTTTCTTTCCTTTAGTTTAGCTTCACATTATACATACTAAGCATTAGGTGATTATACTTTAGCCTCCTTTTCCTTTTACTATTACTGTCCTGTTTTGTCTTGCCTGCAAGAAAGTACCCAAGTGCTTTCCAGGAGCACCATCGGACTTTTGTTAGCCTATGTATTGTTTGAGAGTCCGTTACGGTCTGATTTCATCTCCCATGTCATGATTATTAATCAACATTCTCTAATCCAACGACAATCTTTCTACTTTTCCTCACTTTTCTAAACATGTTAACCTTTACTTTATGGTAACACAACTTTATTCATTGTTTATCGGAGGACACTTCAAATTTATTCTTCCATGAACTCCTTTACCAATGCCCAACGTATCAAAAGCGGTTTATATACCCATAAATACCGTCGGAAAATCCAATTAAAATCACTACCCGCATAGCAATGTAATTGCTGCTGAAATTAAACTTAGTTCCTTTATATGTTACTATGTCCTATACCTCGTAGAAGAAAAGAAAAGTAAGCACTGTACTGTGGAAAAATAGCTTAGGTAGGTTTATTGTTTATTTGACGAATATTCTATATAATCCAGTAACAAACAGTTGCAATACGGAGTGTAAACAGTCCTCAATAATTAAATCGATTCCAAGAAGTTCGCAATTTCTGATTATTTAAGGTTGGTAAGTATAAATTACCAAAGTAAATGTATACTACTTTCATGGTAGTTTCTACACATAATGTAGGAATGCGAATTCTTAATTTCGTGTTCATTTTTTCCTTCGCCTTTTGTTAAAAACAGTTGAACATTCTCAAAGCAATCTAGAGTTATATCTTTAATACGGACTGTTGAGGCAGAGGCACGTACATAGTGGCGAATAATTAGAATATGCTTGAAATGATCCATGATGAACAACATTGTGAAATGTGGTTTGAAAGAAGCTGTATAGTTCTTCAATTGTAGGGGACACCCATGTTGAAAACTCCAAAATAAATGTTACTTGCATTTCTAGTTTGATTTCACGTTTGAGTGCTTATTAGTACAGTGAAAGAGGTTTTTATCCCACGACTGCAATTGATGTAGTTAAAATTATTTAGCCAATAAATAATTTACTTGAATTAATTGTTTATTCAAATAATATGATGTTTTCAAACATTTACTATCAAGCTTATTGTACTTTTGTGTTATACATAATGAAAACCAACATAAATGTGCAACTTCATTTTCCCTCCCAAAATGTCTTCACATTTTACAACTACTTTGTATCACCTTAAAACCCGATTCGATCACAAACATAATTGCAACTCATACAGTATTTACATTGCACATAATAGATATTCAATTTTGAAGTATCTATAAGCGAAATAAAACAAAACTATCATTAAAAATGCATTAACAGTAATGGCAAAGATATCTACCAGGACATTCATTTAAACATTAATCGTATAACTTAATCCTTCCTCAGTTATTAAATATTTCAGTTTTAGAAGACATGTGGCTAAAGATACAATTTCCTGTGGTAGGTAATTAGTAATAAAAATATTCATTAAATTGTAGAATTGGTATTCGTTGGTAAAATAACATTGCACACATCGATGCTTTAGATTGTTTGAAAGTTTTGGACTTTTTGAACATGTATACAGGTTCCTAATATACACGCATAATAGTAATTCTTCGATAGGACGGTTTCAAAAATTTGATTGTTGTACTTCGATTGTATCGGATATTAAGCGCAGAAATAATGCACATACGAACAAACTACTTTTACAGAATATTTAAATCTGACATGTGGGACATTTCTTCAAACTTGAAGCTTAACCAAAACTTAAGACAGAACAAATAATATAGTTATGGTACAGTTACAGATAAGTACTCGGAAAAATCAAGTCTGAGTAAGTATAATTTCAGTACAAAAATGGACCTCTATAGCATAATTTAGAATAAATAGTAAATTCAAATTATTTTAGAGTCCCGATGAAAATATGTTATTCATTTTACGAAGTGATATCATCCTCTGGTCCTTTAACTATGAAATAAACTAAAGCAGCAGAAAAGCCTACTACTCCTAAAATGTACAATACCAGCAAGAATGTTCTCAATCCGGTTCCCTGTAATACACATTTACAAAAGTCAAGTTAAATTGATTATATAGGTAATTTAAATTATTTTTAGTGTTTTTATTGTACTGTAACTATAACTTACAGGTGCCTCTTCTGAACTACCACTGGGTTTCATTGGACCTGGCCGTGCAGCCCTCATCTTAACTTTGGAGTTCATTTGTTTATCTGCCCATACTGTGTGTATCTGAAAATATAATAGAATGGTCATTCATTTTAATTCTACCGTTGTATTTCACTTTATTGTGATGTAAATAAGTAAATGTACTTACCGACATAACCAAATGAATCAAAATGTGAAAAATGACGAATCCAAGTACAACCCACATCCATTTTGAAGAATGATCTTTTAACCCGGATAATGATAAAGTGTCGGCCAAAAAGATACAGACAACTGAAAAGATTTTTCAATAGATTAAATCTCCAACAATTGATATTAGTATGCATTTAATGTACACATAAAAATCACAATAATTGAAACATACTTCCAACAATATGAGCTGAGTTTCCAATTGACCAATGTATCCAATTAAATAGTGGTCTTTTAGGAGTGTTTGGATGCGGACGGAAAAATGCAATCAGAACTTGTAAAACGGCCAAACCAGTAAGAATTAATCCTAAAATTGGATGCCATTGTGCTGATCCTGTAAGACCTTCAGAGTAGCCTCCCTTCTTAACGAAGATAAATATAATTCCACAGACAGTGAGGACGAAAGTGGAGAACATACAGGTAACATGAATCTAAACGATCAAAAACATTAAATATGTACCACTGAATAATAAGTTCGCTTGAAAAGGTAAATTTTAAAGTTCGTATACTTACAACAAACCAAAATGCCTTATTAAAAGGAGTAACTTCGGTGTGAGTTTGTTTCAAATATCGGGCTGTGAACATTCCTGTTGATGCACAGATCAACCATGCCATAATCATAAAAGCTCCGTGTAACTGAACAAGGACTTTATCATTGGTAGCAGTAAGTATTTCATTGTCCGTAATATGCACAGCTCTGGGAGCAGCAATTTTGTCGCTATGAATGTTAAGACTACCTAAAATAGTAATTTTAATATAATTGCAGCATAAAATGAACAAGAGCAAATTCAAGTCAAGAATACGGTCTTACTGCTGCTTCCACTACTTCCTCTGGCTAATAGGTAGTAGTAACTATCGTTATCAATATCATAGTCTCCAATGTTTTCAATTGTGTGCTTGGTTTGAGTAAATTCACAAAATCCAAATCCATCCTGAATTTTTCCGAATTGTTGCACAAGGCCCAATTTGTTCTATAACACATAAACCACAATAAATATTAATGATTCATTTTCAAATCTGCATTTACAATGTAAATCTTTTAGTAAACCTTTGAGTCTGGTTTGGTTACCAAAAATATTTTGGTATATTTGATTAAATATATTGCTATCACTTACGTTAGAATGTCCTAAATTGTGAGTCTTCTCGTTCATGGATCTGTATGCAGATGCGCTTCCACTTTCTACAACACAACCGACAACGGAAGCTGGACCCTGTGCATTAATCAACAAAGAATTAAAACAAATTCATAAATTCCCATAAACAGGTTAACAGGTCCCAACTAATTTTTAGGGAAAACTTGCCATTTCTTTTGCGTGTGCCATTCCAACAGCAACATAACCATTGGTAAGTTTTCCGTTAAGCTGATAAGCGTTTGTTCCTCCTTTCTTTTCCCATGTTACCATCATTCCACATACACTTTCTTCTGTAGCACTTTCTGGGGCACTTAAGAAGTTTTCGATACATCCTGCAGGGACAGCAAAACACCCTTTACTTACCCCACAACCCTCATAGTGTAATTTAAAGCGCTCCAAGAGGTCGCCTTGTAAAGCTTTCTGAAAAATTCAAATAGTATTAAATGCATTTTAATTTCGACTTTTACTAGCCTTGAGCAGTATATAAAAGAATATAGAGATTTGGATTAATATAAATATACTTACAGCAGGAGGTGGGGTGTAAGCTTCCACCTTCGAATTTCTTGTAACACGGATTTTACTCGGATGTACATGCTTAACCCAAAACACGTCACCAGCCTCAACAAAAGTAGCTCTGAAATTTTTAAGATCATGATTTTTAAATTTACAGCCCATTATAATTGGCTTAATATCTTTGATTTATTTTTATTTTGATGTACAGTACTTACACAACTTCATAATCGCTATCGGCGTCATTAGGTGCTACCCACTGCACAGCCACGGATGATTTAGGCCTAGAATTTGTGTGCGTAATTCCACTGTCTTCATTTTTGGAACAAGCCAAGAGCTGGCTGTCGGAACTGATCGGCATAAATTTTCCAAAGGCTGCATCATTTCCAGGTTTACGTACTTGGACAAGAAAACCTTTGAGTGGTCTTCCTGATGGAGACGACAATGTGATATTAAGAGAATCCGCTCCAAGAACTGTTGTCTTGTCTAATGTGATTTCATAAGGGGCTGGTCCTGTCTGTCCTTCAACTCCATGTCCAGGTTTCATAGTTTTGCAAACCCCAGCTGGAGCACCAGTTCCATAACTCCATGATGCAGGTAACGAATGCAAAAGGGTTAAGGTCAGTATTACTATGTTTACTTTTATCATCTGAAATACAAAAAAATTATTTTCATCAGCACTAATGAAGAATTGCATTCCATGCGCGTTTTAGAATAGGTAAAGTTGTTCTAAGAATTCCAAAATTGTTTATCATTTGCCAATAAATCACATAACACATGTCTTTAACACTCCGTATTAGTTTTCATCATAAATTATCTTTTCAATACGTAAACTTGAAAATGTTGCAACTGGGACTTTTTAACTGTTACAATGGGTATGTCACAGTTTAAGTCAATCTGAGATTTCTTTTGTTTTGTTTTGCTTTATCAGTGTACTAACATATTGTGGTTGCATACCTCCAGAGGTCCCTAACAAATGCAATTGCCCCTAAATTCACAAAAAGCTAAATATACTGACTTGCTCACAAAATATTTTATACAATAAAATTGCCTTTCATTCCATTTGCCCACCAGAGGGTTATAGATGACTTAAGAAATGGCATGTGCACAAATTCGGCATACTTACAAAATTGTAAATACTTTTCGTCAGTTCGATAACTTTTGATTACAGCTTTTGACTGCGTCGTGAAACACATTATCATTATTGTATGATTATTTACTTTTGCGTTTAATAGCGCAAAGTACCTTCTTAAGTGTCCAATATCACTACATTGTGTCATCAATCTCATATAAATAATTTCCAAGGGGTGGGCTTAATGACTAACCTGTGTGTATAAAACTTAATAAGAAACCTATTTCCCACATTGTATTTGGTTATATAATACTCGTATATTACGTATGTAATTTACAATATTATGCTTGCTGTGAACTTTACCATTTAATCAAGTGTAGGCACACGGAGGACTGAGCACAGCTTGGCACGCTGCAACTAAACAACTTTAACCTTTAATGATATGTAATTACATGCTATGTATTTGGTACGATCACATACAGTAAGAAACTAGACCTTTACATTTGTTGGATAGTGTTTGTCGTAAGTTATTTGAATGGTATTTATTGTACGATAAAATCTTGTGAAAAGTTTTGGAGTACACCTAGTTCGCTTGGGCTAGGAGAAGAATACATAGCTGCGTTTGTTTAAATGTTTTTCGTTACAGTACCAAATAAACAGTAAAATCAAAGACCTTCAGTTTGCCTTTCATAATTGCTCCTCAGCCAACAAATCACACAAACTCACTTTCCACTGGCTTCATGAGAGGCAACGACTGAGATTTTTTGGGTTTAATTTCCTTATGTGTACTGAGAAATTAAAAGGAATTTATAGAACACATTGTTGTTTTGGTCAATTCGCAGATAAGTATACAATAATACTGCAATGTTATATCCTTAAAAGTCTATGGGACTTGTCTGCACTTAAAAACTCTTTAAAAGTTACATCTTTACAGATATATTGCATCGTTATGTAACAACCTGTCTTGACCTAGACACCATTTTTGCTTGTTCCTTTTTGTGCGAAACTCGCTGTTGCATATATTGCGTTAATGCATACCAATGTACAGACAACTTATCTGTTTAGCAAAATATCAGGTATTTACTGTGCCTCATATATTTCGTTTGAAATGTATACTCTTGCTATCCTCAAATTATTACAAACGCGTGACTTGAATTTTACCTCCTACTGACTTTATATTAGTAAATGCACTTTCTGCATTAAAAATCTCTATGCACTTTTATGCTCTTTATTATTACAGTAGTAATCCAACCCTACATAAATTAGTAGGAAACATTACACTCCGGGTAATCACGCAGGAGCTTTGTAAACCGGTGTAAGATTGTATACAGTGTATACAGCGTATAATCGTAAACTTTACATCATATACGAAAAATGAACTCGGAATTACAGAGTTACTACTTTACAATCTGGTGTAAAGTTTACGCCGCCTGAGAGCATGTTTTTATTTCGTAAGTCCGAGTGTAAACACTTGCAGACTTGCACAATTGCTTTTAATTTGTTGTACTCCCTCTACTCTTCATTCTATAATAAAGAAAAACCGGCAATATTTTAAATATTGACAAAATCAAAAAGTTTGTTTTCCATTTAGGTAGGTCTTATTAGTTTAAAAGTTTTAATTACACCCACAGTCAGCAGTCAACAATGAGGAACAATAGTAAAATATTAAAATTAAAAATAACCACAAAATATAAACTATAAATATTCAATAAATACCACTGTTCATCGTTTCTTGAGTTGTGACGATGCACTGCTTAAAAGATTTCATTCGAAGTTTTCGGTTTTTGAATAAAAGCTGGAAAATAGTAAATAGCCTACAAAATATATCAGTTTGGTGCGGTCACGATTAAGGTGTCGTATATATTACTAACATGGTAAACTTACGATTTTACATTCTTACGAAGCCTGCGTGATTTCCCTCACTAATTTACAAGTAGCAATTTCAGAATATTTCGTAAGTTAGCTTAGATACATTCATAGATACTCATAGTTTTTAAACCTATTTATATATAATGGAGGTTTGCACCTGCACAAGGCATGTTCTTTCTGCTGCATGCCTTAAATGATTATACACCTTATTTGCATTACTGCATCCACTCTACTAATACTAATACTAGTGTGTATAAATTACAACTTCAGTACTACAAACCCTAAAGGCTGCAACCAGCAGATTGTTTGACTTTTCAAGTGAAATTATAAATCATGGTATGTTAATGCTTTTTCAGCATTTGTAGTTGTTCAACTTGTTATTTATATCTAGAAATGCATCTTCGATTAAAAAGTTTACGCAAGTGTGCATCCCATTGTCATTTGAATCACGCTTAAATATGTCAGTGGAAATTCAGAACTTCAATCCCAGTACTACAGCGTATTTCGTGTCCATAACATAATTGCTGACAATGAGCTTAGCTCGAATGCACATATAAGTACCTCTAGCCAAACTGATTACAATGCTTTATTAAATACTAACTACACTGTAGGGAGGAATCCTTGAACAGTCCGTTTAGGTCTCATCTCGTTTTCCTCGATACTTCAACCTTGCTATGCAATTATTAGAAATGTCAATTTATTTCTAGGTTGCACTGTTCACTGTTGTGTTTAATTAAGTGTAGCTACGCCTTATTAACTTCAGGCAGCAACAAACAAAGTTCCCTTGACTTTACTGTTTAATAGTTGATTAGCCTTAAGTAAGCAGATAAATGTATCCACACTATTATACAGTATTAATGACGATAGATATGGAATTCACTAGGTTCTACTGCTAGTAACAATACAATTCATTTTATACAAAACTTTTAACTTGCATGTAATAATAAATTGCAGTATTATTGGTTTCTTTTCTGGCGGCTGCATGCAACCGTAGAATTTACTCTCAGAAAGCAGAGCAGGTAAACCTTAATCTACATAAATATACACGAATGCTCGTTGAAGAAAAAGAGCATGCAAGTAAGCGTGCTTTACTGACAAAACACTCGTTAGAAGTGTTTGCGTTGTGCTTAGGATGTAAATCAGTTATTGACATGACTTGTTTAAGATGGACTTGATTTAATGGCTAAATGCAATGCAATGAGTGAAATATTAGAATTGCATTAGTTATCATTTAGAAATGCAAAGCAAACGCAGTTCGCTTATCAGCCATGCTGTGCATGTAGATAATTACAATACACTAGATATGATTACTTCACTCGTCCAGTCTGAGTTAGAGGAATCTCCTTCGAGAATAAATATATAGGCCGTGTAGTCGTAGTGCACAATACTGTTCCTTATTCTGTTCAACATCTGCATTCTCAGTATAGCAATACGATGAAACAGAATCGAGGTCGACAGTGTCCATCGAAGCAAGAATAATTTCTGCCAACAAGTGTAGATACAAAATGAACAACTTGAATGTTGAATGTTCCTATATATTACAAATAAAGATAGGTGCGGAATACTATCCTGAACGTACCACAGCTCTAGGTACCTACTAATTGCAAGTAAAGTTAATAATTTATAGAACCATTAGAAAAAGCATACTAGAAACACAGATTGCAATTTGCACGCATATGAAACTAGGTAGGCCATAGGTTACATTTATATTGAAGTTGTGTACCAATGGCCAACATTTATTAAAATGGACAGTGATTTGATTTCTATAGAATTACATGTCTATTAGGTGTAATTGTAAAAGAGAGTACCACCGTGTTATCTAAACTCTGTATTTACTTACGAATCTAGATAATGAATACACACACTAACCATACCTAAGTCAAACTGAAATAAAATGCGGCGGCAGTACCTACACAAGTCCATGAAAAACTTCAAACTCCAAATTTTTCAACCGAGTAAAATTATTCTTGTACTCTGCAGCCTCAAATGATACTTTAACATTTGTACCGGCTTGAACCAAAGATAATGTGAGTCTTCTGTTATACTAATTACTCGCGATTAGTGATAATAAAAAGTGGATGAGTAATTTAAGGGTTTGTGAACAGTAGTGGGTTGCTGAGTGTCTGTCTATATTTAACTCTGTACAGAAGTGTAACAAAAACACTTGACTGGGAATTGTTAGGGGATTGGTCCATTTTTACCTTAAAATGAGTGCCTTCGTCTGTGGCGAATTTATTGCAACTCTTTTATCATTTTTATTCACAGATAAGTGAAAATGAACTGCAATCTAATTGTTAAACGTGTTCTGTTGTATTTTCAAATGACCAAAAACGTGGTTCTAAGTCTGTGGCCTAAATCCCAAGATTTATATAATTAGTGTAAAGGCGAAGACGAAAACGATAATGAGAAAATGGAAAATCATGGATTGAAAAGTAAATCGTGGAAGCTTTGTCTTTTTAACAAAAAAGGTTATCTGAGTGGAGTAGATAGCTAAAACATGGCAAATATTCAATTCATCACTAAAGCCGAGGGACGCGTCAGATAAAACAAGAATGGCAAATTTGATTTTAGATTGAGCTGGGCTTCCCTTCATTGCAAAACTTATTTTGAGAATGAATGACATGAATGGAATGTAATGTGGTGCGGTGTAGATTGATTGCTTCGCTTTTTGCACTCAGCCGGAAGTTCTTCTTTGTCTGCAGCATCAACGCAAATTGTGTGTACCAAACCAACCTACCTTTATGTTATGTTTTGTGGCTCTTGTCAGAAAACTTATTTAATTTCAGTTCGTATTCTATCATACTCCTACTGCATATGGTTGAATTGAAAATGAAATGAATAGGGCACATTGTCATTTGCTTCTATTTATGTTCTCCTCTGAATACAACAACTAAGCAGGTATTGAATGAAACAGATACTCAAAGAAATGACTAAATGAATACATAAGTTGGATAATAAATGGAGAAAAAGAACAGGACATGACGACAGCAAGATATAACGAGTTGAACGCATTGTACTTTGCACTGCAGTAGCATACAGTATAGCTCTAGCACTCCTTTTATGTTCTTGTATTTAACTTTGTCAGGTGGGTATGATGGTAAATGGAACAGACGAAGACAAATTTTATTGGAGTAGTAACGTACTACCTAAAACTTACAATGCGACAGTAAGAAAGTAATGAATGCACTAGGGTAACCTATTTGACTACTATTTCGGCAATACTTACCAGATGTCAGATGTTCTACTTTTCTCTTTGAACACTTCTTGCTTAGTGCTGTGCTTTTATGCAAACATACAGCACACCTACTCCTAAAGAAATCGAAAGTCAATATGCAAATCCAGAAGTGTACCATTATATTTGTCACATATCCTATAATATTATTGTATAGTATCGATAATTTAGTAATACTTTGATATCCCAAAGTATAGGTTTCAATTTAATAATTCAGGCCCAGTAATAAAGCACAAAAACAAGCTGTCCTTATTCCCAGAAAAAGTTTTTTACCTAAAAATATACTTTTGCTCAGCATGATACCATTTAAGTAACCTGATAACGTGTACTATGTTTGGTTCCCATAAAGTTCATAGCGAACGGTAATATGACTTCTGCATTATTAAAGGATTTATCGACCTATGTGCATTAGATTGCATATAATTATCTGAGTATTAAAAATTTGATCTGTCTTTCTAAGTAGGCATTTTCCCGATTTGAAATAAATACCGAATTTGTCATTCAGGAAAAAGCACATAATTTTTGAATTCTGAAGCAAAGTTGGTGTGTGATTCATGAGCACGGATAAATATAATTAATTAGGAGCTTGCTGAAATGACGGACTTTATATATACCTGACTCATAATGTTATTTCCATTTTAGTAAGAATTGAGATACCAAATTACACGGGTTCTTATCTAATTGTCTTACAGGATAAGGTACGATGTATGACAGTGCGTGTGTCGAAGTGGACTAATGGATACTACAGAAATATATAATAAGTAGTTTCTGGATTTTCCCAAACTGAAACTCTAAAAGCATGTAAAAGAATTATTTAAATAAAGGCAAAAGGAACCAGGAGGACAAGTATAGAGTAGAACTCGACAGGACAATGAACCGAATTTCTTGTAATATATTTCATGTGTTGCGGTTTCGTTTCGTTTAGGTTGGTAGCTTCTAAACTGAGAAATAGTCTTAGTCAAGTCACGGCAGTTATTTAACTCACCTGCCCATTACTATAATACCCTCGTCCACGAATGCACCTGTTTGGGTTTCAAACTACACTGCACAGGTTATGTAGATTTCGTTTTCGTTTCAGTAAGGTTTAGCCTTTCATGTAGTGTATTCTACCTACAATAGGTATGATTGTAGAAAAACATGTGATGTGAACCCATTCCATTGTGACTCTTATTGTTAATACAATAATATTATTCTTGCCATGTTTTGAGGGTTGCTTTTCGGCCATGGTTAAATATATTCTAGTAAAACTAGTAAATATGAATGCCTAACAAAAACTTACTTCCTCAACTAGGACGAATGGATTAAGTCACACTCACAGGTATACCAAGTAAGTGAGTCGACAATTTAGAGGTACTCGTATCCGAATTTAAGATTTTGTCTAACTTTGCTCTGGCCTTCATTTCCAAACCGTCATTGTCACGATACGCTTTGGATTTTACCATTCGTAAGTTTGGTTTACAATGAAATGGTACTACCTACGTTACACCACGTACCTTTCTATAATGCAGTATTACTACTTGTCTATTCTATGATGTAATAGTTGTGAATTGCAGTAATAAGATAATGTAGCCGTTGGGGACGGCATAAGTCTTAAGTCTCACCACCTGAATACGAATGTTTATGCGTTTTGGTTGTACTTCTATAGGAATGTCTACAAGAGAACCTACAGGCCACGCCAAGCATGAGGAGGATAACCAACTCATTTAACTATATTATGGCGACTGCTAATGTGACCAATGAAAAAGGAAAAGTAGTTTTACAATGCATACAGCACAGATTCTTGTATCATTATAAATAGGTTGCGTCATCACTCTTTCAAGGAAGCAAGGTGTAATCTGTGCACCAAGTGTCTTTCGCTAATAATGAATGCGTTAAAAGAGCATAAAAGATGCAGACGGTCAAAAATACTCCGTTTGAGCTTCTATGTCGTTGTCTTGTGAGGAAAATCTATTAGCGTTGTTAAATAAACCTTTCCCGTCATTAATTCTAGTAAGTATTAATAAAAGTCAACATTTCAATATCCATTTCGTCTTACTGCTAGCGTTCGTCATTTTGCAGAATGGATAGATAGACAAGGGTGGCGACCATTCATTGACCTTAAGATAGACGCTAATCATTTTCGTATTAATTACCATATTTTGTTATTTTTAAGTATGTCTTTTCCAAACAACACCGGGTAAATAATAAAGTCTGATGCTATTTGAATATGCATAATGTGTTGTATCGGCTTACTGCATTTCGCCATAATTTTAGTAGGAAATAAAGCGGAAAAAAGTTAGCAATTACTGTAAAGTACCCGAATACAATTAATGGTTTGTCTCACTTCCATAAGATTAGTGTTTAATATGGCATACAAGCATTTTTATCACTTTAGCAAGGTTAACTATTTGACTTTCTCATTGAATTGCCAAATTATTCATAACTAAATTGTTCTGGTGATAAAGGTGAAACAGAAACAATGATATAATCTATGACTTAATATCTTAAAAATTTATGTACCCATATCGTGCTAAAGGGTGATGAAATGGCTCTCAAAGCAATCCTAATCTTAATACAAAATGCTGGATCCATATTCGTATTGCTGCTTATCTGTATACTTATTTATCACGTCAAGATGCATTAACAAACTCAGTTTTTTGAATTATTAGGTTCACTACGTTATCACGTTATCAGTGACTTATCTGTCTATCCCAATACAATTACATGAACACAATAGGTATATATTTATCAGTCGTAAACCTTATTACACTGTAATTTTGATCGCATTAACAAGAATTTGTAGTTAATAAATAACCAATTGATAGCATGGACATGTATCATTCGTTGCTGTAAGTAATGTCACCACAATTATAAATTATTTCATCATTTTAAGTGTAAAACAAATAACTTTGAACGATTGACGTAATTTGACCTCTATGTTGTATAAGACCCATATGTACGGAAACATTATTGGATAATCTTATCAAAAATATCGATACTGGAGAATTAACATACCTATTTTATTAGTTTAGTAGGGAAGTGAAATGCAGTACTTACAATAGCAAATATTTATAGCGATAAAACAAGCAGATGTCATAGTGCACTTTGTAGCATTGCCAGCATATTGGTCTTTGAAATAACACGTGCATTTCCCCACGTATCTTATTTGGCTTACAGCACAGTAACATAATTTTGCACTTTTATTTACTCGAGAGTTTTTGGTTCAAAATTCTTTTAAAATTTGCCAGTTTGCCTCAGTTTGGAGTAGCATTAAAATACTTTATTAAGGTGGAATAGAATTAATTTCATTTTTAAGAAATGTAGTTACTAGTTCATTTCCTTATTTCTTTATAAAGATGCCGTGGTAAGCCTAATTGCCTAATTACCACGGCAGAATATTACCGATAGTCATTACGATAGACAAACAGATAATCTCACAATAGGATTTGAATCAGTTACTGGTTACCAAATAGTGTTTACAAATAAAATATAAAGCCTAAAAGTGTATTTACCATATACAAATGTAAACATTGCATTAAATAGTGCCACGAGATCTATTTTCACTGAAAACAATACTGCGCCTTACATTATATCTGGTGGCATGTCGAAATCTACGCAATACAGCAGAAGAAAAAACTGGATTTCTCACAGATTATCCATGTATGGGAGAGAAGTTTACCTGACGTAGACTGTAAAGTCAGTGTATGCATAATTATGAGAATGTCAAAGCAAATGCAACACCTTCCTCCTACGCTAAGATACCAAATACAATGCTTCTCATGGAAATAAGTACTCATTACATAACAACTAATATGTTGGAAGAATTTTTAAAGAATTCTCTATTTTCTGTATACCCAATACACTACATTATGCATTAGTACCGTCAGTCAAAGCAGAAGTTATATTATATAACATAAATTGAAAATTGCTGTTCTCATGGACAAAAACAAGTAGGTTGAGTATCTAAAATAGAAAACAAGTGTTATGAATCATTGTAATGAAACGGACTTCAGCTAGCAAGCAATTATTTACGACGCTATTAAAATAACTAATTTTGCACATCTTCTAAAAATGGTATGCATCCTCCAGAGGAAAATCCCTCAAGCGTGGCCATTGACGGAAACAAAGACTCATCTCCAATTTTGTGAAGGAGTATGAAATGATTTAGTAGGTGAAACCGGACGAAGACAATGAAGCGTAATAGCTTAGCTACACCAGGTATTTTTTGCCATGAAAATTTCCGAGAAATTAATGTTAGTCATCTTGTTATATTAAGGAGCGTTCACAACGTAGTAGTAAGCATTTAGAACAGGTGCTGCACGCACTACCTTTTCTAACTTTAAGTACCTGCACATACACTAAGAAATATCAACCTATATATATTCCAAGAAATAACCCATTATTAATATTCTGCTCTTCTCCAAAACAAAATTCTTCACTTAAGGAAAAAATTACTTAAGCCCACATACGTATGCATATGTATTTAGTTTACTGCTTATTGAAAGGTATTGTATCCAGGTTTTCCATATCCTTACGTATTCTGGTAATGTGAATAAAACGCGTAGCATAGAACATTAAGATTGATGTAAACGTAGATTACAAGTAGTTTTTGCTTTCAGCCAAGAAATAAAATCTACTATATCACTATATCCCTATTGACAGACTACCTTCACTTCCATAGGTGAAGTAAAACGTGAATTCAATCCTATGGTAAAAACAAGTTGATTTAAGACTAAACTGACTTCATACTCAATTGTACGCCAACAGTTGAACAAAAATGCAAGGTCACTCGTTCTGACAGCAAATGAAAATCTACAGTGTAAATATTATGTATGCTTATGAACTACAATTTTTATAAATCTGCTTGCTACTTGTACTTAATTGTTCAATTACCATTTAAATTGAAGTTTTGTTTTCATTCATAAAGTGATATTAATTATACTATTTAGTAAACTCATGTGTTAGCTAATCACAATGTATTAAATAATATTCACAGCTTATTAAAAGCGTAATAGTATTACTAATGAAAATTAACTAGCTGAATAGTTAAACTAATTTGTCATTGTCCCTTTATCAATTGTTACAACAATTGCCTAATGATAAATCTAAACCTGGAAATAAAACTATTTCGTGTTCAGAATTAATTTCACCCATTGTTGACAAATGAAAAATGTTGAAACAGCACATTACAGAGTTCCAATAAAAGACAACAATAGGTACATACATGTAAAAACTTATCATTACGAAACGGTAAGTATTTAAGTGTGAAAACTTACATCTACCTTAATGGTATTACCCATTGTTGCGTTTAACACTAAATATTTCTTAGTGTAAAAAAACCAACGGATATCGATTTAATAATTTTTTGCACAGTAGTGATAATATTTGCTGTAGAAATCTTGAAAATAGAATTGCTGTGCAAATAAAAAGTGCACTTAACAATACAATGTAAAATGTGAAACCCAAGGCTGCAATGTAAGAATTAAGTATGTACAGAACTGAAGGGTACTGAAGCACTGAATACATTCCAATAATAAAATACTTGGCTATGATATTTCTATTGATTCAGTATATTTCCACTTATGTGGATAGAAACCTGTATTGGAAATTCTCAATGGAAGGAATTCTTATAATGGTAAGGGCTGTCTGTCAAAAGTTAGAATGTCAAAAATAAAATAACCAATTATTCTTTGACAATAAAGTACCTGTCCTTTCGAATGTCACGTAGAAGTATCCCAGAAATACCTTTTAGTTTGCTTTCAAATATTTATTTTGTAATGAAAGAATTTTCCTACTAAATTAATGTTCATTCACAAGTGCAAATTGAATTTCTGATGGAAGACTGCATATGTGGTAGTAAAGTTTAATAAATAATGACCATTTGATTCCATTAACTTTTAATGTGGATTAAGTTAAGCTTATGTTATGTCTACCTCTTGAATGCAGGTAAGCATTATATTTAATGAGAACTTTTCTCAAGGTTCTTAGGTTGATTAAAGGAAGTTGGAAATTGAACAAGTACACTTACTACACCATATTTATCATGTCCATACGATTTCGTATCTTATTAACAAGCATTATCTTCACTCTTCGCAATACAATAAAAAATACGACGCATTGGACGTACTTGGATGACTTGGAAGAACTATAATGCTTAAACAGTGAGAAAATGATAAAGTCACTACTTTTCTTTTTTATAAATAACATATCTATTAATAAGAGAAGACTACTTTACTTTAACACATTTATGAGGAACTAAGTGTATTTAACTTCGTTGCAAACTACCATATACGTACGAAACCAAACTTAACGCGAAACGGAACATACAAGGTTGTTGCAAATAATATAGTAATTATATATATAAACTGTGTTCACAATTAGCATACTTATATTTAATAAATTATTATACATACATTCTTAATATGCTTAATGTATTTCCTTTAGATTGTAAAAATATTCATGTTTTGCTAATTTCTCCAGGAATATTGTTACAATTAGCATTTGCTGATATTAGCTCATCATTTCCTTTAAATATGAGTCAAACATCAAACTACTCTAAGAATTATATTGAAAAGTCAGATTCCAAATAAAACTACATTTTTGTTTGTCTAGCCGTTAGAAATTGGGGAAAGAATGAGAACACCATTTAGAAGGAAATTAATATTAAAAAACTCTGGATTTTCCTCTTACTAAATATATTCTACGATTAGTTAATTAAACCTTTAAAAGAAATGAACTACAAAAAGTAACTAGTAACTTACATTGAATGAGTACTTATGTTGAATCTCCACGTGTTTAGATGTTAGAAGAAGGCTACAATGTAGTGTATAGCTAAATGCTTGAAATCAGAACAATTCCTTGAGTAGATATTTTGCACAAACGCTCAACTGAACTGCTCTGCACAGCTGATGTTATATCCAAAATCTGAAAATGCTTGGTACTCCAAAGTATATGTTGCAAAATTTCTGAATTACAAAGAAGCTGATGTTATTGGCGACGTAGCACAGGAGTAATATAGTGATTGGTATCAATTTCTTAGCATTGAATTGAAATTATAAGTCACAGAGATATGCAAACGAATGCATATAATTAGGCACTTATTTTTCCATTCACTATTCACTTGTGCAAGGCCGGCGCTTCTTTATTAACTGACACAGCAAGGGAATGTGAGAAACCTAATGGCAATGGCAATTTTTATTTTTACAAGTACCAGTTTAATCTGCTGCGTAAAATGCTGTTTACAAACACTAAATTTGCATTACATTGTACACTTATCTTCGGAGCGACAAAGAATCGTATCAAGATGACGTACTATATCTATAATTAATAAAAACTGCGATTTAAAATGAAACTGCACGAATTATATTTGCTAAACTATCTTGGTCGATGCTGTTTCAATTAGCTAAGTATCACAAACTGAAACCACACAGCAGAGATAAGAGAAGGTAGGGTAGGTGCTTTCGCATGGCCACCGTGTGTGAGACTGATCGTGAGTTTTATGAGTAGTGAGAGCTAACAAATGTAGTTCTGTTGGCTTACCTTTGCTTTGGCTTAGCGAGTCACTCCAAGTACAAGTGGAATTCCCTTCTTCTCCATATAATTTCAACAGTGCAATTTGCTTGCATTAATGCTGCTTTGTATTCTTACAGTTCATACTAACGCCAACGATATGCATTACTACGTAAACTCTATGATGTATTATATATTCAAAGAATCGCCTTCGCGTACTTATATAAACTAGGCATTCTACTAGTGGTAATTCTGATCTGTTAAACTTCAGTTGAGAATGTACATTATGTAGGAATAATAAACTCGCGCTGAAATCACTATTTATATTTATACAATATATACGTGTTACTTACTGCTATTAGTTTGTCTGAAGTGATGGGACATGCAATACAGAACTTCGCAAACGCTTGTATATAAAATACATTCGGCTGTACTTAATACATCTCTCGTGGAATAATAACTAGATACAATAAGGAACTGTCTGTCTGTATAAAGGCATTGTCGCATTTTGGTTACCAAAGTCTGTCATTTATTTTTCAGATGATGCTTTCCATTTCATGAGATGCATTTTAATAATTTGTCACTTAGGTACGACAGGCAAATGACGGCATTATGCAAAAAAGTTACACTTGCTTTGTACATTAGTATATTGTAGTCGTTGTAGTACCTACATAGTATTTAATAATGCGGCCATGAGTATGCTTTAAAATATGTACAAATAAATATAATCCGGGTAATCACGCAGGAGCTTTGTAAACCGGTGTAAGATTGTATACAGTGTATACAGCGTATAATCGTAAACTTTACATCATATACGAAAAATGAACTCGGAATTACAGAGTTACTACTTTACAATCTGGTGTAAAGTTTACGCCGCCTGAGAGCATGTTTTTATTTCGTAAGTCCGAGTGTAAACACTTGCAGACTTGCACAATTGCTTTTAATTTGTTGTACTCCCTCTACTCTTCATTCTATAATAAAGAAAAACCGGCAATATTTTAAATATTGACAAAATCAAAAAGTTTGTTTTCCATTTAGGTAGGTCTTATTAGTTTAAAAGTTTTAATTACACCCACAGTCAGCAGTCAACAATGAGGAACAATAGTAAAATATAAAAATTAAAAATAACCACAAAATATAAACTATAAATATTCAATAAATACCACTGTTCATCGTTTCTTGAGTTGTGACGATGCACTGCTTAAAAGATTTCATTCGAAGTTTTCGGTTTTTGAATAAAAGCTGGAAAATAGTAAATAGCCTACAAAATATATCAGTTTGGTGCGGTCACGATTAAGGTGTCGTATATATTACTAACATGGTAAACTTACGATTTTACATTCTTACGAAGCCTGCGTGATTTCCCTCAATGTAAAACAGTACAATCTTAGCAAACAAACTAGAAATTAGCAGCAGAGCAATCATAATAAGCGGTAGTTTGCATAAAAATTAAACGAGTGGTTTCTACTGCTAGTCATAGCAAAATAGGAATAATTATTTATGTCAGATATGTAAATGTACTCTAGCTTAACTAATGTCATCTATGATAAATCACAAATTACAAGAAACATTAGGTGTGTAATTTGAAGTTTCGGAATCCATTAGTACTGTATTTATTAGTACACAGATGAATAACACCGAAACAACAATTTTATGATTTACTCAAGATAAATCTATTCCACTTTTGATAAGGGACAATTTAATTATTCTAACAATTATTAGAGCATGTAAAATTACCCTAAGGATACAAACTTTAGATTTGTTAACATTGTGCACATGCTTATTAAACAGTTAAATTTTGAACTCCGGAATGCTTTTTCTACTAAGTATGACTACACTCGAAATACGTTAAGCTTTATTTACCGTAAATTATTATGCATGAAAAGAAATCACTTACCAATACTTATTTACGCTGAAAACAAAGCAACAACAGGAAATTAAAATAAATGAAGCTTGAAAATTAAGTCATCATGTATTTAAACTTTATTGTTTTTCCTCAATTAGTGACATCATTACTGTTTGCATGAATAGCAATCATTTTAGGCTTTGTTGTGACGCTTTTAAATTCTGTAGTTGTTGCATAAGTGAGTGGCAAAATATTTGATAACTCGTGCATACCACTAAATGCACTGTTACGAATATGAAAAATATTACTATTATCTAAATCTACTATCTATGTATACCTTACATATTGAGTATACTTTAAGCGCAAATTAGCATCACTTTTGTTATCCGTTTATTTGCAAGCCTTCTGTATTACATTGTGACCAAAATGTCTAGTATTTGCCCTATAAATATTACAGCGTGTCATCCTGACCCGGACACTTTTTTGACAGTGAGTAATATTAAGTATTTATTAGATTTTCTGATTCGATTGCGATTGCATCGATTTTTATTACAAAGTAAAAAGTTCGAATGTCCATGCGTTTATCTGATCCTCATTATGTATGCATAAACCAAATTGTTCGTGTTTCTGCATGGATGTACTGAATTCTAAGTGCATTATCCCCATATTAATACCAATACATAATATCACTACGTATTTCCATTGTTAAGAAATACATCATTACATCTATTGGTATGACGCTTGCCATGAAGAACCACAAATTATGCATTTGATTGACGGAAATCGATTTGCAAAACTTCGTAATTCATTATCGCCACTTTTCTAGAAAGTGTTACCTACTCTGGCGACGACTCTGCATTTTTGTCCTTTTTCTTAGGCAAAACCACGGAACCGGAACAGGAAAAACTTTGGCATAACACTACAGTGTTGGCCGCAAGTCACGCATCATGGGGAAATAACATTACCTGTGGCCACAAATAACGCATCATAGGGAATTAACATTACATGTGGCCACAAGTCACGCATCATAATGAAATAACATTAGGTTTGCAAGTTGAAGATTTTAGCTAGAAAGATGAAGTGGTACCTGGCTTAAAGATGTCCAATGTGATGACCATTTACTGTCCCCGTAAAGAATTTAACAATGATGAGGTCATCCAGAATTGCGGCCCACACCATAAATCCAGGAGATTCATCGGAGTAATACCGACAATTGTGACGATGCACGACTCCATTTAAATGAAATTTGGCTTCATCACTGAAAAGAATTGTTTTCTTCTTCTAAAATTGACTGCGCCCACCGACAAAATGCAATTCTCCTTGCCGGATCTTCTGGTTTAAGAGCCTGGAGAATTTTCATTTTATGTGGTTTAAAATGATGTGATTTCAGGATGCCACGAACACTGGTTCTTGAAATGTTCAGATCTCTGGCCACCTCTCTCGGCGTTCTTCTTGGACATGTAACAAATTTTGACAAGAACGGTGATTGAAGTCTCTGGGTTCGTAACAGTCTTAGGAGCCCCAGGTCGAGGGGCATCAGCTGTCGAACCTGTCTTCTTAAATTTATTAATCAGTCTAACAACTGTTGATTGGTGGATGGCCTTATCAGGATGTCTCCGAGCGAATTCCACTGCCACGGCTCTGGTGGATAAGCCTGGACGTCCAGCCAACATTATCACTACCACTCTTTCATCTTTCGAAAGCCTCATTGCGCAAATGATACACTTACTCGATAAAAAGAACTTACAAAATAAATGTTAGTCTGCTCAAATAAAGGTGCATTGGAGCTGATTATTGAATGAAATCGAAGGTTCTCCTACACACCAATGTTATTTCATTATGATGCGTGACTTGTGGCCACATGTAATGTTAATTCCCTATGATGCGTTATTTGTGGCCACAGGTAATGTTATTTCCCCATGATGCGTGACTTGCGGCCAACACTGTATTTGTTTTGTGATAACATTTCCTTTAGGAATGAGGAAATCACAAATGTATGTAATGTCTGCTTGGTAAGCTAGCCCTTTTTGGAATTATTTAAACTGAAATTGTTGTTTTCATTGGACAACACTTCATTACTTGTTAGAGGTATAGATTTAGATATGTACTAATAAGATTAAGTAATGCTAAGGTTCTCCTTTAACAACACTGTCAATAATACTTTGTCAACACTCGAAATCTGAAAAGATGAGGAAACTTTTCTTCAAACTAAGTAATTATTGAATTTCAAAGTGTTCTGGGCTTCACATAATTTTAGAATCTATATAGGTATACCTGCTCTACACAAATTATTAAAAAGTATAAAATGTTAAAATAACCACACTTACTGTTAATATGTAAACTAGGCATTTTCTGCTGCACAACTGAACAGACTCGCTTCAAAAGTACCCTTCAAATTAAACCTAATGCTAATCTTCATTCACATATCCGGTTATTCAAATGAGAAGTCGTTTTACTTCATTTTCATGACCAATCAGACCCAGCCCAAATAATAAGTATCGAAATTTCCAAGTGATTAGAATTTACACTATTTTTTTAACATTTCTAGCTTTGAGTATCCAACAATTTTACACATTTACAAAACAACGATATATCCAGAGTTAATGTACACCATTCTAATACCAATTATGCATTCTTATTACAACTAAGAACTTTTAAGAGTAATGAAGTGTCGTGTGTGCACTTGTGGCGTTAATTAGCACCCAGTGTTTGGGTGTTGGTTATAGTTCGATAATAACTATTGACTAATTGACTAATTGACTAATTGCATGGCATGTACAGACCATATGAGATTGGTTATAATAATTAGTAATGATTAGCTATTGGTACAGGTAAACCGGATAAGGTGTGAGGTATATAATGCGTTTATTTTCTCTAAATTCCCAATCGATCTACTTTAATATCAAGTTGAAGAAGTTTTTCAGAACTATATACTGAGCTGAACGTGTACACAAAATGAATTTTAAGGTGACAAATTTTTTACTGCTCAAAACATTAAAGCTCAACATTCCGAGTTAATAACTCAAAGCAAAGGTTTTTAATTAGGTCTTTGAATAATTAGTCAAATAGCCAAAGAAGATGCATTTTTACCCTCTCAAAAACAAAATAAAATGTTCTGTTACATTGTAAATATTTATTTATGTAAAGTGAATAGAAGTTCGTGAAGTAGCTACTCTAGTTTTGGCTGAAATTTAAATAACTTTCTTTGATTTTATGAATTATAGGTCTTATTTTACATTTTCGCCATGTTTATCGTGATATGCATCTCCTCTGTTGCCTGTTCTGAAGAGATGGTAGATCTGAACGGTGCATCTGCAAAGCACCGTTTTGCAAGGCAAATCACAGGAAACTTTGCTGGACGAGTCAGAACTTTTGCTCGACACCCTTAATAATACTTGTAATTTCCCGTTCCAAATTGGTTTTCATAAATGGGCACCAGGATACAAATGTCAACATTGTATCCGTTTTTAATCCTCTGGGTTTGTAATCCATTCTTTTCTGTGATTTAATTTTTGCATTAAAAATATGCTACCGCAATCCCCAATGTTTTTTAACATATTCTGTACACTATATGAAAGTACTTACGCAGGAAGGATTGGTTCTTAAATAAAGTAAATTTTGTTTGCATTAAACTGGCATTTCATGAACACTGAAAGTGTCAAAACCTTTTTGCACAATGTAATTCTTATAATCTTCCTTTGTGACAATTGAGAAAACAAATCTTTGTTATTGATTGTCATTCGACCGTGCAAAGTTCTAATTTAATCTCAAAGTATAAAATTCGAAATTCAAGTTTTTTGAAGTGCTACTAACCAGTATTCACGAAATCCTAACCAGGGTCATTAGCTATTATTCTTTGATGAGAGCCGTATACATACTCTGATTTGATCTTCTTTGGCCGCAAACCAAGAAAATTCCAATCATTACAGTTTACTTAGTGTAAATTGATAAAAAACAAGTCACCTATTATTGTATTTTCAAAAAAACACCAATGTCTTTTAATAACCTGCTGCTTGCAAAATCTTACGAAGTAATATAATAGGCAAACAAATATTTTACATTTCAAATATCTATAATTATTTACGTACACACATAAGTAGAATTGTAGAATATCTAAGTTAGTCTTGATAAGGAAGAGCATCTTATAGGTAGTTAAGCAGCATTATCATTTCCGTTAATACAATAGTTAGTACCAAAAACATAATGTTACAGGAAAACACATAATGCCGATCATTCCTGTACAGATTAAAGCTGTTGCAATGAAATAGAAAATCACTACTCTTCGCCTTCCAGACCATGCTTCCTAAAAAAGATTTTGAATAGTATAATGAATTAATAAAAATATGCAAGGAAATGCAGGGTTTCCCCTGGTAGATGGTTTTCATCAATTGATGCATGTGAAATTTATTTTACCAATTTGTGAAATTTCGCTAAAATCTCATCATTCTCCGGTTGAAATGGTACAATGGGTCCTACGCAAGCTACCTGAAGTCTGATTTCCGATCCCAGTATGGTCGAAAGCCAATATGTGTGAAACTACAGAGTAAACAACATTTCAATTTCCTCGTAATGTTAATGTAATTATTGATTTTACGCTAGTGAGTAGTGAGGACCAAATTGTTATCAGAAAAACCACAAATGTAGTAATAGATAATTCATATTCATACATTTAATGTAGACAAATATATCTTATTGCCGTTGCAAGTTGCAAACTGTGTTTGCTAAGTACACATTAAAGCAATAATAAATACAGTTTTAAAGTATATATTTCCCTGTTTTTACTTACACCTTAGTGATGCACCATCCAAAAGCTAATATTTACAATAAAGAAATAATTTCCTTATTATGGTGCATTCGAGGTGGTTTCTGTACTGCTTTGGATAATAATCTCCGTAAATGCATTTCAAATATTAACTTACCGACATAAATACAACCGTTAGAAGATGAACAAGCAGTAAAAGCCCTGCAAGATGTCGAAAAATACATGGAACGTAGGCCCGTTTCATTTCCGGGGCAAACAGCAGCATAAACACTGAAACATTTGAATGATGTAATTGTTCGGTGTATTAAAAATTCAACAAAAATTACGACGTAAACATTACGGAACCCACTTCCTATGAGCACACTGATATTTCCAATGATCCAATGAAACCAACGAACAATGTTAATTTTTCCTATGTAGTAATTCTGTACGTCATTTCGCTTTATCCACAAATAAATCGCACTAGTGCAGGATAACAAATACATTACGTAAACGACGATTCCGAAGCACGAATGCATTTCAGCAATTTTCGTATGACTTCGCCAGCCAACTTCTTTGGCTATGAAAATACCACCCAAAATCGAGAAAATACAAGACAAAATGGTCATTATTGAGTGAACCTATTTTTAAAAAATTGGAACTATTACATTTCTAATGATTGCAGAAGCAAAATCATGTTTTATAGTTTTTAATAGTAATTACCAAATTCCACAAAGGCATATTCGGACCTGAAACTATTTTACTAAATGCTTCTTGACCATATTTTGCTAAGATAATTGAAGCCGGCAAGAGAAATGCGTGAACTAATATACTTGTGATAGCGTGCCATTGAATCAAAGCACTACTGTATACAGAAATTATTTTAGGATGTGCTATTAGCTCTTGCAAGCGCACCTCATGTTTAGAGGCCGCTGCAGCAAAGTGTCCTAATAAGTTACCTGAAAAGATTTCAAAATCATAAATACTTCGTAGAAAATGAAATGCTTATATACGATAAGATTGCACTGTAGATGGAATTTTAATCAAGAAGTCTGAAAGACAAATACTTATCATAAATACCGAATTTCTCCATTTTGTCATTATATCTTCCGAAGGCCATTAGTATGTGGTGATTATTAGTCAGGAAATTATAGGTCCGATTAGTATGTCCGTTGATACTGTAAATTCCTGTAGTATCCAGTTTCAAGAAGCATGTAAGAACTCCATTTACCTGAGCATAGCCCACAATAATTCGGGCTAATGAATTCTGCACCTAAAAATAAAACATGAACATCATTCTAAATATTTCAAAGTGTAACTTTATACAATTAAAACGATATTTTTATGACTTACAATTTTGACATTCTGATAACGATCATTGTTGTAGGATTGCTGAATAAATACTTGTGGTCCACTTGGAACATGGAGACAGGAAATTACAAAGTCATCACCCTAAATTGTTTTGAAGAAAAATTAATAATTGAAATTTTACTTTTCTCCAATTTTCTTTGTACTATACTATTACCATACCATGTAACGATCATCAGAGAAACCCAAAGAGACATAACCTCTTGATGCTGGATTTGTAGCGGTCAATGCAATATTGACATAATCCTCATCTGAGAATCTGGAGATTTTATTATCATGCCATAGAGCCATAGCAAGCCAGCAGCTTTTTTTCTGTATACATCCGTCAGGAAATCCGAAACAACTCTTTGTTTTTCCACAGTCATTATAAAGAGTGGATTTCTTAATTTGCCATGGTTGTCCTACTGTTTCCTTGTGAATTGCAGATGTCGGTGGTTCCGTCGGTGTTGTACGTTCTTTTGATTTACTAACAGGTGTAGTAAAATAAAAGGTTGACGTTTCCGGTTCTAGTTCTGGCTCTGGTGTTGGTTCCGGAGTTGTTACCACTGTTTTCCTTTTCAGAAAGTCATCAATACCGAAAGGAATATGTAGTCCGGGAACAAAATAGGATGTATTCGGTGCATGTTGGACTGATTTTTGGTGTCCAGCTATCTGTCTTTTCCCTATAAGGTCTACATCGTCTTCCTCTATAAAAACAAATTACATTTAACTGAGTCAGATCTCAAAATAAATGAAAATCAAGTATTTAACTGCAAAAAGTAGAAACTACAAGATTACCTTCTAAAGAAGTATCTGCTGAGTTATGCTTTATAGAAAAAGTTAGCAGTAGAACTAATACAATTGGAAATCCATTGGAATGCATTTTAACTAAACCGAGTAATACAAACTTTCAAATTGTGTTCACCATCGTGTTCAATTATCTGTTATAAAATTAATAAACCGACTTTATGTGAATAAAACACTTCTAAATGTCCGGGAAATAAAATCACTCAACCCTCTACGAAAGCAGAATCGTCCCCAAGAATTTCATGCTTTTGGCAAAAACTATTTTAGTTTCAAGATTTTTTACAGTAGTGAACATCAAAGTAGATCATCAACCATTCTAATAAAAGCCTTTATTGTAACCACGGTTATTATTTTATGGACTGTGTTTGTGGAAGAGGTTTCTGTTGATATTCTTCGTCCTTCAATGATATCACAAGGAAGCTATTCAAAAATGTATTCATCTGCATTTGTATTTATTTGTATTTGAAAAGAGTGTAAAGCCTACACTATAGGTCATTAGTTACTGCACTCGCTTATTGTACTAGCCAAAATGTCCACCCTTCGATTTTCGATTTTCATGATACTACTACTAGCAGTTTTTACAAGACGATTTTCAGCAGCAACAGGTGTATTGATTTCATCATGATTAAATTAAGATGTATAGAATTTCCTTTAATTAGTTTACATTAGCATAAATAGTTTTATTAGATAATTGAATTCTAATAAGTACAGTTATTATATTTATTTGACTTTATCAAAAATCAAAGTTAATTAAAGTAAGTGCAAAATTATATATCACAGGCGGAGGAGAGGATGATGAGGAAAATGTACGGCAACCAAGAAAAGGAGCAATTAAAAAGTCTGTCCAACATGCACCAAATTCTGCGTATTTCATACCAGGAATTCATGTTCCTATTGGTCTTGTTCGTCCTGCTGACTGACCGAATCACCAGAGTCAACAGTATAATCCAACCAAATGAACTTTGACCATAAATAAACGAAAATCGATGCTATTAGATGCTAATAGTATCTATTTCCAATATGAAATGTTTGCTTTATTTTGTACTTTCATGTCTTCTTGAACAAATGGCGTATTAAAATTTGCATCGCTATTTGAAGATAATTTTTGTATCTTTGTATTTTTCACCTGTGGGGAGGAGCTTTAAAATTGCAGAAATCATCAATTTTCATATACCAATACTAAAATAGTCTTTTTACTTTTGATTATATACAATCTTGCAAAAACGTCTGCATAAGTAATGAGGAAAAAACATCAAAAGGATGGGATTGTGAGGGTCTATGTCAAGATAAAAAATATTTTGGGTTGACAATATATCAATATGTCAATATAGTATATTAATATTTAAATATATCAATTCAATGAAATTCGAATTTAGTATTTGCGTCTAAACCACGATGAGTACAGTCATACCTCCCACATCAATCACATTATCATACAGTCAGGGTGGTATGACTGTACTCATCTTGGTCTAAACTAATTTTAGGTATAGTGTTGGCTGTATCATTTACAGTTTTCTAATTTCATCTTAGCTGAACAATTATTTATTTCAATTTTTAAGTCAACCATTTACCACTATAGTTGTTATGGACAGACAAAGTTGCCACGAGTATATTGTGAGTGACTTCTTTATAGTTTTATTGGCTGTTTATTCCCATTAGTTAGTAAAAAAGTTTATCATTAGTAATTGGCCGGTTGCTGTTTTGTCAGTAAAGCAGATTGACAATAGTGAAGGATACTAGGATTTCTCCAGTTTATTCGAAATGGAAAATACCCGATTTTTAATTGTTTTGGTCCTCATGCTAGCCTTTTTTACTATGAGATACCCATTGTCCTTTACAGCAGGTAGTACTTTTTTCTTTAGTGCTACACATTGTATGAGGAGTATATATTGTATAGGTATATATGGAAATATATATATTTATTTTTCCTGTTTTGATTTTTAATTTGCTTATGTGATTAACCTTTTATGGCAAACCTAAATTGTAAGGTCAGTTGGACAGATGAATAAAAATGTCATTTCTCTCTAACTACTAGATGTATTAGATAAAATGCAGTTAGCCGTGTGTATGGCATAGTAGTGGAATTATGGCAAAAATGATTAATAATAAGTATAAATACTTATTTTAGCTGAGGATACTACTCCTAGTACTTCAAGTGGTGGTGGGAGTGGGAAAGGAACTGAGAATAATAACAGTGATAAGACAGCTGGATCATTCAAGTCCGTTCAACAAGCACCGAATAGGTCAGTAGATTTCCCAATGGGCGATGTTGTTCCTTTATTGCCCGGACAAGAAAATGTCGCTGGTGAAAATCATGAACCGGATCCTGCTATCGAACCAGAGCCTGCTACCTTTCCCGTTCCCTTAGATAATGAAGAAACTCCTTTACCCTTGCCAGCAGAATCTCCTACGGATCCCACAAGTAATGGAGAAACCATTATCGTCACAGTCTCCTCGACTCAAAAAAGCCAAGAGGTTCAAGAAGAAGAATTATCGCAAAATTTCATTACTGAAGAATCAGAAATGAATTAAGTACCTATAGCATTTACTGCGTAGTTTGTGACTCCTAGTAAGTGAAGTAAAGAAATTAGCTTAAAGATGCAGATAAACTTGCCTTTAGGGTATTAAATAACTTCCCTAACCGAACAGGCTCAATAACAATAATAGAATAATGATTCACTTGCAAAAATACAGATAAAATGCAAAAATAAAAATCTCCGTTAAAATCGTGAATAAAAGTCTTCGATGAGACAATATTTTGTATTCGAGGTGACGATACGATTTTATTTTACTGTAATTAATGCGGATTCTGTACATATTCTATATCTTCAAATACATTAATCATTATCTATATAGTATTCATAAAAATGTATACATTTCCAGTTTTGCGGTTTTTATTCTATATTATAATGTTAAGTACGACATTACATAGGTACTGACATCTCTTATGTTTTAACCCTTTAATGTAACAACGAATAATCATACGACTTAGCATTACTTTCATTCTATGGCTCTATACGCAAGTTTAATTCTTAAGAAAAAACTTAACTGCAAAAATTCTATTCAAAACAAGGAATCCCAGAGAAATGATAAAAATTCTTGGAAAACAAATGCATTTCTCAGGTAGTTCATTACAAAAGTCAATAAAACGACTAATTATTATAACCGTTCTATTCTTTTTATAATAGATATTGGTGACTTTTAAGGTAAATGTGTAAACTAGTAATTCATTCGTTAGCACCAGTGTTCCACTTCAACTAATTACAAAGAACTTAAAACCAATACGCAGTAGTTCATTTTCTTTAGTATTCTTCCATTTAATTTCATTCAACAAATCAAGTCATCCTCTGTTTAGTTTTCTTTCTACCTATTTGACTGCTGCACTTATTATGACTTGAAAACTGAAATGAGATCATACTACAATTTACTCCCATTTTGACATCCAACGGCTGAACTTGTTTCCTATTAAGAAACATTCATTAAATGTAACGATTCTATGAATGATAAATGAATGTAAAAACTAAATTTGACCGAATATGTTTGAAATATTCAATGTTGCTTGATTAGAATTAGTATTACAGAATGAAAATGCTAAAGTTTACATAGAAAAATGAAAACGCGTGAATTTAAAATTTGAGCTAAGACAAACCACGCACTTGAATGGCAATTTCCATACTCCAAAATTGAGTTCCATCCTTCCTTCGCCCCAAATAATAATTACTGTTAGCCATAAAGATTTGCTTAGAAATCTCGAAGCATTCTCCAAGGTGTATGATTTCATCAACAGGTCGATATATGGAGTGAACAGGAAAACTCCAAAAACGTCGTAGTTCGGGAGTCTCCCACACTTCAGCTAATTTTCGTATGGTTTTGCTGACAAAAGTGAACCGATCAAAAAGCTGTACCTGGGATATGAATTCCCGTCGAGGAGAAACTATTGCTGGATCCACAAATGGACACTGAAGCGTCCACACAAAATATTTCTCAGGTGTCTCCTGCATCACAACTATAAAGTGGCTGTTGAAACATTCAAGAAGAGCAAGAACAGATCCTTTGTCTAGAAATTAAGAGATGCAAATTAAAGCCACTGTTCCATATACTTGACACTAAATTATATGTTTACTGTGATAACTCAAACCTTCAGTCTTAAAAAATTCCTCCGGTTTGAACTCGATTTGAATTTTGAAGGTTTTCTCTACATCCACCTTGACTTTATGGTCATATTCGATATGATTGACTAAATCCGACATCACAATTTTCTTCACGGAGCAATCAGTAAACATGCAGGTAGACAATGGTCTGAAAAAGCAAAAACACTTTAATAATGGTATTGAGAATAACTTTTTTTTACAAAGCAAAAATGTGTTTTCCATTGATAAAACTGTTTTGTTAACCAACAGTGAACAGTAGAAAATTCTTACGAATATTCTGGCAATTAACTTGTTATGCATATATTTACAGCATTTACCGGAATGCACATTCTTTTTCCAAATGAAACTCCAGAGAGCGTCCAACGACAATTTCTTTGCATCCAGAAATCCAGTAGGGACAGTAGACATGGGATTCATACCTTAAGAAGTTGAAAATATTCATATGTCCTTGAGGCATATTAACAAATGGAGTGCTGCATTTGTTTCCGTTTGAATATTGAAATTGACAAGTTTCAACTTCAAGTAAACATGAATGGCAAATGGAATGGGAGTTTAGGCAAATGCTGTTTCCTTTAGGATGGAGTAAAAGAGAAACAAAGTCAGAGCATCGACAGCACTGCAGAAACTGACTAATTTTCTCAATAGGGGGAAGATTTTTTGGAAACATATAATCCTTTGTATCCGATTCTTCGAATATCCACCTAAGACATAATCATGAAAATTTTAAAACCAAATTGAAGAAAAATATTTTATTTTTACCCGAATTTCTCATTGTTGATTGAAAATAATTCTTAGATACTAGAAAATTGAACTAAATTTTATATAAAAATGAGAATTACTTACGATTGGGGATTAACATGGTGCGAGTCGTGTCCATTATAATTTACACTGTCCATAATTAATTCCGTAAGTTTTACAATGATTTCACCAAATTTTACAAATTCTCAACTAGAATAAGAACTGGTCTGTTTATAAAAAATCAATTTACAAAATAATCGACTTAGCACACTGTACTGCTCCACTGTATTATTTTCTGGAGCAGAGATGTACAGTTCGTTGTCCAGAATCTTGTTAAAGAATGGGAATGAAACTGTAGATATGTTTGTAAAGGAAATGAATCGAAGGAAGCATTTTGAATGAGTTTAATCTAAATACATTAATACATAAATGAACTCAAGTTTCAGATTACTAAGCTTGCATGTGGAAACAAATGTGTACAACTAACTGCTCCATTCTATATTATTTTTTCGATATGCACATAAGATATCGTATATGCATACACTTAAAGTACAACTTGAAGACTTTGGTATGTCATTTCAGTAGAACACAAAACCCAACACACTATTAACGACGAGTTTATCTCTATGTTTCGCTGAGTTGGCTTTAAAGATGTAGCAGCACTGTTTCTCTCTATTTACATAAAGATTGTTTGTTTTTCTTTCTTGTTAAATTTCAATTGACTTAGCATGATTCTTTCTTTTGATAAAAATGCTTTTTGTTGACATAATATGCCACATATTGGTGCTCATGCTGTTAAAGTTTAACCTAAGGAAAAATTATTGTAAACCTATTAGGAAAGCGTAGTAGTACAACTGCTATACTGACACAGACTGTCACCCAATATTTATACTTAACACATTTTCTGTACTCACGTACATAATTCTCATTAGTACACGGAATTACAAACGTTTCAATATCTTACTTAAAAGTAATACCATAGCTATAGATCGCGGCGAATCTTTCCGTTTATATGTGACTATTTTCGTTTTGACTTAAGCTTGCATCGTGGTTTAAATATTTGGTAAAAAATAAAAACACTTCTAATTGTAAAGCATAAATCATGCTTATACCAACAAGCATGAATTTACAGAAAATAGGAATGTGGGAATGTCATCATAAACCATAAACCATGCAAATATTAGAAGGTTCTGCGTAGATACAAAGATTATTAACAATTATTATCAGCTGCATTCACAACTGAGTATCCTGGATAAACTTTCAGAACGTACTTATCATAACATTGCAATGTGCCCCACAGACATTGCAATAAGAACTTTACTTTTCAATAACTACTGTATTTTATATTGGAGAGGGGGTACTGCACCACTACTACTACTACTACTACTACCTTTAAAGTGTAGCAGGAAAAGAAAACATTTTTATTTTCAATTTACTCAAATTTTGCTAAGTACCTCAAGGAATAAAAATTGGTCTAAAGATGTACAAATACTTAAATAGCACTTGGCATTCAATTATTTAGTGAAGTCTAAAGTACAAGTAACTCCGTAGCTCTTTACCTGAGCCTACCCATCTACTACTATTGCAACCATTATAATTAATTGAATCTAGTCTTCAAAGACTTAGCTTTATTAAGTATAGGTAAGTCAGATGAACAATAACTATATAGGTAATTGGGTTCCATTTTCGACCCCACCCAAAGAAGGGCAGTTGAAAAGTTAAATACGCATGATAATCCTCTGATGACGTGACAAGCTTAAAATCATCCCAAGTTTTTCTATTTCCCTTTCTCTTTCGCATACAAATAAAAAGTGCTAAGAACTAAGTGGAAGTAATAAACGATTATGAACAGCTTGCATGAATTAATCATATTCCTTGTAACCACTAGACATTTTGCTAGAGTAAACTCTGTTAAAGCAGACAATATTTTTGTCCTACATTCGTTTCATAAAGATGCAAAATTTGCACTACAACAGTGACGTAACTATGTATATCTACCATTTAAATAGGTGCCGTAGGGAGATATTCCAACTGTACAGCTGCTGATCTACAAAAAATACACGATTTGGTGGCGAGTCCTTTGCATAGCACCATGCTACCCTCACTGCATTCTTTCCTCCGATCTGACCCTATTAAATTTAATGTGCACATGCTGCTACACGAAACAAAGCAAACGGACTCGTATGGCGGGACTAATAGTACAGAAAAAAGCACAGGGGAGCCCTTATATTCATTTCTTAATAATATCATTAAACATTTCATTATAAGTATACCAATTTTATATTACATGCATTATTTAAAGGAACTACTAATAATATAGTGATGCGGTTGAGATGGAGGTGACTCAGGCCAAAACTCAGGACTCAGGTATTCTGCATGTAAAACTGCAAAACAGTATAAGTACCTACTACCTAGCTAATAAGTATACTTTGCTGGCGAATTTAATCCGGAAATATATGTCATGAATGTGGGTATTGGGGATAATATTATCAAGAGTATGAGGTACAACCACAGTACACAAAATGGGGGTCTAGCAAAATTCAATGGAAAGAGACTTGTTGTTCATAGGTCGCATTCGTAACAGATTCAATTGAAAAGAATTTACTTTTGTGTAAGCTATGTACATTTACTGAGGCAGTTACACAGACCAAGAGTCGATTTCTGTTTTAGTTTACAGACAGTGTAGTATACTTGTATACCCTTGTGTTATGTTATTAATAAGAGGCAGCTGCAATCTGCAGCAGAGTTGTAATGTAATATAAAAACTCGTGGCTGGGTTTGTTACTCTATAGATGCATATAAATAATACTGCACCAGAGCTTATTCAGTACAATGCAGAAGAGGACAGCCAATCAAAAGTGAAATCTGTATCACATCATCTGCCTGTTTGTATGTAAGATACGTACATTGCAACGGAATGATTTGGTAAAGCATAGCTTATCCTTTTTCTCAACATCTATCGACATGACATGACTTGTTGGTTAATCCATATTCAACTGCATACACTAAACCAGTCGGCATCCGTAGTTAAAGTGAGTTTCAGTTGACTATTGACATGACACTGACTAGACTGTTATGTTATGTGTTAAGTTTTAAATTTATTACAGAACCAACGTTGCATATTGGATTGCATAATATTATCTGCACAGTAATACTGTACTGTACTCGGTTAGTGTAATTTTTCCGTACAAACTAATGTGTGCACATGAAGATTTATTTTGCACATACATTTACATTACAGATTATACTATCGTATAAGTGCAGTAATAATCGTGAAAAAAGTAATTTAGAAAACAACTCGAAATGCATTATCGAGACGAGGTGCAGTGCACTCTTTATAATCAACTACTCTCCTCATAGAATCCCGAGCCGAAGTCAGTCAAGCCAAAGTCAAGTTACAAGTAAGGAGATACCGTTCAATAGTAAGCTTAACGTATCCTTATCCTGCTTACTGTTATCCCGAAATTACTTCACTTCTCTACTCTCCTCCCCTTTTGTGTGTACGTGCCGATTGCTAATTGGAGAACAATAGGATTAGTTTCTGCATGGCTGGGTCCACGAAAACACACTAGCTGTTCAACTTCACTATGGAGGGGCATACATATCAAAACTTGACAAACATGCAGGTAGAACGCCATGCAAGCTACCTTCTTTCAAGCATCACTAAACAACTGCAATTGACATATTTCAATACCATAGCAATAAAATTGAAATATTTCAATAATTTTTTGGTATTGAAATATTTCAATTTTAGTGCAATTATTGAAATATTTCGATTTTATTGCAATGGTATTGAAATATTTCAATTTTAGTGCAATTATTGAAATATTTCAATTTTATTGCTATGGTATTGAAATATGTCAATTGCAGTTGTTTAGTGATGCTTGAAAGAAGGTAGCTTGCATGGTTGCATGGCGTTCTACCGGCATGGTTGTCAAGTTTTGATATGTATGCCCCTCCATAGTGAAGTTTAACAGCTAGTGTGTTTTCGTGGACCCAGCCATGCAGAACTAATCCTATTGTTCTCCAATTAGCAATCGGCACGTACACACAAAAGGGGAGGAGAGTAGAGAAGTGAAGTAATTTCGGGATAACAGTACTTATCGTACAAGTAAATACACTCGAGAAACTAACATGCATAAGTATATAAATATTTTCTTAGTAGCCTTTCTTCTAGTAACATTAGTCAAAGCAAAAGCAAGGCAGGACAGTACAGAAAAGACAAGTCTTAAAAGTTGTACGTTTTTGTATTAAATGTTTCTGTTGGGATATGGGCACTGTGTAAAATTGCATTAGTTGTATGTATTGTATGAGAGAAGTCTTTGGGTGCATTGTATAATATAGCAAAGTTCTTAGTAATGTAAATGTTGGGACTTCTGACTGAGAGCAAACGCTATTACAAGAGTGAATTCTGTGTGTTTTCTTTACTGTGGGAGTGTACCTGAAGTAAACGTAATACTTAGGATACGTATGCAGAATTTGGCATGTGATTATTACTACATTGTCTACTTATTGTTACTTGCTTGTACTATTATTACTACGCAGTCCAATGCACTGCACTATGCATTGGCTGAATTATTACGTACATATGCACTATCTCAGAGAAATGCAATTTCTTGTACCTACCTACACTACATAGATTGTATCATGCAGAAAAATATTGTTTAATACTAAAATGCTACAGTTGATTGTCCTGGCATGGTGCGCCTATATATTTAACAATTTACCTCCTCCGTCCGTCCTATCACTTTGGTTGTTCTATCACGATTTTTCCTAGTTCTTATTTATCACTCTGTACTTATACTTATTACTTCTTGGGTCAATTCCTGAATCACATCTAGTTTATCTAAACCTATTTTAGTTTTTGCAATTTATATATCCAAGATGAGAATCGGTTCACAGTTCTTTCTGACGTCTTGCTAGAATAATTTAGGGATTTATATACGTACTTATTAAAATAACGTTTTTTTCTCATCCATTCCAGTTATACTGCTTCTACTACGTACATCATTTAATTATTCGGACTCTGACAGAAGTAAGCATAGCCTTTGCAATTTTCTTATACTTTAAGATTGTAATAAGTACCTTGTCTTGTATTTTGAAGAGGTACGCTAACACAGACATACACAAAGAGGCTGAGTACTAATACATAAGTAAATATTAATTGCAAACATCTGAGACTTATGTATGTATGTAATAATCGTATGTGCTTTGCTAATGTACATGAAAAGTCAGTCTTAAACTCATTATACAGACAATATATGTAGTCTCACATGCACATAGCTTAGCTGTTACGTATTAGGTAATAAGAATTTACATCAATCGGGCTAACATAGTATTCAGTGTGCAATAAGCGGTTAAGATATTAGTAGCTGCTTGCTTGGTCGGCTGGCAGAGCCAAGTTCAGTTAGCATTGATGTTTTGCTAAAGGAAGAAGCCTTTGCAGGAGTTCATCAAGTGTGAAGCTGAAAGGATAGTGAGAATCAAGAATAGGAAGTGAATTGAGTGAGTGAACTTGTATTTAGTTTCAAGATTCAATCTCTATTGCAAACTCTAATACAGTTCTGTACTATTTCAAAGCACTGCATTACAGGTAAATACATACCGGCATATATTATTTACACTGCGAAACACTAGTTTTGTTTAGCACCATTACCATTGCAGTAAGTGAACTATAGAATATATAAGACTTGTTTTATTGTACATTGCACACTATTTACATTCATATTATGGAAGTTCTGGTCTTTTAACCGGTAGGTACTGCAAGTTAAACACAATCAAGGTAAACTCTAGTCAGTTCAGTTGAACTGTAAAGTATTTTACACATGAAGCACTTTATTAGAAATTCCCTACGTGTGCATCTACATATAGACAGTAACAAGTAAATACTAAGACTTCAGTTAGTACACAGAACAGCAATTGTCATAGTCTCACATAACTCACATTTTGTTCCTTTTGTCATCTCATCTCCCATGTCTAATTTTATGAAGGTCATCTTTTCTTAAACTCAACAAGGAAAATAATGCTGCAGTAAGTTACTAGTAATAGCATAACAGAAACACTACCGGATTCTTTTTGTGGCGCATGTTAGTGTGTAGTTTGTGTGCAAAGTACCATTATATAAATTGCATTGTGCAAGATAAAAGTTCGCACTTATGTTGTTACGCTATTAGTGTACAAATACACTTGTTGAAATCAATCATGGAAAACAGAGATACTTAACTACATTTCAGACTCATGTGAATTCTCTGATAAATAACACTGACACAATTAAAAGAAAAATCCCAAGACATTTTTATAAGTACTGTATGCGCAACTGAAGAAAACTCGTGAAGTGTCTAAAGTCAATCAGGTGTGTCAATGAAAGGTTTTTACAACTTAATTGAGAATTAAATGTGAGTATGTAATTCTTGCGTGAGGTAGGTAACACACTTTGGGAAAGTCTAATGAAATTATCAGTTGGGAAGATTGTAAACATATTACACTCCTAAACCACTACATTGGAAATGGAAGTATGGAAGAAGTGTTTTATAGATATACAGTTTACATGTCATAAAGTTTGTTGTCATAAACTTTGAATTAGGTAGTAAATGGCAGCCGTAAGGTAGAGGTACAAACAGTAGGTAGTGAGTATTGAGAATCATAAAATATAATTCGTGTGTGTACTGTACAATACTCATTAAGTACGCTTTCAGCAATAAAATTTCATGTATTTGTGCAATTTGCAAAATTCCTATTCGAACAGAGCGAGAAATAACCACGTTGCGAAAAGCATCGGCAAATTGTTGGGAACCTAGAAATACTTTGCTATCACACTGAAATTAAGGTCTTATTTGCAATAATTAGCAGAAGGATATTTGCATTACTTTAATTATATACTACATGCTGCATAGTAAATTTTTTTCAAACTGCGAATTCATTAATTAGTGAACAAAAGCAAGTTACCTAATTGAACTGAGATAGTGCAAACGCATGTACCCAAAGATTTTTCTGTTGCGAAATACGTATTCTCAATGTTGTGTAGTAATCATGTATTTTTAAAAACTTTCAGTCGAATCAGAATGGCAAGAGGAGTGCATCCCAGACGATCAGGATTAAGATGAACCTGCACGGACACAAGTGGCTTTGGGCGAATTCCAGACGAGTCATGCATGACATGCGATGAGAAAGTGATGTCATGTACGTACTCTGAAGACTGTAATATTCATAATCCCAAATTGCATAGTGCAAGAAGCTACATGTTTTCTGACTTGTGCCCTTTCGGTCTGGACAGGACGGATCAAACATTTTGATTCATACAAGAGATTCAAATGAAATTGAATTATATTGTGAAATTGAACAGATAAGCAGTCTACACATACAATACTACGAAATTAAGTAATCAAAAGTAGATTACCAGCTCAATTACCATAACTGAACGTCCTGTTAGTGCCCTGTTGACATTTAACTGCATCAAGATATTTACGACTGGCAGTTTATTAAATACCAGAACGAAGACATCATAATAACTTTATCAAAGTTTGTCTATGATCATCTACTACTAGGATCGTCTAAGCTTAACTCATCTACAAGTCATTTCATGCTTTGCAAAGCAATGCGGATGGAATGATAATACTAAGAGAAGGAAGCCTATCTAATATAACATGACCTCAATTGATTCACACCACATCACAGAATAAGAAAACCAAAATCAATGTTGCGAAATATGAAATGCGATCGCTATTCCTTTCTGTTGTGTTGTGATTACCGTCCTATGTAACATATCCATAGGTAATAATAAGTAATTAGCATTAGCATAACGTATAGATTCTACGAAAGTTTCCATTCCATGTTCCTGTTCAACCATTGTATTATAATTTACTTTCCAACTATCAGTAGAATGACAATTATAAAAGATTAGGACAAATCGAATTTAATTATTTTAAATTGCAAATAGTACGCATACTTGCACAGTTGCACACAGGAAACCAAACATCATCTGCTGAATCGCACTTACCTAAATAACTAAATACATGTTAGTACAAACAATACAAGTGGATTGCATTGTGTCAGTAGTAACTACGAGTTGTTTGTCGTTGTATGCAAATTATCTGTGCCCCAATGTCTATGTCTGTCACAGTTCCATTAAACCTAGCAGATATAACAGTAAATACTTATTGTAAGCCAACTAGAAACACTAGATTGCAGTTTACAGCCTAATAAAGCAGTGCCTGTGTGTATCAAGTAATTTGCATAGGTATGCATTAGATTGAATATATATACTAACTATTGATTACACGTATTACCTCACTTAACCGTTGAAGTGTATTACACAGATATAACTCTAAACAAGTCCACGAGTGAATCGTAATGTAATTGCCCATGTATGTAAATTGGGACTGCATACATTTTATATATAGGATTTAAAGTGTCTTTGTGAGTTTGTGACGGATTTATCTCTTTACTGCAGTTTTATGCATTAATAATAGTAGTATTCATGAGCTAATTTTGCACATAACATGCTGCGAGATAGTACGTGAAAAAGTGAAACAACAGACAAATGACGAGAACTTAATGTCATTGTAATTGAATATTCTTGTTTTTTATGACTTGTGAGCTAATATCAATAAAAGATAAGACCCAGACGGAGAAACACATAGGTATAGTTGCAGCAGCAGTTATGTAGTACTGTTCTTGGAGTAAAGTGTCTTAATTTAACCTTTATTAAACTTCAGCGTATGTAGTGTGTTATCTTACAAATGAAAACGAACAAGATTACGGGCTTAATTTTTGTCTTAGTATTATAATCGTAAAGTATTTCGTATTTTGCCATCATGCATGAGTCATTCTATGTTTAGTAATTGTGCAAATAATACACATTCAGTGGAGTGAAGAAGAAATCCAAGTTTAAAATTCCTCGATAGAAATTTGTGAAAAGAGTAAGTAAAATGTCTATTCATTTACACACTTCAAAGTAGGTTTTGAGTATTTCAAAATTTAATTTTTCATAAATATTGACAGAGAATTACAAACTTTCAAAATGAGTCAGTTTGCCGGTTACGTGCTACCCGGGAGTGTATTCATGGCATTCGGATTGAAATGGTCTTTGGATGCATCAACAGACCCAGTTTATTACACAGCGACTGCTAATTCCCAGCATTATCATGAAGAAAACTACGAGGGAGTACGGCTAAGACAAAAGTACCGCAGACGTCGGCCGTTTTGTTGTTGTTGTCATCCGTCAAGTGATTGGCCAGTGGAGGGAGTAATTAAACTGATAATTACAGCAATAGGAATAGGATCCTCAATAGCGGTATAATATAATACAATGATAATATTATTATATAATGATAATAAATTACAGTACCTATATAATATAATATCTTCATTTCAATAGGCAGCCTTTGCGTCTGGAAAACTGCAGCATGTCGGGGATATCTTATACGCAACTGTTTATTTGTTCTTCAGCATCTCCGGATTAGTAGATGTTCTCATTTTCTACTGTCCCTACATGATGCCCTTTGGCCTGGACAAGTTTTCTTTGGCCCTTGCATTTGCCGTAGAGGGGTTAATGTTCAATTTACATTTGGGGCATCAAGCGTTCATGGAACAGCAAGTTCACATTCTTCTCGTGTGTGCCATTTACTCATGTGCTTTTGTAAGTCTCGTTGAAATCATATTACCTTGGAGTCAACTTGTGAAATTTTGTCGTGCCTTCACAACTCTTGTTCATGGGAGTTGGTACATTCAGAGTGGTTTTATTTTGTACAATCCGACGAAAACTTCTCCAGTCACTTGGTCAAATGGTGAAGACTTTAATAGTGCCTTGGTGTGGATCTCCCTTACCTTCGCTTGGCATTGTGCTGGAGCATTTGTGATTTTACTATGTTTGTTGGCACTGTCCAGAAAGAAAATTAATGACCATAGAAGACCACCTATGAAAATCATTAATGCTGGCTCAACCTCCCGCAACGATATTAATGTGGACGCTGAAATAAGCAATTGTCCTATGGGGGAAGTCGATTTACAAGCACATTGCCAATTTCAGCAACCTGGAATAACTTCTGCAATGAGTAACCGAAGTTTAGAACATGCTCATTCTCATTGTCAAATTGCGTTGTCTTCTCCGTGGCCGAGTGGCACTATCAAATCCTAATTTTCCATTAATCTCATTCTCATGTATGTAATTACGTAATTTTCTAATTGCATTTACAGTTTCAGTATATTTTCTCTTCGTAAGGATTACTTTGTCATTTTCATTTCTATTTTCAATAAGTAAGGTATTTTTACAAAGTGGGTGAAAATTAAAGTAAAACTTGCCATTACTTTTGTACTAAAACATGGTGTGCTAAGTGTGCTTGGTCACTCTTAATGATGTGCTAGATGAATGCTTGCTTATTTAAGTGCTACAGTTGATCAAAATATATTGCAGCAAGACAACCACACAATACCGCAGTGGGAAAGTGATAAGAATTCTTTGTTGTGCACTGTATGTACATGTTATATAAACATAACCAATATTATTTGTATTAATATACTCTTATTACTCTTGTAGTAATACCGCATTCGTTAGCCATACCATGCCACATGCTGTTATACATATAAAGTATGCATAAAGAATTAAACTCTTTTAGTATTATGAACGCTGTTTTTAAAGCTGTATTACCAATATTATAATCATAATGCCTTCATAAACCCATCATTTCCTTGCGAGATAGTTCAGTGTTCAATTCACTGTTAACTTTTATGATTCACATTCTTCTTAGTATCTTTCGGAAATAATTTGGTATGGATTTGTAAGTTACAGGTATTCATAGTACATTATACTTTAACTTTAAAGCAGCCTTTCATAAGATAGTGTCAAAGTACTTTGCATTTCTTATGAAAAGGAAAATTTGTAAAAGGGGCAACTATTCGTATAACAGTCTTCTTCCTTTATTGTTCTTAGAATGGATGACATCTCAAAATTAATGGTTTACAGTACAGAATCACAATAACAATATGGTAGTTTTTCAGCAATTAAGGTACTACATAATTAACAGTAACATTTGCAGTAGAAAGCTAAATAACTTTCATATAACTCTATCTTTATTGGATTTTAAATTATTACTGAAATTAACTATTATTTATTGGGACACTTCTGCTATGAAGACTGGTAGTAAGGTAATTAAGGCTCAAATAAAGATTAGCCGTAAGACCCTCCTTTATTGCCACCGTTTCCATACGAGCCACCTCCATTGGAACCTCCGCCGTTTCCATAATTGCCATTGGAACCTCCGCCGTGTCCATAATTGCCATTGGAGCCCCCTAGATATGAGCAAATATAATAGTTTTTGAATTAGCAAATAAAAATATGCCATACCGTTTCCATAAGAGCCTCCTCCGTGGGAACCCCCGCCGTTTCCGTAAGAGTTACCTCCGTTGTTTCCGTAGGAGCCTCCTCCATTGGATCCGCCGCCATTTCCATAGCTGCCTCCCTTATTTCCATAAGAGCCTCCATTGGAGCCGCCATTGTTTCCATAAGAGCCTCCATTGGAACCGCCATTGTTTCCATAAGAGCCTCCATTGGAACCGCCATTGTTTCCATAAGAGCCTCCTCCGCTGTGTCCACCGCCATTTCCGTAGGAGCCACCTCCGTTGGAACCACCGCCGTTTCCGTAAGAGCCTCCCTTATTTCCATAAGAGCTTCCTCCACCTCCTGATGTACCATACTGAAAAAGAAAAGTTATTTTTTAAATTCGAATGGTGAATTGTGTTTAGGCTTAGGCACTTCATTCCCAATATGCTTAAAAATGAAAAACTTACAGTTGGAGTGGAGTGAACCACGGAGGACATGATAACCATGACGGTTACCACCAACGCTATTTGAGATGCCATATCAATGCAAATTCTCGCTACAGAACTTGGTAAGAAAACAAGACTCTTAGCTGTGCTACTTATTTCAGCTCCCGGTCTAATTGCTGGTGATTCCAAATGATCTGAAAAGCGTTTATATACTCGACCACCCTTTCAAACATATTTGGACATCAACATCTGCATGAGATTTATTACTTGCATAGTTTGAAAAAGTATGTCACACCAAGGTCAAGTTTGAGGTGTGACGTAAGGTGTAGGTATTTATTTCTCTGGAAAAATATTTGCAGAATGTATATATGTTTATGTAATTTTGTTACATGAATACCTGCACAATTGTGTCAGTGTACATTCAGATTATCAGAGCTAAAACCGACATAAGAAAGATAAAATATGAGCATTAAAAGGCAGTTAAACGGTTTACTTAACCATAATAATGGTAAATACTGTGATACAATTATAATTTCTACAACCAAAATTGTAATATTTATGGTTTTCTGCGGTAAAGTTGGTCTAAATCAGTTCTAAATAAACATAATTTACTGGCCTTCATAACTTGTTTTTCCATTCACTCTTCACCTTCTTCTGGTCCTTATATTTTTTATTTCTTACATAATTCGTTACGGTAAATGTATTCTAAATGAGAATAATTTTATTCCTTGCTTAACCTACCATTAATTGAGTCGCTCAAAGTGCAGAACAGAGCTTTTCAGCACATCTACTATTAAATTTAACTAATAAAAGCAATTTGAATCTTAACCAGCATGTATTTACATATAATATATCTAGGATGATGAGAATCTCGATACTATACTTTATGGAATTTGGCATATGAATGAAAATGAAGTGAATAAAATCGAGACTTTATGCAGCATCCTGCAGTGTAATACTTATAATGTTATAACACTTTGGTATAACCTACTGTAGTAATAACATGCGGGCAACTCTACTACACATTATTTCTCCACTCTCGTCGACAAGCCTCTGTGGCGCAATCGGTTAGCGCGTTCGGCTGTTAACCGAAAGGTTGTTAGTTCAATCCTAACCAGGGGCGTATTCTTTTTGCTTTTCTTTAGGAAGGAATTTGAAAAGCATTTTATTGGCATGTTTTTACTTATTACCAGTTTCGTCATATTAGCAACCGAAAAGAATTTGAAACGCCTTTCCTACAGTGAAAAGTATTGACAAGCTTGTCCAGTCTGTAGATAACTTATGGCTCTTCTCAACCCAACCCATAAAATAAATGTGAGATTTTTACAATAATTCTTTGAGAAAAAGTGAGAACATTCTCGATGTTACTACAGAAACTATGACAATTGGGTACTGGGTCTCAAGTTAAAACTTTGTCAAACCATCACATGAAAAGGAAGTTGAATCGGAGAACGATATTTTCTCTTGAGTTCGATTCGACAGTAGACTGAGTGTAAAAATTTTCGCCTACACTAGGTAAATTTTGTGCAAGAGCCAACGTTAAATAGCTTTAAAAGAATTGATTGATGTTATTTGTAGTACCATATCGAATCGTGCTAGACGGAAACGGAAACCCTTGAAAAATGGCAACTAAAGCTTCGGAGGACGTGCTGGCCGTGGCTGAAGCCAATAATAAATTCATCTTGGATTTTCATGGGGTAAGTTTTCGTTTGGAATTTATAAAATGTAACTGCAGATATTTTCCCGAGTATTATGATAGTCAATATTAGATTTTGAAAATTTCCCAAATGACTATTTGTAAACATTTTATTGCCAGAAACTTCGCCCTACCATAAATTTCGATCTCGCCGTTGCATCAGGCACAAAAAACTTCTTTTACAGTGGAATATCTATTAGCAGTATGTTGGCTATGATGTGGGAATCTTTTCCAGTTACAAGTAGAAGCACTATTATTCCAACTGCAATGGCTACTAAGTGCCTTCAATTGAATCCAAGCAAGGTGACACTTGTCACTGATGGATACGGAGAAGTTATGAGGGACTATGAGGTAATTTATTATTAGACATGAATACCACAAGGCAATTTGAGTAGTCAAATTTACATTATTATAATATTTATTGATTTATTCACTTTTCACTATGATGTAACAATCTTTTAATCCTGAACTCTTAAATATCTCAGAAATTTACACCTGGCCCACAAGATGCAGTTATGAACATCGTAAATAAGATGTATACGTGTTCATCGCTGGGACCCCTGAAAAACGATTTTTTGAACAAAGTTTTGGGAGACTATCGATGTAGCCATGATATGATATCGTTTGCCAATCAAACTCAGGCGGCAGAAAAAGTAAATGACGACTTTTCAAGAGCAACTAATGACCTTGTGAAGGATCCTGTAGAAAATGGTAAAAGTTAAACTAAAACATATTTACATATTTACATATTTACATATTTATCTTGAAATGTATATTGTGGTTAATATTTAAGGCACTTTGGAAAAGAATGCAAAAATAGTTATTGTAAGCTCATTTTACTTCAGAGGAGTTTGGGAAGTTCCGTTCAAACCTGAAGATACCAAAATGATGGACTTCAAAAAACCAAATGGCCTAACAGTCAAAGTCCCTATGATGATCAAGAATAAGGCTCCAGGAATGTCCTATACTAACTTTCGTGACATGAAGTGTCATGCTTGTGCCATGTATTTTGAAGTAAGATAGAAATAGTAAAAATATTAGTCACTTAGTGAGTGTCTACCAGGATTTTCAACTGTGATCTGTGACCGTAAATTAATTCTGTTCAATTAGGGGTCCAGATTTTGCATGATCGTGGTTCGCCCCAAAGACGACAATGCAGTTTTATTTCAAACGAGCTTGGAGAAGTACATGGGGAATGACCTAATTCCGGATAAGCTTATTGCTCATTTCAGACGCTACCATTCTAAAAGTCGTCGCGGCGAAGGTGGTCTTCTGGTCAACATTCAAATGCCTCGCTTCAAAATTCAATCTCGTCATATATTAAACAAAGCCCTGAGAAGTGTTAGTTATCATTATCACTTTTTGTACACCAACCCTATAATGAAGTATTCAGTACGTAGCCCTTGATGCCATTAATTAGTCTTTTGATTTTCAGGTTGAGGGCAGTCCTTTCCATAACACATCGGTTTTATTCACCAACGCTTTTGAAAAGGAAAATGGCAAAAATGCCTGTCTCACTCAAATGATCCAGCGGTGCAGCATTGAGATTAATGAAACTGGAGCAGCTCCCGATGTGAAACAAACACGTAAGCAATCTAAAATTTTATTTTCACTTTAGATTATTGTATCAACTCCACTACTTTATGTTTCGTAATGCATTTAGCTTTGCTTCCTCCACGGCCTGCATGGAAAGCCCGACCAAAGTGCGTTAAAATGCTGCTGAATCGATGTTTCTACTTTGTACTGTACGATTATACCAACAGTTTCATAGTTGCTGCAGGATTTGTTAGTAACCCACTTGATAATTGAATTGAAATCTAAATTTCGTAAAAATCTATTAACCCTGGAATTAATTACATGAAAATCTTATAAATATGTTTGTGAAAATGTCTACGTATTGATTAATGATGAAACAATATTGCTTTAAAAATGTTGCAATTAAAAGCGTTTTTGTGTATGTAGTATAAATAGATATTTAAATAAATCCTCACTTTGTGAATTATCAATGCAGTAGGTTTATTTCTTAGGTAAGAGAGAATTTTCTACATAGTACATATAATAGTAAACTTCATTATTCTTCTACCATTTACAACACTGCGTTTATTATCTAGAGCGGAAGAAATCAATACGTAAGGAATACTTATAGATATTAACGAGTTGGGGAATCTTTATCAGTGAAGTGCAGGCTGTTGTTCTCTGCGATAAACCGTCATCCCTTTATATTGCAGTGCTTTCCTTTTACTAGCTCAATGGAAAGCTTTACTAGACTGGCTTATGACTTCACTACATCCGAAATGTTTGCCTGTAGTAGTGTTTAGCGTTCAGAGGGTGACAAATCCATTTCTGTAGAATACATGTCTATTTGTATATAATTTTACTTTACACTTCCCTCGACATACTTTTTGGTTGCAGTAGTTTTTCATAGACTACAATATCAAAGAATTGCAGTCAGCACGAAACAAACTTTACTTATGATTAGACTAAAATTAATAAAAATACCAAAACTTTGTTTTGCGACCTAGACATTTTCTACTCTCACTTTTATTTACATGAAACAAGAAATAAGCATTTGAGATTGAGACGCAAGCACTACAACTGCCACCGATTACATAGATTTCATCCGGAATACCCAAACTGTTTTCAAGAGCATAGACAATAACAATATTGGTTATCAGTAAATCTAATAATTATCTCAATTTGAATGGCATGATGTGCTACAGAAACTAAAAGTACCGAATATGCTACCATTTACCATCTTATTCTGTGTACTACACATTTCATGAGATCGGGGAATCTTACTTGTGTCCATTAAAGGAAGTATGATTTAGGTTCCTTTGACCCTGGATTTGACATCCACTGTCCAAATTAATATGAGGACAATCTCCCATTTCCAAACCAGGGCTGAGACTGGCAGCGCAGAAGTCGCAAGAGGCTGCAGTTGCTGCCGTGCTTATCTCTTGTTTTATTTTCATCTTTGGGATGACTGGGTTTACATTGTCCTTGCTACTGTTTCCAACTTGAGAAGATATTGACATTTTCCCAGAACTCACATGAGGATTTGATGAATGGGCAAAATGAATGTGGTTGCTTTGACTTTGACTGCTGTTGTTCATTATCCCTAGAGAGCTGCCTACTATTTTGCTGGAGCAAGTTGAGTTGAAACTCCTTAAATTCAACTGAACATTCAGGTTTGCGGTAGAAATGTTGTTGTTCATCATGAATGTATTTTCCATCGACGAGGAAGAGTCTTGCCATTCTACAATAGATGAAAGCAGACGGATGTAACGAATAGCCAATCGCAGAATTTCATTCTTAGATAATTTCCTGTCAGGGGGGTAAGTTGGCACCAGTCTTCGCAATTCAGAGAAGGCTCCACTCACATTTTGCTGACGCCACCGCTCACGAGTATTGGTGAAAACTTTTCGGGGCATATGGCGAGAACCCAACCCCAAACCAGAGTGACTCAGGGTGGAATTCCCTAATATTGCATGGCTACTATTTCCACTTCCCGATGGAGACGATGAAGAACTTAGAAGAGAGTCGCTACGGATTGTCCATGAATTAGAGAGAGATTTTGGGTTGCTGCCCTGAAATATGAAAAATGTATTGTGTATTGTCAAAAATTACAAGTGAAATACTTAGGAGATTTTTAAGATTTTAAAAGTGTTAATAAAGGGCAGAAATATTTTATGATCTACAAAAAATAGTTCTTACATGAGATTTCTTTCCATTCTTCAGTTGCTCTGTCCAATGACTACTTCCGTTTCGAGTTTGACCAATAGCACTCGAATTTTCATTAGATTCCGAAATATCCGTGTTTTTGCCACTCTCTGCTGATTTCCTATTTTCTTGGTCGCTACTTGTTAAATCGAATTCAGTTCCTTCAGAAATATCTGTATCAAAACCGTCTGTGTCGTCCATTTCCTCTGTATCAATAGGAGAATTAATTGTCAGTTCCTGACTTGGCGATGCCATAGGGGAAGATGAGCTTCCAGTGGGATCCAACATCATTATTTATAGGTTTACAACAGCCACAGTGTAAAATAATGCTGGAAACTCATTGATTCACAGAGTGACGTCAGTAAATCAGTGATTAATCACGTCCAGTTCAATTTTCATTCGCAGGTGTCTTAAAATCTTGCTCCACTTCGGTTTTGACTGGATAGCACACGGATAGAAATGCAAATACTATGCTTTTATCAGTTTTAAATGATAATAAGCATATTTACACAGACATTCAAATCTTTTGTACTTCCACTAACTATTTACTTTGTAGTAAAATCCGGTTTCATGAATGAAAGTTCCAGTTTTCACATTTATTACCGCTTACGCAAGACTATACAAATACAGTAATTTGTAGCATGAGTTTCTTTGTGTAGGCACCGGTTCACTAGTTCTTAATGTCCTTGGTAAATATTTAACCTAAAGATTTCAGTATCATTTCCTTATAAGGAATGAGTGGATACTTAGAGACATCTTATGAGTTATCTCCCATTGTACACATAGGCAAACAACTACTTTACTTTTACTATTAGACAAATGTAGAAACTGCAGGAGTGACCACGACCACACGGGAACGATTTGAAACAAAGAAACCTTTATTAACGAACAACTAAACTATTAATTTATTTGTCTATGCAAACAGTTTCACTTTCTTTTAGTTATTTCATAATACTAACAAGAATGAGAGACACACCTTCTTTATGATTTTATTCTTTGCTCTGGACCCCAAGGCGTTTTATTCGAATAGTTAATAATTTTTTTATGTCGCACCTTTAATTCTTCCGGATGAAAAATTATATAGCAAGTGTTTTCTGGGTACTTAATGACAAAGGAAATTCGTATCGGCCTTGTGTATCGAAACTGAAAATTCGTAAACAGATGAAAAGATGAGTATATTGTACAAAAATCTTGTCTTTGTTTACTGTTTACCAATCAATGAATTATGGACAGATTTTTAAAGTGTTTGGAGTGTCAATATCGTTTCCTGAAATGAAAGATGATCTTCCCTGCAGACTTTTTATGTAGTGTAAAGTGAAATAGCATCCCATATTGGTATGTGTTATTTTATTACTTAACATTCAGTAAAAGTAAGATTCTCAGTGTAGCAACGGAAAGAGTAACATCTGCTACTGTAACATCCTTTGCTTCCTCAAATCCCACCCTTCTCTATATTCTCATTGGTTTCCGAAGGGACTTCGGACTCGGAATTCAATTCTAAATAGAAATCCCAACCTTTCGGGCTGACTACGAGTTAAATCCGCCTATATCTGCTTTGCTTGTACTTTTCCTAACTTAGTTCTCAGCATTTCTGTTTCTCTATTTCTCAAGAGCAAATGCATGCGTATGCGTAGTCGACAGCTTACTTGGTGTGCCAATAGTGAGAAGGGCAAGAAGATCTCTCCTTTTTATTGAATTACATGGGGTTGTAAGACAATTTTCTCCTTTTTACTCTCAAATCAAATAGGCAAGGAAAAGGAAGGTATTCACAGAACCCAGTTTAATGCAGTGCTAACTAAATGCACCTATACATAATTTTCTGAGCAAACTCAATTAAGGTTTTACATAACATGACACATTTTAACGGACTATATTTACACATAATACATTACCAGTGCAAAAATATTTAGTGAAAAACTTTTAAAAGATATTTCGGATCAATGAAGATTATTTGGAATGCAGAAATGCAATGTAACAAGTAGCATATGACTATCGTGTTGTAAGATAAATTCTACGATGACACAAAGTTTGATTAAAATATTAAGGAGAATATAAACTAAGACTAACAAAAGAAATGAAATACAATCTGTTAAATAAAAACTATAAAACTAAGAATCCGAATCACATTGTTTTCTACTTAATAAGGAACTACATGGTATATAATACCTAATTAATAAATATTGACAATGCATTCCTGACTAGTAGTAGTAATGTTGAAGAAAGATGAACAGGACCATTGGCGAAACGAAGTCGAGTCTTTTCAATGAATCGGAGCATAATATCATATTGTATAAGATATTTACGCCCTGAATCATAGAATTGACAGACTTAACAATTGTGGAGACGATCTTGTTTTGTTAGTAGATTTCAGAATATTGAGAAAGTCGAATGCAATACAAAGCTTATACCAGCGGATGAAGATTGTCCACTTCTACTCAATGAATTGCAGCCATAATATCTTCAAAAGGAAAGATATTAATACCACAACCCAATGGGCCGACGTGACTAGGATAAAGGTATGGATTCGCGAATTCTGCTAATGGAGAAGTCCTCTGTTCCTCAACTGGATGATGGAATTTAACTACGAGAGGTTTGATTGAACACTTGTGCTTTTTATACCGAAAGACCTACGGGATAAATCCATTGACAGATAGGTTGCGAAAAACAAGACTAGAAGGCAATTCTTATAATTCTCCGAATATCAATGTATAAGTGCATGTATGCGTAGACATTTTATCATTAGTAGCAATTAATTTCCAGTAGTTGGGTAATACAGTTACCAGTTGTAAGCAAAATGCGTTATAATCATTTGGCATCAATTAAGGTTCTCCATTGAATTCTACGAAAGGATGTTCCATGCCATCCGAGACTCTTTTTCTCACCCTTCGTTCTGACCCGAGACATTAGCAGTGGATGAAGCAAGTAGGTATATAGCTTGTTTATCGTTATCAAGATGAGTCAACCCTAAACAGGAGTCTTATTCTTCTTCGCATTGGACTTGCCTATTTTGGTTCACTGAACCTCCATTATCACAAAGTTAACTAACACCGATGCCGATAGGACGTGCAGTTGCAGGTGGCTTACCGACTTTAATGGCTTTGTTGACAACTTTTAATGTCGTTTTTTAATTCATATATCGGAAAATGATTCATATCCAAAAATAAAAACGTTACTTTAGATTTCTACATGCATCTACAACCTACTTATTATAACAATACATAATATGATTAATATCTACTCTCTACTCGATGTGATAGTCTTTAATTCTCGTTTGATCTATAATTCAAATGCTTATTAAGGTTATATAATAATTAAATCAAATTTATTGTTTGGTGATACTCGGTGACAGTTTTAAAACAACTACAATATACGAATGTTCACTATTCTAATCTCATGTACCATTAAGTAAATGCAGTTTTTATTTGACTTCGCCTACCTTGATTAAAAGCACACACAACTGTCGCATCATGGAATTAAAAACAAAAGACTGTGCTACAAATAACGTTTAGTGAATTCTACAAGCAATAGTAGTTATAGGTCAGCAGTTTTGTACATTACAGCCATTAAACTTAATAACGATTTATAAGTAGCAATAATTTTTTATGATATTTTGGGATACGACTTAAGTAAAGTTGCTTTTCCATTGCAGTAAATGGAACATTTTTTATTTGGGCAGAGTGAGAACCTGAGAATGTAATGTGTGATTGATGGTAAATACTTTTCGGTTGACATTATGCTGGGAACTTGGAACACTGAAGGGTGCCTACTAGTTTGTCATTGCATAAATGTGGAGGGTTATATTACACCACTATGCATCCAAGTGGAAGTGCTACGTTATCGTTGCCTTCACACGTAATGATAATTCAATGGAGAGCAGTGAACCACAAAATTGAATTTAGGGGAAGGAATTCATCCAGGCCCATAGCATTCCGTACTTGCGTAGCTTTGAATATGAATTTAGATTAGCACGGAGAGATGCGTGCAGATTACATATGCTTTTTAGCCTTGTGCCATAAATCTGAGCATAAAAGAATTCAGAGGGTAGGCCGCGTGGTCAATTCTCGAGACGCGTGTCGTCTTAATTCCTATTTGTCATCAATAACTTATTTGCGGCTTGAATGAAACTGAAATGAAGCTTATCTCTGACTCCGTGTCTAGGGAAGTCAAGTATTGGCTTTGTTGTAAGTAGGCGTACTTTAAAAAAGTGACATTTGCCTCTTAAAAAGGATCATGCTGATGTGATTCACTACAGAATATGTGAAAGCTTTATATATTTTCAAACACGTCCTTCGATACAGAACGGGTGCAAATGTGCAAATTATATATAAAACTCTAGTTTAGTAAGAGCTTTACATTTTTATAGTAACTCTTCAATGAGATCACATTCTCCTATTCCCCATTCCCTATTTCTAGCTAAGTTAACCAAACTTTTGCTACCAATGTATTTTGTAGTAATTAATATGAAACTAAATCATGAATGAACTTTTACAAAAATTGGTTTTATTTTTTATTCGTTCACAATGATTTTCAATTGGTCAGAATTTATGATGGCATATTTATTGTAATAGGTTAAGTGAATAACTTGCAATTTAGAACTGTAACTTCTGTGTCTCTAGCATATTACTTACATAATCAATTTAGGGCAAATTAGGATGTTATGCTATTATGTTGATAACTCAGCAGATTTACATTGGAGGACACTGAGGATCATTAAAATCTTGAGGTCCAATTAAATTCTTGTTGGCTTCAGCGAGAGGATGAAGATAATGCTTGACATTATCTGTCACAGGTACTGGAATGGAACCGTGGGACATAGCAACGTGTACATCCGCCCTCAATGTATGAACCAACCCCGTGTAGATATCCCAAAATTCGTCCCAGTTCATCATAAAGTCCTTCCTAGTGCTAAATACCTGACACACCATTGTCATATTCTCGTTCATATTCTAAAACCAAGAAAGATTTCAAGTAAATTGGAACCACATAATAAAGTTTACATTAGTGTATGCTGTCTCGCTAATTTCTAAATTCATTGAAAACTAATGCAATTTTAACTTTCACTTACTTTCCCAATGAGAGTGGTCAAGAGTGGTAAAACACGTTTCCATTCTATAGGTCTCCTTTTGTCAATTTTGTTGTTCAGGTACAAAAAGTTTAGTTGCTTTTCGTCTTGGCAAATCGCCTTCCATTTCTCCAGGAGTTCTTGGAAAGTCACAGATTTCTTATCCCCGAGCTGTTAACGCACATAAATGGTATACTTTAAAATTCATAATTGAATATTAAAACTTAATTTTGAAGTTACCTTTGAGTCTGATTGTATTAAGGAAGCAGAATACCTGTTTATGAAGAACTTTGAGAAAGCCAACTGTAAGTTTTCCTGCTGCAGCAGCGGGTCCAGTCTCTATCTTGTCTTTAACTGGAGGAACCAGGCCGTGTTGCATGCAACGAAAATATGCAATACTCCAAACTAATAAATTAGCAGGTTGAGTCCGAATGGCACCTTTTGTATACTGCTTCAAGATTCCTGGCAACTGAGGAGGGACAATTATCTGCTCAGCACACAGTTTCTCTAATTCTTCTCGACGGGCGCTTTTAGCCTTGTCCTTCGCAGTTTTGGGGTCTAAACTCATAATTGTAAGTTTTGCCTAATTATTCGTAAATTACAGAGATGTAGAAATATGGAACTGCAAAGTACTATGCTTTTACTTATGACTTGTCACTAGCAACGGATTATGAAAGGGGGTCAAAATTATATACATTGTCAAAAGTCTAAATCAGGACACCCGCAAATAACCTTTAACTTTAAGTTAATCACCATCACCATGCTATTATTTTAAGGCCCCATGACTAAATATAGTGCTAAATTTTATAAACTATTACAGACTAGTTTACTACCTTTACGGTTCATTCAGAGCATTTAGTCAAGAGATGTCGATATGAAATTCGCCGAAAAAGAAATAATATTTCGTGAGAGCGCACAACGATGGGATCTTATTTCAGTACTTGAGAGAAAGCGTAGATGTAAGACAAACAATACATAAGGGGTACTTAACTTATTATGTATGTACACCGTGACGATAAACTAAGCGGAAGAACCAGAAGTAGCACAGCAAACTGTTTACACCAATCGAAAGCCAGTACAAAGTTACATTGAAATCCAAGTTTCCATCAAAATCGGTTAAAAATAAGTGGGTCAAATAATTCAGCAAAGAGAAAAAGTTGAAAAATTTGCCCAGTTTTGGTGATTCGGATTTTTCACGGCCGGAAAAAAAAGTTTTGTGAAAAACTATTTTCACAGCGACAATCTATGTTAAATGAGGGATTTTTCCTGAATTTTTCATAACAATCGAACAAGGTTGAATTTTCAACTTTTCTTGAATTTCCATTAAGATTCAAGAGAATTGCAGAAAATTCCAGGAAAGTTGAAAATTCAACCTTGTTCGATTGTTATGAAAAATTCAGGAAAAATCCCTCATTTAACATAGATTGTCGCTGTGATTTTTTTTCCAACTGACATTTTAATTACATAATTACATTATTGTAGACCAACTGGCATATTCAAAATTCACGACTGAATCAGAAAAACCTCACTTGAATCATGTGGACCATTTCATTTCTAAGTTACATCATTTAATATGACATAACTCTTCAAAGTTAATAATTGTCATAATTTACAAATGAAATGGTCCACATAATTCAAGTGAGGTTTTTCTAGATACCCAAGCATACCTGACTAGGCGGCTTACGTGAATAATCAATCTCTATGTCTGCTGTCGGGTAGTGGGTTCGAATCCCGCTTGGGGTATAAGGCCAGAGGTTGTTTGTGCGACGCACGAATGGAAAGATAGATAAACTAACTATGGGACAATGGAACTATAGTATCTGAGAGGCCCTAGTCGAGGGGGGATTCCAGGTACAGTAGGGCAGAACCCCATCAGGCACACCTCGTGTGTGTAGTGAGGCTATGAATCCATCTAATGACAGCCTTTGACCTCTCGGCATTAACTAACAACAATGCCTGTCTCAGAGGAGTTGGCAATGAGCCCGATTATGTGGCCTGAGCCCGATTATGTGGCCTGAGCCCTGGACACCTCTATAGAAGGTTGTTCACCTCTTATAACAGAACAGAACAGAGGTTTTTCTAATTCAGTCGTGAATTTTGAATATGCCAGTTGGTCTAAAATGGCCTGCTAACTTGTCTTCTTCAAAATTGACCACAGAAACCAAAACGCAGTACAAATTTCTCAATTTGCCTAGGCATTTTTGAAATTGCCTGATTTCTCGATTTACCGCTGACATACATACATAATAAGTTAAGTATCCGTTATGTATTGTATGTCTTACATCTACGCTCATGGGGACTTAAAATAATAGCATGGTGATAGTGATTAACTTAAAGTTAAAGGTTATTTGCGGGTGTCCTGAGTTAGACTTTTGACAATGTATATAATTTTGACCCCCTTTCATAATCCGTTGCTAGTGACAAGCCATAAGTAAAAGCATAGTACTCCTGTGTAATCTACTAAACCGAATGTAATCTTGTACTAACGAAACCGAACAATATGTAATTTTAATTCGGTTATTTTTATGCACTATTGACTTGTCCCAATGTGCCTATAGTAACAGAAATATTATTTAGTTGCTAAATAATATCTCTGATACTTTAGGCACATTGACTTGTCCCAATTTATATATATGAGAGTATTCATAGAAACAAAGGACTTCATGTATTAACGCTGTATGCAGCCAATAGTACACTATATAGTAATTTTCATGTACAAGTGCTTTATAGCTAACGATGAGATTTGGATGACATTTACATGCATTGTACTTTGACTAAATGATATTAAGTGGTAAAATTAATTTCATTTGGGTTAATGGCAAAAAAATGGTAAAATAGGAAAATGGTACAAAATGGTATAAAAATAGTATAGACTATCAGACTATGAATCCCTAATTTCTAAAACGGTTGGGCCCTCGCTCTGTCGCTCTACTAGAGGAATATGCCGGAGCTTTTCTTCCAAATACCAAAAAGCCTAAAACAATACGGACCCGCCGGTCGCCTGCATTTCGCTGTCAGTCGTTTTAGGAAATATTTGGGAAACAAGAAACCTGAAACCGAAATCTACACCTGATGATATACAGCTAGAAATAATATGTGACTATGATGCGACGATGCGACCATATGCACCTGCATTGCATCCGCCAAATAAAATACATGCATGAAACAAAAGCAATAGTGTAACATGGTGTAAAGAAGCAAACCAGCCAGCCAGCCAAAGTAAGACGCTAAATCAGGAAAGAAAGAACTTAAGATTAACTTGGCGGCTTGAGCAGCTCTAGCTCTGCATTTTGAATGGCTATGTGAAGGTTTTAGTTGGAAAGCACTGTCGGAAGAGTCGGAGCAGTAAACAAAGAATTATGTTTAGTCTTATAATTTATGTTTAGTCAGTTAGTTTAACTAAACTTCATTTTTGATTAGGAACACTCGGAGGTATGTAATTATTACTATTAAATTTGTGTTCGGTTTTTGATATAAATTTACACTTGATTGATTACACTTTGTTCATTGCAGCTGAATAACTTGTTGAACATGATGTCTAATTGCTTGAAAACTGGAATGTCGTCAGTAAGCACTAGTGACAGTTGTTCCTTAACTAATAATGCTAATGTTGACGTAGAAATAGATTACTATTTTTGTTTCATCTGCTATGAACGGTATGACAAAGTTGTTTTGAAATCGGCTGAAGCGGAAAATGTTTTTCGTGTGTTATGCAAATACTTAAGAATAGAAAATGCTCGTAACGGGTTAGATGTAGACGTTGATTTAAGTTCAGATTTTCCTCTTTGCGAAAGTTGTTCCGATTTTGCATTAGATATTGTTAAGCTTCATCTGCAATTAGAAACAATCAGGAGGAAGATTCATAGAAAAGTCGAAGAAGTAATAGAATCAATTATTGAATCAGAGTTAATATGGAAAGAAAAAATACTTAGAACGCGAGATTCTCAGCCTCAAGAAACTAAATATTCCAGAAGAGCGGATATTTTCAGAAAGCAAGTGATTAAGTGTAAGTTGTGTATTTTTCTTGTTTTATTTTTGATACAAATAATATATAAAGAGTACACAAACGTGAAGTATTAGTAAACCCCACCCAATTTACTCAAAGTTTATGCAATAACCGCAATAACATTTAATTTAGCTTGCGATAATGATGATCATTCATTGTTGGGAACAATAAAAGAGGATGGTGGAATGTACGGAGGAGATTCATACGTATTTAAAAAGTTTAAAATACAAAACGAACTTGGTTCAAACGTTCCTGAAAATAATGTAAAGCTGGTGATTCATGATGGTGTGGATAATGGTAATTTTTATAGCAGTAATAACCGTACTGAACGAATGTCATCATAATTATTAACTGCAATTTTGTACATAATTACGATTTGGGGGTGGAATATTAATTCGTTTTTGAATCTAGATTCTACGCCTTCATCAAAACCGTTGTTTACACAAGACAATCAAGCTGTCCTTTCTCCTATTGAAAATAAGACTGAAAATATATGTTCTGCTAGTAATAGCAAAACTCCTGGAAATGATACCTCAGACTCAGAAATGTCGAAAACATCTTGTTTACAATTAAAAACCAGTGCTGCTATTTTAGGGGAACCTGAAAACCTTGCTGCGGATGTCACTGTAGAAGTTCGTAGTCTTCCTAGTCATGAGGAGAGCATTCCTATTTGTTCTACTATGGAATCAGTTAAAGAATCAAACGAAGCTACAATATCTGGTGCAGCAGTTCAGTCCACTAGTAATGATCTATCATGTCATCACATTGTTAAGGAAGATGGTAATGAAGAAAGAATTGTGAAAGTTAAAGACGCCGAAGAAATAAATGTCATATCTGAACCTGTTCCGATGGCTGTTGTTCCTAATGAAATAGAAAATCCAGAAAAGAAAGTGACAAAGACTGGACTTGAAATGCCAACCAAAACCTTAAAAAATACGGAGAGGAAAAACGTTTTTCAAAATGTTCGAATGATATTTTTGGGGAAAGGCAAGAATAGAATAAAATGTAGTGTATGCAAATATATTAGTCATACCAAGAAAGGAAAACTTGCCATTAACGAAATGAAAGAACATATTATGACACTCCACTCTGCCGCGTCTAATGATTCTCATGATAAGGACAAAAATGTTCCTGAAAACAATTTTACTTGTCAACATTGTTCACTCACTTGCAATAGTTCATTTGGTTTGAAGATTCACTTAGCAAGAAAACACAAATTGTCTACCCAGGTTTCTGTCAATTCTAGTTCAGAAACAACCATAATTTCACAGCAAGTTTTAGCCGACACAATTTCCATGGTTCAAGCCCCTATTCCCAGTCAGATGAAGCCAAGACCGGTAGAGAACCAAAAAGTAGAATCGTATCATCCACCTGGGCGTCCAATTAGATTAAAATCATTTCCAGATAAATCATATTCGTCACAATCATATGCACCTACTTACAGAAAATGTGATACTGAAGGATCTGAGATTACCCAATCTGGAAGCACTGATCATTCCGCAACTTCGTTACATCACATTGCCAAAAGGACCATTAAACCACCAAAACGATATGAAAACATTCATAATAATGCTACCACTTTAAGTTCTTTGCAAAGGGATGAGATATCAAGTGGTAAAAAGGATCCTTTAAACTCAGAAATTAGTTCCTCAAATATGTTTGATGGAGAAGGAAAAGTTAACAGCTCAAAAATATCTAAAAATTCAGCTGGAAAAACTTCTACGACTCATACTGACACATCCTCACAAAACTACAGTTTCGATGACCACAAACATGATCCTAATATTCCAAGTAATCCCGTACCAATAACCAATTATAACAGCTCTTTAACTAATGAAAAACGAAGAGTTGGGCGTCCAAAAAAATCCAGTAATTCTTGTATTGATACTTCTGTCACTCATAACGAAGAACGCACCCCGAGTAATGATGCTGTGGATAAAAAATGTGATCCCAATTTCCTAAATATTCCCCCAGCTACAACTAATAATTTGAAATCGTTAAGCAAAGGAAAAAGAAAAGTTGGGCGTCCAAAGAAGTCGAAAAAAGCTAAAAAGTCCCGTATGTCACAGTGTTATGAATCGAAGGATAGAAAATGTGATCCTGATGCTCCTGGAATTCCCATTTCTAACAGCACCGATAATGCGACTTCAATAGCTGAAGTTGTAAAAAGAAAAGTGGGGAGACCCCGAGTTAGACCTTTAACACCTACTGAAAACGGTGATGCTGCTATCAAAGATATCAGTAATAATATTACTACAGATACCTCTGGAAAAACTTTGCTCAACAATAACAATAAGGAATCATGTCCTGCTCCCTACATTGTTCTAGATTTGGTTGCTAGATCAGATTCTGAAGAAAGTGATGACAATCCTGAGCCATTTTATGACAAGTCTTCCAAAAAATATGACCCATTATGCGTTGATGAAAATCCCGTTATGAATGAGAAAATACCTCTTAAAAGTGACAATCTGGCCACAACAGAAGAAAGCCATGGTTTACCCGAAAATGGTCCTGTCAGAATCGACATAGATTTGACTGAGAGTGATAATAAAGATGTGATTGAAATTGAAGATGATGAGAATGATGACAAATTCCCGGTAGTTACTAGCATAATTAGTCTTGCTCCACAGCAATCTCTTCAACATTATTTAGTGGGCCCCCATATAATTCAAAAACTTTCTCCGTTTCCTATTGCACCGAATCACGGCATAACGGGCTACACCCCAGTTGTCAATACTAAATCCACATCACCCATTAAGAAATTAATCGTAAATTCAAGGTAAATAACTTCAAATAGTAGCTAGTGTATTAGGACAGTGACAGTTATTACACAACTTTCCTTTTAAATTACTATTTTTATAGATTTTCTGATGTCTTTTAATATTTCTGTTACTCAACAGTTCACCTCCTGGTTGCGTCATTCCTGACGGCACTGGTTTCATAAACATTGGCTCCTTGGCTTCAATAATGCAAAACCCTGAGGCAAACTTTTCTCCGCCTAAAAATCGTTTGAATTCTATTCAAGATTTGAAAGTTATTGAAATAGTAAGAAATACAAGTGCTGGAGCTGACCCAGTAGCTGTTCTCTCCAATATATCATCCAAGCTACAATGCGGTTCTTGCGGGTACACAAATCAAGTGGAATATGTCACCCATGCAGCTGCTCTAAAGGCTATTAAAATTCACATTTATCAAAAGCATTTTTTTAATGGACAGGGTAACTAGTGCCTTTATTCGTGTTCGTCTGCGAAATGATTCTACTTTTTTGTTTACCCTTTTCAACAGTTGAAGTAATTATGTTATTGATAATGGCAAGGTATGTATTGAGCTTTTTTGTACAAAGATAAGAGAAAATATGAACTATAAGTAAATGGAATCTTGAAGACTGATCTGATTACAATACGAATTTGTAAACGGACCAAATCGTTATATAGAAATTAGTTCGTCTGTTAAACGTTAGGTCAATTCATGGCTTAATATGATCTTAACTGTGTAACTTACGTTTTTGTGATTTTTCGATATGTATTAAGAACTGTTTGTGCTAAGTTTATTTCCTCATCATTTCTTATGATGTAGTCAATCAAATCAATCAGTCAAAATCAAATCTATCCATGACTCTTTTACAATGAACTAGTAATCAAGTAATCATGCTGGTAAAGTATGCTTACGTTAGCTAGTTAGAGTACGGTATCATATTATATCAAGACTAAAATGAATATATTAGTACTTGTTAGGTAAAGAGTAGTTTCTTCACTTCCATTATGTATTTTTTATTGAATTATTACCCATATTGTTAGAATATAATATAGAACGCTTATGAACTCTTTTTCGCTCAAAACAATTTATTATTAAAAACATCATGAATGGGAACTTTGCATTCAACATTACCCTTATACATTTATTGGTAGAATCTTTCTTACAAAATCTATCTGACAGTAACAAGCATTGTGGTAAGAACAATTTTGTTATCATTATTATTTATCTATTGATAGCATTATTAGTATAGTTTAAGAGATCCGTTAAAATTACAAAACAATGTAATGTATCAACATCAAGTAACAAGTAATAAATACCGACGCAACATAATCATAATGGTACTTCCTGTTTTATAGAATCATGCAGACATATTATATGTATTTAGGGTGCTTAATACTTAAGTCTGAAAAGTGGCCTTCGGCACCTTTAGTTTGTGATATAATATAGTTTGAAGGAAAACGAGAATGTCACTTCGCGATATCTATCTTGCATGTTGCATAGGACAATATACCGAAACAATGCACTACCACATTAAAAAAATGCAAGTGATTTAAGAAAACCTATTTTTAAAGTTCACTTATCCAAATGTAGCTTAGTACTAAGCTGAAAAACTCAGTTGTCTTTCAGCTGGCAATAAAAATTATTATTTAGCAATAATAATTTATAATTTAAAAATAAGTTTATGGATTTTTATATTCTTAGCTTAGGTATATTATTCGGGGAAATTTGTGGCTTTTTTGGAATAGGTTTCTTTCTTTCAATATCTGACACCCTAATATACTTATACTTGGTTCGGTAATCGGTAGTTCAATCCTAAGTGATTGGGTGATTACAAACAATATGGAAACATTTTAATCTGTTGACATAATACGACTATGCTAATGGACAATAACATTTGGTTTCTATAATCTAATGTACAGGCAAATATATATGTATTTATAAGAGCCTACACTTATGTTTCCATCCTTTAGACCAGTGGACTTTAACCTTTATTGTTCTAGTTAGTCGTTATTAAAGCCAGTCGATTATATAGAATCACAGACGTGTATAATTGTTTCAGTAGGTACGAAAATAAATAGTACCCACTTATAGATAGCTAATTTTCATAACAAGAAAACATTTTTTTGAAATGTAGAACACAAAATTGTAATTGTGACTTAATAGCTTTAACTAGAATATTCTCTCAGTCGAAATCTTAGTAATAAGTTGCCTTTAGATTAGATAAAGTTACATTATTGTACAACACAATTTGCATGTACTGTATACTAAACCTACATCTACATTATTTTTTTTAAATACGCCCATAAAGGCTTCATAAAAATTGTAGTACGATTAACAAAAGTTACAAAGAACAAAATAATTGAAAACCCTTCCATTTTACGGAAGATTGTTTAAAAAACAGAAAGAAAACCGAAGAAATGCTTATATTTTAAGCCTCTGGGTTACAACCTAATTTATTTATACAAAAACACAGACAGAATGAGAACATTTTTTGCTCACTTATGTCGCATTTAGACATTATAAAAGAAACATCTAAAATCCATTATTAAGAGGAGCATCAGCGAACTCTTTATAGGAATGAAGGATCTGTCTGTCTGTCTGTGCGTGTGTGTGTTCGCGAAACGCTACTTTATAGTAATGTCCGATCTGTCTGTCTGTGTGTTCGAATTGTCAATATGTGCCGCATGTTACACATCGACTTTCGTACTGTCTTTCTCGACTTTCCTAACGTCTCTCTTGATTTTAATACTGTCTTTCTCGGCTTTCCTATTGTCCTTTTAACAAGTTTATCACAAAAGTATACTTTTGTGTCCGTCCGTAACCGCTATTTTTTTATGCGTTTACAATAGTTTTTTCACTATGCATGCAATGCAGCAGGAATCTTACACAAAGCAATGCGCGTTGTTCTGTAGTTCTATTTGCTGACCACAAAATCGGCGGTTGACGACAAATCAAAATCTCCTACATACTAACACTGTTTTTATCGGTTTTCATGCCGTTTTTTCTCCGTTTCGGTTTTCGGTTTTCTCAATGTCTATGCTCCTCTTCATTACGTGCTGTTTTAACAGGTTTATTTAATCTTAGCATTTGCCAAATTATGCTCCAAACATGGTTCATAATTAATCTGAATGAGCATTTACTTGAATATAATCCTCGGTACTAATTTCAAAAGTTACAATTTCAATTTCTTTTGGGGTAGTAACTTCAGTTCTATTCTATATGGACTTTGACCTTGTAAAAGCATTAATTGGCCATTACGATTTCATTAAACATCAAGTAACTTTAAAAGAGCACACGTTACTGGCCGCACTGTAATACGGTGAAAGCTTTCTCCGTTTTCCTTTTTCCAATCATGCCTACTCCAAACTAAAATCTTCAACAATTGCAGACAGGACAGATGTTCTTTACGATGAATTTGAGATTTTTCACTGGAAGGCACATAATAATATTATAAACGGAACAGTTAATACAAAGAGAAGGTAAATTGTGGTTCTCGGTTCACAATCTGAGTCGGCAATGTAAAATTCATCCCAGTCAGAATTCTTATTCGGTAAGGGCTGTGGAACTTTAATCACCAGCTGAAAACAAATAAATAAATTTTGCACAATTTATAATACTGCAGTAAATACCAAAAAATGAAATGAAATCACACCATGGGCTTTCTCCTTAACGTACTCTTTACTATTATTCTCAACAAATATTTCAATGACAAATATTGACAATTTTCGCTTCATAAATGCTATCTTATCATTATAAACAAGGATACTTTACTAATTTGACGAGATTTAGTAACAATTGATTGAGGAACCCACTTTAGGAAAATTTGGCACTACAATGCCAATTTGGGCTCACGATAATAGCTTGCACAGAAACTAATGCAGATTGCATGTTAATAGTCGTGTTAATACTGTAGGTGGAAAGAAGTTGTAAAAGTATAGAACAACGGAAAGTTTTGTTTCACCTTCTCAGAGGAAGCAAATCCAAAAGAAACATCGCATGATTTTACTTCAGTGCAATTTTCCATTGGTTCTGGTAAATCGTATTCATATTTTTCTAGTTCAAATCTAGCTCTAATAAAATTGGTCCTCTTTTCATTTTCCGATCCAAAAATGAAATAGTAATAACCGGAAGTGTTGACGATAGCTTCATAAAAGGGTAAATGAAATTCGAGATCGTCACCACAGGAGTCATTTGGTAACAAATTAAACATTGATATAACTCCTTCGCATCTCGCAAGGGCTTCTTCACTACTGGAAAAGCTCGACTCAGATTCTGAATTGGAACCATCGTTTCCAAATGTCTGATTTAGAACACCAGAATGGTGGCTATGCTCCAATTCCCAAATTGATTTAGGAGTGTTAGGTTTTCTTATCGTCTCGTCTGTATTGTTAAATAAAAAAATATCGTTTTCAGCCGAGTTCTCTTCAAATGCTCCATTTTCTCCAGATTCAGTATCCTTTCTTATTTCTGCTTCTGAACCAGAACGCTTTTTTCTGAGAAGAGTTCCATGCTCAGGGGTAGGTAGCTCAGAGAATGTTGAATTGAACTCATTTTCCGAACTTTCCAGTAATTCTTTAAGTAAATGCTCAGCTTTTGCCTTGGCATGACGAACTTTGTGATGAGCAGCCTCCGCTGTAGACATATTCTTCTCTCCATTGCCCTCTGTGGCTGTAGAATTTTCTCCAGAAATTTCATTACTATCAAGTTCTCCTTGAGTTTCTAATAACATCCAATCTTGTAAATTTTTCTTTAGTTTTCCGTAACCTTTAGGCCTGGACTTTATATATTTACGTATTTTCGCTAATATCAATGACATTTCTTCAGTAGACCCCGATGGAAGGTGCGGAGGAGATGTAGAATCTTCATTACTATTTGAATCCGAGAACTGATCAGAATCCCCTGCAGAATCAGCATCGCCCATATATGCGCAATGTTCCAAATGACTTCTTCCTTTTACTACAAGCAAGGTACCACCTTTCCATCTAAAGAAAACAAGAAGTAAGGTAAGTAAACTTGAGTAAACTCATGAATCATAATTGAGCATTGGGGAAAAGTCATTGAGGTCGTATGACGACTAAATTACTATTCAAACAATAATTTCTCCCAGCCTGGATCTGAATTAAATGCGTTTCAGAAAAGATTCAAAGGAAAATTACTGACATGAGTTACTGGGTCATGATAATGGATTACTCAACTGGAAATTAAATTACAGTAATGAAATAGCTTCATTTCTGCGATTCTACGTATCAGAAAAGAAACCAATTTCTTTCTTGGTGACTTACCTAGCACATGTATAAATTCTAAATGTCGATCCTTTGAGCAAATAGAAACCCCAATATTCTTTATGGTCATCTGGAACCAAGAGTGTCTTATCGATCGTCAACGGAGAATCGGATTTCACCAGTTCAGGCTCTCCTCTTGTCAAAAAGGCAGTAAATGTGGTATTTGCCGTGACATGTTCACTCTGAGATAAACCACAAAAATCCACATTAGTTTCATATGTATAGTATATAAGTATCTAACTTCAAAGGAATAGATTTTATACTATATAAAAATAAAATAAATATTATCCACTGCACACATTCAAGAGAGACACTCAGACCATTCGCACACTTTCGTAACGAGAATGAGTAGTAATAACCAATGTGTTTTTGTAAGAATAATTTTGTTTTTGTTTACAGGAAAAAAATATTTATAGAAAAACCCTGCAATTAGTAATCTGTGAATAATGTTAACTCTTGTGTAAACATAAACATTCTAAGAAGACAGACTGAATGTAACCCAGTTTGACTTAATTATATAGCTAAGTGTTTTCCTGTGGAAAAGACAACCTATAACTACTCTTATTAGCATGCATACAAGTTGAAGTGAACTAAATAATCACACAAACCCTACATTTATTGAGTTGACATGTAAAAGGATCTTGTTTACAACTTACAACCTACAATTTGAGAATTTGTACTACGTTTTGATTGTAATGGCATGAATGAGAATACTTAAAATCTAGAGAAGCCACGAGCTGTCCTAGTGTTAAGTAAATATCTACAAGACAGTAATGGATTTAGGTGACAAAGTGACAATATCTCGAGGCACTAACCGGTAGCTATTTTTAGCCTATTTCAAATCTTCAACAACATGCTCTCTATACCGATCCAAGCCAACAGCTACGAAAATGACAATTGTCACTACTACGTTGGTAGTCATACTTAACACGCTTATACTATGACATTGCATGTTTAGTTTCACTTTTTTTAACTTTCACTCTACATCGTGATTGTAGTACACCGTAATGCCGTTGAGTTGAACTACAGTTACTGGATTGCAGTTGCCTACTTTCCATAGTATTAATATTTTTACACAAGAAATGCTGTCGTATGCATAATTTTTCGGAATCCTATCAGAAATTCACCATATTTCTATGATGCATCGAAAATAATTAGGTACCATTTGAGACTAACTTGCAAGTATTCATCATCTCATTACATTTAATTTATGTAAGTTAGTTTACGTAGGTTTACTATTATACTCGTCAAAGTATGTACTTGAATACACTTATCTTCTGTCGAGAATGATTTCAACAGTTTTAGTTGCCACATGCAAAATCAATTAGTATGCGTGTTGTATGAGTAAACAAATGGTACGTAGTTCCATGAGCGGGTAGCGGAGCCAAAACGGCCAAAGATGTGCCAAAACTCGTTGTAAAGCATTGTCCTTTGGAGGCCATTCAGCATCCTTTAGTTCCTATAAAATGGATGAGAAACTCAAAGTTCTCAAATTATATGTCATAGGTGTACCAGTACTTGGAGAGTTATTTTGTAGAATCCCAGAATCGATTAATCGATCAGGTTATTCCTAGTACTGTTAACTATTCTAAGTAAAATTTACGCGTTCTGCAATAGACGATATTGGACAAGACAATTCATGAAGACATAAAAAGCAGAGGAAAAAAAGAACTATTGAACTCCAAGGGGTCCCTCGTAATTAATACACACAAGGACTTTATCCATTGTAAAGCATTTTTACTTGTTTTTCTTAAGAGTGAGATAGTAAAGAAAGTAGTAATTTACTAATAATGCTTTCAATGACATTAGGTTCGGCATAGTAATGTACTTTGCTCAAGGAAAGGAAACCAGGATATTCTTCAGGGTTGTCGCCACTTCTAAACTATTGCACTCGGGTGAAAAACCTCGAGTAAGTTCAAAAATCCGTTCCAAATACTTATTTGAATATAAAAATCAGGAGTCAATACACTACTGAATTAGTAAATGCATTTACTTATCACGTGCTTTAACTTGAGACGATAATAATTACAGTAATAGTAGCAATGATGTCGACGATTCTACTAGCTTAAGGCGTATCATATATTGTACAGGGCTCATGGTCCGCTTTTCTGTTCCAGATATCCTCATCTATCCAAACAGTGTAGTGCATCTTTAAATACTTTGAATTGAATTCTCTAGTTTCAGCATGCAGCTCAATAGTAAAATTTGAAGATCTTCGGTAGTTTACACTGCAATTTCTTAATTGTAATGTATAAATAGAAATGTAGTATGTCTGCACTGCAAATAGGATCAGATTTTAATTATTATGCGCTAGTTTTACTAGTTCTCTTGGTAGATTTATTGCAAGCCATGTCAATTGCGCCTTGTTTTTGCTAAGGATGCTTACTTAAAGAGCTAATAATAGCTTTTGACAACGAAAGAAATTCACTACTTTGAGTCACTGTGTATAAGCTTCCTAATTCATAATCTCACCCTCAAAATTTTGTTACAAATGATTTTTAATACTAAAAGTTGCAATAAATTTGTCATCATTCTACCTAATGTTCAGAGAGTACACAACATAAGCACGTGTCATTAATGAACAGATACCACAAAAATCATCCAGTCAGTAATAAATTTACAAAATCTGCAGTATTTCAGGAGATTTTAGTTCTACACGTTTTTAACATTGCAATGAGAATGAAAGTACATTCTACAGATAGCATGTCATTAATCTCACTAAATAGCCTCATTTATGTAAGCATAGTGTGAGTTACATGCTTTTACTCCACGTGATATTGCTGTTATTCGAATAAGTCAAAGATAGTTCTCTAAATAGTTGTCATCATTGGACATAATCTGAAGCGGTAAACTATATCAACAAAGAAGTACAAACGCCACCATCAAAGACTGGCTCTAATTTTACGAGTCACAAATAGCGAAATAAAAACAGCTATCGCTATCACAGTTGTTGTTAGCTAAACCCGCGTTACACCCGTATCATTAGCTAAATTGAACGGGTACTGCAATTACCGTTGTTAAAAATAAATTACAGGAGCAGCGAAACAAAACTCCTGCAAATTAAATATCTTCAAACATAAATTATGATGCCGACTTTGCAGATCTTGTATTTTAAGACCTTAACATGTCATTTCCTAAAGAATTTTCTTTAATGTAACCGCAGTGTCCTCTCTTGTGACACATTTTGAAAAATTATTGCCTACAAGAACGCTAACCTTTCCTCTCATAATGCCTCCTCCTCCTAATTATTCTAACAAGCTTTCGCTCGCAACCTACTTGTGACTCGACCCCATTTCTAACCGAATTACATTTCAAATAATATTATATTGTTTACTGTTACATTTCTGAAAAAGTTTGCAGTTAAGGTTGAATAGTCTTATCTTATTTGAACAGATGAGACCTCGTTTTTGGTACATAATCCAGATCTTCGTTAGATTTTAGTGGTCCTTGATGGAAAGAAACCCTAACCTAAGCCTTACACACTGTCTACCGTCTACCTCAATTAAAATGACAATAACAAAATTCAAACTACAAACACAAAGACGACCTATTTTTGTGTTCTCTCCTTTTTTTCAAGTAGTTCAATGTTTCTTGGCTAGACGAGAAATTCCTCTATGATTCTTATGCAACACTACTTTAAGTATCGTCTTGTTTAAATATATAGATACTGTAATGACGTAGTCATGAGATGTAATACAATTTAATTTTAACCTTCTCTCGTATAAACACAATGCTACTGCGTACCTAAAATGAAATCTATTTCGCAATAAGTAATTAATTAGTAATCAAATTTTAATACTTTATGCACCCTTTTTTAATTGCGGTAATTAAATTTATATAAATAACTGTTTGATAGGAAAAAGTTCCTTTGAGATATGAAGGTAAAAATCTGCTTAGCAATATATCTAGTGTTCATAGAAGTCATCATGAATGTGTGTGTTTTTTCGTAATATCAGTTACGAAAGAGTTTAAGGAATAGTATGGAATACCCACACACAGTCACAAAGTCAAAAAACTATATAAGTAGAAGCATTATGTGAATTTGATCTGATCTATTTAAACTTTTATACCTGGCACCATATAGTTGAGATTTTATGGTCCAAGATTCGCATATCTGAAGGGTTGAGATGGTAGCTTGCTGATCCATAGATTACAAATCTCATGAGCAAAGGCACAGAGATAAGCACTGAGGGAAAAATGACACTTAGGAGGCAGAAACAAAACACTTTCCGAGGTCCTTTCAGAAGCGTACTATGTCCATCTGAAAATAATTACAAGTAAAAATTCAAAAATTGCATAAAATATCTACCAATTTTATTATTTATTACATTGTCCCGCTATATATACTTGTAGAATAAAACAGTATGACAATAAGTGAATAAAATGGGAAGGTATTGAAGGTAATAAAGTTTATTGCAAATACTTTAATGAAAAACCTATTATTTTCTTTCTACTTTTCATTGAGATTGAGACTATCCATACATTTGGTATCCAGAGTGCAGTGCTCTATATACATAAATACCTGAGTTCTTTGCATATTTATTATAAATTGAATTACATACACTATTGATCCTGTTTATAACATATCTACCTTCTGAATGAATATTTATTGCATGAAATATCTTCTAATAGTCCATGAGCAGTTGAACAAAGGCATTGTTCCAAGTTTCTACCAACAATTGAACTATATAATGCATTGGAGATTTGTCCTTGAAGTCAGTTTATGGTATCTATGTAATCAGGCTAACAAACTACACATTTGTGGCTTTCGTTGCATAGGTAAGCCTAAACACATGGCTTTAGACCATGTGGACTGAGTGCACCCTTTGTGCACTAATTGTTAAACAACAGCCAAAGGCATAATATTTGTAAGCACAACAAAAAATCGCACGTGTAATTGTCATTCACAAATATATTTAGTCTATTTTATATAAAGATGTAGTTGTTTAATACAGCCAGGAAGAAAATTTCATTTAAAACAATTCCATACAACAGAAAAGCTTAAAATATTAAATCATGTAATACTTACTAATGCTTAAACTGTCCATCTGCGAAAAGGAGGTAAAATTCACATCGGTAACTTCAACTTGTAAATAAATCCTCTTTGGCTAACCTTTTTGTGTTCACCTTAGCGCAGAAGGGCAAACTTTGTGTTCACAACTATTACTGATATTTTATTTTGTTTAAATGATTGCTGGATGACCTACATTTGTTGATATTGATTACCTACGTTGCAGATCCAATGCGTAAAATTAAATAACTATATTTTAAAGTGACGCGTGTAATAAGTCAAGCTCTGAATATAGATGACTTCACTTCGGAACTGCAATGCAATAGCTTCTGTATTCTGTGATATTCCCATAATAAGCATATGTATAAAATATTTATCTTCCTTTTATGTATGACCTATCAATATCATATCCCTACGCTCTAACGCAATAGTTTCATCAAGTTTACATACATACATGCTTATGAGATGCATATGGTACTAAATAGTTATGCACATGTACCGTCCTTGCATAGCTATAGCTATATAGTTCGCTGAACAAAATATGTCCGTGCTAATAATGTGTATATATTATAATGCAGTATCAGAATTCTTATTACTAAATACATTAGGATTTGCATGGAGAACTTCAGCTTCAGCTTAAAAAAGTCGTTTCTTTTCCGCTGACGACTACAGAAAGGAAAACTGCTGCAATGCAAAATGGCTTCTTATTGAGTCACAGTAATATATGTATTATTATATTAAGTACAATATTATAGGTATATGAATTCATTAGTTGTAATTAAATTACCAAAATTCATATCTCCACTGAAGTAGTGATTGTGCGTACCTTAACCCAATTAATTAAAATCGTTATTTCGTCTAGCCAATATTAAAATCAGGTTAGTCATTTAAAACAGATTTTAGTGCGGTCATATACTTATGAAGGCATCATTAAAAATCTCTTATTCATGCAATTTCATTTAAAAATTCAGAATGAGGATGTTTTTAGTGAGTAGCGAGTACTATGTTTCCGAACTAGTCTACTGTCGAAATATAATCAGAATCACTTCAGATAGTGGATATCTCACTGAATTCTGAATATTGACAGAGCAAATAATTGTCTCATTGTGATAAAACGCTTAAAGAAAATTAGTTTATTTATTTATCGTATTCGTGTTACGTTACGATATGGACTTTATGCAAAATACAGCTATACTTTTCAAGAGCATTAATGAGGTTACCTTGTAAAAAACTTATTATCATCTTCGTAGTAGTATGATACGTACAGTCATAATATAATAAAAATTATATCTTACAGTAGAATTGCCTATATCAAGTACAGGAACATTTAGCATGAGATACATTCATGAAGAGGAAAGGTAACTGTGCTTAAAAGTGCAATAAAGTTAATTGTTTACCTTCAAATAAATATTAATTATTCATTTTATACATTCTTCTGCTCCAGTGCCATTATCATTCGCAGATTTTCGTTTATAATATGACAGAGTCTGCGTTTATTGCTTACGCATGTGGTTATACATACTACATACCATGTAAGTATGTATGTTGTCTGTCAGATTATGCATTTTACCCCTATCTCCGTAATGACACGTCTGTAAAATTATGTCCATGTCTAGTTTGTCTAGTCTGCTAACTGGTTCATTAAACCATAAATCTGTTATTGCATTTAACGATCCCACTATGTAAGTACCTAGTATATTGTCAAGTAGCAATGAAATGTGTATGTAAACGCTTTAATGTCTGTATCTTTCCTTGATAAAAATATGCATTGGAATCTCCTGAATAACAGGCTGAAATTCTTTTGACAATCATTGGTTTCGTCATTATTTACTACATTTACCAGAAATAAAACTGTGTTGTACACAAAACACAAGAAAGAAACTAATAATTTTAAAATTAACGACAAAATAAAAAAAATACCTATGGTAAAACAGTCACTGTACCTGGGGAGTGATATTGGTATCTACTAATGCCGGAGTTTACACTGGGACGTCCCATCATGTCAGCTTGGGAGTACTTGAAAGCAGTAAAAGCGTTTTAGTACAGATTTCCGAGAAGAAGTTTGTTTTTCTCCAAAGAGCTGTATAGACACGCTAATGTTGTACACTTTGTCTCATTTACCACCGACTGAGTAATTCGTTGAATCTTATTGAATGGTTCAGAGGGATTGTAAACTGAAAGTACGTAATGACCTTATTTTTAGTAGATTTTCGGATTGTAGAGAACAATTCTACAAATCACAACAGCTTCGTAGAACTGAGTGAAGTATTATCGGAGTAGAACAACAAAACAATAATTCATGATTCACTAACTGAGGTTCCTGACGCAAAGGATTAGTACGCTTGTATAGCAAGTCGCAGCAACATACATTATTCTGGTCCAGTATTGCGAGTATTCACAAAGAATTCCTTACCACGTTGGAAACTTTGGGATTACATGAGACAATAATGTTTTTGCGAGGAATGACGGACGGGATGGAGAATGCAAGTGGGTAATACCGTTTTTACACTATTTTATACTTAAACTAAGCCATTTGTTACAAACACTTAATTAGTATCCGTCATATTAGAATAAAATGTCCTTTTCCTTCAGTGGATTTGACGTAGTTTGCATTTCCTTTAGTGCACAAAATTAGTACCGGGTTTTCTGAGGATACTTTTACGAAATGTGTAATAAAAGCCAGAGGAATAATCGAGTACTGAATATTACACTTGATTCTGAATCGAAACACGGCAATGGCAATTGTGGTAAAGTTAAAGTGAAATGGATTTGTATGTATTGGTGCCAAAAACCACTTTGATATTTCTATTTCTACCAGATCAATAGTTTACTTGCGGTGACGGGAAACACCTATAGATAGAAGCTTAGAAATTGTGTAGGATTCGCTTTCTATGATATCTGTATCGAAAGTAAAGGTATTTGTAGTGTCACTTGCTAAATAAGGGAGGGCAAGGATATTAAATAGAATTGTTACTACGTATAGGTGTTGTTACATGATACCTAGGTGTATATCATGTAAAAATCACATATTGGTGTCTCTTGTTCCCAGTGGTAGAGATAGGTAGTAGAGATATAGTAAACGATGTGATACGACGCGTAATGTATCCTGGATTCAGCCACGGTTAGTTAGTAATGATACCCGTGCTATAGAATAGTGGAAAGAAGAGCACATCCTCTCTCGAATTCTGTGAATGAACTAAATTGAATCTCTGCAGGAGTCTCACTTGAATTCTATAAGTTATCGATCTGTTAGAATTTATGTTGGTTCCAGAATTATACATCTACAGCACGGCTCTTATGCACTGTTGCGTTTGTCACTTCAGGATTTGGTTGTAAGTCTTGTCTTGTTCAGGCTTTACAGCTAAATGTGAGTATGTGAGCTCGTTTAACTTGGTCCTACATAAGAATTTAACAAGTTTCCTTCTGATCAAGATCAGCTGCCTTGTACTTGTAGTTCCAAGTTCTATGCACTGTAAATTGTTATGCAAACTGCAAATTATATTCTCTGCAATGCTACAGAATACTAATTCGTGTAACTTATCTATGGGCACACCAACTTTCATATAGTACACGCAAAATACAACTAACTTATACAATCAAACACTACAATACAACTAACCTGACCTGTATACAGTTTGACAATGAACACATTCACATGAGTTCAAAAGCTAATGAATGCACAGAAATGCACAAACTTTGGCTATTCTGAATTTAAGGCGTCTTTTCTAGCTGTCTGAAACTACTGTAGAAGAACTCACAGAAACAGAACAGAATATTCGTTCAGATGTTATAATTATAAGGATATTGAACACAATACTGAATACTATAAACACTGATAGTCTACTGTAGTCTAATATTGAAACAAAACACAATCTCTGTGCTGTGCACTGTGCACCACTTTATTTACTGTAACAGTAGTAATGGGAGAGGAGCAAAAACTATTCCTATAGTGTTTCGTTCATTACTACAAGTGTGAGACTGCAACTCAGCTGTTGGGATTCTCTCTCTTTATAAATAATTTGTGGTGATATGGTGGTGTACACAGTGTGCATTACCAATTTCACAGCACATTGCATGTGGCAAAGTGGCAAGTACACAAAAGCAAAGGAAAACGAGAACAGGATAAACAAAAATAATTCTACCTACTCTTTACCACTACCGTCATCTTATATGAGGTTATACTTGCAATCTTAATAGTCTTAGCATTTACTCTTTCTACTCTATTGTGTAAGCAAGTTACCATTCTCATCTCATAGGAGCATAATACCTATATAATCTCTTGTTCTAATAACATTCTCAACTCAACCCAATGAAACGTTACAGTATGTTATAGGAACTCTAGTAAAACTCTATCATTTAGTTTGCAGTGATTTCAGAAGCATTATTATTATGCTTTACCTTGTAGCTGTGAACTATTGGAAGCGCAAGCCTATGTTTACTGTTTATCTACACATACGTATTGATATTGATGTCATTGTATCAACATGCATGCACCAACCAATGCAATGCTACGGTTATGTTTACTACTGCAAACAATGTTTGTGATTGTAAAGAGATGAACCTCTCTGTTATCTTTCTGTTCTGTTCTGTTCTTATTCACCTACCATTTATATAACATTTTACAGCGTACAACAGTTGCTTGCGCATTCTCTGGTTATGTTAACTGCAATACAGACAACCTCATTAATTAAAGTCAATAATCAATACATGAACTTTGAAACCATTATTTTTCAAGTCATGAGTAAAAGGAAATTAGCCGTAAATTGTTGAAGTATCGTAAAAAAGTGAAACTTATTTCATCTATATGCATGCAACCTACTTATACTTTTGTATACATATTATTATACGTCTACATATCCTAAACACGTGTATAAAAGTACTACCGAGGGGAATTAACTTTTAATAGAGGAATGCAGAATACAATGTTCGTCCAAACTTTTGCCCAACTTATTGCTGCACAAGCATTTCTTTATCTATAAGCTTACAGTTGAGTGCCCACATTCAAGATAAAAATTGACGGGTTGCTTTGAAATTTAGTAAAAGGTATAACTTCTCAAAAGAATGCAGTTATTACAATGTTTTTGAAGACTATACCTAAGTGATAATATATGACTTCTATTCACCTTCATTTGCACTAATGTACTTGAAGTTTTTAATTCATTTTCATGATTACTCTTTAAACCGAATCGCCTTTGATTACAAAATTAACATAAATTTATGCTTACGTTTCCAGAAAACGCTTCACTAATTAGTGCATGCTATGCAATTTACTTTGATCCATTCACAGTTCCGAACAGTTAACAGGTATATGACGACAATGTTAAATTAGTAGAACTTTCAAATACTATGTAGTTGCATGAACTGCTCAAGCTGCGAATCTTATTTTCGTACCTTGTCACTTTAATTGGTCATGTTGCAACACCATGAAAATATAGAATTAATGAATCGAATGAAAGTGAAGAACGTAGGTAAATGATTAAGATACGTTGTTATTAAATTCTATTCGCTAATCAAGCTTCGATTTCTTCCATTTCGACGCTGAGTCTTGAACAGCTTGCTTTCCCTGTTCCCTTCGTCTTTTGTTTAATGGATTTCTCGGGTCATAAATTTCAAACCAATCGTCAGACTTTGTATTTGCATCTTTAGCGAGTACGGGGTCCTTCTCATCGTAATGTAGAGATCTGGCGAGCCTGCAGTAACATTCATAAATTAAATTCCATCCATGTACTGATTACATGATTTTTACTATATTCATATACTACATTCCACGATTCTATATTATATTCAAATATACTGATATATGATTACCATGAAATATCAGAAGTATTGCTTTCTTGTTTTTCCACTTCTGCTTCTTCTACTTCATTGGTTAACTCTCCAAATGTTTCCTTTGCTGTTTCTATCTTGTTTTTAAATTTTGCTAGCAAGGCCAATGTTTGAGCTTCCCTATCAGTGCCCTTTTTGAGACTACTAGACTTTTTTTCTTTGTACTTCTTTTGCTCATCAAAAAATTCCTTAATAACGCTATTGCTAGTAGCCAACTTTGCAGCCTTTTCTTCGGTCTCAGCATCTTTGGCTGTTTGCTCTTCTGTTTGCTCTGTTCGATCCTTTTTCATGGACCGCTTCAAATTTTTTATCTCCTGCTTTATATTTTCCATTTTACTCTGATTTTCCAGTGCCGCGTCTTTCCCAAGATAATACCGCCCGTCGTCCGTTGCGGATTTTTTCTTTTGATCTTTACTTTTGAGGCGATCTTTTATTCTTGACAATTGATCACTAATAAAAAAAATAAAAAAATAAAATATTTATATATAGAACATAACTGGCAAACAATTAAACAACTAATATCCTTACTTAGTCTCACTCTCGATCTCTTCCTCTTCATTTTCTAAAGTCTCTTCAATATTTGGCAAATTACTGATTGGGAGATTGTCTTGACTAACTTGTGCATCACTTTTCTCTATCGCAGGTTTTGAACTAAGCTTAGGATCGTTAGTAAGGTCGTGACTTGATTTACTTTTCCCAGTAAACTTTTGATTTGCAACAGTCATTTCTTCCTCTTCTTCTTCAGCTTCTTCACCAAATGACAAAAGCTTATAATTTCTGGAAAGCCAAACATTATATTGCTATTAATACTATTAACATGGCAAACATGGTTCGATCGGCAAACATGTGCAGGAAAAACAGCAAAGATATATTGACATATTTACTTTGTTGCAACCGAACCAGATTTCTTATCGGACTTTGAACTCTTCTCTCTTTTAATAATTTCCCGTGGCACGATGTCATTAAACGGATTACTTAAAATCTTGGTTGATATGATTTTGTGAGGGTACAGAGGTTTATCGTCGTCATCTACTATTCCTTCTTCCAACTTCAACATGTTGTATATTGTATTACCTGCTACTTTGCCAAAAATGGTATGTTTATTTTGTAGTTCAGGTGTTTGACCAAGTGTAAAGAAAAACTGAGAGCCATTGTCATCTTTTCCAGCGTTAGCCATTGCAACAAGGCCTCTACGCATAAAACGCAACCTTGAATGAAATTCATCCTGAAAGCCAAAATATTACTGATTGCATGTCATGAATCAAACAACCTATATTCTGTGAAAGTTAATTTCACGACAGCTAATTCCAATAAAAGTAGTTAAAACTTACTTTGAAAGGTTTACCCCAAATGGAATTTCCTCCAGTTCCCGTTCCGGTGGGGTCTCCACCTTGAACAATGAATCCTTTCACAAGTCTGTGAAAAATAGTACCATTGTAATAGCCTTCCATACACAACTGAATGAAATTTCGGCATGACTTCGGACATTCTCTTGCCCAAAGTTCGATGTCGATATCCCCAACCGTGGTTTCCAGAAGAACCTGTACAAAAATTCAAAACCAATAAGACTCTTGCCTGTATGTGTAGCCATCGATCTACCAAAATAGACCAAATTTTACAGAATTAAATTCTCTGAAAAATTCAAGATAAAAGTTCATAGAATAAGTTTACTAGATTAAGTTTACAAACAACTTTACTTTTCCTTCTGTAGGAGGTTCTTGAATGTAAATGTTACTCATAACTGGTTAGTTAACTTTCTCCTACTTTGAGTGACAAATAACGTAAAAATTTAATTGTCCTGGACAAGATATGCAATAAAGTCTTTCATATTGACATTCTGCTTATTTCGCCGTTCAACACTTCGGAAATTGTTTACGTTTTTAAAAACCGCGCTCCTTTAGCGTGACTTTGGCATAGAATTATTTTCAAGTTGAATGGATGGATAGTTTGACTTTCGCATTATCGCATTGTCATTTTCAACATCTTCGTTCAAACAACTATTTCGCTTATCACTGCTTTAAAATACTAAACTGTTTTCATTGTCATCACGTTGTTGTCATCTGTCCCCGTAGTTAACATACCAATATCAAGCGTAAGTCAAGCTCCTTGTCCAGACAATTTTTTCCATCGTATATGTAATTAAAAAATTTTTTGCAGATGAATACACGTACACCAATGAAATTGAATTTACACAATTAATGTATTCATGAATCGTGATCATGACGTGGTTTCATTAGTTTGTCATATTAATTTACAATTAATTTAAGATATTTACAAGGCATATAGGACTGAAAAATGATATTAATCTGTAGTCGTAGTACGTTCTTCATACAGACGAGATTATAGACGTAAAGGTTTTAATAATAACTTTTTATAGTGTATTGTGCTTTGAGACTCTGATTTTATTGCAGGACTCTTTATTTACTGGAGAAGGTTGCAGGATCTAAATACGCTGACAGTACGACTTGTAAGTCATAATAATGTCTTCAGAACAAAATCACGATGATATGATAGCTCAGTTCACGGATGTGACTGGAGTGGATGCAGAGAGGGCCAGATTCTTCCTTGAGATGACTGGGTGGCAACCCCAAGTAAGTTGTTTGTATATAATTTAATTCACTGAATACGACTTTCTTACTCTTATCTATAATAATTGTCATATAAAATGTTCTCATTAACAGAAAATTTTGTTTTGCAGCTTGCAATGGCTAGTTTCTATGAATCTTCTGATATGGAAGCAGAACCAGAAGAGATACCCGTAACCGGTGCTGCATCAGGTCCAGATAGTGACGTTGCAAACACAGGCATACCCTTAGAAGCGTCGTCTCCAGAAGCTGCCACAAGAGCCCAATTATCACAAGGTTTGAATAGTTTATTAGCTGCTATGACTAGTGGAGCTACAGCCGGAATTGCTCTTCCAGGAGTTCCTCCTCCAAAGCCGAAAGAGGCAAAACCTACAAAACAGCAGTCTAGGTTCGATAAATAACCTATGGTTCTCATTATTTTTCAGGCAGACAAAATATCTAAAAATAAATAAAATTTACAATAATCAATTGGAATTTTTTATGACATTTTCAATGATCTTTTTAATATAGGGATGGCCCTATGACTTTAGATTCCCTCCGTAATCGGCAAAATTCCGACTTAGATAGCTCTGATGACGATGATCAAAAGCAAGCATTTTATGCTGGAGGCTCACAATCTAGTGGACAGCAAGTTTTAGGACCACCAAAGAAACGTGATGAATTAGTCGCCGAAATGTTTAAAAAAGCCAGAGAGTAAGTTTGATTATAGTGTTTCTCTGCTCTGTACTTAGCGAATTCAGCCAAGTCAGGTATAAAAAATAAATCACTGGAAATCAACGTTAATGATATTTATGTAGACACGGAGCTCAGGAAGTAGCAGTACAACCTGGAACAGGGCCTAGTTTTTTCACCAAAAAGCCAGGTGGTCATTTCTCGGGAACAGGTTACAAACTTGGTGAGAAAGAAAATGACACTGAAGTTGTTGGTGGACCTAGCACTGCCGAAGGGGAAGAGTCAGATGTTAGGGAAGTTGTACTTCGTTTATGGAGTTCAGGATTTACCATAGATGGGGGAGAATTAAGGAGTTACCATGATCCAGCCAACATGGAATTTTTAAATTATGTCAAGCGTGGGTTAGTTCAGTATGGCTTATCAACTTATCAGAACGTGGGACTGTAAGCAGTGTAATAATAATCGATTGTTTATGCAGGGAAGTACCTCGAGAATTGATTCGAGATTACAAAGGCCAAGAAGTTCAATTGACGATGGAAGATAGACGAGCTGAAGACTATGCTCCACCTAAGCAATCGACCAGAGCCTTTTCTGGACAAGGACAAATGCTGGGAAGGTATGTCCCACATTTAACATTTTGGTTTTGGCGTTGCCCTATTTACTAATCAGATGAAATAATAATTAACTTTTATTTTTGATAAAGTCCTGCCCCTGCCACAGTGGGGTCTACAGTAGCTCTGTCGGAAAATGATAGAAGGGCAAACGAAGCCGCTGCTCGAACTAGTGTCCCACTTATCGATGGCCAACCTGTAACTAATATTCAATTTCGATTGATAGATGGGACAAGACTTGTGGCACAGTTCAATGGTTCTCACACCGTAAATGATCTGCATTCTTATATCAACACGTATGTCGATTTCACATACAATTTCAAAACTAATGAAAAGCGATAAGTCCTACTTGTAACACTTGTCCATTAATATATCAAAATAATAATTAATCAAATGACAAATTTGTGTAATAGAGCTCGACCACAATTTGCTGCATCAAATTACGTTTTAACCCTTTTCCCCAACAAAGAGCTCTCTGAAAAGGGTCAGACAATTCAAGAAGCTAATCTCTTCAACTCGGCTCTTATTCAGAAAGCCAAACGCTGAAAAAATTTCATTACGTGGTGAGATCGGTGATTCGCGTCCCTGTGAGCGCATTTAATTACAGCTACGACCATCGTTCATTTTCTATTATAACCTGCTTACAATTATTTAGGTATCACAACCTCCTTTTTTCTCACAATCTTATGTTGCATAGATCATGATAAAGTACTAAAATGCACTGCAAAATATACGTTGAAAATGAAAACAAATTGTCTGAAATAAAGTTGTGCTAATTAACATATTTATTTGTCGTCTGTGTATTGTAAATGCTGTAATGCAATCAGCTTGCCGTTGTTTGTACTTTGCTCTGCAAAGAAGTATACTCTAGTTCCAACTGCATAGACTGTTAAAGGAAATAGGATTGTCGTAATTATTGAATTTATTCATAATTCATAGTAATCTAGGAAAAATGAAAGTTGCCTTTACACTGTCCCTTTATGCATTTAAAATTCGACGTAATTGTTTAGGGAAAGCGTGAGAAAGTTCTCAGTACCGTTTCAAAATAAAAAAATGTTTTTGAGACTAATGCCAATCCTACATGATCTTGCTTAAGATCTAAAAGGATCAATTTATTGTTCCTTTTCAGTTAACAAGATAAGAAATACAAACAAGACAATTGTTTCGAAGTATCACTATTTTAACAATATTCGTAATGTTATAAATATCTCGTGTCGAGAGGTATGCATAAATATTGGTTTTCACATTTGCATAGAATATGTGGTCAGGTCGTTACTTGTTTTTGTCGTAATTTGAGTTTGGAAGTTTCAGAATATTGGTCATGTCAGTTTATTAACCTCCTACTGGCTTGTAAACACTTTTGTAATATTGCAACTATTGAAACCAGTCTCTTTAGGTTAACGTCACGCTTGGCACACACGAAGTCAGTTCTACATGGTTCTACACAACCGAACAATCAAAATTTTTGTTTTACTGACAAAGATACTGTTTACACGAGTGTGACTTTTGTAAAAATTTCATATGTATGTTAGATGTAGTTTATAAGAAAGTCTTAGCGAAGAAAACGTTAAAACAAGTCAGTGAAAGCTGAAAGAACATTGCTCACATAATTTACAAACAAGTAGTAAACAATAGTATTTAAACACAGTTGTACATTACAGAAATGTTTAACCCCCATTATAAACAGTAATTGCACGTAAATATTTCATTGAAAGTCTTTACGTTGTTGACATAGTAGACATTTCTGTATATTGAATATTGAAGTTCACGTTCACAAGCTCTTACTTCTTGTAGATATACAATGCATAGAATGTATGCATTTAATATACTCTAATTACTTAGGTACGTCTTTTGCTTAGGCACATTATTACGGAGACATATTGATTCATTGATTGTCATGTCATTACAAGCGCAGTATAATATAATATTCATAGCATAAAAACAACAGCAGCCAAAGTCATCTTAGACCTTTGCTTTCAGTCCGTCCACATTTTCGAATACACTGTTATGAGTAAGCTTTTTGCTTTTTAAAGGAAAGTGTGCCTTTTGTACCTCCCCTACACCTGTGTTTTCCTCATTGTCTGGATTGTCAATAACTTCTCCACTATTTCCTGGATTTTGAACATTTTCATTACCGTGACGAGGGTTGACATCATTGTGCCCTTGCCCTACTACATTGTAATTAACATTATTATTCGTCAGATCTGCTGCTGCGGCCAACGCTGCCGCATGTTCCAATTGATTGTTATTCTGATTCTGGGGATTGGGAGCAACTGATGGAGGGTTTCCAAAAACTTCAAGAACTTCGATTACATTTCTTAAGCGGTCGTATTCGTGTTTATATATAAGAAAACAAACAAAACTGACCACCCCAAGCGACACTATCAGGAGTTGCTGATATTTTTTCATTTCGATGATTGCTAGAAAATCAAAAATAATTGTCAAATCAGAATCAGTCCAATCCAGCTCGTATTACACTAAATGTGAATTTCCAAACTTACCAAAAACTCCTTTGAAAAACACTAAAAAATAAACGATCACGTATTCACCAGGCAAATCATCAACCACACTTTTACTGGACTTTCTTTACAAAGGTGTGGTAAACTTATTCTTGAAAATCCAACTTGTAAAGTTGCACAAAAATTGAATAACTGTACAAGACAACGGCAACAAATTCCAGGAATTTTCTTCTTTTAAATCTTTAATCTTTTCTTGCCATCCATTCATTGGGTCTGTTTGTACTGCTAAAAATTAAATCCATGATAATTCAATTAAAATGCATACAAACGCTTTATAAATCAACTATAACAACTATAATATGCAGTGCAAGTGCACATAAGGGAAATTATATAGGTATGTATACTTGATACTCCGGAATTCGGAAACCATGAAATACTTGTATTTTAGGAAATGTAATTAAATATCAGAAAATAACGCTAGTTCAAATTTTAATACATAAAATTTGCAAATACGTATTTCCATTTCCATCCAATAAATAAACGGATTACGGAAATTGTCAATATCATGGTCCGATGTCTGGTTGGACGAAACTTTGCCATTTCATTAATAGTAAATGTAGACAATGTAAAGCAAAAGACTTTGCATAAAAATATGCAAAAGCCATAATTTTTAAAATGTTTACTTACTAGTTATACATATAATATTATTGTTCTTCTTTTGGCGATAGTGATAAATATTTCACAAAAATTAGCGAACCTTGCAATCACATGGCTGAATGCAGCGGCTGATAATCCAATTTGAATGTGGAATTTGTTTTTGTATTGACTGACACAGTCATCTACAAATAAGGATTAAAGTTTAAAAAACTGAATAATTCACTGAGGACAAGAAGTTTTTTAATTTGTAGTTTAAAGCTAAAAATATTATCGACAAAATATCCATAAATTGCATTTTTCCTTGCCATTAAAACACTTACATGAACATCCAGTTCCAGTCAAAGTCCACACTCCGTGGTTCCGTTCAAGGGCTAAATCATAAATAAAAGAGTAAGGTATAATTTGCAGTTGTGTGTTTTCTCCACACTGTATAAAAATACAATTTAGTTTTATTTTTGGAGTAAGAATCTGAGAATAAATGTCAGAACATTTTAAAATTATTACAAAACCCTCATCTACAATGTAAACATACAGATCTCTGGTCAAGTCGAAGAAAATATCTTACCTTACATTATTTTTATTTACTTACCTTTCCGTATATACAACATCGTTTCAAAAAGTTTAAACTGACAAAAAGCTGTGTTTCGAAAATGCAGACTTTAAATTGAATATTAGGATGTTTTGTTAACTAATAATTGGCAAGGAATTACAAGTATGAGTCTTATCAACTTATCATCCTATCTTTGAATTATTGCAGGTCACAGAAGGCGGAGAAATAATGAGAAGTAGTTTAATAATTTACATAACGCTACGTAAATGATAAATGATAAAAGCAAAATGACAGAAGAACGTTGTGGTAAGCGAAAAACCCAGGTTAGCTTCACTATAAGGGCGGAAAAAGAGACAAGGTAATTTCCATTCTTAATGACATTAAAAACTTTTGTGTAACTTGGTAAAACATATAGTAGTAATGTCTAATTAAGCCAATATTTATGCTGTAAAGTTATTTAAGAGATGTTTCTAATTTAATACCATTTCATGATTGTAATAAAATTTTCAAATCATAGGCATCACTCGGGAGTGGCCAGCATTGTTTACGACGCAGCTCTTGATAGGTATTTAATGTATTTATGGATTGTAGTAATTACCGTATCTCAAGCTCAAGCAATTAACTCTAGCATCATAAAAATTAAAAATTTGATTACAGAGTGCACTCCGCAGGAAGAGATGGAGTTGTTCGTACATGGAGTGTCGCCAAAGGTCAAATCCGTTTTGTTCATGCCATGGAGCATCATACAGACTGGATTAATGATATCGTTCTCACTTGTGGCGGAAAGAATAGTAAAGAAGACTTGTGCAGATAATATTTGTTCAATAAGTACTTACGAAATATGTAGACAGCAAGAAATATAATATCAATTTTTAATTTCAGTAATGTCGGGAAGTAATGATTGTACTGTAAAACTGTGGAATGCTCAAAAAGGATTTTGTATGTCAACTTTAAGAACTCATAAGGATTATGTGCGAGCGTTAGCCTATTCGAAAGAAAAAGAAACGGTACAGAAGCACAACTGTAACATAATTCAATTATACATTTTACATTTGCTAATTTTAAATTGCATCCAGACTTACATTAACATGCTTTCATTATTACGATGACTTTCTAAAATACATTAGTAGTAGTGACTTATTAGAAATTCTACTTTTACCTCAATCTCAGGTTGCTTCTGCAGGATTTGATCGTGCCATCTATTTATGGGATGTAAACACTTTGACTGCATTAACTGCAACTAAAAATACTGTAACGAGTAAGTAAATTGCTATATTTTATGTGGAAAACAATAAATATGAAAAATAACCGCTCCAGATTGCTTTTTGCTAAAGTTTACTTACTAAAGCACTAATAAGGGAAAAGAAAAAGTCATAATCTTTATTCTAATAATGGTTTGAAACTGTAAATAAGAAGAATGTATAACGTTTTCTAGCTGCTGCTCTAACGGGGTCAAAAAATAGCATTTACAGCTTAGCAATGAGTCCTGACGGAAATACATTAGTATCAGGTTCAACCGAAAAAGTATTACGCGTTTGGGACACAAGAAGATATACAAAAACAATGAAGTTGAAAGGTAATGTCAAGAATGCTGTGTAATCTAGTCAATCGTAACTTGTATTTACTATAGTCCATACCATTATTATATATTATTCATTGGACAGGTCACATGGACAATGTAAAGGCACTTTTGCTTAATTGGGATGGCTCGCAATGTCTTTCTGGAAGTTCCGATGGAACTATCAAGTTGTGGGTATTAGGACAACAGCAGTGCATTCAAACCATCAGATGTCATACACAGGGTGTATGGGCGTTAGCTGTAAGCTTTCAAACATATTCTTTGTTTTGAACGTATTTGTGGTGTAATTGTAATTGTCGATGGGTTTGTAACAGGCTCCCGAATCATTCCATTTTGTCGTTTCCGGTGGAAAAGATTGTCGCTTACAGTTTACTGATCTCCGAAATAACAATTGTCTCTCTATATTAATAGCTGCCGAATCACATCCCATTTTGAGTTTATGCCTATCACCAGATCTTAGTATGGTGTGGGTGGGAACAACCGATTCTACTATTCGGGCTTGGCCACTCCCCCAAATGCACGGCGAAGGATATAGTAAGTTGAAAATGCATGAATACACATAAAATCCGTATTAGTAGATGTACTAAGAAATCATATATTTGGTTTTCTTTAGTTTCAGATGAAGTATATGCCGGACAGCCATTAATGGAAATCGAAGGAGTGCCAGCTATAAAGCAATATGCTGTTTTAAGTAGTAAACGTCACATTTTAACCAAAGATACGAAAGGAAATGTTCAGCTTTACGACGCTTTAATGGCAGTTAAAATGGACGATTTGGGACCTGTGGACTTTGACGAAGAAGTCAAGAAAAGATCGGAGAATATTTATGTACCTTCTTGGTTCAGTGTTGGATTGCACACCGCGGTACAATTTACTTTCCCATTTAGTCAACTTCGCTTTACATTTACCTCGCAGATCTGAGAATCTCTATTATTGTTTTATGCTACATAATCAACACTAGTATACAAACTTTCTAATCTAACTTTACAGATGGTGACCATTCATTTAGCTCAAGATGAAAATGATTGCCTGGGAGCATGGGTTTCTGCTAAAGACGTTGGGCTGATTCCAGACGATTCTGATCAGGACCAAAAAGGTTTGCTAATTGTTGAAAAATGAAGTTTTTTACTGATCTGTAAAGTTTTACATTAGGTTAACGAAATTAGGTACTGTTCTTACTGTAAAGCAAAGATTTATAATTTTAGTGAATTACGGACGCCTTCTCATTCAAGCTTTATTTGAGGAATGGAAAAGATTTTCAATTTCAACAACTGATCAACCTCCAATGGAGTCTCCAGTAAATGGCTTTTTCAGCGTTCCTGCACACACACCAGTTGTCATTGGGGAGCAAGGTATAACACGTTTTAGAGTCCGAGACGTACATTCCTTGTCTTATGTTATTTGTTACGGGACTACGGGACTTAACCTCAATTTATTTCTAATTGGCGGAAATAGGCGGGAAAACTATGTATAGATTTCTTGTCCGAGACGCTGGTGGGGAGGCGGAGAGGTCCTGTTTATCAGAAGCAATACCTCAATGGCTAGCGGAGCAAATAATGGACGATGGTCAACCTCCTAAATTTGTTAAAATCCTGTTTTTTCTTACACCACACACAATGAATGGAAAGAGTCTAAAAAAGTATTTTACCTTAATTGTGATTTCTCAATGCAAGCTTAATTAATTACGCTAGCTTACCTTCTAGTTCATTTCTGTCTTATTTCTTTTAGAGAAAGACTATTTGCCAATGATTTCATTTCTATGAGGAAAGTAATGGAGCATGTGTTAGAAAAAATGGAAGAAGTAGAAAATGGACAATCGACAACAGGTAAATCCAATTATGAATATGATCATGACTAACGTTGTTATATGGTATGTTATTTATTACCACTTGTATTGTAAAACTTGCTCAGGAAGCGTAAGTGGAGCTGATATTCCTGCAGAAGATAGAGTGAGACTGTTTTGCCTTGATAATCCGTTGTCACCTGAAATGGATCTGCGCTCAGTGAAACATCTCTTATGGAAAGGACCTGGGGACTTAGTCATTACCTACACAATCATAAAGCCTGAACGATTGTCGTTATAAGTTAAGAAGCGAGTATTTACATTTTGTACACAGTACTGACGGAAGAGAATTTGAAAAATACATAGGGTGGTCGTGGACTAATGTCCATATCCTTATCTGAAGAATCGGACGTAGTAGGGCAAAACTGTTGGCATCATTTGAAAGTACATACAAAGTTACATTGGTATCCCAATTTTCATCCCCAAGTAGGAGACTACAATTAAGTTGAATTATTGAAGTATTTGGGCAAAACATACACAATTACGGTCGTTTAGTCGCATAAATATAAGCTTTGACTTTTTTGGGAGAATTGCCAGTGTAAACGAATGCGCAAAATTACGGTCATGAAAATTGGGATTCCAATGTAAGTTTGCATGTGCTTTCAAATGGTGTCAACAGTTTGGCTGTACCACTTCCGGTTCGTCAGACACCACCCTGTACATACATACTGTGCTTAAAATTAAGTCATACTTCTTTCCGTTTTTTCGCTGACTGTTAGTACCTATTAATAATAGAACTTAATAGATTGTTTTGTTTTTTAGTATATCATTTTTAATGTATAATAGGTTAAAAATAGAGTTAGAAAAGTGTAGTAGACATTAATAGATGCCTATGAATCAGTTTGGTGTTGCAAAATTATAATTTTAGTCATTCCAACAAAGTCAAAAATGTCAGTATTTGGCTAGCAACAGTAAAACTTTTAAATTACAAAAATACTTAAAAGAATTGCATTGAGAACGTCTTGGTGGTTTCTGTATCTGTAGTTAGCTGAATGGCGTATTGTGAATATTTTTTAATATTGTTAAAAATGAAGTATAACCTGTAAGCGCATATCTGCCGACTGCCGTGCCGAAGTAGCTTTAAAGCCTCTATGTGCATATTGTACCTTACTATCTCTGTATTATTATACTATTAGTAGCAAATGTTTTTAGCTTTTATCTTAATCCAACTTAAATAGTATTAGGTACCACTATCATGTAAACTTTACGAATGCATATGTAAATTTAATTGTCGATAAATTATCAGTAAATAAATCGTCATTTAAAAGTACCGGAAATTGATTATTCGGTGACATTATGCTTTCATGTCACCCATGCAAACCTTTACCATTGAGCTGTACAATCTATAACAATCAACGAAATTGGCAGCGAAGAAATGAAATCTCTATAATTAAATGTACTGGCATTTAATTCAATCAATTTGGTTATAAGAAATCTCATGGCACTGAATTAGCTATCTCTACAATTAAAAATATTTCAAAGTATTATAAAGCTAATTCTACTCCTTTAAAAATATGTTTACTAGACGCTTCTAAAGCATTTAACAATGTACAGTATAATATCCTTCTAGACAAATTAGTTAAGCGTGGTTTTCCTTATTTAATTGTAAATTTGCTTGATGTTTGGTTTTCTACGCAATTATTTAGTGTAAAGTGGAATGGTAAAGTCTCTGAACCTTTTTCTGTACGGTCAGGTGTACGTCAAGGTGGCGTACTATCTGCCTATTTATATAATCTATACACTAATGATTTAATTATTAAGCTTAATGAGTCAAATCTAGGTTGCGCGACTAATAACATTACTACCAATAACTGTAATTATGCTGATGATCTTTGTTTATTATCTACTAGTAGATCTGCCCTTGAGAAGCTTCTGCATATTAGTTTGCAATATTCTGCTGTACATGGGCTTAATTTTAATATTAGTAAAACTAGTTTATTACATTTCTATCCTAATTGGTATAAGAACAGTAATTTTTATATAATGTTTAATGGTTTTAAATTGTACCCTAGTGATAGTGCTAAATACTAGGTTATACTATTCACTCTGCTAGATATTATAATAGTAAAGTCTGGAAAGATGATCTGGAAATTAGTATTAGGATTGCTGAAATTTACAAAAGAGCTTACTGTCTGAGAAGCTCTTTTGGTCATTGTAGTCTACCTGTTAAAATTAAGTTATTTCGTACCTACCTAAGTACTATCTATTGCTCATCATTGTGGAGCACTTCTTTAGTTTCTTTTAATAAGATTAAAATTGCCTATAATAATAGTGTTAGAATTCTATTTTATGGTAAACCCTGCTGTAGTATGACTAGACTACTCTATAAATTAAGTATTAAGTCTTCCATCATTTACCACCCTAACCACATTATTACATAATTCGAAAGTTTCTTTAGAAAATAGAATTAGTTCCACTAATAATAAGTTAATCAAACTCTGTCATGAATTGTGATTACTCATATTTTTCTTATTCTCTTGTACCTATTCTAATCTCTTTTCCTTACAATATTTTGTAAGTCTGGATCAGAGCTATTTTACAACATAAGCTTAATGGTCTGTTGAAATAAATAAAATAATAATAATAATAATAATAATAATTAATTCCTAGATTAGAGTGTCAATACAGACAAGGGTTCCTTAAAACATTTATTGTAAAAAACCTTAAACAAATCGTTTAAAATCAATTTTCATGGTACATAATAAATAACAGAATTAGCAAAAGTATTTACACCAAATTATAATAGTTACCTCCCATAAAACTGTGACTTAACAGGTAATTCTAATTAAAAAACCACACACACGTAGTCTCATAATATCTGTAATTTGTATTGCGTAATGAACTTTTGAAATGCAAAACTGAAATTGTGTCACTATGTGATGAGGTAGTCATTGGTAAACCGTTTCTCTAAAAAGTTTAAAACCTTTGTCCAAAGTTTTGTTGTTGGTTTTGATTTTGATGATTAGGGTTTTGCTGATGTTGGTAGTGTTGGTGCATTAAAGAATTACCTGAAGGATGCATATGACCCCCAGGTCCATGTCCTTGATGGTTATGACCACCTGGTCCACTTGTCATATTATAGCCACCCCCTTGGTTCTGTACACCATGATTATGATTCTGAGATTGATTTCCTCCTTGTTGTTGTCCTCCATGGTTGTGATTTTGATTCTGTTGATCCATCGAGGAGCCAACTGGTTGATTAGGACCACTTGACGGATGAGGATGTCCAAGACGAATTCTTTTCGGGTCAGGCTGACCACTCCCTTGGTTCCCTTGATTCTGTTGTTGTTGTTGTTGCTGCTGTTGTTGTTGTTGTTGATGGACTTGTTGATTTTGTTGTTGTTGGGAAGACTGAACATTCTGCTGTGGGGGTTGGGAAGGCCTTTGCTGCATTTTATTCTCAGTCTTTTCTTCCTGTAACACAAGCATACATGATTTACATGATAATGATCATTTTTGAAAGGCGGGTCAAGGAACCTCTTTTATTCGTAGTAGTATTCGTTGCAAGTTAAATAATAACTGAATTAAGGTAGAAGACAGGGGCGTATCTACTTTACCTATACTACATGCGAGGCCTTTAAATTTTTAATTAATGTATTGTTCTTGCCTGTCTTGCTTTTACCTTTACCTGGTCGTCATCCGTCAAAAATTCCCTTTTAGGGTAAGGAATAGGACAACCAGCAAATACATCTCCTGTTGGCAATGGGTCTTCCGTAAAATAAGGATCTTGCATTGCTTGTTCCGATGTTATTCTCTTTGTTGGATCCATTAAAAGTAATTTTTGCAACTGTAAATCAAAAATAAGGTTTCCTACTTACTGAATTCTGTTGTTGTTGTACAATGTTAGTATTGCAAACGGTAGTTATGCATCGTATGTATGGTTTCTTACCAAGTGAAATGCTTTAGATTCTGGTTTAATTTTATGTCTATCCATGTACTTAATCAAAGAACAATTGGAATAATTGGTTCTCTTAAAGTCTTTTAGAAGAGTTGGGTGCTCTGGCATTTTTCGGATGTCTTCCCATTCCTTTTCCAATGGGAAACCCATGACATTAAATATTCTGTCTAATTGATCGTGGTGATACGGATTGGAAGTTTTTATATCCTCTTGTCTACAATGGAATATTGGTTCACTAGTCTGCATATCAAAAATAAAATCATACATTAGCTAAACAAATTACTTATTAAAAGCTATTTACAATCTGCATTTTCTTTGATATTTTGCACATTATAACTTTGGTCTATGAATTACAGAAACTTAATATGATTTGCATTAATACTTACGAGTAATTCAGCAAATATACAGCCGATAGCCCAAATATCTGCAACAAAATCGTGCTTTTAAAATCGTAATAAATGAAAATATAAGAATATTAAAGCAATATGATTTTCATTACCTATAGCCTTAGTGTAATGTCTGGCTCCTAAAAGTAGTTCGGGGGCACGATACCTAACGGGAAGAAAATTATTGCAGTTAAGCATTTAAGTTTAGGTTTACAATGAATGTGTACAAAGCATTAGGTACTTACCAAAATGTTACAACTACAGGATCTAAGTCTGCTAGCGGTTTTAATGGAGAATTAAATAATCTAGCAAATCCCATATCAGCAATTTTCACTCGACCTCTTTCAGGCCCTTCCCCCATAACTAAAATATTTGCGGGTTTCTAAAACACAAGTATATTTCAATTTAGTTCTTATGCTACACAAAAAATCACATTCAAAATAACATTTCAATAACAAATTAATAATTAAAAGGTTACCAGATCTCGATGGAGTACCCAATTGTCGTGTAAATAGTGGATCCCATCCAGGATTTGATAAAGAAGTGATTTGACCATTGCTTTAGGCACCATTACTGGCTTTTTCGAGGCTTTCGCTGCCCTGTGGTACTTAATAATGTGCCATAGATCATGTTCTGCATAATCAAACAAGAGCCACACTTTTCTGTCGGTATGGGACAAAAATACTCTTTGTAAGCTGATTACGTTGGGATGCTTCAACTCTCTCAGTAACTGTTCACAGCACAAAATAAAACCAATGTTTACATTTGTTATTCTGGTACATCAATTTCGTAACGTTTAAGTTATATAAAATCACAACTTACAGCAATTTCTCTGCAAGCAGACATAGATAAACCCGTTCCTTCAATTTGTTTCAATGCATAATCCCTATTGTCTCCTCGATTCATATTATGAGGTGCACTTTAAAATTAAGAAAACAATATTAAGTAAAACCACACAAAATATCTAGCTATAGTATTTGCAAAATTAACTCACGTCTCTTTTCTTCTTGCTTTGTATACATGTCCGTAAGTTCCTCTCCCAACTTTACAACCTTCATAGTCGAACCAATCTTCAACTTTGACCCTCTCAGCAGCCGTTTTGGCTTTAAACTCATAGTCCATCCTGGCTGCTTGAACACTTTTTGACTTGCTGCGTATAAATTAACATAAAGAAAAAATCAGTATAAAAATTAGCAAAACTAACACCCAAAGATGCAATCCTGTTTTGTATACTGCTTTATACTAATTATACCATTACTTTTTATGTAAATTGAATAAATAGAGATACAAAATGTTAAATACTACATTTTCATTTAGCTGTGCCAACAGGGTCAGTATAACTCTATAGATTCCTGCTTATTCCTTTAAAAGGTTATAGAAAGTTTGTAGTTAAACTACACGAAATACTTTAAATATATAAATGAAGATTAAAGAATTGAAAATAAATACTACCAAATTTTAATTTGATTAATAAAACCGAGTTTTTCACCTTCGAATTTATTGTTCTTCCTGAATAAATTATAATCCCATTAGAGCAACTCCAAGAGATAGCTACCTATGTGTCGACAAAAGATTATTTGGTTGGTAAAAATGTATATCGGAGTGTAATAGTAAAACCTATATCACAAAGAAAGGAAGCCAAATTGTGGTAGGTGCAGTTTGTAGCTTCAAATTTTATGTCAATGTTACGAATATCAAATTATTCTTCAATTTTACAAATGCAATACAACAACAAATAATTTTTACAGCTGCAAAGAAACTGCAATTTGAACCAGGCCAGGCTTTCCTGTAAACAAGAATCTGTCGTTGTGTTTGAGCTTAGCTTGCTACTTTCGACGAGCTATGCTACAGTTATATACAACACAGGCGTTTTCTACGTTTATGTACAACTGCTGCTGCTTTCTATACCGTCCCGACGGTGCACAGGTTGTAGAACTTACTGTGTGAGATCAAGCGTCTATAATAACTGCATCCCTCAGAATCCTGTGATGCCCTTATGTAATCAGCGTTATGAAAATCTCGATTCCCTACGTTATGTCAAAAGTCTTTTTAAAGTAGCGGAATGTATTGATAATTAGCACTTTAGTAAACTTTAGCATTGAAACAAAACACACATCTATTATTTAAAAGTGTGATTTATTTTAAATTGTGCCTATACAATTTCCAATGTTTTAATAGAACATTTAGCTTACAAATATCCTTACCAGTAGTATTGCACTACAACTACACACAAACACAACAATAAAACTGATGCTAAAAATTATAATTACACAAGACTTTGTCAACTGAATGTAATAACTACATGATGTATGTACAGAAATACTATAATTGTTCATTCGACTTGCCCAGAAAACTTTCGCCAAACAGAAATTCCCTTTCACAGTCGGAATAGCTTTTAACAAGACTTAGGATAATTAACATTGAATTAAGCACATAATATTAAACAATATTTTCACGAAAGCCGAGTCGAGCTGTGTCTCCGTTACATAAAGGGTATATACTATGCTATAATTAATTATCAATAAGACATTGAACTGCAAACGCAAATCTTTAGATTTACGATGCATTTACTTTATTACTGTCCCAACTACAAGTTATCCCTTAAGGGAATGCAAAATAAGTAATATATATTCAATTATATTAAATAGTACCATGTGCTAAAAAAAAGTTTTACGTCTACAGTGGATAAATTAAAGTAGATTGATACGTAATTGGTTTAGGTCATTCTTGACCCTTTTCTACAACGGCAAGAAGAGCAAGGAAAGAGGGTACTGTATTTGCTGAACAACCTGATTACCTAAGTATATTCATATTGAAAAGTTAACACAATTGTGTTTTGGAAAACATAATAAGTATCAATAAGTTAATTAGTAAAACAACTGGTATCACATGAAGGTAGAGGTTTGAAAGGTGAGAATTACACTACAACTGCAACCTATCAACACAGTATATTAACCCTAATTTAATGGTCGGTTAACCTTAAATGCTTTTAATGTATTCAATACTATAAAATAGCAATTGGGGACACTTTCTGAACACTATAAACACGATTACAAATTTTTCGAAATATTACAAACGAGAATCGCAACAATAGCCACCAACAAGTATTTTGACAATACATTTTACGTTAATTATCTAAACCTAAATTCAGCCATAGACAGAACACAGCCATATAGCATAAAACCGTATTTACAAGTTTGCATAATATATATTATATGAAAAATCACATTAGGCAATTGTATACGGTATGGACATTGGTAAGGATACAGGTATTGCATTCAGTGGCAGAGTAACTGAAATTGTATTAGGTGGAAGAGTAACTGGTATTGCTTCATGTGAAAGGGTGGTCAATGGCATCGCAGACAGTGGCAGTGATACAGGAATTGTCATCGTCACCCCGTCTGAGTCGATTACTTCAACTTCTTCTTTCGCTACATGATGTTTGTGACTACTTTTATAGTGACTATTTAAATATGAAACAGTGGTAAATGCTTTGGTGCAGAGAGTACATTGAAATGGCCGTTCTTCTTTGTGCAGCAATTCATGGCGATCAAGTTTGCTTTTAACTGTAAATCCTTTCTGGCAAACTTGGCACACATAAGGACGTTCCCCTACAAAGTCACAAAAGTCATTAAGATTCTCAATTTTTAAGTTTCAACATGCAATTGTACTTACAACTTAATGATTGAGAAAGTAAGTTCCCCCTCATCACTATCTTTATTGAATAAATAAAATTTAATGAAATACTTTGTCGTACCAGTATGGTTACGAAGATGAATCTTTAACATAGATCCATTTATGTAGGCCTTTTCACAAAAATGACAACGGAATGGTTTTTCTCCTGTATGTGTCTAGTAAAAAATGTATCAAACCATAGTTAACACCTTATCATTAATATCTAATGAAAACTTAGAAATTAACTGTTGTTATCTTACTCTCATATGTACTCGATGAGTTGACATCTGCGCTGATCCATGATTGCAAATTTCACAAATATACCTATAGCTTTTTTCATGGACAGATAGTTTATGTTGCTTGAGATTTTGAGGGCTTGCAAAATTTTTATTACATTCTTCACAACGAAACTTGTACGCTAATTGCTCATTATGCATTGTTTGGTGGTAAGTCAACTGATTTTTAAGAGCAAATGATTTGCAACAGATTTCGCATAAGTACGGTCTGCGACATAAATAAAGTTATTGTTAATTAAAGCTTTTATATTCAAAAAATCAAAAAAAAAAACAAAAATAAATATAACAATGTATCACCTTTCTCCAGTGTGAACCACGATATGAATTTTAAGTCGATGCTCCCGGAAAAATCCTTTTGAGCAATACTCGCATTTTATTGGCGCAACTTCATCATGATTTTGCTCAGTATGATGCTCCAACTTAAGGGCACTAATAAAACTTTGTTCGCAATATTGGCATTTGAATGGGGTTTCCCCTAAAAAATAAAATCATATTTAAGCCATCTTTCTGCACACGGAAAATTGATTATTTTAGAAATGTCATTTTTGCAATTATTTACAATATTACTAAACAACTGTATACTTGGGTTTATAGTTTATCAACATGGTTTATTCATCAGATGGGAAAGTAGTGCTTTCCCAATAGGGAAAGAGGAGAAAGCCTACTTTCTCTTACATAGGAATGGGAAAGTCTCATATATAATATTCAATTACCCTTTAACAAAGTGACAACGATAAAGTGAAAGCAGAATGCCATACCTGTGTGAACTTTTCGAACATGAATTTGTAATTCCGAAGGGCTGCGATATTTTTCTGGACAATATTGGCATAAATGAGACTTAAGTTTCACTGAAAACAAAAAATCGTAAAATGGTATAACTCCAAAGTGTGACTAGTACTGTTGATAATTACACGTATAATAAACTCAAATTATTCTCAAAATTACAATTGACCCTCTATATACCTTGCACTTTTCTTCTTCGAGGAGCTGAAAAAGAGACATTATCATCTTGGCAGTTTAGTTCTCTGTGTCGTTTTAAAGTTCTGAATTGTCTAAATGCTTTGCTACATGCTTCACATACAAACGGAAGTGGATTCTCTATTTCACATAAGCAAAAAACGGATTAGTATTAGTACTGATTAAAGAATTTGCCTCTCAAATTACCATCTTTATGTCAGAATTATAAAAATAAAAGAGGAGAAGAGGATTTAAATGGCATGCTTACTTTCATGTTTTCTCCTAACATGTACATCACGACTTTCCTTGTCAACAAAAGTTTTCCTGCAGCCCTCCTCCGTGCAACTAAAACGTTTTCCATACAACTGTTCGTTAATCTGTACCACTGCAATGGATTCATCTTTCACTATACTGGACATATCGATAGATTTCTTTCCATTCTTGCTGATTAAGAGCTTGTCCGCACAGGAGGATTCCATTGGCTTTTTATTACTCCCAATCAATCTAATTTGAGCTTCGGTCAAATCAGGATCTATGATATGCTTATAGGCGCGAACTTTCTTAACTCTGAAATGTTCATAAAAGATTGGACAATAATTTATACGACCAGTTAATTTATGATTGTCTTAAATAAACATAGGTATTATATTATTCATCTACTAATGTTGGTAGCTTTACTTTGGTTTTGGAGTTGTGGCCCTTCTTCTTCGAATTCTAGGTGATTTTACGTCAGAGGGTTCACGCCTCCTTTTAGCAACCCTCATTTTCCCTGGCTTTTTTAACTCCTTGCTTTCGCTTTCATTATTTTCACTCTCATTGCTTGATTCACTGCTGGGTGAGTTTTCTGCTTCAATATCATCCATTCTGTCGTCAAAATCAGGTTCCGGACAGGTGTTGTTCGGCTGCCACATTGGGTCATGTTCTCCCCTTTCAACTTTTATGAGCGAGCGAGAACGCTCATTGACATTTTCGTCAGATAAATCATCTTCAACATAAACACTTTTGCTACCCTCCCCCTTGTACAAAAAGTCAGGCTTTGTCGTTGACCTACGTAAACGTCCTGACCTGCTGACGCTTCTTTTACTAGAAGTAGGTTCCTCCATTGACTCATTTTGTCTGTGCTCTGTTTTCAAGTGAGCTGCGTTTCTTCCCAGCTTTTGCTTCGTTAATTTCTTCAAATGGGTCTTTTTATTATCTACTCTTTTTCGCTTAATGGATTTTTTAAGCTTCAGGGATGGCTCCGTTTTGATTGGCCTTTTCTTTTCAGGCACAGAGGTTGGCGCAATTGAATCATCAACTGATGTAATTTCATTTAAGGAATTAACAGTGTCTTCGTTGAAAATAATATTAGAAACATCCTCATAATCCGAATCGAAAGAAATTGGCTCATCTTTAACCCTAGTCCCACCTTTTAGGAAGGCATAGTTTAACTCTGCAAAAGGGAAAAACGAGTAACATCACGTCCATCATGATTCATGATACTTATACCAATTAATGATTTTACTTTTCCCTCAGGAAAAATAAATAGGTAATAAATATCATACCTGCAATAATTTTATTTCTTAATAGCTCAAAGGTAGTTTCAATTTCAGGAGTTCTTTGGTTTTCGATCCCATCTGTGGTTTCACTTAGCAGGCTATCTTTAAACTTTGCTTGAATTGCTTGCCGTAATGTAGTCAAATTAGATTGTATTCTCTTTAAATCTTCCAGAAGACCTGATATTCTCTTAATGCTGCTGTCGCAATCGAAGCATACAGGTGCTCTATAGCTGTTATACTCCTCAGATGAAAATTTCGACAAAGAAAGCTTTAAAACTTCGCATAAAATCGGTATATCGACCTCTGGAAGACCATAACTTTCATCTTGCCTTTCTTCGTCAATTTCTTTATGTTCATCATTTTGTACTCGCTCAAAGCACACTAAACATTTGCCATCTTTTAGTGCCATCGCTGATTGATCATTTACCGATGGAAATAAACCTAAATCAACAAAATATTCAGTCAAACAAAAATTAAAAATTGATTTAATTATTTTTTATTAATTAACAGAATTTTACGATCGTTATTTAACGAACTTTATTTGAATAGCCTACCCCTGGGTACTTAAAGAATGTAATTTTTTATTCCAAAACAAAGTTAGATTGCATTTAGTAAACTTATAATGGAATGTAGAGTAGTGAAACACCAAAACCGTTTTTTGCCAGTTTACAATACTGTATGTACCCACCAATGTTCAATAAATTATTTTTTACACACACTTTATTGTAATTTTCTTGGTGTAACTTGATGTTGATGCTATTAGTTAACTTGATAACTGAATTGAAACAAAACACCTTTTTGTAATTCAGAGTAAATGTACTAAAATGGCTCAAAATGAACATTAATTCTGTTTAATTTGTCTGAATAGAGTGGAAAAGTGTATTTTTATGACTTATTCTAATCTCAACAAAAATTTCCTTTCTATGTATTGATATCAAAATAAACATTACCTTATTTTAAATGCTACCGAGTACTTAACGGGCACTACTTCTTGGTGTGCATTTTATGCAGCTCACAAAGCTATGGTCAAAATTTGAAAAAACAAATTAATTAACAAATATCACTTTTTTCCTCTTTGGCTTGTTGCAACTGTGTATTTGTATTTATTTCATTGAGAACTTTTAGAGACGCGATTTATACCAAAAGTAAAGTTCCGCGTCAGTTTCCTTTCAACGAATTCTTTGTAGCGCGTCATATAGGATCATTTGGTCTTCGATTTGTATATCTGCTTATTTATATACATCTTTCTTTCATTGAAATCGAATTTTGTTAAGAATTTATTAACCCAAAGATGCTTAGATAATTCATTCAAAATAACATCTTCCGAAATTATCTTAGCATAAATCTCACAACTTTATTATTGGACATGTCTGTAATGATTATAATCTTTGCAATCAATAAATTCACTCACATAAGTTCACTTTCAGAAATTCACAGGATATCAAAGATGTACCTTACAGAATTTCTAAGATTAAGTTAATGTACGATCTCTAATTCATGTTGTAATTCGTTACGTCCCATTTCTTTTAGTCGTGTTTTATGAACTCGCCGATTTCTGATAGAAGTATCTGACTGCATGCTGTCTGAAGAGGCATTATCGCTGTCCATGGCATTATCATCCAAGCGTCCTGGCCATTCTTCTAAATGCCTGAAGATTTTTTCAACCCAGATATCAATATTCGTTCGATGATCTATGAAATGTTCAGGGGCAAACGAACTGTGTCTGCGGTGATGGTGTTCTTTACGATATTTTCGTAACAGAATTTTCAAGACAGTAATTAACTTTTTCATTTTGGCCCCTTCAGTATTATTGTCCCGTCTTAATCTGGTAAAAGTGTCATTAAAAGCAAAATATTTTTCAAAGGGATACTTGGCAAGTTTCAATTTCGTCGCTGTATGTTTCCCAAGATTCAAATTGCCTTTCCGTTTCACTCTTTTGAGCAAGCGCTTGCCAATCGCATATTTAGTTGAAACTTTCTTAAGTCCTAGTTTTCGTATAAGTCCTTTGGTAAACAAAAAATTCCCCTTTGCGTTCTTCCTAAATTTTTTATATATTTTCGCATCACTCCACAACTTAACATCTGCTCCAGATTTCACCAAGAACTTCCTGATCTTGTGTAATTCCCTGTGATGAGCATGCAGTGAATGCGGGGTTTCCTTCAATATCACACCTCGAACAGTATAATTACTTATCTTTAGCTTATCATTATTTTTTCGGAATAATAACTTCCCGAGTTGGACAAGCCTCAAGGTTAAATCACCATCTTGTGCTGGTTTGCAAAGTATCGCACGAAGTTTGCGTTTTTTCATAAACGTGTGTCCTGTGTAGTACTTTTTACACAGAAGTAATTTTGAGAGGAGTTTTTTGGAAATCATAAAATTTCCATTTCGATGTTTTCTTACTACCAAGGACTTCAAAGCTAAGGCACTTATTTTAGTTTGACCTTCAAGTTCGTGCTGTAGTTCATTTAGCAGTCCTAGTGCATTTCCGATTTCAAACTCTTTGGCCCTGTCAAAAGTCATGCTAGATTGTATCGTTTTCAAATTTCTAAGTAAATGCTTGTTCACTACCACAATTTGCTGTTCCTTTGTTCGCATTACTGTTTTTTGCAGATCTTCTTTTCGAATTCCTACCTTTCCCTCCTTATTGCGAGTCAGCATCATATTTCCTAATAATGGTCTACTTATTTTCAACCTTCCATTTTCACCTCGCCGAAAAAGTGTTTTACGAATAGCATCTCTCTTAATTTTTAATTTTCCGTGAGAACTTTTAGTGAATATTAGTTTTTCAACTATCTCTTTACGTATTTGTAACATCCCTAACTTGTCGTCTCTTTTAAACAGAACTTTGCTTAAAATTGCATTATTCAACTCTTTAGCTTCCCTTACTGGCACCATTTCTATAATTTCCGGTTTCCTGCTGTCACGCTGTCCTTTTAAATTTGACGATGCTTTTGCTAGTTTACTAGGTTTTGATTTCGGACGTAACTTCTTCACACTTGAACTATTAGGACCAAGTTGTTCTGTAATTGCCTTTTCCATTTCTTTTATGTGCATTTCATCTTCTTTGTCTATCAAAGCACGCTGATTCACTATTAGATCCAATTGATTTACTTGATTACTATCACTCATTAGACGGTGATGAAAATGCAAGTGTTTATCTTCCTTAGGAAAAAATATAGTTTTAATATCCTTCTACAATTCAAAATCATATACTTTAGATTAATCATGTCAACAGATAGTAATGCTTCATATAATGTAAAATCAAGTAGGTAGGTAATAATGTGCTGTACTAATTTCAAAAGCAAAGATTTAGAATACAAACATATTACCAAACTATCCAACTGCATTACTTCGTCTGCAAATCCCAAGACCCATAAAACAATGGGCATTGCGCAAAATATTACGCTAAAGTATTCCATACTTTTTATATTGTCAACACTTTCTCTTCTGTAGTTGAACCGATGTTCTTTATGATAGTAAATATTGCTTACAAGTGTTGCCTGGAAGGAAGTCAAAAAATCCTTAAAGTACTTAAAAGAATCATTAATAAGTTTACCGAACCGACTTATTTTTGTCATCTTTACCAAAATGATTATAGGAGCAAGTATTTGCAAGCAAGTCCAAAAATACCAGATGAGAATACGATTGTGAACTACTTGCATTGCCTCTGCATTGTCCATTATCCTACCTGCCTTATAGATCCAGCATATACCAGCAGCCTTAAAAATGACAGGTTGTGAAACAAATGTGTAAATCCAATGGTAAGCAGGGAATTGTATTAACGCACCTAACGACTACTACTATGTCTTAAGATTCTAAGAAGGGTATTCTATAATACATTTTTACATTTTAGGTTTCATAGTATTAAATATGAATGTGTACCTCCATGAAAAGAATAAGGGGAAAGATAAATCGAAGGAGATAATATTCATAATCGACGTAAAATACGATTCCTCCACTTTTGGTCGTCGGTAGTCCAAGTAAAAGTCCTATGAAGCAAATTCCAATTAAAGTAGGAGTGGGATGAGGTCGCAATCGTGGAAATATAGATATCAAAGTGTCTAGAAGATTTTGTATCATCCTCAACTAAATAGGCCAATAATCACATTACTGGTTATTATAATAGCGTATTATGTTATACATCCATAGATTCAACCATAGATTCGACTTAAAACTATAAATGCTGCTTACACAAGAATCTGTTGTAAATGAAGTGGCCATAAAGAAAAACATTAATATCATAAATCGTCTTTCAGATATAATTGCCAAGAAGTGCGTGTAAATGATGTAGCCAAACTCAATACTGGATGTTTTCGATTCGGTTTTAATAAATTCGAAAAATTCGACTTGTACTTGATATTCCGTAATAACGTGCCCAATTGTAGAGAATGCAATAACAGTCGCACATATCGAAGTCACCATGTTGAGAAGAACAGTGAAAAGTGCGTCGCTGCAATTAAGTAAAAATATTCAATAGCCATTATTTGTACTAGCCGTTTGTATTATTTTGGGAATTAATCTCAGGATTTCTAGCACTCCTTTCTGAAAACCCTACTTTCTTAATGGGTAACATTTCACACTATTTATTGGAATAAAATATTAAGTGCTCATTTTACAAAAGGAAGCCATGATGAAGTCGATTAAAAGTTGACAAACTAATCAATACTCCATTGCCAATTCCTGTCGTAATAATTACTTGCATGACAGCTTCAGCCCACATCTCTAAATTCCATAAAGAAGTAAGTAACTTTTTACCATACAACAGAGCCTTGATTCCCACAAAAGAGTTTTCGAAGTTTACGGCTAAAAGAAATAAACCTTTACTATATGAGAACATTCACTTATGCAGAATTTGTCTTTGATTCGAGGATCTCTTACAGAATATACCAAAGCTGAATTTTTACCACGTATTTACCTATTAGTGTCATGCTAAAGAGTATAAGAAATGGAATTCCGTTAGTGATGTATGTAAAAACAGTCATGGATAAAAGTCCTTCAAAAAGCAAAACACCGAAGATAACCCACGTAGTGAAGGCAGCTATTTTTAAATCACGTCCATTTGCACTTTCTTTATCCGGCTGTAGTTGCTGGTTCTCTTTCGACCAGTAGGATTTTGTATATTTTGGACTAGCTAGTTTTTCTAGCATTTCTTCCTCAGTGTAATTTTTTGAAGGATTACTTTTTATAATTTCAGCAGTTATGTTTCTTTTCAAATCTTCCATGACCCGCTCCATTCCGCATGCAGCCCCACTAATAATTACAGTTAATTATATTAATGTAAATAATATAATAATTTATTATACTTTCGCACTATAAAGAATTCAGAAAGAATTTTTAAGACCAATTACTTGAATTGGTCCTAAAAATTCTTTCTATATTACTGTAATGTAATTTTTTGGGTTTTTTAATTTTATTAGTAATTAAAAATGAATTTAGAAATGTAGCTTTACTAGAAGTATTCAGTAGCGGAGTGAATTCGCCTCGTGTGAATTGCTACATTTTTATTCGTAACTGGGTCAATGCACGTATCATTATGTCCCAAATTCCAATTGTGAATTTCACAAAACCTTAGTAAAGGGACACATCCATAGTTGAAATATATACTACTATCTCCTCCTTGCGTAAACTTCAAATTAAGTTTTTTAGGGTCCTTTTCCGGATATAAATCGTTTTTTAAGTCATTGCAGTCGTCATCAAGAGCTCCTGTGTTAATTAATACTATAAAGATGCTAATTTGCCTCACACGATAACAACTAATTAAGTATTAACTACTGATATAAAAAAACCCACATCTTTTACAACTTTAGATACATTTAGACTGAGACCTGTGTAACAATATTGAGTGTTGAAATAGGTCCTATTGTCGCAGTGTTCCCAAGGCTTGAAACAACTTGTACAAACTCCAGAATAAACTCTTATCCACGTTGAAATGGATGTGTACATAATGCACGTTATAAGTGAATTCCAGGTTAATATAAGAGTTGTTCCTATTATTCGATTAGAAAAGGCTTTGTCCATTTTTGTTAAGCATTATACTTTTAATATCTATAACGAGAACAATATTTATTACCAGTCATTATTGGAGCCATTTCACTGAATGCCTCCCTTAATCCTACGCTGTAATATTGGCCTATACTGAATTCCAGGAATATCATAGGCGTCCCAATTATAACTAGCATGATTAGAAATGCTATAATGAATCCTATATAAGGGTAAAACGAGCCATGATTACAACTTTAAAAAAAGAAAGTTTTACAATTGGTATGCATGTTCATTTAGTATTTTAACCTCCTCCATACTGATAGCAAAGATGTGGCAACCGGAAGAAATTATGAATGCCAATCATGTAGCCCACACAGGTAAGTGTGAAATCACTCGGTCGTCGATAACATCCAAATATTTCACGGTTAGTAATGGTACCTTGCTCGATTCCAACTCCCTTATTGTTAAGTCATTTAAAAGGTTTGCAATTTAATTAACTTCACATTAATGTGACAAATTCTACACTACATGATTTGAGGCATCGGCATTAGTATGTATTATGACATTTAATATATAATGAGAAAGTTACCTGTTGAACAAGTTTAATTGTTGGGATATCGGCTGTTTCTTTATTTGTACTACGACGGGAATGCTTTGGTTTTTTCCTACTACGATTTGTCCGCAAACTAGCTCTCCTTTGGAGACGGAAATCTGTTGAAGTGAACGTTTCCATACTTATTTACGAAGTTTTCAGCAACACAGTTTTTATAACTTATGGAAGCATTTCATACACTCTTGTTCTTCTTATAGCTTCTCAAAGTGAGCACCCTTTACCCTTTACCGTCATGCTAAATCACTCTGCAAGATTTCATTAGTACGCAAATACCCTTCGGTACCCTTGACAATTTTGCGTAATGCAACTCGACAACTCTGAACTTCTTGAATCCCATTAGAAAATATTTTTCTCGCAATTTCTGCCTTTTGATGCTTCTGGGATATTTTAACTATCCCGATTTTTGAGTTCAATAATCTGCACAATATGCAAAATATAAATAGTTATAGAATATCTGTTGGTAAAATAGCTTTAATTTTTAATACCTGTCGAACTTATAAACAGTTGATTAATTCATCACATTATATTTTTAGATTTAAACCTACTTGTAAAATGGTAAGTACTACAAGTGCAACATAGTAACATAAAGATCTTGTTTTTGTATATAGCATTAAGGACTATATTGTAGTGTCCTGTTTGTAGTGTGAATTTGTAGATACGATGTATTTTTCTTTTTTTCTGAATTACGGTTTACTAAAGTTAAATATTTAACTAGTTAAACTTAAAGTTTAAGGTCACATATTCTCCTTTAACTTTTACTTGAGTGAATTGAAAACTGTATGTGTTAAACAATTCGGCATTTGCTTTTCAATGCAAAATACAGTGTGATTTGTGTTGTGGCCAATTTACGCTACGTGTGATTTGCCGGATAAGAATAAGTATAACACAATAATCATTGAGGACATTAAAAGGGGACAGGAAATACACAAACTGTTTCATAAATAGTACAATAAATATACAGTAGACAAATGATGGCTTAATACACATTATAATGGCATTTCTAAAGATAAATCCATGAAGTACCTTAAACTCAATTTCACTGAGAGATTGTGAGTGAACGGAAGAGTACTTCCTTGGGTGTGTACTTTGCACTTATTGTAATGTGAACTCACCGTTGGCGAATTTTGAGAAGACGTTACAGCTAAAGAGACAGCAAGCTAAACACATTGTAATAGAATAATAGCACAATAACAAAAGTCAACTCTTTGTATGACTGAAAGGTTACAAGTAATGTCATTTAAAGCAACAGATGTCTTTGGTGTTTGGACAAAAATACTTTTTCCCCCGAAACAACAATGAACATTGAAATACAATAACGCAAATTGCAAATTATCATCATTTACATACTTTAAGTTTTAACAAGCACATAACTATTTTTTAGTGTTTATAGTATCTCTAGGTATTGCACATTGCTCTACACATTCATAAATATTTTGTATTTGAAAACGAAATTCGATACAATATGAACCAAAATAAGTCTGCACGATGATTTCCCTTTCCCATCATATCAGCCATTTTCATATACTTTCCTTTAATCTTTCTAATAAATAGGAAATCACATGATGTTACAAACAGTGTTACATACTGTAGGTACTAATGTATATTTGACCCGGTATATATAATATATTCGGTCATGCATAACAGTTACATTAAAATAAGCAAGGGATAACGCAATTTTTACGCACCTTTTATGTGAAATCTCAATTGACAACAATAGTAAATATTTTAAATATTGACATGCACAGATTACACACACTAAATGCTATGAGCATCGAATAGGTCAGTGTAACAATATTATGTCCCCTTAATTGTTGATGGTCTTCACCAAAACATTTAGCAGAAGATAATCAAATCACGGCACCTTTTCGTGAAGATAAGTACAATATTAATTTAATCTTCTGTAAAAAAAGTTTTTCAGATTCAGGTCGTGAAAAGCTTGGTATGGGGAGACATGTAAAGTATGCCGAATGTAGCACCAACAGTGGCAACTACAAATATCCAAAGAAGAAGCCTGAAAAGATAAATTCAAATCAATTGACTGCAATACAAAGTAAGATACAGAAACGTCGATTAATTAATGATCATGGTCAACTCCCACCTGTCAATAACTAAGGCTGCCTGTTGCCATTCCAATTTAATAGTTTCCTTCCTGTCTTGGTCTTCCATGCGAACTTCGTTCTTTTCCATTGTTTGATGCACTTGAGTTAATAGGCGAGTTAATCTCAGCTCCCACAATGGTGGTCCAGTTCTTGAAGTGGTAGGAGCGTTACTATCCGAAGAATTACCTCCACCATCATCCTGCATATGAGGGCACTTGTGCGTTGAAGTTGTTAATACACTATCATCACTGGTGATCTGTTGTGGTCCATCTCCAGATGGAATCCCTCTGACTCGCATCACCGGTCTAAATCTACTGTAAAGTCCGCCGCAGCAGGTGGCACATGAATTTCCACCGGCTGTACCAGTTTGCAAATTTCCATAAGACGAATATCTGGTTTCGTAAACATTATTATGACCGGAAATAGTTCTCCAATTGTCCCTTCTGCCCAATGGGTCATTGTCGTCACAATAACAAGAAATATTTGGGGGTGGAGTTAATGGAGTATCCGGATAAACTATTCTCCAAGCGTCCCCCTGTTTAGAACATTACTATTAGTCGTAATTCACACTCACAGTTTAAAATCGTCAATTGAATACACAATCAGAAACTATAACCACAAGTTTAGCTACTTTTTAGAAACTCTTTGATTATTTTTAGCTATCTAAAAAGAAAATACATCCTTAAAAATAAAATTACCATCTATTTAAATTTTATGGAGGAAAATCAAAGATGGTTAGATATGGTTTAATAACTTCATCAATCTTTCAATTTATTTTAAATTATTGAATTATAAAAAGTAGACATTACTCAAGGCTCAAGAGGTCATTAAAAATCATGGGAGCATTACCTTTCTTTTAGGTTGGTGAGTCAGTGCAATGTTTCCAGTCGGATTTCCACTAGAGCCATCATTCGGGTTGCTATCGTCGAGATTTCCATCAAGGATGTAGTCCCGCTTGGGGAAATCTAAGCGTAGACAAAGAACTTTGGCAAGATAGTTGAAAATGAACTTTCGCATTGGAAGAGGCAATTCTTGTCCGCGCATTCCTCGATGATGAATATTCAAAGTTACGACGGATAGTCCAGTGGCAAATGACACAAGCGAGATTGTCACTCCGTAATACAAACCTAAATAAGTTAATTCCCAAAGTGATCCAACAGAAATAGTTTCTTACAATCAGAAGTGAAACAGGCCATGTTAATGTACCAAACTTGGGCAGCTACACGATTGAAAGTTTTCGTGGTTGCTTTGTCATTTATTTAGATCCAACAAAGTCTTTTGATTTTCCTTATGTCAACTAACAATAAGGAAAGCAATCCATCCAATAAATCCCGAAAATGTCCCATCCCATCAGTGACATTTAAGGTTTAGGTTTTCCGTTGTACTAAAATAGTCTCACAGTTGACTGTATTGCAGCACAATGAATAATATCTATTTTATTTCCTTCTGCTATGTGATATACCTAAATGCAGCATACATATACGGAACAAATGCACAGCATGGCATGGCTGCAGCTACTTGAGTACCACAGTAGAATTCACATCGCATTAAATAAATGTTTGCATATTTATTTGTCAAGTAAGCTTAAAACCGAATTCATTCAAGGTCCGTTTAAAACAGGAATTTGAATTTATTATTCACAATGGAATACATTTAGCCACACAATTCATTCTAAATTATAACAAAGGCAAAGGCTACCAGACACGATGGCTTGGGCATTCTACTAAGAGCATTCCCTTGTTGTTGCTTAATATTCAATTAACTGCATTCCGAGGCAGGACCTTAAATATCCTAAGAATGCTTCACTGAATTTGTTTGCAATTGCAACTGTTGCAATTAGTAATTCCCTTAAGCCCAGTAATGCAGGATGACAGATATCAAACGATAAACAAAATAAGGTCCAACTCCGATACTATGACCATACCATACATAAACAGATAGTTTTCACTGCGACCTATAAGCACAATATTTAAAACAGTTTTTGCTCATAATTGCAGTAGAAAATACTATGGATATTATTTGTTGGATAGATATTGGTTATTAGTAGAAGCAAGCGCTTTCACATTCACAGAAAAAGAAAGACAGTGTTATTTCAAAGGAGAAGCAATGCATAAATACAAATACAAAGCACTACAGTTTAGTGTAGCAGTAAATGTTAAAGTTCGGCGTGAATACCTGAAAGTTGAACTCTGCCAAAAGTTTCGGTTTACATAGAAAATATTGTCACCTCAGCCCTTTACAGTGTATTTAAAACTTCTTGATTTCAATTAAACACACCTATTGTGGAAAATGCATACAAAACCTAGTGGTTTACATGTACCAGCAGATACGAATGGTATCCGCTTGAGTAGCTTTAAAACTCAATATTTATTGAAAGTATTTGATATTTGTAAGGATATTACAACAAACTAGAACCAACCAATTACTTTTAAGGCATTATGTGTATCTGTATTTAACGGGAGAAAGTTTATGCACCGAACAAATGACTATATGAATCCTACTGCTGATATCCAGTGATACCTACCTCTTATACAATTATACCAGTTATATTTACAAACAACCCAGCAACTCTAGAAGTACCTAATATTAGTAAAGTGGGTGAGACAACAATCTCCGGCTTACGGAAAGCATTAATGGTCTGCGTATAGATATTTTGGCCGGTACATGGGTCTACATATAACAAATGAAGCACAAAAGGAAGTAAAAATGAAATATAGGTCAGGTGGTACAATGGTTCTCAGCAAAATTCGTGTCAAGAAGAATCTAAATCCTTCTAAATAAGTTTTGAGCCATTGCTTCTAAAGCCAACCAAATCCTGAATCTTGCTTTGTTATTCCCACATCAATCCACCATGAAAGAAACTCGGATTTGAATATGCTTCAATAAACAGAGTTTGCAGTGGGATAACAGACTCAGTCTGTTTAGCTAGACGAAGTCTAGCCAAACTTTTCCCTGAAGAAAATATCTTTGCGCATTTAAATCTTTAAAAATACGATATCAGAACAACAAAACACAATATGCAAACTTATTCACATTCACTTAGGTATAATATAGTATACGACAATATCAAAAGGTATAATTGGGTATCACACAACAACTTCGTCAATTCTATATGTATCTTTTATCCTTTATTATAACATCACATTTAGGTCGTAAAATGACACGGTTTGTGTTTAAAAAATTTGCAATAAAAATATGTTCCACCAGTTTAGGGCTTTGAAAGTGCTGACAAAATTTCCTTTTACGGCAAGGTAAATGTAATATTACTGTTCTCTCTGAAATTACTTCTTATTCTACGTAAACTTTTACGATTCTTTTGAAAAACATTTTATCCGTGTCATACAAAACTTTCATGTATGCTTGCTTATACGTAAGTTACACTGCAACAAGGGAGAAGTAAATAGCAAGCAACTACGTGCAGACCGCATTCAAAAGACAAATTATAAGAAATAAGAATACATTCACACTAAAATGTTACATGAATATCGCCATGTTGTATATATTTACTAGAACATAGTTAGGCATGCTAATGGAATAAATATAAAAAGGCAAGAAGTCGCGTAGAATGGAATAATAGAATCGTTCAATTAGTTTGGCTCAATGCTTTCTCCGCTGAATCGAGCACGAAAAAGAAAGGGAACAAATATTGAATCAGAATTAGATTCCATTTCTGCTTTATAATAAGTACACGAAAGCCGACAACATTTTGATATATTTGTAGTCAGTCCACGCATTCAAAGAATGGCAGACATAATGTTATAACGCATGCATGCATATGCGAATCCTTACTTCATTTCGAGGAAATTCTTTTGTATCTACAACTCATACGTAAGAGTAAAGGTATATTTTACACAAAAGTATTCCTTTACTTTTTCTAATGATACTTTTCTTAGGATTTTTGTACTGTATTCGTTTTTATTTTTGCTCCAACTAAAGAAATTAATACAACTAGAGGTGAAAGTTACTTTCCTAAGAATTTCACCCGCTTTTCCTTTTCTGATACCTAACAGATATCAGAAAGAGGAATAGTAATCCAATTGTTCTTTCCGTTAAGCAATGAGAATTATATATTCATTATAACGTATCTATAGATATCCGAACTAATAATCGTTAGCAGAAATGTTTCAGTTGTTTAAACTCATGGTAATAACAATACTTACCGATAAGTGGAAGTTTCTCCGAAGTTGGGGGCATACTTTCACCAATTACCATGAGGAACACTGTCATGGATAAAAGAGTTGTGATGCCCAAGGTTACTTTCTCTCCAGAATCCGACGGCATGTAGAAACTCAACAGAGCCAAACCAGATATTAGCACACAAGGAAGAATTAAATTGAACACTGGAATAAAATAAAGAATTACAATGCCACATCTACATATTATTCCACTAAAGAATCACGAGTATTGCTTTTAAATTGGGCAGCGATCAGTGATTCAGCACTAAGTTTGCATTATGATCTAATAAGTGTATTTACTCTGACATTTAATATTGTCTGCATGCAATATTTACATAATTCAATAATAGAAATTTACTCAGAGTGTACAAGCGTATTCCACCACCAAAGTGACTCACCATAAAAAAGCGGTCGCCTTCTCAGGACAATTGTATACGTAATATCAGGATATGGTTCCGTGCAGCAAGAGTAATAAAGGACATGTCGTTTCACTTCCATTCGTATCAAATCCCATTCGCCATTCTCCACGTAATTTGATAAGTCACCGTCTTCAGTTCCAATTATTACAAGGTTCACCTCAAAAAGCAATTTAAATCACATTGAATCAGATTTACTTTAGCACTATACACCTTGAAAATATAGCTTTATTACTACTTTGTTATTTCGGGAGCAGTGATGGGCACATCACATCAAATTGTGATGTGGTCCACATCAATTTACATTTGATTTACACATCACACATCACATCACATCACTCTTTTCCAAAGTGATCTCACATCACACATCACATCACATCACCCTTTTCCAAAAATATCTCACATCACACATCACATCACATCACTCTTTCCCAAAGTGATCTCACATCGCACATCACATCACATCAACGTTTTTCAAAGTGGTCTCACATCACACATCACATCACTCCTTTCCAAAGTGATCTCACATCACACATCACATCACATCACAAGTTGACGTGATGTGATGTGTGATGATGTGACATCAAATTACACATCACACAAGAATTCTCGTCAAACAAAAATGTTTATATATAAAATATGTACGATGTACGGGAAAAATCAGTACACTTCTATGCTAAAGTGATTATAAACTTGATTATAATCACTTTCTGATAGATTTTTTAATCGCTCTGACTGCGCTTGCCTCTCTACACTAATGTATTTGTAGAGGTCAATGAGTGTTGTTCTGTGTACCCGGTGTTTCAGAATGCCCAATAAGCAAAAGAATTAAAAATCTGAACACTATCCACGCGACAGCTAAATTAATATAAACCATTTCAAGACTGGGTGTAACAAAGTATCATATTCAATATATGGTAAACAAACAGATTAACATGCGGATAACCAAAATATTTGACCTTACATTGAGCCTCAACAAGACCTAGGCATATTCGAAGTTTGAAATCATTACTCAATCCGTGCCGAAGTTGCCACATTGACAAACAGACAGACTGTCACGGGCATTCTTTTAAAGTATACACCAGCATCAATAAAATTCTGCAATGCTTTCGTGGGGGAGTGTTACTTAGTTCTGTTGCGTATGGGCTATACAGGGTTGACCCTAAATAGCGCTCCATAGGACAAAAGTCTAAAGCTGGCAACAATGCAAATTATCAGCTGCAATACAAACCTAATTGAGCGGGTAAACATTGGAGCAGATTATTCACATTGTCGCAAACTTTAGTCTTTTATCCTGCGGAGCGTTACTTAGGGCCAACCCTGTATAATGGTTAACTATTATAACATACATTGAGGAGATTGTAAATGAGCTTTGACGCATGCGTGTTGCATTTGTATACTGTATTCAATCTCGAATTCTGCATACACAACATGTCTACTACTACATGGAACTCTAGGCTGTGGAATTGAGACTCCATTTCTAAAACCGGTTGACCGATTGCCACCATCGTCGAACTTGAACTTCTATTGAACCTTAACTAGATAGTTTTCTTATCTCTCAGACAGGTAGATAGACAGATTGTCACGGGCATTGGCGTAAACTATCTACTCTTTAATGATCTCTGAAAATAAATATAATCCTCGTCTCTAATAGACTTTCACATTTAATATAAAATAGCAATCATTGCAATGTGTGTCGACATGTGTGATGTTTGATGTGGACACACATCACATCACATCACATCAAACATCACATCACTCTTTTCCTAAGTGATCTCACATCACACATCACATCACATCACTCTTTCCCAAAATGATCTCACATCACACATCACATCACATCACTCCTTCCCAAAGTGATCTCACATCACACATCCATAGCCCGGCATACACTACACTTTATTGAGTGTAAGTGTAAAAGAGTGTAAAAAGTGTAAGGTACACTTTATTTTTAGTGTAGTGTAAGTGTAGTGTATGAGTTGTCTTAAGCAGGTAGTGTAATGTAAGTGTAGTGTATGAGTTGTCTTAAGCAGGTAGTGTAGTGTAAGTGTAGTGTATGAGTTGTCTTAAGCAGGTAGTGTAGTGTAAGTGTAGTGTATGAGTTGTGTTAAACAAGTAGTGTAGTGTAAGTGTAGTGTATGAGTTGTGTGAAATAGGTAGTGTAGTGTAAGTGTAGTGTATGAGTTGTGTTAAATAGGTAGTGTAGTGTAAGTGTAGTGTATGAGTTGTGTTAAATAGGTAGTGTAGTGTAAGTGTAGTGTAAAGGTTGTTTTGAGGATTTTTTTGAGAATTGAGCAAATTCTTTTAAAAATTGTAGCACATTTTCCATAAATTCTTTTGATTTTGAACATCAGTTGTTAGATTTCGCGAATGCCTATAATTTTGAGGACCCTAAAATTTTGCGAAGCCCGGCAAAAGCCAGAATGGCCTCCCATTAAGGCGGCCATGACAGTAGTAGTGTAAGTGTGGTGTAGTGTAAGTGTTATGTGTAATACTATACACACAAAGAAAGTGAGGTGTATTGTAGGTGTAATACTGTACACACAAATGAAGTGTGGTGCAGTGTAAGTGTAATTTTATACACACTGATAATAGTGTAGTGTAGTGTAAGTGTAATTTCATGTACACTAATATAGTGTAGTGTAGTGTAAGTGTAATTTCATGCACACTAATATAGTGTATTGTAGTGTAAGTGTAATTTTATGCAAACTAATATAGTGTAGTGTAGTGTAAGTGTAATTTTATGCAAACTAATATAGTGTAATGTAGTGTAAGTGTATTATTGTACACTCAAATAAAGTGTAGTGTAGTGTAAGTGTATTATTGTACACCCAAATAAAGTGTAGTGTAGTGTAAGTGTATTATTGTACACCCAAATAAAGTGTAGTGTAGTGTAAGTGTGACAATGGGATGCCGGGCTATGCACACATCACATCACATCACCCTTTCCCAAAGTCATCTCACATCACACATCACATCACCGTTTTTCAAAGTGATCCCACATCACACATCATCAAATTTCGCTCAAAAAAGTGCTCTAACGTGACCACATCACCACATCACATCAATCTGTGATGTGATGTGCCCATCACTGTTCGGGAGCAAAGACTTCATTATTAGCTACATCATTTGCCACAAGGGAAAATATATTGCTGCCCTAGAACTAAGGGAAATTTAACTTACCTTTTGTAATAAGGCATATTATACTTTGAGAAAACATTTGGAAAAACTCCCAATAATTAAACACGCTGACAAAGGAAAGTTAGTGTTTACAGTATTTACGCATAACTGGAGTTCAACCGTCAACTAATCACTTATATAAATCATTAAAAAGATGAAACATAAATAGACAAATAAATTATGAAAGCACCACTGAAAGTCAAGGTTTCCATATTTATTAGTATCTGTTTACTATCCAGTAATTTAATAGAAAATTGCAGATAACACCTGAAAAAGCACAAGACTGTCAATACTCCCACTATTAAAACTATAAATACCTAGCTCCGCCTTCACCCTTTAACTGTTTTTTTCTTTGATGTAGAAAGCTAGAATTTTGAAAGCGTGTCGGCATGTTTTTAGTTCCATACCTAAGAATAATTTCCACCTCCATAAATGATGGCAATTCTAAACTAAGTTTCTTTCCTGAACTTGTTTACATGAAGATTTTCTTTTCTGGCTTTTTCTACTGTATTTTTTTCTTTTACTCTGCCTTCAAGTCATTATGCTTTAAATTATTGTAGTAAGAGCACTATTTCAAAATACGAAATTATAATACCATGGAAGAAACGAAAGTCGGCTTGACTGATGGAACCAAATTGTGGTACCCTACCCTTTGAAAGAAATTAGAAGCAGTTTTGTGCTTGGAATTCTAAGTAAACGTGTACAACCTAAGTTTTTTTGTTTTACCAATCAGTCTCCTAGGCTTGTATAGGCAATTATCAGCAGTTTATTATACCGAGTTGGTGCATACTACGAATGGTTTCTTAAAAAGAATAGTTTTATTTTGATCATGATGAACTAGATACATTTTTAGGTCTTCCTTCATCCTACAATTGTATATTTACCAGCAAAATTATTTGCCTTACAATGATACAATTGCTGATTACGTAACTGGGTATTCTTTACCTCATTTCTATGCAGCATCCGATCGCAATGTGTTCATCAAACTGCTCATGCATTATTCGGAATCACACCCCCAACGGCCAATAAATAGGCAATGTGTTAAACAAAGTAGCAAAGCCCATTGGTTGCCAAAAATCAAATAAGACGAAAATGTACAAATTAAAAAATACGCTTGACACTTCCTTGCAAGGCTATATAAGAAGGGTTATAGCTATTGAATGTAGAGTGCTCTCTTTGAAGTGAACGGAATGAATGCATTTCTTCCATTTCAGAAGCTTTAGAAGTGTAATGCATTCTAAGATTTGCGACGGAAAGGAAAACAACGCCGAGTAGAGTACAATGGTTTGCTTTTCTCTGTGTCATAATTATTGTAAAAAATTGAATATAAAAATATTAAGCTTTTCTACGAGATGTGCAAGTGTATACTTCCACGAAATACTTCTATGCTTTGCTTAGTTGCAAAATATATATTACTCAATTGGTACATGCATATTACATAACAATGAACTTAACTGCATTTATGCCAAATAAATTACATGCAAGTATATAAAGCAATAAGTTGCACAGCAATTCCACTTCTGCATTAGTTATAACTATAGCATTTCCCGAGACAGGTCAAATGTAATGGAAAAGGGGCATTCCTTAATAAAATGCCGATGCACTAACATATACAGGATCACCAATAAAGGTTCAGATATAGTTCGGAACTGAAATAAGATTATAATTGAAAAGTCCTTCTGAAGTAAAAATCATTCGCAAATCGCACCTACTACTACTAAACACATGTAATAATAATAAGCTACAATACGCGAGAATATTTTGCATATTACTTGATGTAATTAGTTAAATATTTTTTAGAAATCATTGTATCTTGTAGGATATTTTAGCTAAAATAGTTGAAAACGCTATGATTATGCTTTACAAAATACCATTATTTGCGAAAAACCTTGTATGCAACTCAATGCTGCATTTGTTAAAGTAAATCGCAAAATGATAGATCCTGTAAGTATAAAATGTGCACTATTTTACAGTTTGTTTCTTTCTTGCAATGTTTTTATCAATTAGTAATACATACAAAGTAGAAAAGTTAAAACGAGTCTTACTACACGGAAGCAAAAACAGTTTGGCATGCTTTTATTTCCCTCGTATCTCGATATAAGAAAAGTTGCGGAGTTAAGCACGTACTCTGTAAAATGATAGTTAAGCTACTGTGCTTACAATGCCTATAGAAAAGAAAAGAGTGGTCTGCCCCTTCTTTTTTGACTACAAGATCCATTTCGATTTCTTGTCGGACAGACTTGGCTGTAGTGAATTGGACGGCCTACTCGAGTCGGTCAGAAAAGTCAACCCTCAACTTGTTTGACTTTGTATCGTTGCGTTGACTTTATCGTGCAAGTGGGAATACATTGTTCCAATACTATAGGCTAGAAAAAGAGAAGGAGAAAGGGCTAAACTTTCTCTTGTCGTCATGTAATACGTAGGATAGAGCTAAAGCTATGCACAACTATTCTTCAATGAAACCGCCAAGTTCTATATGTAACAATACTTAATCTTTGTCCTCGGCTTTCTCTTCAGATGGATCCTGGCCACACTCTCATAACAACCCTTATTGAACAACGTTTTATTAAAACTTTTTTCAAGTACACTGTTACCAGTTCTCGGCGTCCGCAATGCAATCTAATTTGCCCTGCAATAAAAGTAATAATAAAAACATGCTTACATGCCTATTCCGCTTACTCAAGAGTAGTAGAACATAGTTGACCAGTTAATTCTACATCTAGCAAAACAATAATACTGCGAGGAAGTATTTGTTCGATGATTTCTTTTCAGACAAACTGACCTTACAGTTTTGTTATGGGTAATGACACCATAAAACATAAATTGAAGTTGATACAAAAAATTATACACAGGGTACCTAAGGGGAGTAATAATTTTTTACTCAAACCAACAAAACCTTACAATAGCAAGAATTTATGTCATGCCCCGTGACGTCGTCACTACTGATTTACGAAGGAAAGTTCGCATGCAGTGGAAAAGATATGGGGTTCCTCCTTGACAGTTTTTTCCTGAGGTACATCCTAAATCGAAGTTTAGTCTCTTGACAGAATAAGAATAAATGTTAGAATGAAATACGGGGATATAAATGACATTACCACATACGCAATATGTTTGATGTACTTTCCCTAATTATGGCCAGCTTTTCCAGGATTTATGCTAGACAGCTGAATTCTCAACTGGTTTTGTGGTGAAATATCGTTAAATGATCGTACCTGCAATTTTTTACCCAGACAATAGTTATCAAAAAGTTTAACTAGAATTCCATGGATTTTTCTGTATTTGTATATAATTTTTTAAAGAATTTTACGCAAACAGTGAACGGTGGGTGTCCGTTGAAATACGTTTGACTGTGGTATAAATTTATGTGGAACAATTAATAACTTGTAGCTGTAGCTCAATATTAGAAAAACTGCGTACTGCCACGGAGTCACATATTGAAAATGAAAGTGCAATTTATCATGTCAGTGCAAAAGAAAACGATAGGACACTAACTAACTGTAGTGGCAGAGAAAAAATGACACCTGACATTTTTGCCATTGCCTAAGTATATCATTCTGGAGAAAATGTATTTTTTGACAAAGCGACAGACGGGGTGCCATCAACCATTTGAATAGAAAAAAATGCAATATGAACAGTCAACACTGCAACACAAAGATGCATGGCATGGCATGGCAAGCACATGTTATTTTTTAAGCAAACTAAAACCAACCACAACCGGCAGGTCTAAAGAAAATTGTAACACGGAAACCTTACCAGACCATTCCACTCTGAAATACTTACTTTGAGACTCAAAGAAGGTTTACACACAATACAAACAACTTCCCACCCAGGCTGATGGAATTTTTTGTATTTTGAACTGTTAAACTATACTACATGCATCATCGGAAGTCCGAGAACGTACATAACTAAACGGAGAGCATTACCCTAGATTACACTATGGCTATTATTATCGGTACCAGGAAAATCATTTTGATTGATATTACAAATACAAAGTTTATTGAAATAGGACTGCTGAAAAAATAATCCATGTTAATTATATTTGGACCATGAGTAAGGAAATGAGACGAATGACATACTTCTTAATTTTCTCTACATACACAAAAATAAGTTGCACCTATTGTATAATGTATTCGTATTAGGTATTACGTAAAAACATTCAAACTTATGCAAAACGCAAAACCATTATAGCCATTGAACCTAAAGTCAAGTAAGCTTAGTAAGCCTTGCGAAAGTACGTGAGATCATAGAACTTATAAAGACAAGTGTTAAGAATGAGAAATAATGCAATAAAACATTCGATTGTTGAATTTCAAAGACTAACTAGACTAACTACATACATTGTTGTGAGTTACTCCCCGGAGTAAGATATCGAGCTGTCTTGCCCTACAGCAGGGGAATACACTTATTCCACAAACTGTCGAACATTACAGAAGGCTAGATATTGTAGATTTGATAACTAGGTTTAAGAAGTGGGCGTATTGAATTTGATTAGGTATTACACAGTGGGTGGATCCGCTTTACTTTGTCATTAGTCATTATGATAACCGTATTCCAATTTAATAGACTACATAATGTCTAGCCTTTGGTAAAGTTATAAATTAGAACTGAGGTGTCTCGTTCTGTGTGCGAGTTAAATAAAATGGTAATGACTACTTATATAGACTGATGGACTACAATTCGTTGTAGATTGTTTCGAGAACAGCCTATTACAGTATCGTGTGAAACAAAAGAGAGATTTATGTATAGTTTTGTATGAGTAGGTATTTAAATTATGTGTACTACTGAAATTACTTATACTGTGATGTAAGTGTCTACCTAACAAAACTTCTTGGCATCATAAATAATGCAAAAGAGATGGAGATCTCATGTTAAATTCATAGAGTCTCTTCCGTCTTTTCTAACTCACTTTGTCAGTCACCTCAGCAGGAATCTTATAGACAAGTTTTCTGGTATGAACAATATAGATGAAATATTTTCGCCTGTGAGGGACATGATACACCGATTATTAACTCTGTCTATCTACACATTGGAACTGAAGTGTTGGAAAGATGAGATTTCGTCAAACCAAACCAAGCCGAGCCAAATTGCCAAAGTATAATAAGTAGAGTAGTGGGAATGAGAAAGTATATGCACCTACTATAACCGTGGCTGAGATTTAATCAAGACAAGACATTTCTTGCATCTATCTATTTTACTTCGTCACTTTGTATTATATTAAACCAAACCATGGCGCATCATTCACACCAGGTACCTAGAGGTTCACTTCTGTCTGTGCGAGTGAAAGCTTTCGTGCATATCTGGAGGGCAAGCGCACCTATTCATATTTACACCTTTAAAATCCACATCTATACAGAGCTAAACAAAGCAGAGGAAAAGATATCCTGAAACCCTAAAATAACTTCCAAGTGTTTCCTTCCTGGGAGTTTCACAGGAGAACCATCACTCTCCAAAATTCAAATACACTCTGTCAAAGTACCTAAATGTATACTGCATCCGACAGTGGATTCTTCAGGCAAAGTAAAATAAAATTCCAGGGGCAATTTTTCAACCTATTTGACACAGTATTAAATCAGAATCTCCATGAGGCGTGCCTACATAGTATATCAATAAACTTTCCTCCTCCTATATTTCTGTTGCTATTTGTAGAAATCAATTTTAAATTGTTCTTGAAGTTGGTAGTTAATGAAAGTTTTACTGATGTACACGAAATACTTATCTGCAATGTATACTTGATCTCTTACACATTATTTTGACATAGTGTTCGTTTATGAAGTTCCTAGTGAAATTAACTAACGTAAACTTTTGCAATTTTCTGTTTATTTATTACTACATTTCAGCTGTATCACATCCGTGGATGCCAAGATTAAATCGTTATTCATTATTGCCTTTTCCAGGGATTGCTCGAGCAGTTAACTTTTGTTCTTGTAAATACGGAGACCATGCTAAACACAAAAGTAACTAATCGAACCATAGTGTACAGAACAAAGAAATTGTTTTTCTCTCTTCGTGTCCAATAACTGCACGTGCTAATATAAATAAATGCTATTTTCAGATTTCGCCACTCAGAGCATAAGTAGAACATAATGGGAAAATTGGATCGTGAGAAGTTAAGCTGATGCTTGGCAAATTAACAGATCCCAGTAGCAATAAGTTTACATAATATCATCTCCACGGAATTAGACAGGTTATAATTTATTCGTTAAACACTGATAAATAACCAACGAGGTTTTCATTGTAGACCACCCAAGCTCTATAAAGATTGCACGTACTGATTTAAAATCATCCTTTGGCAACAATACTAGATCGATAAGCAAATCATTGTTTACACTTAGGAAAAGCAGATTGCGTTAGACAAACTAACAATACTTTGCCAAACGGAATCCTATCTATAATATAATGAAAGATAAAATGAAAGATAAATAAATCCTAATCGATAATCCTAATTTAGATTGTGGATCACTTTGGTTTCATTGTTTCATCAAAATAAAAAACAGCCATAAAATTCACTTACTTGGAATCCATCATAAGTCCAACTGGCAAACTTCATCGTACAATTCTGTTCATCAAATGGAAAGTATTCTACATTGATACTGCATGATGACTTGAAAATTGCTGTGCTCAGCCATGTAATGTTTCCGTCTGAAGATATGATGACGTTCGTGCTCAGAATTGCCAAGTTATATTGACTATCCGCACTGTTTGCAAAATTATAATGAGAATTATACACTTTATTACTATCAGTTACATTATTATATCAAACATCAACCTTTACAGTCAGAAATGCATAGAACCCAAATTATACTGACTAAAAGTCTATTATCATCTCTGGAAGAAATGCTAGACAACTTTGATAATGATATTAAAATCCATAATTTAGCTCCGATTTGTGAATATGTGTTTTCCCCTGCATCCTTTAAAATGAGTATATAGTCTACTACATAGTATATACCCTCGTATACACGAATACGTAAATCGGTTCCATTTCCATTGCATAAGTTGGGCAATTTCCGTGATGCTGTATGCTGCACTACATTATGCCTTAATACACTAAGTAAATACATTTCATAAACACTATGCCCGAAATTATGTTATGAGAAAGGCTTTCAAGGTTCTGACATACATTAAGACTACTATTGGTGATCAGAATAAATTGGAACACTTTATTTTCTTGGTAGATGTAAACTATGACTTCTTCGGTAAAGTTTTCCATAAGTCATTCTGAGTTTTCATCAGTATCATGGATAATCTATACATGTGTATGCCATACTCTGTGTACAATAAATATTTTATCAACGAACTCGTAAAATTTAAAGTGCATTTCAATATGAATCACTGTTACAGCACAACTGCAGCACTTTTGATTTTGAAGAGAGTCGATTCAGACAACTCGTACAAATGTAGAGTGCAGTATTTCTTTGCATGTCTTTATGAATTCTAAATTCTCTCAAAAACTAGTAAGTTTGCTCGTGCACTAAATATTTTGAAACGTATAGAATTCATTTCTTGAAAGCTTCAGAGGTTACATAATGTTAATGGATTGAGCAAATATTAAATGTATAGATATGTGAAGGATGAAGAATGCACCACATTAGTATCTTCCTTTGCAATTTACACAACTGCCTAAACACATCATGTCATATATATTATTGCATAAGTATACGTAGGTACATACATCTAATACCTTTCTACGAATATATTATGTAGTGTTATTATTAATAGAATGATCTTAGCGAAATTGAATTTAGCAGAGTACACGTACTATAGCACAAATGTGTAGGTGTAAAATGGAGCTGCATAAAATTTCCTTCTTTAGGCTTGACTATTTGTACTTTGAACTAAAGAAACAACATACTTGTTATACAAGATGATATCCGGTTTCCAAACTTTCTCGGCAGGGATACGAATCACTTTGATGCCTCCATACTCTGCAGGATTCCATTTCAACGTGTAATCTATCCACATCTGAAAAACCAAAATTTAGTATTCAAGCAATATTCATAATTTTGACGCTGCATACATCATGCATGCATTCCTAACAGCGAGAACAAACCACATATGAATAGCATACAAGTATTAGTAACGGTAAACTATAACATAAACAATATCCACAAAATGGGAAATGATCATCGTTTTAGCAAGTATCTTGTAGTATAATAGATAAACATAAGCATCAGCTTAGCAGGCAGCTTTGGATTGCATATTTTCCATGTTTGCACAGTGCATTACAAATATCTTCGCGTACCTCCACCATAAAAATAATGATTTATTTTCTATAAGCAATATATGGTAAGCATTGCAAATTTTCCATGCACTGTAATTTGATAGCATCCCAAAGTTGCTACAATAGACATTTGTTTTGCTTTCTTGTTTCCTTCTAAGAAAGGAAAAATACTATCTTATGTATTGTGCATGTGCATACCTACTAAGTAAAGTACCTAGCCCTAACTTACATTTTAGGTTTTTTGTACATATGTAAACAGAGATCAAAAACGGTGGTTTCTTTTATTCGACTCGTAACTGCAAACCATATCTGTACAGTTAAGTGGTGTACCCTAGTATATGGTAGACTCATATTCAAATAAAAGTAGTAATAACAATGTTTCTTTCTGTCTCGCCGTGATGTGAACTCTATTTCATTTTATTTTATTTTATCTATCCATAGTTAAAGTATGTTATTCCTCTTCTCGTTCTCCTTTGTGTTTTTAGGGTTCCGTCTCGTCTACAAACTAAATTTTCTTTTGAAGAAAGCTTATAGAGGAGCTCACATTATGCGGAAATAAAGTCAAAGAGCCAAGTCAACACTAATTTGAGCTTGCACAACAGAAAACGGCACCTATTTTGTAGAATGCACGAGTGAATCAGGTAATCTGCAAAACATAAATACTCTGTCTACGGTTAAAGTAGACAAGAAGAACTTACAAACTGCTGCAAAAACTCCTGCTTTCTTTTGTAGAGTAGCTTCGGGTTTGGTTAAATAAAGGAACCAAGTGGGTCCCAATATTCTCTCTTTACGATTGGCTGTCTCCATTGAAGGGCTCTTGCTGGCAATTAACTGTGCACGAGTTGAGTAGTTGATATTAAAACATTACATTATTCTGGGTATATTAAAACAGTAGCACGATGAATTAGGGTTGATTATTAAAGTAAGGAGCTACCTATTTAATATCCCAAAATAATTAAGTGAAATTTCTGTTGGCTTAAATATGACTTTATGTGCATTGCCCCAGCAGAGTAGTTTGCAATTCAGAAATTCCTGAATTTGGATTTCCCCAGTGACATATGTCATGAAAGGAACGTACAATAATGAAGTAATGACCTCGACCAATTGCATTTATGGACTCTGCTTGTGAAACTGTAGTAAAACTACTCGGTACAAAACGAACTGTAGATTTTGTTCTGAGAAAGTCTACTAGCCTTGGACAGTGTATACTACGTACATTACAGTTTGGTACCTTCATCATTTACACTTTACAACTTCACTGAAGGATTCTCATTTATTTTGCCTGGTAAGTGAGAGAGGTTGGTTTGTTTGTATTACCACGATCGTCGTGAGATTGAATTTGTCTGCTAACGAATAGGAAAGCTAGTTATAAATGTGCTACATATGTAACTAACGATAAGTAGGTACGTGCAATTTACTGCATACAAATAGCAACTGTGCTCTGTAATGAAACTGCATTGTTGTAACCGGCACTGGGAAATAGAGTGGAAGTGTTGTGATGTGAATGAGAAGTATAAAATATACGAATGGAGAGAGTGAGTGAGGAAGGCTAAGAAAACCGAAAGGATCATGATGCCATGAGGATTTCGACAAGTCTTTCCTTTCTTATACAGTAGCAAAACATCATCTAAATCTAAAGAAACATAGCCAAACTTTTAGCTCCTGTCCGTAGGAACATTTACCCTATCCCACATCCTGCTTTATGTACAAAGGAAGATATGGTCACAAGTACGTAAGCTGGCTGAGAAAAATGACATCAAATCTTCCTAAAGACAGCTACCCATTTGTTCAGGAAAAGCCTAAGCATAAGCACCCATCTCCTGGTCAAGAAGCTCTAGCACTTCCCGATATAAGAATAAAAATAAACTAAATTGGACTGATGTCCCACTATCCACATCTTGCACTTTACTGACTTCCTAAGGAAAACAAATACACACCTTCAACTACTCCTACACAGCACATATAACTTACCTGCATAGAAAATTTATGAAACAGAACCAGTCAATCGATATACGACATACATATTTCATGTGCCTCGTGCGACAATAAATTTGACGTAGAAAACGGTGATGTGAAAAAAATGCATTGAGGCTTGAACTTATTGAAATTTGCGTAAATAACGACCTCTGCATCCCAATAGCAATATTTTACCACAAATGACTAGCATATCCGCAAGCTTGCATTTTGCTAACACTAAAAAAACATATTAATTTCAATTGTGTAGTACATATGTTTTCAGAGTTAACAGCATCGCAAGGCATAACAAGTCAACAAGACAGGTGTCAATAAAGCACTTCACAGGAAATAGAATTCTTCTGAATGTGCTGCTGAACTTGTTATTTATCGCAAACGGACACATTTCATCAATCTTAGGGAATCATCAAATAAAAAGGGTATCTTTGTTTGTGCATTCATTTTTCAACTCTGAATAAATAAAACAGCTATAACTTATTCTGCCCTGCCTAATGCTCTTATGTTCGTTTTCGTCACGTTCTTCGTCCTAGTAATTTCTGAAAAAAGTAAAACATTCTTGTTGGTTCTATGTATCCTTGTATTTATTGTATGCTAATTTCCTTGGTGCATATCTAGTTTGGTCTAGTAATGTACACAGTGCACAACAGTTACACATTGCAGCAAAACATTAGAAACAGAAAAGTGGTTATTTCCAGTAAAACTGACAAATAATTTACTATTTAGACACTAGGAAAATGAAGTTATCGTTAATGTTGGAAGCAGACCAAATATATGATTCTCCAGAGACCAGGATCAAAGTATTAATTGAAATTCTTACGAGTTAATAAATAGGGTTTGGGGTAAGGCGTTACATAGACGTTAGTGTAAATGTAGCATAATGCACTTAGGACTGCACCTTTAGGCTGTTTATAACATGCCTACGTTTACTCCTGCATTTTTCCCTAGGGGAGTGCAATAGAGGGTTACTAACCACAAAAATGAAGTCATCTGTGTGTATCGACACCAAGAACATCGAATATTTTACCTAGCCCTAATATTTGCAAAATAAAACCTCCAGTGTGACATGTCTGAGCAAATTTTTTGTTTGATGTGCCAATTCATTCCAGGGAACAGAAGGAAATGACCAAGCTCACTAGCACACCAGAAGGAAACAGGAATCTTTAATTAATCGTGAGTAGATAAAATCTACTGAAGCGTGCATAATAACTTCCTTTTGATCCCAGAGTCAACGCGCAGCAAGTAACAATAATCACATTACCCTGTAAGAACGAACTTAGGGAAAGAAGATTTAATAAGCCTTTCCGTTGAACCATGCTATCTTTTCTCTTTCTTTCTAGTAAAAGGGCAGTCAGAAAATGATCAAGGAGAAATTCTAGTTCCCTAGCTAAGCTGTGAGAGATGCAATCGACAATTGCCACAGAGCAGAGCGCTTTAGTTTCATATTGCTACATACACGATACAAACTTTCATATGTAATGTCTCAATGGAGTATTGGATAAGTTTATAGAAGACAAAGAAAACACAGACTCAGGCTTAACTCAATAATTGTCTCTCCATGTACGAAGCCTTGAGTCATAATAACCATGTCTTTGTAAGACACTAATTGAGACAGAAAACTCTTTGAAGAAAATCACTGGAAATATGTTGTACCTGAACGGAAGATCAAACCAAATCAAAGTCACTTGACAGTACCAGTAGCTATTTACGTTCTATAAAACACCAATCGTCACATATTGCACGGTAGTCGACTGCAAAGAAATTATTATTTATTTGATGTCCTAAAAGAACTGTTATGATTTAAGTGGGATATCACGCGAAATTAGATCCATTAATAAAGACAATGAAATACTTTTATATACATGATAGGGAAATATTAAATATTCTTAAATATACAGAATGTCTTCTATAACATTCGCTATGGTTGTAAAACTACATGAAGAGGTGATTGAACCAAAACGCTATCCAAACTAACCAAGTTAATAAAATAAAATGAAATCAGAATTACGCCTAAATGTTTTGAAGAGTGTCATAGTGTCATTCAACCTAAGAAATTTTTGTATTCCGAAACATTAATACAAAGTAGTAAGGAGGTGGTTCAGATTCTATCCATTCACATTACGACTTGGAACTCCTCCATTACCATCACTGGTAAGTTTAGTACATTACACTGATTTCGTACAACACGACGTCCGAGGTATCATTATTAAGTATTAGTAAATTCTAACGACATGTATACCAATGCACATAACTTTTACCGTAATGTGACCCTTTCAAAAACAATTTCGCTTTCACTAACTCTAAGATAATTTCACGGTACGTGCACAGGTTAAACTACAAACTTTGTCTTGATCGTTAAATTTCATAGGCATTTACGCCAATAAACTCCGACTACAGGTCAGCAAAATTAATAAAATTTGAAGATATATTATACTTTATGCACCTATCCTGTTTCTCCAGACTAATAATTACTCTTTCTATCAGGAGTAATCTGTCGTCGGTGTCGCCGAATGACGTCATCATATCATGTTGTAATGATTCGCATGAGGTGTAGTACTTCCCAGCACCCACCTTCCTGGCCCCAAACCCCAAAAAAGTACTTCCCAACCCCCCTCCTGACCCTCAACCCCCAAAAAGTACTTCCCAGCCCCCACCTTCCTGGCCCACAGCCCCCAAAAAGTACTTCCCAGCCCCTGGGCCCCACATAGTAATTCCCAGCCCCCGCATAGTAATTCCCAGCCCCCAAACCGAGGTGTAGTACTTCCCAGCACCCAGCCCCCACCTTCCTAGCCCCAAACTCCAAAAAAGTACTTCCCAGCCCCGGATTCGCATTTTAGTCGTTGGTGAGGCAACATCTCAGTTGCCTCGTAGGCGAGATAAAAATATTTCATCCCAATTAAAATTTTAATAAAATTGTCTCAGGAAATTCCATCCACATACAATTCACAGCACAATCCACAAACATACACAGATAAATTCCATCCTCATGTTGCCACGTACACCACCATCACGATCATACAGTGTAAGTAATATTAACAGACCAAGCGGCAGTGCAAAGCGAATTCGTACTCCAGATAAACAAGAAAGTGCAAGCAAAGAAATTAAACTCGCAGAAGCTGACAAAGCAGGACGCAAGAAAGAAAACAATCACCAGTTACACACAGGGACAACTCACAATAACCCAGTTTCATCTAATATAAATCCTAATCAGGAAATTCCAAAAATTCTTGACATGGAAGACCTCAAAACATGGATGCTTGAAAATTTTCCAACAAAACAAGAGCTGAAAGATGAAATAAACCTTATAAAAAACAAAGTCGAAATTCTGGATAAATCCCTTAAAAATGTAACAAGCAAAGTAGAAAGACTCGAAAGACAACTGAAAGAAAAAAACATTATCGTCTACGGATTTGATGAGTCGACAAATGAAACCTACCAAGACAGAGAAGGCATTATAAATGCACTCAGCGAAAAACTTAACGTTGCTCTCGACTATGACGACTGTAGCAGAATTGGAAAGAGGGAAGGGAAACCACGTCCTCTTCTAATCAAGTTGATTAGAAACTCGGATAAAAAAGCAATTTTGAGTGCGAGAAAAAATCTCAAGGATTCCAATATTTTCATTAACGATGATTTAACGAAGGAGCAACAGGCTATAAATAAATTATTGAGAGAACATCTCAAAACCCTGAAGGAAACTGACACAGGCATCAAAGGATCCATCCGAAATGAATCTCTTTTAGTCACCGACTCGAGCAACCAAACAATGAAATACATAGTTCACCATGGAAAAGTGAAATTAGTACCCAGAATTCCTGCAAAGAAAACGTTGGCCCCTGGAACAAGCTCAACAAAAACCTCAAAATTTAGAATTTGACGAAATGGCCGGCCTTTGCAAAAGTTATCTACTATGTTATTGTACTGGAACGTTGAAGGTGTTGACAACAAAACGAATGACTTTTATAATGAACTTACGCGAATGAACCCGACAATATTTATTTGGACTGAGACTTGGCACACTAAAAAATTTGAAAAATCCCAAATCTGTAATAAATATCACATAACTGAAATTTTCGGCGAAAGAACGGCTTTGAAAGGTCGTTTTTCCAAAGGAATAATAATCGGAGTGAAAAAAAGTGAAAGTGCTCGCGTGACTGACGTAAAAATTATTGACAAATTCAAAGCAAAAGTGACCCTACTTCTTCATAGAAAAGTGTGTACAATAGTCTGTGCATACATACCACCGCAAGAAAATGAACAACTAGCTAACTTTTTTGACGAAATTGCAAATTTGGAAAACTGTTTCATAATTGGAGACTTTAATTCTCGTATCGCTCAGCATGGCAATCTCACCAGCTCCGGAGAGCTTATACATCGAAATTCTAAAGACAGTACTGTTAACAAACGAGGAAAGCAATTCATCGAGCTTTTGTCAAATACTTCATTACATGTTTTAAACGGTTATTCCAAAAGTGATCCGAATGGCGAATTGACATTCATAAATGAAAACGGAGGAAGTGTAATTGATCTTTGTGCAGCCACAGAAGATGTTCTTACTCAACCAAATTTTGAAATTGATTTCAAAGTGTTAACTTCCCACAATTCCCACCATTTCCCAATACTGTTAAAAATCCAAGAAGGCCCTTGTGTACCCAAGGAACAAACAGGAATTACTATGTGGGGGCTGGGGGCCGGGAATTACTATGTGGAGGCTGGGAATTACTGTGGGGGATAGGATTTACTATGTGGGGCCTGGAAGCTGGGAATTATTATGTGGGGGCTGGGAATTACTATGTGGGGGATGGAAATTACTATGTGGGGGCTAGGGGCCGGGCATTACTATGTGGTGGCCGGGAATTACTACGTGGGGCCTGGAAGCTGGGAATTATTATGTGGGGGCTGGGGGCTGGGAATTACTATGTGGGGGATGGAAATTACTATGTGGGGGCTAGGGGCCGGGCATTACTATGTGGGGGCCGGGAATTACTATGTGGGGCCTGGGGGCTGGGAATTATTATGTGGGGGCTGGGGCTGGGAATTACTATGTGGGGGATGGAAATTACTATGTGGGGGCTGGGGGCCGGGAATTACTATGTGGGGGCTGGGAATTACTATGTGGGGGCTGGGAATTACTATGTGGGGGCTGGGAATTACTATGTCGGGGATGGGAATTACTATGTGGGGGTAGGGGTCTGGGAATTGATATGTGGGGCTGGGGGCTGGAAAGTACTTTTTGGGGGTTAGGACCCAGGAAGGTGGGGGTAGGGGGCTGGGAAGTATATTTTGGGGGGTTGGGGGGTTAGCGGGCCAGGAAGGTGGAGGCTGGGGGCTGGGAAGTACTACACTCACATGAGAGGATTGATCGATTGATGGCTCATATATTAATGGAATTCAGTTTTGATAGATGGCCCATTTAATGAAATACAGTTTATTGTTGAAATTCACTTGGTTTTGGGTGCTATTTAACTGCATAAATATATAAAATTAGCGGCATCAAATATAAACGGATAGCTTTAAATTTTATTTAACTTTAAACTTTTGTCGTAGAAAGGAACAATCTATTATTTTTAATACAGAATCAAAAATATTGAACATGGTCAAATAATATTTGTAATGGAAACTGAAAAATATTTATTTAGCCATGTCAACAAAAAGTTAAGGTTAAAACACCTTTAAAGCTTTGCTGCGCCTCCCGCAAGTATAATGACCAAAAACGTTAGCTTAGAGCTCCACATTATGGGAAATACCCGAAAATTTGATTACCCATTGGAAGACAGTTCCCTTTGCAGACTTTTCACTTTACCGGCTGTTTCCATTACGACTATGCCAATCGCGACTTTTCCTGGCACATACTTTTCCTATTACGACTTTTTCTATCTAACAGACTTTTCCCATTACGACTTTTCCGATCTAACACTTATTCCATGGGACTGTTTCCATCACAAATCGAGGACTTTTCCCATTACTGAGTTTTTCGTCGCGACTGTTCACACCACAATGCTATGTTTCACAGACTACCACTGTACAGAGTTTGCATTTAATATTTACCCAAGACGAGTTGGATAGGTTAGGTTACGTAAGGTGGATTGTCGTGGAAACTTCAGAAACTTGCAAATGATTGTATAAAATCACCCTCAGAGGAAAGCTATTTTTGATGAATGCGAATGGGCCAATGTGGTAACTTCAAGATGACGAAAATCAACCCAATCAGAAAATACTTACATATTACCTTAAGACATTTCTTTGGTCATAACCCGTGGTTTCGCCAAATACAAACTCATACTACAATACTCTGTACAGTAGTAATTAGTAGTGATGGGAAAAGTCGCTATTGGAAAAGTCGAAATGGGAGGAGTCGGTAATGGGAAAAGTCTCCAATGGGAACTGTCTTCCAATGGGGATAGTCTCCAATGGGAACTGTTTTCCAATGGGGATAGTCTCCAATGGGAACTGTCTTCCAATGGGGAAAGTCTCAAATGGGACTGCGTCATATAGTGGGACATATCCAAAAAGTTGGCTTTCCGATTCCGATTCCCGAACATCTAAAAACTATTTTGTTCACCTAAAAATCCGGTTTTATCATGGTATTCCATATAAAGGGGAAGCAAAGTAAAATTTCTCTTTTATGGACGGTATCTCAAAAAGGGGTGGGCCGACCACCCCTATTTTCAATACAGTTCTAAACCAGGTTGAGATGAGTTCAAATATTTCCATATGTGAACCCCTGGCTCGCTAAAAACAGTGTTAGTATTATGAGTTTGTGAGTTTGTATGATGAGTAATTTATGAGTTTGTATTTAATATCCATATTTAATACCAAGAAGAGTGTCAAGAATCATTTGCCAAGTTTCTGAAATTTCCACGATCATTTTCTTGAATTCCAAATAATAGGAGTCACATCCACATAAATTCATATACTACTTATTCATATAATTCGTATGTAAATGTAGAGCGTTCTACCATTCTCTCCTGTTTTACTGCTGTATTTCCCAATCTTCTTGGGTAAATATTAAACGCAAACTCATACTACAATACTCTGTACAGTGGTAGATTATGAAACATAGCATTGTGATGAGAACAGTCGCAGCTGGAAAAGTCGATAATGGGATAAGTCCTCGATTTGTGATGGAAACAGTCCCAATGGGATAAGTCTTAAATACGAAAAGTCGTAATGGAAAATGTCTGTGATAGGAACAGTCGTTGGAAAAGATCGGAATGAGAACCATCGGTAATGGGAAAAGTCTGCAATGGGAACTTTCTTCCAATGGGAAAAATCATGTAGTCGTATGGAGTCGAGCCTCTGGCTCGCTAAAAATTGAAATTTGCTAGATTCGTTTTTGCAAATCTCAGATTTGCTTTGCGTACTGGATTTGAGTGAACGCAACATTTGAGTTAACGCTTGATTTGGGTGAGTGCTTGATTTGGGTGAATGCTTGATTTGGGTGAACGCCTAGTGATACCTAATTAATGACGACGCTATTCCATTCCATATTCCATAGATTGACTAGAGAAGTTCATCTATTTAAAATCTCACAATTTTCGGCCTAGATAGTTCGTTCGTACACGTGCGTACACGATTTGTATAGGTGGTTAAATCACCTTACTGCGCACTGCCGGCAATAGGCATGGCCTATTGATACTGTGGCAAAAAAGTAACACAATCAAGGGCAAATTAAAACGCATTTGGATGAACAATCTAGGAATAGGTTACATCATTATGTTTCATGGTTTCACAATAATGTATTTTATTCAACTTAAGTCTTGTTTTTCCGTTCTAATAAACAGAAACGAACAATTATTTCATTGAAATGGTGAGAGAAGAGAGAATTTGAACACAGTCTGAGGGTTCCGGGTTTTAATTTCAAAATATACATTTGTACTAATTAGAATGTAAATGGAAGCAAGTCAAGCTTAAATCTGTCTCTGTAGTGTTATTGCTGTAACCACATTGTTATTTTAAATGCTAATACTTTTCGTAAGTTTGCTTAGAAAAATGTAAAGTGATAACAGGAGGTAGTAACTGCGTTGTGATTGCATAATTATTGTTATAATAAACAACAATTACACTATTTTACAACTTGCACTAAAACCTGAGAAATGAATTAGAATGTCACAACGCTTGTCTTGTCGTGTAGAGAATAAAGACCAAGAAGAGTTTTAGATGTAGGTTGCGGGCTTGTTGGTCGTAATAAATGTGTACTACATAATTTAGGAATACAGCTGACGATGGTAGGTTGGTTTTATAATTTGTTGAAAATGAGGAGCCCATACAAAGAGTATTGTGTTGCCTACCTACTTAGCTACATTTAAATCTCCCGTCCACCTAATTTATAGGTTTAGTTTGGAAAGAGAACCAGGTCGATCTAATTTGAAATGAATACTACTCTCTGTGGGTTTAATTTGATAAAAGTTACTGTATGAAAGAAGAAAGAAGTTCAAAGTGAAAAGATTTTCTATTTTTTGAAAGAAAGTATTGAATTTTAGCTTCCTTTTCTAGCTGAGTCAGAATGTATTTAGTTATAGTCAGTCTAATAAGCAATAAAATGCAAAAGAAAATTATAATGAGATACAATAGTTATGTGAATAGATGGAGAGAAGGCTTATTCCCTGTAAGTCGTGCTAAATGCAGTTGATATACTATATCTTGGAATAAATAGCATCTATTACATCCCATTTTTATATAAATATACATTTACAGTGAACCTTTATATTAATGAGACGAGTGAAAGTGAAATCCTGTCCGTAAACGATGCTCAACAGTGAAGATATTGTGAGCTGCTATAATCAGCTCTGCTCTTTCTCTCCACTAAACTCCCGCTGTCGACAACAAAACTTCTTGGCTCACTTACAAAATGTGGCTTTTGCCTGAGGGATTTCACCATCTTGGCTAAAACACGCCGAAAAACTCACCAGAGACGACCCGACCTTTCAACAATCAAGAAGCTTGGCTTCGATCCTCCATTTGTCGAAACATAAAATTTACTTTTGTGCTGTTCCTATTTTTCCAGTAATTATCATTTTTGACTGGACTTCTTTGGTCACAGTCTGTTTTGTAATTTAAAAGTATCTTGGCCTTCTGCCACTCTGTATTTTGTTTGCCCCTGTCGTTAATTTAAAATAACTTCAGCCGTATCTTTTGAAATAACTACAATAGTTTTCTGTTGCGTTTACTCTTGCCGTAACTCGTCCTAATTACAGTGGTATTCTCTTTTTGAAAACCACTTCCGGTCAGCTGTCTTTGTAATTACTCCAGTCGTATTCTTTGCAATAATATTGCAAAGAATACGACTGGAGTAATTACAAAGACAGCTGACCGGAAGTGGTTTTCAAAAAGAGAATACCACTGTAATTAGGACGAGTTACGGCAAGAGTAAACGCAACAGAAAACTATTGTAGTTATTTCAAAAGATACGGCTGAAGTTATTTTAAATTAACGACAGGGGCAAACAAAATACAGAGTGGCAGAAGGCCAAGATACTTTTAAATTACAAAACAGACTGTGACCAAAGAAGTCCAGTCAAAAATGATAATTACTGGAAAAATAGGAACAGCACAAAAGTAAATTTTATGTTTCGACAAATGGAGGATCGAAGCCAAGCTTCTTGATTGTTGAAAGGTCGGGTCGTCTCTGGTGAGTTTTTCGGCGTGTTTTAGCCAAGATGGTGAAATCCCTCAGGCAAAAGCCACATTTTGTAAGTGAGCCAAGAAGTTTTGTTGTCGACAGCGGGAGTTTAGTGGAGAGAAAGAGCAGAGCTGATTATAGCAGCTCACATCCCATATAGCAAAATAAAGAGTCCGATATATGGGGAAATAGGGGGGCGGCTACTGGTAGCGGCATCCACTCTGGTGGTATTTTCGTCCTCCTGGACAGGTCGTCAGAAGACAAAAATTACACTGTAGTTGAATTGTAGAACGCCTGGAACGACGATCACGACAGAAATAGGAAACGTGACCAGACCTTCGACATAGAAAACAAACTGGGATGCCATCCGGGCGACGAAATACTTTTGTCAATGGTAATCTTCGGGATGGAGTAGATGGGAAATATTCTTGTGGAGCCTGAGATGGGCGAGTTCCGAAAATTGATGTTGGGGAAATGAAATGCCGATTGACATAAGAATATCTGGCAACTTGGGCGACTGGCGGCTGTTGTGGGGGAGCGGCGGGAGTTCTCGGAGAGAAATTCCAGACGTCTGCGTCACGAAACGACCTTCGAGGGTCGAATGGAGCGTAGTAACTTCCGGGTCGTTTTAAATTTCTTGGAGTTGGCTGTCGACGTATCGGCAGTCTCAGTGGCAATCTGTTGTAGTTGCTGCGGTGGGCTCTTGGAGCTTGTGGCGAAGTTCGGACAGCCTCCACGTCCCGGGGGATCAAAATAACTTGCTCCTGGGCGCTTCTTGGTGGTGGAACGGCTCGGACGCTGACGGTCCTTGGTGGCGACAGTAAGATGGGGATCACGTGCCTCTGACTCGACTCTTCGGGCAGCTTAATAATTAAGGTTGGAGTATCGACATTTTCCATTACAGCTTGAGCCGTGTGCACTTCTTTTTCGATAAAGACACCTTCCTCTGGGAATTCTCCGAAAGGATTCCAGTCATCGGCGATCAAGGGTTCATCATCAGCTAACAGAGCCATCTCAACATCAATCGGTATCTCATCCGACATGGTGTTTCTAAATAGAGTAAAACAGGGGACACCAAGATAAAATTAGACATATTATGCAAAAGTTATAGCGGCAAGTGTATCATCGACATGGAAATTATTTAGCGACTAAAAATCATGTTTTTAATTTCGCGAGTTACGTGGACCTAAAAATAATGAAGACTAGTTACTTTAGGATTTAAGTGGTGATCATAAAAAAATCAGTTTGTTCATGAAAGAAAATTGGTTCAATGAGTAAAGTAAAAGGCATATGTAAAAATCATAATAATTATGTCTTCAAGATGAATATAAAAATTAATTTTAGTCAGAAATTAAGATTTTCCCTGGTTTGAGTCAGAAGTAGCGGCTGAAGGTTTAAAACTTGATTTACTAGCCCGGCTAGGTTTACTAGTAACTTTAGATGCGGTGGAACGACTGGTTTTAGCGACTGAAGGTTTTGAAGTGGAAGCTTTTGAAGTGGTGCTACGAAAATTCTGATATTGTACAGGATCGTAACGGTCAGGTGCTTGTCTTGTTCTTGTACTTTTTCGTGTTGCGGCAGAAGTATCGGCTGACGTATGAACAGACCTACTCGGAATTCGACTCTTTGATGCTGTTTGCGTCTGAGAGTCGCTCTCCGTGTCAGTTTCGCTCAGTAAAGACTGATCCACATAGACAGTAAGAGCGATGAATGGAGGAAATAGAAGGGCTCCATTCATCGCTCTTACTGTCTATCTGTCTCGCAGTGCCCTGGTCTAAGCTTCAGCTTCTCATCCCCTTTAGTCAAATTAAACCCTATACCTACTGGGGATGGGGCATGTACGGCTCTCGTAAGTTCTCGTAGCGGTCTGTAGTTCATTTTTGAGCGTTCGTCTATTAGCGTCTAGCGTTCGTCTGCCTAGTCTTGTGCTACAATGTTTCATGTACAGGTTCGAAAGGGCAACGGCAATCTAGGGTCTAGCTAGTGCGGGTAATCCCTTGCATCCACTAACTAGCCCTACTAACTATACAAGACTGGCCTGAGCTATCGACTATTATCGCTTGGCTATGTGAGAGCTAGCTGGGGCTGGAGTAGAGGGTGTACGTTGAAGCACACCTTACTCACAAGATGCGGGGTACAAAAGTGAGTAAGGTGTGCTTCAACGTACACCCTCTACTCCAGCCCCAGCTAGCTCTCACATAGCCAAGCGATAATAGTCGATAGCTCAGGCCAGTCTTGTATAGTTAGTAGGGCTAGTTAGTGGATGCAAGGGATTACCCGCACTAGCTAGACCCTAGATTGCCGTTGCCCTTTCGAACCTGTACATGAAACATTGTAGCACAAGACTAGGCAGACGAACGCTAGACGCTAATAGACGAACGCTCAAAAATGAACTACAGACCGCTACGAGAACTTACGAGAGCCGTACATGCCCCATCCCCAGTAGGTATAGGGTTTAATTTGACTAAAGGGGATGAGAAGCTGAAGCTTAGACCAGGGCACTGCGAGACAGATAGACAGTAAGAGCGATGAATGGAGGAAATAGAAGGGCTCCATTCACCGCACCACAGTGGCTTCAGTCAAGTGTACACGAGACTTGGGGGAGAGAACTAGGTTCGATTCCCAGTGGTGTTGAGTTAAATTTTCCTTGTGTTGTCTATATCTGTACCATACCTTACCTTGTTATAACTAGTAATAGCAGTATATCCTTCCTGTTTAATGTTCCTTTCAAGTATTAAAATCAATAATGTTGTTTCAAAGTATATTAAACCTCCTATACCTAGCTAGGGTAGACCACGTGGTGGAGAACACCTTGAATAGATAAGGAGGGTCTTTTCACAATATGAGATGTGATGTGACTTGAGTTGAGTTCAAGCTTTAGAATAGAGAGAAAGTTCAAAAGGAAAAGAGATAAAATTCCAAAGAAAACTGTCTGCGTGCCAAAAGAATTCTTTAGACGCGTGTAAAGGCTTCACTTTATTAATCATAAATCCTTCGGAAGGATGGGAAGTGAAAGCTTTTAAACATGGCGGAAATCAGTTACGGAATTTGAGAAAATGCATTGAGGCGTCATGTCAGTGTTTTGGTTTGGAAGCCGAAATGTCAGAGCTTATAATTTATATAATGTAAGGAATGGTCATCCATATACATATAGATTTTGGATTACTTTCTAAATATTTGTTTAACCGCAGACACTCACAAGATAAGTGAATGCAAGGTAGTAGTAGCTTTGTTTGTACAGGCTACTGGAGCTGGACAACTAAATAAATATTCTGTTATACTGTGAATTTATGTTAGCTAGTCAAAGGAAAATGTTCATAGGAAAACTATCTTTCATAAAGTAGTATCTATTGTTTGTAAATGTAAACATTGAGTACTCAAATGTTACGGTATTTATACCAGCCAGTTTTATGTCCCACCTTATAAAATCACAGTGTGCTGGGCTTTTGCGAACAGTAGTAAAGTTACTGGAATGGAAAGGTAAAGCACCAAAATGGTAAGTACCTACTTACTGAGATCTCCAAAATAAATATACTAACCATAACAGTGGAACACAATCCTGGCGTTCCTTATTAGCTCTGTATACGATTTCTACTCAAAATATTGCTGAAGTGTGCTTATTGTTAGTGCATAAAGACAGAAAGTAAGGTACCTAGGTATATAAGAACTACATAGTAAATATATGATACATGTGATAAGATTACGTAACCAAAATGAAACGCGTTAAGCCTTGCATTTATACTGCATGTCTCGAATTGGTAATATTAGAAAGTTGTTACAGCACCGAGATGGTTTTATTAGCTTTTACAGACCAAAATACACTCAGTAAATTTCAGATAGCGTTGTACTGAATAGTTGTGCTAAATTAGGTAGGAAACAGAAAAGGCGAAGAAGACCATCTAAAAGCTTAACTTCTCTCAAAGTACTCTTTTCCTAAGGTTCATGTATTTTCCTCACAAAGATGCAAGGTAGGTTAACCTTAACCATGTATCATCGGTGTTCATTCTTTATTGGTATAATGTGTTACTTCTATACAGTTCTTCGTCAGCCGCTCAAGTCAATGGTTTTGATGTAAAGAAAATGAGGACAAGGAAGGATGTGAGTCGCGAACAAGATTTCTCATGAAAAGATTGGAAATTCTTCCAAGCGTTTTCCTTTTTAGTAGCAATCAGTCATTTTCTATAAAGAGTTCCTATGAATTAGGATAGGTAAAGTATACATGGATTATAGCTGAAATCCGATGCTTAGGTGTGTAGCAGTCGTATACAAATACAGATTTACAGGTTTCAGCAACACTTTTATGCTAGCGTTGTTCGCATGTTTCTGAGCGTTTTCCAAATTTGTCTTAAGTCATATACCGGAACCTGTTCGTTTTCAATTTTTGGATATCCCCGTTATCTTGTCGTGTAGCAGACAACCGGAACGGATTGTGCAGGTTTTCGTAGAAAGCGTAGTAAAAACAGACGATCAACTATTCCTGTGCCACGGTTCAATCAATAAACTTAAAGAATAGAAAATGACAAAAATGAATTTGTAAAATTAGTTTGAATCGAAAGAACCACCACATATTATTTTCGCTTTAAACGAAGTAAAAATGAATACAATATTTTATAGTAGTCCTCTTTAAAGAACTACGACACTAGCAAATAAAAATAATAAAATTGGAAAATTACTCAACAAAATTTAATCAGATGCAGTATCCACACTAATGCAATTGCCTTGCTGTCAAAAAATGCAGTGTATTTATTAGATTCTAAAAACAATTCTTCAATTATGTTTATCCCAGACGGCATAGCAGATTTAAACAGAAAGATTAATGTAGCGTAAAGGGCAAACCTGAAAATAATGATACCACTACAACAATGACATCAAATGTGCTTACATCAAGTAACCCATCTTTACTATACATACTTATATTATTATTATTATTTACCGGTAATAGTAACTAAAAGCGCCTGCCTTTCCTAACAATATTATTTCTAGCAAACAATGAGGAAATTTATTTATCCCATGCCTTTTATGAGAAGGTAGCAAATGAGTTTGCAATTTGTAGCTTGTGAAGCTTGAGCCTTACTGGTTTACCCTGGTCTGGAGAAAATCTTTCACATTGTATTCCTTCCACCTTAGTTACAAGTCTAAGCCGATTTAGTAGATTGATGTCAAAACCACGAAGACGTATTAGTACATACATCAGTTTTAGAAAGCATACAAAGAGGATTCCGTATTTCTTCAAATATATATTAATTGAGAGTAACAAGGCTTTATACTGGTAGTACTTCCTTAGATTCAATATACTTTAATAATGCACTCACATCCAGCTCCCTCATTTAAAAGCAAGCTTCTGTCGCTTCCAACAACAACCCATTTATGGCTATGAAAGGAGCTACAGTTCTTAGTATAATAGAGTGGTACTGATAAAGCAAACACAGAATGACATGCTATCTCTGACAAGCGAATGCACAAAACTAAGGATTACCTGATTGAGCCAGCAGTTGGTAGTCAAAATCTGGTTTCGTTCATCCTGAAAACAAAATAATAATAAGACATGAAATGAGCACAGCAAAGATACAACCCCTAATACTAATATTATGGACTTTCTTATCAAAATCAAGATGGGAAGATGGGCTCCATTTACTCATGGCAATAGTAAGAATTCTAATGACCACGCATTACGTTATGTAACTCCGTATTGTAATACTTTAATCAAAGCGTAGATCTTTTGGACACATATCGCTTCTTACCAAAAACGCAATAATACAGATTTAACTGAACATGGAATGTTTTGGACTTTCTCCAAACTCAAAGCTTTCTCTTCACTTTCCCTTCTTTGCATGCTCTCTATTTATCGTATTGCTAACATATGGTAATACTTAGTATACCACATTAATTTTTTATTAAGACGAAGACGTACAGAAATCACTGAAGTAGGTCATTCTACTAGATGGTATATAGATATGTGGGGAAACAACTGCAAGTCGTAGTTGAACACAGACGACTGATTGATGTGTTATAAAACAACGTGCGTTTTCCTATAGAAGTTTTGAAGACTATTAATTGCAACAGAACATGGTTGCATCAATATTTTCTGCTAACTTATGTGTCCATTTTGTACTTATCTGTATTTGTACTTGCAACACGAGAAGTTTAACGATACGAAACAAGACATCAAAAAGCGTACTTATCTTAGAGTGGTGAGCTTATTGTTAGTTTGTAAGCGCTTGTCCAATTTCACTTTGAAATGTTTAAATTATGCATTATAATTCCATTAAGTCTCCATGTGTATAAACGATAATACTATTATTAAATACCAGTTTGCAACGATTTAGACAGGGTTTGATCGTCTAATTGTAAGCCGAATGAGCTGGTTGGCTGAGCAGTGCTGTCATTTTATTAACTAGCTCATCTTCGCCTCTCACTGCTAATCTAACTAGCTACTTTGTAGCATAGACTGGTTTATAAGTACCATAGGTTGTTATAATCTTCCTTCTCACGTTTTGCTTTTCTACGATTGAGTGAACGTAAGCACTGGATTTAAATAGCTTTCGCATTGGAACCAGAATCTAATTTTCTATACTGTTATGCAATGAAGGATAGGTTTGGCAGCTCAATATGTTTTGTGTTCCATTTGGTTTTGAATTTGAATCTGTATTGCAACGCAGTAGAATCTACACTTTAAAGCATAGCTACCTAACTAATCGTAAACGTCAGATTTACTGGGATAGGAAATTAATATGATTAAAACCTACATATATGGCTGCGGTTTGTGTTGTGTAGGTTCATAACTTATCCGTAGATTGACTTTAATCTTCAAAGTAACATAGATAAATTGTAAATCAAATTGGTAACATGTTTATTTTAAATAATTTCGCATGCATGTCAGCATTGTATCCCTAGTGCGGTGTCCATTGAAAATTGAAAGATGAAGCCACCTTGAAGGAAATCTTTGTTGAAAGGCAGTAGAGATAAAATAGATTTAATGTAAAAGATAGTTTTAGTGTAGTGTGGAGCCGACTGCTTTAGAAATTCTTCAAAGAACAAGAAAGATTTATGACGCTCTGTTTTAGTTTTGTGATTTATTACTTCGGTGGCAGATTCACTAAAAGAACTGCTGACGCTGAACGAAAATCTAATTGTCATTTTTTTAGATTTCAATTAATCAACGAAAGTGAAAAGATGGGAATCGGGTAATGCACGTATCGATCACGAAATGAAATCAATTGTTAACCAAAAGATATATCCTCTGAAGGATAAACTCGGTTTTGAACACAGTTTTTAGTAAATGATAACTGGCTGGGATTCTATTAATCATTATCCTACAATTTCAGATGTTCAGTATTGAACGTTATGAGATTTAGAGATAATACTACACATGTATTACCTTTTAAGATTCCAAGAGGAATACTATTCTTTGCCAATTTTTACTAGTAATGCAATAAATATTACAATTTTCAATGTACAATCTATTTTAGAGATACGTTAGTAATACTTACTACTGTCATTATTCATTATTTCTCACGCAACCTTTAGGAGAGAAAAGAAAAAGAACAAGGCAATTCTTGACTTTAAACAAAATCCCATCGACAAGATAAAGTGTTCAAATTTTACCAGAGAGTCTCCACATCACTCTTGCTTTAGGGTATCTTTTTTGCAATAAATTAGACATTTCAAGCAAACACAGTATGCAAAATTTCTAAACTTCCAACAAGTGAAATATTGCACTACATTACTTTGCCTACACACCTAGTTAACAAAATTGAAAGGTAATCTTTTTCAGTCGGTTAAACATTCAAGGAAATTCTACAAACACATCAATCCTCTTTAGAAAATTCCGTTTCCTTCTAAAATAGGAAAAACTAATGGGGAAAAGTGTAGAAAATACATGGAAAGTGACTGAAGGGAAAGGAAATGAAAAAGTTCTGCTTTTCATTACCTACAACTAATTATCCACCCCGACTTTGCTAATTTTTCTGACTCCAATTCACTTCCTTTGTTTTCACATACAGTTTCCTGACGCTTCACATATATCCTGAACTGATACAATCTTATGGTTTTAGCAATATATCCTCTTTGCTAACTACCTATGTATGTAACTTAATGGTTCTTTGACACTTTCGACTATCCATTCCATATATCTTCGTCTCGTCTCGTTAGTTTTACTGTTAGTTGGAAGTTGGGGAAATTCTGTAAAGAAAACGATTGCCACGTTTTTTGCCGTGTAACTTAACTTAAGTGTTACTGTCTGGATTGTGCAGAGGAAGGAGGCGTTGAAAACTTGGTTCACTAACTCGCATCTCCTAAACGACAAGGATGTAGAAATCAAGTGATACCTATTACGAAGTTTCGGATGCTGAGTATCTACGTACAGTTTTACTTCTATATAGAATTGCTCGTATTGTACAAGATATAGGTGGAAAAGACATTTCCACATACACAGAAGTTGGTTTGGCCGGTCTGGGATTGATGGATGTTTGTTTTGAAACAAGTTTGTTTGTTATCCATCATCATTGCATGCTAATGTTGAGCTAATGTTTTACTATTACCCGCTGCGATTTATGCTTATCTTATGGAAACACATGTCGAACAACTCGTAAAGTCAGGAATTTCCATGCTTTGCTTAGCTTTAGCCGCCTACTTTACGTTAGCAATTCCATTGCTTCTACTTGTTAAATATCGGCACGATATTTACTGGGAATGCTCTGTCACGCTGTCTGTCTGTCCGTCCGTCCGTCTGTCTGTCTGTGAGTCGGTCGTATAACTTTAGAACGCATTCACATAAATTGATCAATCTTTTTTTAAAACATCACTTATTAATATATCTTGCTCCATATTGAAAATCAGCCCCCTCGGACTTTTAGTTTCTGCAGAATTCGAAAATTTGCAAAGTCACATAGCAATGCATATATGACACAAGTCACAGAAATACAAAGTCCCACAGAGCGCCACCTTACCTTGCTCTGCTAACTACTAGAGCATGATCTATCTGTCTGTGTGTTCTCGGGAAGCTACTTTATCGATATACCTGGTCTGTCTGTCCGTCTGTGTGTTCTCGGGAAGCTGCTTTATTGATATACCTGATCTGTCTGTTTGTATATGTGTTCGCAGGAAGCTACTTATGATGATCTGATAATCAAACCATGATGATCTGATAATCAAACCATGATGATCTGATAATCAAACCATGATGATCTGATAATCAAACCATGATGATCTGATAATCAAACCATGATGATCTGATAATCAAACCATGATGATCTGATAATCAAACCATGATGATCTGATAATCAAACCATGATGATCTGATAATCAAACCATGATGATCTGATAATCAAACCATGATGATCTGATAATCAAACCATGGTGATCTGATAATCAAACCATGATGATCTGATAATCAAACCATGATGATCTGATAATCAAACCATGATGATCTGATAATCAAACCATGGTGATCTGATAATCAAACCATGATGATCTGATAATCAAACCATGGTGATCTGATAATCAAACCATGATGATCTGATAATCAAACCATGGTGATCTGATAATCAAACCATGATGCTCTGATAATCAAATCATGATGATTTAAATTTATAAACACACATGCCGATATTTGTTTACGCCCGTTTTGCAACGGTTTATTATTTAACTCTTTCATGCTCTTCTGCTTACAATCCTTTATTTTATTATTACTATTCATAGCCAATGATATGTACTTACTTATGCGCATAATTAAATAGTACTACGCATATTTACATTAAAGCACCTACCAATACCCTTAATACCCATAATTTAAGCTTTACGAAAAAGAAAGCTTAGAAGAAAGTGGTTATCCTCATTTCTCTGTACTATAGTTATTATTACATCAGTGAAATTAAATTATTGGAATTGATTTTGATAAAATAAAGTTTAAAAACTTTATTTTTAAACTTTATTTTATAAAATAAACCTTCTAAAACCTTCTAAAAGAGTTATGGAAAAAATTTCGCCAAAACAGGAAATTGCAGTTAACTTGCATTTCAAACTTCATCGCGGAAAGCTAATCAATAAATTAGAAGTAAGTTTAAAAGACCCGGATTAAAAAATTTGTAATTTAAAGAAAGAAAATTTTATGTAAATATACTTCTTAATTGTATTTCTATAAATTATATTTCCCATGCAGAGTTCTTTCTCGGGGTCAAAATATTTTCAGCAGGTCACTCTATATGATATGAGGACTATTGCGATTGCCGTTTGTCGAGTAGTGTTAGGGTGAGACTGTTACTGTCTCTATAATACAAACACAAGTAATACAAGTAGTACAACAGCTATTAGTCTAAATTCGGATAATAATATGGGAATTTATGTTTTGGTTTTCGGGGTTTACGTTATTTAACATGTATGAAAGTCTACATACCTATGCAATACGTTGACGTACATAGAGCTGACTCGTTTTATTATATACAAATTCCAACGAGCTTTCACTATCATCTGAGCTCTGAACTCTTGTGTACAATGAGCAACTCTTGTGTACGGTAATTTTATGCAGCTATGCCAGGGTCATGTAATGCAATTATAACATAGCAAGTCTACTTACGTAAATCACAATTGTACAAAACGAAAAACACACAAACTGTAGTGGACCACAATGTTTTGCACGTATATCAATTATACTCTCTATATCATTTACTGGCGTAACAGGAAAGTAATAAAAGTACTTCGTAGAGGACAACAGCAGGCATTTGTAATTTTATTACCTTTCCGTGTTTTATGTATATTGCTGCTAATATTGAACTTTCTACTTAAATATATGTAATTCCAGTGTGATTTAGTATGATTCGCTAAAAACTGTCTTTCACCAACCAAATCGCAATGGTGAATTATCTTGCATCCGTTAGGTTAGAACTAACGGTGATTGCAGCCGTATGTGCTTCGGCATTAAAAGTTATCCTGTTTTCCCCAATCAGTTCTTTTTATGTAGTTGTTCTGCCTGTGATGACGCAATTACTTTGTGCTTAAGAGGAAGATTATTTACGGATTTGTTTGTAATTATAAAGCACTTTTTACTATTTGGCTCATCCTGCTGTTTCTGTCTGCACAGACTGCAGTATCATGAAATGAGAACACAGGTAGCATTTATTCTTTCGGTTTCATGGCATTTTAAATCTTGGAAGCAGAATGGGAATGGGACTTTTAATGAGTTGCCCTACAAATGTTGGTTGACACACCAATTAAAACTAAATGTATAAAACTAATGTCATTCTTCGGACAGACTTATTTGAATCTCATATGCACAGCAAAGCTATAAATCACATGTGTACACCTTTTTGGGCACATGGATCTATTTCTTAAGTCGTGAATTTGTGTGGTATACCTGTGTATGTGTGTAAAAGTATTAATTGTCTACATCCTACACCTGTGTACACATACGAGTTAGCAGAATGGCCTGCAATTATACTTAGCAAAATATTTTCTCGTTTGGAAAATTTACTAATTATACCTTCATGTTATACTAAATCTCCTTTAAGTACACAAATATGCAAATTCAAAGAAAGATGATTTAGTGTTTTTAAATATTGCTTACAATGAGATAAATCCCACTGCAGCCATCAAATATGAATTGCAGCTGTATAGATATTTGAAGGACGAGTTCAATATAGAAATGTTGGGTATTTGTTACTTTACTACTATTAAAAAAGCGGAATTTGTGAAAGGGTTAAGGGGGCTGATAAGTCTCACCACGAAAACAAATTGAAAATTTTGTCCGACAAGGGAGTTTCATTTAAAGAGTGTAAGTACGTACGTATGCTAATGGGGAATACAAGAAAATAGTGTACAACTCTTATCTTTGCGCTAAGAAGTTTGAAATGGATAAAGTTTGTAACTACTACTTCTCATTAAGGATGGGCAAACCCTAGAGTGGTGTATAGGAAGCAATAGTTTCTTCTAATCCATTCTTCGTTTTATAAGAAAAACTTTGGTTTTTATTGGTAATAGCAGTTTGACTTGTGTAATGTGAAATACACACATGTACTATTAATACTGTAAGCACCGGGAAAATAGCAAACTTATAGGAGTTTTACGGATGGCAAATTAAATAGAATTTTGAATGCTATAGGTGTACATAATGAGTTATGTGAAAGTAATTTTTAACACGGCGGTTAATGGAATGGGTTGCGAAACAACATTAGTACGAAGCCCGAAGTAATCATATTAGTCTCAAGCTGACTGTACTTCAGTCACGGTAAAGAGTACTTGATAGACATCTTAAATTTCAGTTGGTCTCTATAGATTTCACATTGATCTCTCCTTTGGTTAGAAAGTCAAGGCAATAAATTTTACTTAAGATGGGGAATATCTAATTGCATGTTTTGATTTATGATGTTCGCTCTACTGCAGAGCAGAAACTCATTTCATCAGTTTAAAAAACAACTGAATGAATAGTATAGCAAAAAATTCATTTAGGTATTTCTGCTAGATCGAATGAGTCGTCGTAGGTACTATTAACAAGCTGTATGCATAAATCTACGTAATGTAGATAATATATAGCTTATGGAATTGACTGTTACTGTTATTTTCTGTAACCTAATTTAGAAAACTGAGTATTTCAACATAACGTCGCTGCGATGTAAATAACGAGAAACGAACCGTGGGTAGCCAGCTATTTATGAATTTATAAATCATGGGCGTATTATTTATTTACTTCTAATGCCAGCCTACCTTGTTTTCAACATATCTAAGTTTAAACTACTTTCCCTGCATTTGCTCTTTTTAATCAAAAACTTTCTTCCATTTAATTTCTTTGGTTTGGCAAAGCCATTCCCATATGTCAGACTCTAACTGCGGTATTACCCAATGAAATACACAGCGGAAAACCAGAAAAAGACTTTTGTCCCATAAAGATCAATTTAAAACTCTGTGTGAGTGTACAATATGGCTTATGTATAGATGCTTACTTAAAGTGAGCCGGAAAGTCCAGGGCACTCTACTAGACTAAATTCCTCAAGGCTTTTTCCACGTGTGCAACAACAAATATGTAATATCGTAAAGGAAAAGAGTTTATACTAAAGTATCATCTAGTGAACCTTACCACATCAATAATTTGAGTAAGTGCCAGTCCGAATGTGACGTTTAACGATTCTGTGGCATTCTTGGATGGACGTACAGAAGTGTCGTAGTCCTCCATAAGTTTTCGCACCAGTTTTCTCTCATAGTTTTCTTCCGTGCAGTCGCAACCTACTGAAATACATTCAAATATATTACAACGATGGGCAAATGCTTTCCCGAGGACCTTTTGTCGCCTTCTTGTCTAAATTCTTCTGATTGGTACGACGTGATTTGATTTGATAGCATAGTATGTATGTATAGCAATAAAACTAAGTAGGTTTATTTTTTTTACAGAAATCTGCCAGGTACCTGACCGGTAACTGGTAGCTATATTATTATAAACTGGGAAATGTAACCAGTCACTTCAGAACTCAGAAAGAATCTTCCTTTAAAAAAATAACACCTTTCATTGCACAACCTATGAACTTCTACAAACGAGGAAAATCAAATCAACTTCCAGAAAAATCTTAACAGCATTTGCTGCAGCAAAAACGGTTAAGTTGACGATAACAATAACGATAGAAAAGCGGAATCTTCCTCCTGTTTTTGCTCTTCAGCTGTTTATTTTTCTTTATCCTATACTATCTGTCTGCTCTATTATTGTATCCTGGAGGGGTATATCTGTGTAAGTGAAATAATCGAAGTAGAGCTAGGCAAAACAGAAATAATGACGGTTATACTTGTAATCTAAGGTACATAACTACATATAAATCGCAAAAAATGTTTTTCTAAGATCTGTCCTACCTTTTTAAGATTTGAAGAACGATATTACTGCTGAGGGCTAACTCCTTCAAAAGAAATACCAGTAGTAGAGCAGAGTGAAAACTACTATTGTTTGACTAGAGTTGAAGACTCATTTATAGTCCCAGCTTCTATTATTATACGGTTTACTACGTCAAGTCTATAACTAACCTACCCAGCTACCCACTACAGAAGAATTGTATTTATTGCTTTGCTACAGAAGAAAAGGAAAAGGTTGGTTCACCCCCAATTCTTTACAGCTATTACAAGATAAATGAATTAATACTTGTCTTTTGCTTACATCTAAGTAAAAATGCTGCGAAAAATAGCGAAAACAAACTCCATAAGGCTTTCATGTCATTTCTCGTTTTGCCAAACAAATCAGGTTGCAGGTTCGGTTCGGTTTGCACTTTTCACAAAATACGGCAAACGATGTTTTCCAGGATTGCGTTTCTCAAATCTTGTATTTCCTTGTTGACGTTGTTGACAATGGAAGCATGTGTAAACAGTCCGTGTGGAAATATCTGCATTGACAATGCGTCTTATAAGGTGAAAATCGTATTTTGTTTTCTTAAATTTTCTTCCAAAAGGCGAAATAAAATTGAATCGATGCGCGATGCCTGGGAAAATGAAAAATGTTACATCTACAATTACGTGTACATTTTCCTCAACGAAAAAAAGATGGAAATAAGAAAATTGCATACAATTTGTTCACTCGTGCGAGTAAAAGAAATGGTGATGTTGATGTTTAAAAAAGAACTAGAGCGTTGCACTGTAATTGTATGTGTGGTACTTTTCAGCTCATTGTTGGACTAAGAAAATTGGTTAAAATCACTTTGTTTTGTGTGAGTACCAGTAACTGGTGAGGGGTTGACTGGCATAGCACTAATGTTTACTTATTCACGTATCGCTGCGTGTTACGATTTTGCAGTGCACCAAGATTGCCGTAAATAAATATTAAGAAACTGAAGCCACCTCACAAGGGTACACAAACAAAGTCATATTACTCAAGTTGAGACTGCTATCAGAACAGAAGAGTAAATATGAATGAAGATGTGGACCACTTCTGAAAGAAACTTTCTGTGTTGGAGTTGTTGGAGATAAACGGAAAGGTAAGATGTATGCGTAAAGCAACAGTTCACTTTTACTTTTCTCTCTCGTTTTCTTTTGTTCTCATGAATTTTGTAGATTTTCTGCTGGTTGGTTTAGTGAAAGCTTAGAAAAGTGAATTTTTCTTAAACCTCACACAATACAAATAGGTTTCTCTATCTTTTCGTATGGCGTAATGATTTTTATAAATAAAGTAAGAACCGATTACTTATTGTCTACTGTTCGCGTTCCAGAAACTAACTGCCCGTCTTCAGCCTCCAGTTTGCCCCTTTTATAAAGTCTTTGCCCTGTGTTGTATTCCATGGTCTGAAGTCTGAACTCCATGGTATGGAATATGGAACGATCTTCCGTCTATAGTGTATGCTTAGGGATCTATTTTCCACATTGGGCTTCAGAGACTTTACCCTTTAGTTTGCTTTGCTTAGTTCTTGTACATGTACGACGTTTCAATATTCTCTGTGTATTTTGGCTTCGCTTCGTTTTCGTTGGTTTTTCTAGTTGTATTTTACACACCGTGTCGTGTGTACTAGATAAAATAGTACGAAACACGAGTCTACTGCAATATAAGTCGGAGTGTGACCGTTTTTCAGTTTATATGATCTTGTATTGTATAATACTAAAACCTAAAACGCTTAGAATATTGACTCCACACCACAATAGAAGAGACACCAAGCTGACATGGCTATCTCTATTTATTTTATAATCTTTTAGTTGTATAACCATGCACATGGTTGATTCTAACTGTATTGCTGTATTAGTAATACCACAGTTTACTTCACATACTTTCTCTTGGGTACTCTGTATTGTCTATGTATGTATTTTGTCACAACCCCCAAATACTTACTATTGTATGAAATTAAATAATACCAATTTCGTCGTTTGGCCACGATTTTCTGTAGATTTTAAAACTATTTTTAGAAATCTTACAGTTTATAGAAATTCAAAATGCAGGTGATGTAAAAATGTAGGTTATTTTATGGGCAGTAGTGGGATTACGACTGATTTCCATTCTTAACTTGTTTCCGAACTTACTTGCAATCCTAGAACAAAGACAGCACATAAAATTGTCTACTGAAAGCCTACCTAAATTGCATCTTAGGAACAATTGGAGGGTTCAATGCAGAAATGTCTTCTGAATTACAAATTTGCAATATTCTAATTTTTATATTGATTCAGAAACTGGAGTTGAGAGATTTGGACTAGACTCTTCGGCTTATTGCAGACTTTTGGGGTTTTGTCATTTCAATGTGATGCAGAACGTGTCCTGTCCCATTTTTACTAATAGTGGTAGTACTTGCTTAAAACGATACTTGCATCATTTTAAGCATGCACATAGTACATTCCCATTAGAGGTATACTGATATCAAACTCATGTATTTACGGCAAATACCGTAAATACTACATTAAACTCGTATTTTCTATTATACATACTATAGTGCAGTAAAGTACTTCCACTTTCTTATTTTGTATATTCTGCTGTAGTTATTAAAGTTATATTGCATGCATAGATGAATGTATGCATCTTCTTATAACACAAAATGGTTGGAAATTGGTCTGATGTTATCTCTTGCCTGAGGAAAAGGCTATGCGGAAATTGTAATACGATGTCAACCAGTTGCAGTGGCAGGCAATGTGTGCGCGTACGGTGTATTAAATCTAAATACATTTGACATCCCCATCATCGTGTAACGATGCATAATGCAAAGACAAAATAGAAAAAGACGTACCGGTTAAAATATAAGAATATATCACAGCAAAAGCGAGAAAAGAAGAAAAATCTAATTTCTCTTGCATACATAAGTAGCCTTAAGATAAGTATTATCATAACCATTATGCCAAGGCGTAACTGAAATAATGGCTTGAAACGTCCTTATTTCACTTGCGAGTAATGAAAAGCAGGTGGGTTATTATTTATTATGTTAAAAATGCATATGTCGTATATTATCTCTTGTTAAATATATTTTCATATATTCAATCCACCATGACGGTTAAAGCATTTCTTCGTCCATATTTTATTCTTATTCTCATTATTTAAGCCTATGCAACTATTTCGGTTATTGAGAATGTGTCACTTAGATTTATTATAAGATTACCTACGGTTGTGGACCTCATGCTACTTATTTATCTTTGCAGAACTGGAAGGCTAGAACTGCCGATAAAAGATAATGAATAGTTATTGCATATCTGTCTAACTGCTAGTGTACGGAAGGATTGAAAATGTTATATTCACCTTACGATTACGAACCCTTGAACCCATTTTGTTGATAATCAGTCTATTAAGAGATGAATATGAAAGTCCAATATTTTTACAGCAACATCAACGATGAAATACAGAAAACCTGCTTTTACTGATACTAATAACATTATTAATTCCGTATTTGTTACCTATAATAACCAATGAACAGTAAATGTACCTTTTCAGTATTTAAATGACGTAGCAGGTGCAATTAAAAAAACAATTTTGAAATCCATTTTGGAATAACTTTGTGTCATAATGTACTCTCCGTGTTGAAATCTAGGTAGGGCATTGTTTCGCATGACATGGTTCTGTGTAGGTTATTTTGAGATTTACTATTAAAATTTTTATAGGGATCATTTAAGGATTTTATCATCTCATTTCATGTCAGCTTAATGTTAACGAACTCAGTATCAATCACTGTTTAACTATCAGAAAATGACACCATAATTAGCTGTTAAAACACCGTAGATGTGTAATAACGCCAGATATGGTTCTTGGTGGCTCAATGCTAAATCGCGGTTAGCGTACGAAAACCAAGTGTTTTACATCCATCTGCAGAATATTGCATCGTTTTTAAAACACTTTTATTTAAAGTAGCAGGAATATCATACCCATTTATATGTAGAGAATGAATTTCAGTGGTACTTATTTACCCTGGCCCTGACCCTGGAGGATAATTATAATGGGGTTCAGTGGTTACCCTGTGTCAAAGTGTCAGTTTCACCTGAAAGTGTAAAACACCAGCAATATGGTCTAACCACATGTTTATGGCAATATGTAGATATTGAATTATCTAATCAATTACATGGTCAAACAGTGCACAGCTACACTACAAACAATAGGTTTTTGGGAAATGAGCACTCACTTATGTAGGCAAACTATTTAAAAAGCAATAGTTTTGATGACACGATGGCAGTGAACTCATATGGTATCCAATCCAATGTAAAGAAAGTGGCAAAAGGTCTCATTGGAGAAAGTTATCAGCAGAAAGCTGCATGATATTGATATTGTTGTTGTAGTGTGAACGGAGAAATACGAATACTTAGTAGTTACCGAACTTTTTACCACATAATGTCCATTATATTTTGGTATTCGTTTTGACACGCCTAATACAATTCCGAAGAAATGGTTGTCTATAATTTTACTATTCGAAAGTTAATAATGTAGAAAATGAGCATACTCAATGCATTATAATAATATAATGAAGACTAACTTGGCTAATAGCCTCTAGGTGTATAATAATTATATTCTAAGTTCATAGTTTTATCATTCATACCACGATACCATGCATATTTCAATTTTTCATTAGTATAATGTACATCTACTACTATGTTTAAGTTCCAACTGCAGTTCTATTATTATTCTATTATTAAGTTGCACCATTATCATATATTAGTTAGGAATGCGTGTCTATATCAATAAAATAGAGATGTGGGTATTTAGCGATATGATAATGGTGAACTGTGCAAAAATTCTGTTTAAATGAGTTTGCATTACTTCGGTACTCTAGTTCTGTCCTCTGAAAAGTTTTAATGAAGCTGTCATTTCCATTTCAAGAAATTCATAGTGAAGGACTCATCATTGTTCCTCACATTCTTTATTATAGATCATCTTCGGAAAGCAATAAAGAATTTTATTAGAATATGTGCATAAAAATGATGCATAGAATATAGAAATCTATTCTTTTGGATTTTTATCTTTTATGTAAAGTAAAGTATGTCATGTATACGTCTTGTTAGTGATTTTTAGTTATTTAAAGCAGAGACATGCATCAAGGGATAGATAGAGTAAGGAAAGAGTTGAATGAAAATATTCAAAACTATTATGTACGTTTGATCCGATAGAAAGTGTCGGATACGATGCAATGGAAAGTAAGGTCTTCTCCCGGTTTTGCCACGAAAGTGTAGATGTCACAGTAGAAGTGAGTACATAGCAACCGGCTAATCTTTCTTATAAATCCTTTTCACAGATAAAACAAACCTTCTTATTTTCTCTTATCTTTCCCTTAGCTTAGTAAATACAAAGTAGTATAAACTTCAAAGTAAATCCTATTAAAGTGGACAATGAATTTTGGTAAATTACCCGTGGGCTTTTTTCTCCGCCACTGCTATGCTCAATTAAACGCTTGGTTTGTCATTTATTTAGCAAGACTTACAAACATTCAAGATGAATTATGGAAAAATGTGGTTTTCCATGAATTTACACTCGCTCCAGATCAAAGGAGAGTTCACCATAATTTTGAAATCCCTATTTGGGACTCAAGCACTTTCAAATACGGTCTGAAACGATTTTTATATGAAAATTCCATGGCGAGCTGGTTAATTTATTATGGTTTACAGATTTGTACTTGCATAACTCTCATCACGTTTATTTTGTCAGCAATGAGAATGACAAAACCAAGATTACATAGTTTTGTCTCACTTTTACAAACTGTTAATGGCACTTCTTCTCTGTTTGTCGCTGCCTGCTCTATATATCTGCTGTTAAGTATTATACCTCCGGAGAAAGAGATTTACTGTGTGATGGATGAAATAATATATCATTACAAAGATGCACGTAAGGCTCAAGGGCTAAGTAAAGTAAAACACTTTGCCGATGTACGAAGAGAGTCTCCAGGGTTCTTTTGCAAATATATCTCTTATTGTGGATCTTCTACTGACAATTCAAATCAAATCCCTTTTGGTGAAGACATCTGCTCCTATTTAATCTATAAATTTTCTTGTGGACTTTTTGCATTGAATTATTCGTTCTTGTGTGCCGTCCTTGCATTTAAAAGCAGACGATTGTTAAGATAGTATCAAAGTAATAATAATATAGTTATTATTACCAGTTATACAAAAAAGTGTGGAAATAAAAGTATTCGTTTGTTTTATAACATTTGTAATTAACTAATCTAGTTAAACTTACTGTCGTAACAAATAGATAAGAATTACTAGATATATATTTCACTAAAGTAAACGGGATTTCTGTGGTTGCATTAGACAAGGTTAATGAATATACAGATAAATCATTAAACAGAGATGTTACTGATATTGTTATTAATGTGCAAAATAAATTTTACGATACTACATAATAGCAAACTGAAGATGAACATATATTTCATTGCCAGTCGTGTTTGGGCTTTGGGTTCCTTTGCAAACAAGTAGGATAAGTTGTTGAATATTGTGTACAAAGACATTCGACTGTTCTTAAATCTAGTTAAATGTACCGAATAATATAATCGCTCAGTACATTTAATAATAAGCACAAACGAGAAACGTTATGTACACTAACAATAAGGAATGCTCTCTGAATACAGATTGTATTTCTGAAACACAACGAAGTATAGTTCGAGTATGCATTCTTGTTGGAATAGTAATTACTTTTATGGAGAAGTACATTGCCCAGCAAGTACTGCTATATAAACGTGACCTATTACAGTCATTTGTGAGTTCGAGTTATCTGCACATTTACTTGCGAACAAATGGATTGTATATGGATAACTTAACACAATTAACTGATTTACATGGGAAAACTATTTACATATTAAATGCAATATTGAAATGAGCAAAAGTTTTGGTTTGACTGAAATGTCCAAGTGGTTTGCTTGCAGACTTTAGATAATGTTTTCGGTGAAATTTTGTAGTTTAAATCGTCAGTGTGCACATAAGAAGCATTAGTAGCAGTCTGTTGCAATGCCAGTTCAGTTTCCAGAATAAACAAGTTTTCTAATCTTAGTCGTTATAACCGCTGGTATGAATGAACGGCCTTTGTGGTATACTGTTATATTTAGTTCGGTTGTTGTGTATTATTGTGTTTGTAAACATACTATATTATTGTACACAAAGAACCATGAAAAGATAAGAGTCAGCTATTTCTCCAAGTGAAACTAATCTAAGGAAGCTAATATCTTGTGCAATATTGAATTCAAAGTGTACACTGTATGACACTGTACACCCGGAAAGGTCTATATACCGACTACGCTCTAAGGAGATAAGGATATATTATGGCAGAATTTAAAAATGGTACTTATTTAAATAGGATACTAAATATATCACAGAATAGTAAGTATATGTAAAACGCTGCAGGGTACCACAATTGCACAAGGAATACATCAAAATGATACTAAGTGGTATACTGGAGATGTGCAGAATGTACACTAAAGTATTCAAAAGGCAATATTACTGTTTAACTGATCATTAAATGCAAGGCAAATTGATTAAATGACTCATCCACCTCATCGCCAAAATGCAAATGCAATAAAATAATGCAATAAATATAAATGAACGTATAGATAAATTAATCACCACCAGTGGACAATTGCTTAAGTCGTTGGCTCTTGTATTTGTAGATTTAGTCTTAAGTGAAATCTTAAAGAATCTTAAACAAAATCTTAATGATAAAGCATTAAGCAGAATTAGTAATGATTGGGGTCAAATATTTCTACAGTACTCCACAGTGGATTGGATAGATATGTCTGTAATGGAAATATCTTGCTTCGTTATGATATTTTGAAGTTCTGTCGTCACAGGCAGTGTTTTGTCAAAAGGCAATAACGTGCTTTCTGTTTTGTACACCGTTAAACGAAATAGATAAGAAAGATTTATCCTTAGACCATTTGGCTCAAATAACAACAAATGTTAAACTATCGTTTGCAAGCGGAACGAAAATATTTTTGTGATTGGCTTAGGTTATGCAGGATACTTCTAGGGTCCCGTTCTTATTATTATTACTAGTTACCAGATTTATTAGTAGTAATTTATAACTGCGCAGTAGAATAGAACTGTGCATCATGAATTTCTTGAATGATGTAGTTTTCTTCTTACAGCATGTCTTTCCTGTAGTAGAAAATGAAAATTTTAGAAAATGTGCTCCATATATGAAATTCCCTTTTATTTTTTACAATCTCCGTATTTTTCTCTTTAAGCAATTTGAACTTATCGAGGCAGAACAATGTTTTAGTTTCGACTGCATTGCGCAATGAATTATTTATGTAGACTTGCAGTACATAAAAAATCAGTGTACACTGCTGCTGTAGGTTTGTACATTAAATCTCTGTAAATGTCTTAAAACGGAATTTTGGGATGTAAATTTTCTCGATTCGAGCACTTCAGTGGAGTAGATTTCTAAAACTAAATAAATAAATGCAGACCTTGTTTGCATTTAAGTGTATCTTAAGACTAACCAAAATCCTTCTTATGTCACGTACGTAAACACTGCATATTAGTACACATAAATGTAACTTTGTGTCGAGTCACCTTCACCTCAAGTCACTTACAAGTTGTAAGTGTTCTGTATTCTGTCTGTGGATTGAAGTAATTTTTTTCCAAAATTTAGAAACAGAGAATTAAACTTCGAAAGTTTCTTTTCCTTATTCACTTCATGTCTGAGTTCCATTTGCAGGATACAAGATTTGCTTAATACACACTCGAGGTTTATTAAGCAGAAAACTGTTAACACGAAAAGAGCAGGGGAGATGAGAAGACAGGAATAACTTCTGTAAAGCATTTTGCATTTTCATGTGCTTAAATAGGGATGGTACAAACATAATATTATCCGTAAATGGGTACAGAGTTTGCCCATAGGTCTCAAGTAAGTAAGCTTGAATTGCTTTGATATTCCAAATTTTCAAACAGAGTAAGTAAACTTACTGTGTGAGTAGCCAAAGAGTTCATTACGAATGACTATTTTCTGTCGAGGAAACTGCATTGGCAGAAGCATCGCTATCGCTGCATAGAAGTTTCTGATGTGAATGTGACTGTAGGGATTGCTTTCCAAAGAAAGGAAGAAAGCAAGAGGAAGTTGGAAGATTTGAATAAAACCAATTCCACGATATTGCACTTCCAGATCGGTTTTAGGGCTCCGTTTACATGTATGGCTCTTTTTGGAGTACTTCTAAATGTATACGTAGTATAGCACCGCCAGTACAAAATGTGTACAGCTTTCCACCTTATCTTGCGAATGTAACAAAACATAAAGAACTGAACCTAAAGGCTTCCTTAGTATCTCCTCTATTGATATGTATGGCCACTTAGTACGTATTCCATATATACCATAAATACGTTTCACCTTGGCCCTACCTTGGTACTTCATTCTATTCTTATTCCTTGTACGCGATATATTTTACATAGAGATTCATGTAATATACTTCCATTGAGTATACCATACTCAAAGGACTAATAAGTTAACATCGCAATGGCAGCCTAAGTAAACGCATGCAATAATACCTATTTGCAACATGTTTTGTATTTATTCTACTACAGAGGAGATTCTAAACTTAAGTTCAATTGTTCAATGAAACTTGTACCTTGTCACAATCTTTCCCTCATTATAAAACTACCTAACACATTTCTTTCAGCAAAATTGCTCAAGTAGAAAATATGCAAGCTTTACCTGAGCAGCAGAGATAGTAGGATTTCAATTCGCCCTACTGCTAATACTATAAATTTATTAGAATACTAAAATTGCTGCATAAGTTGTAACGCAGTCGTTATACAGATAATTAAATTTAATGATTTTATCGTATTTTAGTAGCGAAACGTACTATCACCGCTTAATTCAAAATCCATGAAAAACTAGCTTCACAGCTTAGTTTCGCTTCAATATTTAATAAACCAGCCGTATGGCTGTAATTAGCAAAAGGTTTTTTCGGAGGTCAAAAGTCAGACAAGCTCGTCTTCGAACTGGAAGATGCAAATCCAATGCTCGATTTTTTAAAAATAATTTGAACGAACTATCTTAATGCGTTCTTGAGTCATGCATGGGATGGACATCACAGACAGACAGACGAAACAGAAACCTAAAGTAGACTTTGTCTACTTAATAACAGAAGAATAGCAAGTCGGTATTTTAGCCAATTATCAGTTATTCAAAAAGTTGACAATTTTAATTCTGTTGAAAATAATAGTTCTACAAATATTGAAGGTGGATACTAATTGGCATAGAATACTAATAGGCACTTTTATACTATTCTACCACCCTGCTTTTAGCACATTTATCGAGCATCCAGCAGTCATACAAATTTTAACCTGCCACCTCATATTATGCTCATACATACACAGCTCGCGCCTATTTAATATCAAGAATTTAGAAGGATTTGGTAAAGGTATATGAGAGGGTCAAACAGATTTCCTGCATTAACTAATTTAGTTTTACACTCCTAATAACGTATTGGTATAAAATGGCATTTGTAACTCAATCGGCAGTGACTACTTGACTACTATACTTGGGTTCTTTTTCGATTAAAAGGTCAGTATTTGCAATGTATGCAAAGATATGTTAAAAATCTGAACTGGTGCATTTGAATTTAGGGTAGAAGAATGATTGTTTGAATTAGCGATTCAGATTTTCCAGGTATTGTATCCTTCATTCATTAGAATTAGATTTCCGGGGCTTAGCCAAGTTACACCAAAACCAACCTAGGTAAGTTGGAATTTGGACTGTGTGATCCAATAGTCATGAAGCTCGACATAGAGGTACTGATTGATTCTGAGTATTTTCATCTCATCAAATTCTTGGAACGACAAGTAGAGATGAATAAAAGCTCATTTCATTAACGATTACAGATAACCCATCTTATTCTTGGCATAAGACTCTTTACTGCAAATAAAGTAATCTCATCTGGTGCAGCACTGAGAATTGTGAGAAATGATCTTTTTAGTTTGTCAACTCCCATCCAATTCTCAATTCCAATCTTTTATTTCATTGGTTGAGTTCATGCTTGGCTCATTTCATTACATAAACGTATACTAGCAATTTTGAAAGCTATATAGTTCTGAAATCAAATTCTGAAATTACAACTCATATATGAATATAAATAAATATTACTATTTTGCATGTGCACTGTGCTGTGCACTGTATTATATCTCCACACGTCCACACATAAGAGAAATCAAAGTAATGCCATATTCATCATTAAGTGATATTCCCTTTCTTCATCCTACGTAAGTACACTGAAACAAGAAAAATATAGGAAATATATATGATGTAATACTGATAAAACACAAAACATGGTGCCAAGCCTAGAGTCGTTGCAGATAACTTGCTTTTACCTTATTTATCGTCAATCTACTCGATTTCAATTAGGGAAATGAAATTACATAAGTAGAATAGAACCTGCCACAAACCTTGATAAACTAATCATTCTGAGAATTGACTTTGTCAATTTTATTTACAATGAACTATCCTTATATGCGTTCCATATTTTATCAATACAGGTTCTGATCAATTCTGTAATTAGGAATCTGTTCTAGTTCTAACCGATAGATATTAACGGAATTCTCGAAATGAATTTTACACAATCACTACTCAGTCATTGACATGCATGGAGTAACAACTCCATGCATGCGTTATAATGATATTTAGGTATCACAGGTAAAGGTACCATTTAGTAATATACTTATGCGGTAATCAAAAGTCTGCCATACATCATCGCAATTCGTAATCAAGAAATTCCTGGTTTAAAGTTTCATGAATCATAGGTAAAACGTACAAAGGATCAGTTTATGTCGTTGGCATTATTTGTTCCAGGTATTATTTGGTTTAGAGGATAATTTTCTGAGAATTACTAGGATAGGATGTTGAGGTAACTTATAATGATATCCATGACTTCCTTTTAGCACTTACGGTTACTTTCCACTTCCAGAAGGCGATTCCTCATGTTTATGAAGTTCCTGCTTGACATTTCGAATTAAACTATCCTGATAACATGAAAGAGCTTTATCTCCTCATGTTGATATTTCCATGATGGTAATGTCAAGTTCTGGAAGCACATATATAATTTATATTAATTTAAGCCATGAGCAATGACAATGAGCTGTGATTTTGCTTACATACATAAAATTAACTTACAATTTATTTATTAACTGTGTAGTGTGTGTAGGCAGAAATAGTTGTATAATCTACAATGTAATCAAAATTCTTTCTCTACCTTCCGGTTGAAAGTAAAGACGTGAATTCATTTCTCTTTCTCTTTATAAGCTTCTTGTGAGCTGTAGGAAAGTTCTCAGTTTCTTTTAGTCTCCGTTCCTCATCTCGCTTTTATTTTCATTTGCTTAGAAACATTAAACGTGCAAGTAACGTGCACAATCTTTCAATATATTACAAACAGGGTAATAAAAGGACTGTAAAAGACTGGTATCACATCACAGGAGAATAATAAGCCAATGAAGGAAATAAGTCTTGTACGAGTAGCTTTTGTGTTTTACTAACTGGTGCCTAAGGGATGAATAACAGTGTCTTATTACGCAATAGGCAGAGCGAGTAGGTAATTATTCTTACACAATGAGTGAGTGTCTTCACTCAAGTAATCATAGGACTCGCCAGGAATAAAAGGTATGCTACATTTACATTTACAAGTAGACATCTACACACGGTCGTCAAGTAATTGTTGTAGGCGGAGGAGGTACTTAGCTTGTTCCTGGTATTAGTATTCCAGTGGATCGGAGACATTTTCTGAAAAATTAGTAAAGTGATTCAGCAGAAGAATGGGAACGTGACGGATGAGACGGGGATTGCAATTTAAATCTAAGTAAGTATATGTACTCATGTCATGTAAATGCTAATGGTGAAGTATGTATGAGTAGCTGGGATGGAACGAGGAAACTAATATGGCTAATTATCATTTGCTCTGGTGACTCCTTTTCTTCACTCTGAAATGCTGTGAGTAGATGAGACGAAACTAAACGAGGCTAGGCAAGCAAGACTTGTTTTGAATGAAAGTATCATCATCACTGTGATTGCTTCTAAGAGTTTCCTTTCTCCTCCAGACTACAAATACTATATCCAATCCAGCAATATTGCTGAGTGCAATATCGCAGTCCAAATACATATTACGCAATAGCAGTTCTCAGAAAATGCTTACAGCACTCAACACAGATACGACAATTTGACTTCAATTAAGTGACACATAGAAATAAGTGCATCACCAAAAACATACTATCTTTAGCATTGCTGCCATGCTTATTATACCAAATATTTTGTATTCAATGAGGCGATTGAGCAATCTTGATTATTATACATACTTCAGATACTTCTGATCCACCACTAAAAGCACATCAAGTCCAGTACTTATAGAAAATTAAAGGTAAACCTGAAAACAGGAAATTTAATTAAAATCCACTCCATTCTATTACTACTTTACCGATATTTAACGAGCTTTACCAAGGAAAGTCCAATGCAAACAAATGCAAAGAGTTTGGCCAATGCAGTACTTTATTACGCAGAATTTGCATCCCTTAAGTCATGGGATACTCAAATTTTAGCAAACTTTCAGGTTTAGCTTCGATTCTTTAAAAATGAACTTTTGGGTTTAATTTTTAGGTCGCAGTTACTTTAAATCAGAAAAATTAAGGCAAATTTTCTAATGCCGGCAGCCATACCGGTAAGTTTTGAAAAAATGGGTCAGAATAATTCCAATCTACAAAAAATGAGTTCAATTAGTTTAGATTATCATTTTTTATAAAAATCTATCTCCATGAATTGTTTTAAGGGTAATAATGGTATTATTTATAGCGGTTTTCATCGCAATCTTCAATTTTTGAAGTAGGTCATCCCAATATGTTAAAAAAACTTTCGACCCTCTCGGTACGCCATGGATATTGCAAGCTTTTCTAAGCTATCATTTCGGAAATAATATTGCGTACATATCATTACGCTTTCGTCATATTTATGCTTTCATTTGTTTTCAAACCAAAGCTCAAAGTTATATTTATTGTAGTGTCCAATCAGCATTGATTTTCAAATTGCAGGCCTTTTAATCGTAAACAATTAAATTCAGTATATATATACATGATGTATAAAATATGTAGGTAGGTAGGTTAATTTGCCGGTCATGCCACACAGGTTAAGTTAATTACTGTATTTCCATTAGAGTATTACTCTGCTGTATTTCAAGCACAATTTAGTAATATCTGTGTATGCAGGTAGCACGTGAAATAGATATAATATTTGTGTCGTTTTGAACTTCATATAAAATCAACCAATACTCACAGTTTATATTATTCTCTTTATTGTACAAGGTCTTTATTTAATTAGCTATCTGTACTGACGATCGGTAGAGACGTATTAAGTAATAAATAAATGCATGGATGAAAGTTGTTTACGCAACATTTACTTTCGTCAGTGTCACAAAGAACTTTTTCACAAAAGGCCTGAGAAAATTCAATTTAAATGGTCCATGTAAAGAAATAGGCTTTGCACAGACATTGTTTTTACATGATGTGTAGCACGAATAGAGTTTGCATTGTTCGCTATAAATTAAAGTTTAGAGAACTGGAGTGTTTGTTGTAGGCCTGTGATTTAATCGCTAAAGGTATGTAGAAATAGAGTTAACCCCTTGGATCTTTAAAGAGATTGAAAATACTGTAGTAAAGATTGAATAGAATGCAAGTAGTAGCTATTTGTTCATTTCGTTTAGTCTTATAGGTAGATTATTGAGGCGAAATGAGTAAGCTAAGGATTTCTTGTGAGTGAGTTGGGTCAGAGTCTCTTGTTGAGGGTTGGTTGGTAATTTTACACAGCGTGCCTTCCTTGTCATTACAAATATACATACATGAATAGGTAGGCAGACATGTAAGTAGGCGTGAGTAGGTACGTTATTTGGCTTTGCTTTGCTTTGCCTGGAGAATGAAGTAAGGAAGAGCGACGAGACTACTGAAACGTAAGGCTTGGTAACATAACATAACGTTCGTTCAGATATATAAAGCACTCCGAATGAATTCTTTGGTCGAGCAGTCTCACTTTGGACTCTCTTCTGTACGGATAAGATAACTAAGTAGTACTAAGGTAACTGAAGGCTTAACCAATCGTAAATTAATTCCACCGTTCTCTAAAACACGTCTTCACTTCACTGATTGTGAGTCTTCAACAATAACACTGATAAATAATTAATAACTAATTTAGTATTAACTCTTCCGTTTCAAAAAGGTGTCCCATTATTTTCTTCAATAATTAAATTTCGTTTTCAAATAAGCAAGAAGTTTGTTGCTATTCATTTTTCAAATTTATAGTAATAATCCTCACCCACACAGTCGCGTAATATTTCCGCTAAGCTAAATATTTACTACGATAATCACGTTTCTTTTACCTACATAGTTCCAATATTGGTGTTGACGTTTCAAAGTACTAAGGGAGATATAAATAGTTAAGTATCATATCTCAGTGTAAAGATACAGTATTACTTACCGTCAGAGTATAGTTACTTACTGCGTACTATCAGAGATTCTTTTGTGCACTTGAGTTTTTCTCCCAGATAAACATACACAGACACTGACTATCGGTGAAAAGGAAACGGTTGTTACAGGAAGCTTTTTCAGTAGAAATTTAGCTCCCAATTCATCTCGGTTATCAATTCAGAAAGATAGAACGTTACATTCACCGTCCTCCTGTACTTAAGAACTTGCAGTACTACTCTTGACAACAGTACATTTGAAAAGATGTGAGACGACACTTACAGTTCAGTTACATACTACATTACATACTTACTACAAAAGGAACGGAAAGCCGTAAAGTTCTTCACATGCCCTAGTAAATCCATTTTACATGGATATTTCACACATGATAACCCGACAAGCAATAAAAATGTCTCAGTTCTACTTAGATTCCGAACTGAGCCATGTTGCCCTGTAGTTTTGTGATACATTCCCTACTTTCGCCCCTACTACGGTGCAACACTAAACAAAATATAAAAGTGTAGTGTAACTAACAGTATGCTCTTTAGAGCAAAAGTGGTGAAAGTTGTGCGGTGAAAGTTTTCTTACTATTCAAGTCAAAAGGCTCCTTTTCCTAAATCAAATTTACAACTTATTACAATAATAAGAGCCTTTCTATGCACCGAAACATAACAGAAATGTCATGAAAGCCGTTTACAAAGTCCATTTGTGTGTCATCTGGCTGATATTTTTATCTCGTAAGCATGCATGATTTCTTTGATGCGTTCGTACTATATTTATATTAAATGTTATTGCATATAATTATACCATACTTGAAAGTAAAGTTATAAATATCTAGAAATTTATTTTATAATCGTATTACCCAGTAAGAAGTTCCTAATTATAGCATATTCTCTTTACTTACAAATAGTAATAATCGTAATATGAGTGTAGAAAATGCAATTACATTGCCCTTTGGCACACGGCCACTTAGACTTGTTGAAATTCGGCCTTTGTTTTGAAAATTAATGTCCTAATGGTAATAAATTAATTGAAATGACATGTGCAGAACAAAAGAAGTCAGTAATAGGTGGCATAAATCATTTCATTACACTACCGTAAGTATGTTTTGACATTTTGGATAAGTATTATTGTATTGTAATTTAGGTTGCGGTTGCACGGGTGAAAACTACGAGCGGACATTAGTACGAAAACTTTTGGAGGATTACGACACCTCAGTCCGGCCCTCAAAGAACGCCTCTCAGCCACTCAATGTGACATTTGGGCTTGCCCTTACACAAATTATCGATGTGGTAAGTAGTATTTAATGTTTCTAAGAAATAATTTGGTATTTCTAAGATAAATCTTTGACCAGGAACTTATAACTCATCTTGCAAGGATTAAACTTCTATTTCGTTCCGTTTGAGTCAAAAGAATTAGTTCTGCAGTTGCATTATTAAGATATGTTGTATAAATGTCTGATAATCGAAATGTCAAGGGTTCTTTAATTGAAATTAGGTAACCTGTCTAGTTTTAGTGTTGTTACACGAGAAACAAAGACACAATCTAGATAGACAAAGAAAGGTAAAATGAAGCTTACAGGTATTGTATCTAAATCTAAATAAAATAAATGACAGGGGAAAATAATGGGAAGACTGACAGGAGGAAATCTAAACGAATTTTATGTAGACAGTGCTGTCCGTCTATTCTGCTGTGGAGCTTTCTCATTTTCATCTAACATTGTATTATATCATTTTTTATTCCGCTTGCCGCTTGGATTGGAAAACTGTTTCATCTGTATTAAAGCGTCATGTCAGTTCAATTCAGTTGAACTCATGTTGAGGATAAGCCAATCCAATTCAAACAAAGTCGTGTCAAGCCCAAGAATTTATATTTAGGGAAACCATGTATATACTTAATAACGTCTGGATTTTGGGTGAGGGTTGTTCCGCATAGGCTTCTTGGTTTCGTCGATTACTTTCCTATATTTTGCACAACTCATGTTATAAGTGTACGTCCACAGGGTTACTATATATAATCCACTCTCTTTATGGCCTATGGGCTAAGGGCTTTTAAATCAGATTAGCTCAGGTCTACAGGGTCCCTAGAAAGAATTCTTTGTGAATTTCCTGCCTTTACATGGTTTTCCTGATTTTACAAGAACCTTCCTCACTTTTTGCTATTCTAGCGTGAATATCTGTAAAATACAGCCACTCTGTACCAAACGAGACTTCCTCGACTTGTGAAGCAATAAAAGAAGGCGTTAAAACGAAAGGTCGTTTGAGCTCCTCAAATATAACACAACTGAAAAACACTAAACAGAAAAACTACACCGGGTAGCAGGACTTTTAGATGATACTAGTCTGCTTGATGACTGGTGTGGTAAGCCGTACGAAAAGTAAACTGGACAGGACTAAACCGAACTTCTCGACCATGAGATGTTTGTCTCTTTATTTATCGAGATTGGGTATTTGCCCTAATTTGCTCCACTGTAACTATAACTGGCTTCCTTCTGCTTCCCTGTCCCTCTCGTCCTTTCTCTGCATTACGCATTTACTTGTTTCTTTTTGTACTAAGGCTTCTCACACTGACTTTCATTTACTTAATCTACGAATTCATCGATTCGGTAACTTTGTAGACACTAATTTAGTGCTCGCGAAAAAACTTCCGACTCAACTTCGGCAAGATAAGTAGTACAATACGACGTTATCAGTATCCTCGTTGTAACTTATTACTTGCTAATTAGAAAAAAAATCTTATCGTATCCCTTTTCATGGAATTACTTATTTATTTTGATAGCTTATTCTATAGTTATGCATACTTTCAACGCATCTATCTTGTTTGAGATTACCTCAAGTCTTAATAATGGTGAAATTTATAGATCTGGATCGTAATTTAAAGTTAGGTTGCAACCAAAACTCATGAAAGCTAATATTTTATTACAACTTGTACATACTCCACTCAGAAATTTTGTTATTGCTCGTTACCAAAAAATTCATGATGCAATACCATACCACTTTCACTTTCAATGGCTCAAAACTCATGAGAATTCTGGAAAATGAATTCATTAGATCACAAAAGATGTGGATGTCACCAATTGATGGGAACAAGCCATTTTAATGCTAACTAGCAACACGCTTCAATAAGAATTTTGTGTAAACACTGAATTCTCTGAATTGTAAATACAGAAGATACATTCCATTAAATGAAACATCATTTTATAGAAAAATCCAGAGAAAAACAAGAAAAAACTCGCACATGTATTACAAACATGTTTCTTTCATCAGTTAACAATTCTAACAGAAATAACTTGAAGTAAGTAAGCATTTTTGTTTATGTAGTCGTCAGAATGTTACTGTAAATGGCTTTTAGTGTTTGGAACGAATTCCATAACTGAATCAAACTCTATTTCGTAATTACATACCAAATTCAAGGAATTTTGTGCAATGCCCTGTACTCCTGTACTCCGATACTCTTAATTAGTAAAAAGCTAACAGACTTGTCTATTTAGTAATTTGCAAGGAACTCAGCAGTCCCTTCTGGAGCTGTGATTGTAGGATTATTTCTTCTATAATTATCATACATTATTTAAAACAGAAGGACAAACTGGAAATGAGGTGAGTGGTGAGAAGTACTAAGTTTTGTATGTAGCGTCTAATTCTCGGCTACATGCTACACAACTAGAGTAAACTGGGTAAAGCTTAGTTTAAGCCCACATGCATAATGGGTTACATTTGAATGAGAATTTCATTCTACTGCTGTATAGCTACGTACTAGTTTTCATCAGTTTCATGTGTAAACAATTTGAAAATATTTCATTACATTGGAATGAAAGTGGGGAGAAGATGTGAAGTAGGCAATTTTATCTTTAGTCAATACGTGAGAATTGAGTCAGAGAGAACATGAGAGAATAAGAAGAGGAGAAAACGAAAAGCCATAGCCATGCCACAGCGAATGACTCGTGAAGAGATGAAAGGTGAACTGAAATGAAATTGGTTATTTTCTACATAAAAGTTGAACATTGAATCCAACACATGCATCTATCTCTCTATAGAAAAGGTGTGCACTTCAGGGTATTTCACTTATTTTACTGTGCATCAAGGCATACCGTAAATCTTCCAATTCCAATTCTGCTTCTAATAATCGTAACCCCTAACCAAAATACTTTATTGTTTCCAAAGGATAAATTCATAAGTATTTCCTTATTATCCTCATAATAAATCTCCAGTCGTTAGTTTTTTATGGGTTTTCATCGCAGAATCTGATTTGTCGGTTAGTATTTTAATGCTGGTATAGTTAACAATGAAACTCACTTTTGCCTGCATGTTTAATAAATGTGTAAGTACATTTTTAGTTTCCCCAATTCGAAGCAGCTATATTTTGCAATAAACTGTGGGTCAAAATTCATAAAAAATGTGATTAAATGAGTTTCAATAGAAAACTGTGGTAGAGAAATTTGAATTTTGACTTAAGTATTCTGCACTGATGCAGGATTTACGGTATATTCGTATAAGTAGGCATCCACGTTATTATGTATAAATTTTTACCACTAAGACATTTGGATAAAGGCTGAAAACTACGGATTGTAAGTACCTAGTTTGGTCTTTGCGAATTTCCTGTGGCCATGGTGCATTCAACTTTCCTTTTTCTTTTCAATAGTTGCGATATTTGAATGTGGAATTTTTAAGCATGCTATTTGGATGTAGTACCTACTAAACGAGAATCCAAAGATTATTCCTATTCCAATAATGATGTTACATCTTTTAGGGTAAGTTTCCCTTTCCCTGTGCAAATGAACCCAAAGCCAAACTGCGGGAGATGATTTCTTTTTCTTCACATTTTACTAGGAAAATATTGAAAATTGACGTTAAGATGCCATTACCCAACATCTCTGTGATTCTGTCCTAATGTCCATTTCTGCTTTGTTTTGGATATATTAAGAGACTTTTGCAGAACATAGTGGCTGCAACTTGTGTTTTCACTTAATAAATGTTTGAAAAATGTATTCTTCAAATATTTTGTAAAAATAAATACAATTTATATCGTATTTTACTTAATATTCAAAAATAATATTATAAGTTATTGCATTCATTACAAAGGGTGCAAGGGATTCTAGATTTCATAACTAAAAGCATTAGTGGCTTCTCACATGCAGGCTCATAAAATTAACTTAAAATATTAAAGACTCGACTTGTCTTTGATCAACTTTGATGAAAGGTGCGTAGGCTCAACTTGTGTGAGCAAATATTTAATGAGAAATGGTGCCAAGCAGTTTTAGCGGTAGAAAATTAGCTTTCTTTCCTTGGTTTATTGGAGACTATGGAGGAATACTAATAGTTGAAGCAGCAGTATCAGCAGAAACTCTTTTCATACCGACTCTTTACATACTCTTTTGATACATAATCTTTTGTTCAAGTTCTATTGAAATGCAATGCCGAACTGCAGATAAATGTAGAATATGAATTTATGGGCCTTGCTTGATTGATGCATATTAAAATCTTTAAATAGATGATTATAGCACCTATATGTCCCTTTGGAAAATAATATTGTTAAATTAGATGTTTGCTGTGGTGTGATATAGTGTGAGGTTTGGTTTGTTCTTCATGGTTTAATCCTGCTTTTATACTATAGAATATCCTTGGTATTAAAAGTGAAAATCTCATATGAAGCAGTTGTGTAAGTAAACCAAAAGTGCAAATTACTTTTCATCTCTTCCAAACATAAATGACATGTCATTCATATTCATGGATTTTGGAATTCTGTGGATGTATACTTAAAGTGCATTTTGTCATAAGTGCCAATGTCAATTACATATGACATTTTCTATTTTGTCCTAATACTTTGAACGGGTATGAAGATATTACTGGAAATGGAATCTAAATATGTTTGGCTGAAAAAATAGTTGACAATGACGAGTAATAGTAACCCAAATGTTTATGGCACGTCTTGACAAGATGTTTGTCACAATTGAGACGCGATGATACTCATTTTCTGCTTCCCCTCCGTATTTGTAACAGAAATTTCTAAAAGGAAAAATAATAAAGTATATATAATGCTAAACTTTCGTCATAACCTAAAATGCAATAGCTTTTACTTATACATAGGTTAGTGCATTGCCATTATGGCTACTTGTGTAAATATTATTTCTGAATTCTAAGTGGTAACATTACAAGGATGTCTACGACTTAAATTGTACATTTCTGTATACTTATCGTTATTTCCAACCGAACTAACAAAGTGAAAGAAAAGCGTAAACAATTCAATGCAGAACAATGTAATGTAATGTAAAGAACATCTAGTAACTAAATTGTAGGCCATCAAATATACTTATATTACAATGCTTACCTAATTACTACGTGACTGAAGAAAGTTTTGACATATTCCGCGACAATGGTTTCCTACGTCTTCTTAAATATTATACAAAACCCAACACAAAGAGAACCTACCTCCTGGAAATCTCTTGGCTTACTATTGTAACTTTTGATTTCGTTTACTTTTACTTTACTAAGATTGAATTGTTACTCAAAAAGAAAAGAATTCGTGTGATGAAGAATTTTACGATATTAGCCTTCCTCTGTTAAAACTGTCAGCAATACTACAGTATGCACCAGATATTGTTTCGCGCAGACCTTTCTCTTTTTTAGTTATTATCTCATGAAACTTTCACTTCCCTTTCGTTTATCAATGCACTGCCAATTTTTGATCGGAAGTTTACATTTTTCCAAGGAATTTATGACACAGTTTAAGAATTCCATCCAATCATCATTATATAAATCGCTTAATTGATTTGTTAGATAATCATGAACAAGAAATGCGTTTTGTGTTATCTGTAAACACTTTGCATTTAAAGGATAATAATTTAAAAGGGCGAAAGATTATGTGGGTATTAATATGTAAAATGAGAAAGCGAAATGTAAAACAGTATGGAATACATACTGTATTTGAATATAGAAGTCTGAAAGAATGCGTATATGCATTGAGAAAAGGAAATGGATTGATAAATCAAAAGAAACAAAGAAAGCGGACTAAGTTAGGTGATATAAAATAGTCAATGCAATATAAAGGTCAGTCTAGCGGAATTCGATAGTTTACTGAAAAAGTGGACAGGCAACAGTAAGACAACCGCAATATAATGAAAATCCCATAAACTGTTCAACTTGTGGAATCATCATTGTACTTCTGAGACTATAAATCTTGTCCCTGGAGTGAAAACTTGTTTTTTCTCTAGGCAAGCCTGCCAGAATGTTCGGACGTAGCCAAACCAAGAAGATCCAGTTAGGAAAGGTCACTACTTACATGCAGAATACAGAATGTTATAAACTTGTCGGTTTACTTCGCTCTTTATCTTTTCCAGAAATACATACATAGTAACTCTACAGAAGCACTAATATTATTGCAACACTAGAAAGAGTAGACATAGACAGTATAACCATCCGAGTAATAAACCAGATATAATTCATGACACGCATTCATAGTTTACTATTTACAATGTCTGTCTATCTCTTAACTCTTACCTTTCTTTATACTGTAATCACTAGTTCGAGTTTTATTGAATTTATTTGAGAAACGCTCATGGAATTGATTGTGATAAGAATTATGAGCAGTTCCTCTCTCATAAAACATTCTATTGCATTTCGTCAAGGACATATGGCCTAATGCAATTCAAGTAGATACCTAATTCAATTCAAACAATAAACCAGTATCTACACATAAGTTAAACACATAAACTTCGGTTAGATACCTCAAGTTTCCTGTATATCTCTACTTATAAACTAAGACCATGAATATGTCATATTTTATGCAAAGGGACATGAGAGGTAATAAATCTTCCACGCAATATCTATCAATGCTTTCTCCTATAGCTTTCTCTATAAATAACTCTTGCATTATTACTTTCTCATTATTTTAATTACACTAAGTACCTATCGTATTTCGCACATACTTACGTCAAATATTCACCAATAGTAATTATTAAAGTCATGCAATTCACTTAAACACACATTGCCAAAGGTAAGTACAAATAGAGTGTGCGTTTTCCTTACATCTACAACTTTTACATAATTTTAAATACAACCGTTCACAAAAGTAATCTTGGCTTCAAGATTTACAGTTTACATAACTCTCTATCCGCCCCCTGTTGTATTGGGCATTCGCTTTACGTCAAAATCCATATTGAGATAAATATATTCCTTCCCTCACTTTTCGAAACCCAGAAAGATATTTATATACCGATATTTTTTATGTAAACAATCTAAGACTTGTGTTGTCGGTTGGTAAAAAATGTGGAAGCAAAAGACGCAGTCGGGCGTGTTTGATTCCCGGCAAGATTACAAATTGAGCGAGTAGAGTTTATTGACTGGTGAAATCTTGGCTCAATCGGTGCTACCGGAATTTCACAGAGGGAAAGGAATGAGGTCCTTGTATTGAAGAAAATGCTTCTAATACTAGGATTATTGGAAAAATATTGGCTCATATGGCTAGACATAAAAGTAAATACTGGGGTGTTCAATATTTAGCTATATTGAAGTAGAAAGTTGTTTAATAGCGTGGAAAGTCACATTTCATTTATATAAATATGCAACTGTATTTCTCTAATCAAGTTTGGAACAAAAACTATCATGTAGAGCAATGAGTGCTAACAAAGCAGGATGAATACCAGCTTATTTAATGTTTACTACGTATACGCATACAGGCGTGAGTCTTTGAGACCCTAGGTTTTCAATTTAGGTAGGTCCCTCTACAAATAAAGCAACAAAAAGTAAATTTGTAATATCAAGATATGCCATTTCATGTTTCCTTTCTACAATGGAGTGAACTTCGGAACGTGTTATTACTGGATTAGCGGGGATGCTAAATACTTACTGCAAGGTACAGGGTACAGGACCTATTTTTACTGAGTGCAATGCTTTTTTATTTTTAGCAACTATTGTAGATCCTCAAAGCACTAATAAAATGTAGACAGATTTTATAGGTAAATCGTAAAATTTGAAGAACACACTTTACTAAAGTTACCAAGTATAATTGCATAGGTATTTTTACGATCCGTGTAAAAATACAAAGAATTTTACATTAGGTAAGTAAATAGTGGAATTACGTACCTGTGCAGAGAAAATGGGTTGTATTGTATAAGAAGAAATCGTCGTAATCCAGTGGTAAGTAGAAATACTTGAATTTAGACATGACTTGGGATAAGTATTTACTCAGGCTATGAGATAGACGATAGACACACACACGTGTGTAAATGTTTGTCCGAGCGTTAAAGAAATATAAGTTTTCGGATAAATTGTCCGTACAATTGGTTTGTCTTCGGTCGAGCGACTGTAAAAGCCGCCATCACGGAGACAGTCTGCCGGTTGCATCTGTGACACGGACGGGAACGGTCCTCCGTTGAATGGAAATGGACTAGTGACTAGGCACACACAGAAAACTTGCTAAGGAATTGATTCTGGTAGAATTGACTGTGGGTTGAGTTGGCGACAGGAGCTTAAAAACCGGACATTGTATCCGGATTCGATTTGATTTCTTCCTTCGGTCGACCAGTGAATTTCCCAACTCCTTCTTTCTCTTTTCAGCTTTCAAAGGAAACGTTTCATTCAGTTATAGTATGCAAGACTTGTCGATTATACGGAAGTTATGGCTTGTGGCAGCTTATCTGCCTTCCCTTCAGTATTTCAACTGACCTCCTTTTCCACTTATGTAATTTTGTTAGACTTAAATTGAGTTTCTGTCTCTCTTTGTTTGACTGTTAAGATTTTCCTCTTTCTCTACAACGTATTAATGGTAAATTGACATCTTTATTTCAATTCTAGGTTAAATACTTTATGTTTAGTTAGCAAATACTAAAATCCTCTTTGATAAATACACTTAGCAAATATATTCAAAGCGTTTACTTCAAAATCCCACTTTTGAAGAGCACAATTGCATTTTCAATCTTATGTAAATGGAGGTTGTATCTGCTTATAAACTGTGTCCTACATTCTTTATCACTCAACACTCAAGAAGGTATTTCAGAACTTCTATGGGTATATTTTTTTGAAGTTCCTAGAAGCCAATTCTTTAAAGGGCTTTCTCAAAATAAATGAATACTGCTGGATAATTGATAAACGCCTACACACGGGTATAGACTTATTAAAGTACGAAAACTGCCCCTAATGAATTTCTTAGGAAACCCAATTTAAGGTACAAATGCAAAGTAGAATAAATTATAAAGAAGCTTCAGGAAGTATTTAAGATTTAGCTAAAGTATTATTTACATACTACGTATAAATGTGCATGATGGGTAAATATTTTAAATTAATTTTCCTTTCCTGCCTAAATTTGAGTAAATTTACGGTTTTATTAGATTTCCATAAATCTTCATATGCTGCCTTACGAAACCGGGCCATATGCCCCGATCTCGAGTCATAGTTATATATACAAGTCATAGTTACTTATATAACCTAGTAATTTGACATTAAATTACTGATTATTATTTACATTACCTCTTATGCCAGTATGATATTACATAAGTAATCTTAAATATTTCTTTACATTGGAAAGAACTATTTATTAGACGTGTCTCGGCTATACTGATTGCACACAGATACAAAATGTTCGGTCTAGTTATACAATGAGAGACATATGTAAACGTGCAACCTGTTTTTGTAAAATACTCTTAACGAGATTTCTCTCTGAAAAATTACTGGAGGAAAAGTGTACAATCTTCTGTACTTTTACTTCCGTTGTCTCCGCTTGTGATACATCTCAGACTTGTAGTATACTGTAAACAGTTTAGACGTCCGCCACCCACGCAACTAATGCTTGAGTTGTTTGCATGTTCTGAGAACACTTCCTTATTCAAACAATACTATAAATATATGAGCTAGTGTTCACAGGAGCATCATGGATTACATTCTCCATTCCTGTAAAATGTATCATGACCATATGAGAAGTTCGAAAGTAAACGAAAATCTAGTGCCAGTTTTCGAGAGCTTCGAAATGAATTTTACGTACTGAATCCACTTGTGAATGTTAATCTATACACATTAATTGACATCGGAGAAACAACAGACTGCAGTACATAATTCAATGCGTACAAATGTGTAATAAATTAGTGACTAGATAAAATATTGACATTCTTTTGAAGTTTACTCATTTTTACTACAGTTTTAAACTTAAATAAATAAAAATGGGATTACTATACTACTATCATGCTTTACATTTAATTTTTTTCTGTTACAGGACGAAAGGAACCAAATCTTAACGACGAACTGTTGGTTAAATCAGGTAAGGATTTTAATTACATTTCTTATGATTTCATAAATATACTGCTAAAAGATTTTTTCTTTGTAATTAGAGATGATATAAGAAACCGGCTGTTGGAAAAAGAACTAATAATGATAAAATAACATTGTAGGCAGTAGGTACAATTTCTTAATAAAAGTGAAGAGTAAAAAATATGGCTTTACAAGATATAGTACCTATATTACAAAGATTCACAAAGGATCTCACTCTGTAGCAAATTACGCTGTTGAAAGCATTAAAAATCCATTAGAAAGGACTAAATACTTGGAAAATGTGCAAAATTGCGGCAAAAGTTATTCATGCCTGGTGAAATTCTTGCTGCTTCTTCTTGAAATCTTTAATCCACTTATACGCAATCAGGAACTTTGTAAATAACATTAGATTACTATTACCAGATAGTATTGCTACTGCTAGTAACTAAACTGCTTCTAACATAGTGTAAGCAAATATCTTGAAGGGAAATAGAATTGTCTTTTGTTCTTGTAAAGAAATATCATACAATATAGAGTTTAGTATTAAGTTTTATATGAAAGAGAGCTATAAGTCCTAGAACAGTAGGGGTGCACTTTACAGTAAAAAATTGTAGGAATAGAACTTGGTATGTTTGTTATGTATCGCTTAGCAGATACTAACGAAACACGTATGTTCTGTTTGTTGGCATTTATAGAGGATGAGCACGCACTGATGCACAGTAGTGTCTGCTGTGTTTCCCTAACATTTTGTCAAGTTGAAGCAGTGTGCATGGTACACTATACTAATTGAAAGAATAGCATTTCATACAGTTTCCGCCGTGTGCAAAGTGAAAAGACATACTTTTTCACATTTCGCAAGTAAAAGGAAAATTGGATTCTCTATTAGAGAAATTTAATACCAAACTGTAGCAAAAGTGCCAATTCTCTGTTTAAGGTACATACAAAGCTTACCTAAGGATAAAGAAAGCTTTTCTAGTTCAGTAACCCAACTGACTGGTTTTTATTGTTTCCGAGCTAGTTGCATCTTGCGTTGCATCATTTTCTGTAAACCTGTATGTCTGTACTTATTCGATGGCAATACAACATCCAACACGCTATTCTCTCTAGAGGTGATCCAATTTTTATGAGCATCGTTATTAATAATTGTTTAGTTAGTTACTTTCCTGGAAATGATTTCCGAGGAATCCATTACTTGAGTGTTGTGTTGTGTTTGTACTTTTCTTTTGTATCCATAATAAATTAAATTTATAAAGTCTTTACAAAATAAAGTATATATGTACTGTAAGTTTTCCTTTCGAAAGTAATAGGTGGAAATACATTAGGAGATATTCCCCACATTAATACTTCACAAGTCTTAACGATGATTTTCCTAGAAAGTATTTTGCGTAAAATATTTATTTCTCCAAATCTATTATGTAGGTTCTTTTTTCACCAAGAGTTAGAGCTAGAGTTGGTGTCAGCTGGCGTGGCGTTCTTAAATTGTGGAGAGGAAATGTTAGTGAAATGTTTTTTCTGTCGCATTGGTATTTTTTGGTTAAAAGCGGATACGTTGCTACAAGTACAGATAGATCCATATAAAATATACACACATCATTATACATCTATAAGTATTGGATTTTCGATTTGTCTGCTTTACTTTTGTCTTGGCAGCCGAGGACTGGAGAAATCCAGACATGACATAGCTTTTGGCTTTGGCTTGACTCATCCAGTTAGAATAAACTAACTAATAGTAGAATAGTATCTGTGGAGTTGGGAGTTGCCCGGCTTCGACTCACAGTCAGAATCAAATTCGGCTTTCCTCACTGACAACGTTCACTTTACTTTCACCAATTTCCCTCTCTCTTCCCGTATGGGAGACATACCTACTTGGTTTGATTGTGGTGACAATAACTGAACGGATGAAAGCACTGTTTCCTCTTTGCTAACAATACGAAATCCTCTTGATGTGATCTGATGAGTTTTTCTTCCTGCTCCGCTGATCACAAGATAAGAAAGAGAATATTATTAAGCATTAAATGTTTCCCTCATTTTCTCCTCTTTTCTTGTAAAATAAAGCTCTCTATAGCAATGCTCATCCACTGCAGCTTAATAACGTTAATATCACAGCGCTCTTCTTTTGAAACCTTATGCGTTGTTAATAATGCATCCATCCATACCAAAAGAGATTCTTCTTGCTTCAGTTTCCAGGGTGTAGGTACAAGTTAATATTACTCAGTATTGGACAAAACCTAACCAAACCACCGAGACAGACGTCTGGTTTTATATACCTATAGTCTTTACAGATCCTTTACATCGTGTCAGCTGTGACTGCATATCTCTAATTCCAAGAAGTACTGTACAAGCTACAGTATGCAGTTCTAAGCTTTCGCAATGTACTCTCGATTAGATACTTTACATATCCACTAATAAATTAATACTCATACCACAGAATATTCATCAGAGATGAGAAGCACTACGAAGTAATTCAAAGCAGCAGTCAGTATTAGGTATACGAATCACTCTGCAAAATTTGTTACAGACCTGAAAATAGTAAAACATAAGAAAATTATACACAACACATTTCATTCATTGAGAACTAGTATTTGGAATATCATTTTCAGAATATGAACTACTCCATACATAATTCTTTCTGCATTTAGTCTACTATATATATATTCTCAATTAATTTTCCGACATATTGTGCACACAAATAAGAATTAGAGTACTGTCGAACACCAATTATTAATGAACATTTAATGATCAATACAAATGTGAGCAGCGTATCGCGACTATTTTATTGAGGATTTTTGAAAATGCTTTATTGTGCAATTTTGCACTTTTGTTTCATTTCAGTTCTCTATAAGTCATTTTTAAGTTCTCAAATGCATACTCACGGGAAGCATGATGTACCGTTTAACATTTTAGGTGCAACTGTTGCTATTTAAGATTACTTTATTTTTAGGGTCAAGGATTTTACCCAAGCCAATTAATATTCAAGTTGCTCTCGATTTCTAAATCACATTATTATACATGCTTGCCAGGGATAAAGGCCGAACCTAGTAGAGTGACATTAATATGAACGAATGAGGTTATACTGTGAATTATTTTGGTATTTTTCACTCACAATGTACATATTTCTTGGTTTCTGGAATTAGTAGATTTTTCTAAAGCTTAGAAAGAGCTTAGAAAGAAAATAAAGACTTCGTTAGAATGAACAGTAACTCTCCTATTCTTCTCTAGGGAGAAAGATTATGTACACCGTGGTTCTGTTTTGTTCTAGGAAAACCAAAAGACTCTGCAAACAATGGGTAATTGTTAACACTGAATACCAAAGGAAATAAAAATGCAGTTTTGATTTAGTGTATCGTTTTTGTATTGTAGATGGTCAATTGTAGTGGTAGCTTCGCAATTAATTGTTTTGAAGGCGGGGAATTACTAACTACCTATTTGCATGTAGGTATTGTGATTTTATGAAAAGAGGTGTGCTTTTAGCATGTCCATGAAACATCAAAACACAATGAAATGGGGAATATTGACATAAAGTAGGTTTATCATAGCTGCATAGGTACTTGTATTGCATGCAAGGCCCATTGTAAAAATAAATGATCTTCGAATTGGAATTCTCTATTCAATACACATCGTATCTTTCTTCGTTTATTTAGGCTACTCTGTACTTTGCAGTCCGCAGATAGTAGATAAGACATCCGCTTTATATCAGCAATTTAGATTGAAGGCTCAAGTGAATTTTAGTCTATTGAGACAAGCTCCTCCTTAGTACATGGGGAGTAATCCTCACAGTCTGCAATTCGGTTTTGGTAGCACAGCAGTTTGTACCCCTAGGTTTCCATAACGGATCAATGATTTATATCGCACTCAAGCAAAGATGTAGTATGCGATCGGACATAGGCTCAACTTGGGTTTAACAGTGTCATAAATCAGATCATGAGATTTCTGATATGATATAAACTGTTTTTTCCTGTTCGCATGTATTTACATAAAGAAATATTCTCAACGTGAGTGATTTTGATTTTACTGCATGACAGGGCGCTCACGTTGACCTCATACTGTCTGTCTTCAAATACAATTTCATGCAAATTTTTATTTCTCTATTCCATTTTTATTCCTTCGCAATTTTCTTGACCTATTCAAGATGAATTACAAAGTTTTACCAATGCATATTGCCCTGCACCAGTTTCGTGCATGGCATATGGCATTATGGACATCAAAAGAAGATACATGTAATGGGGTATTGACAAGCTGATGTCGATGTACATAAGATTGATGCATATAACATCTGGGATTATTTTACAGATGTACTCTTTTACTGCTGCCATACTAAAACTGATAAATGAAATTCTAAAATAACTAGTACCATCATCACAAAGTCTCCTACAATTACTATTACCCAAAACTATGTTTGTATTCGAGCAAGTAGTAGTTTGTACTACTTGCTCGCTGGAGCTAAATGAAGATGTATATAGGATATAATTTGTAATTTAGAAAATACTCTCTAACCCGAAAGGCTGATGTTGTAAAATTAATTATTTTATTTGTAATTTTTCATGTTATTTAAAATTTTATTTCACATGGGCGTGGCAAGGTCTTTTGGGGTCAGTTTTAGTAATTCAATTTCATCGTATATTTTAGTTGATTCATAAAAAAATATCTTCAGGCCGATGCATTAAATTACAGACCAATGGCCGAACACAAATATACAAATAACAGACAATTTTGAATTATATCAAAGGTATTTAGGTATCGTGTTATCAAATGTGACATTTTCGACAAGTCTATGAGAAAATATCCGCTATTTAGTGTACAAAGTAAAGAGTGTGCGACATAAGTTTATCCAGAGTGAAAATAACACAGAAGTACATTTCTATTTGGTACCTATGCATAAGTACCTTGTTACCGCTGATCTAGAAGCCATAATATATTAGCCTGCACATTTGAAAATTAAGGGAGAACGTGAAGTGATTCCCTTTGACTGCTCGTGGTTGGAAAGTCACGAAGACGCGGACAGAAGTTTATTAAGTCAATTACTTTGAGTTTCTCACTAATATAAATAGATCGAGTGAAGTGGAGAAGAGAAAAGACATGGGTCTACTTTACTTATGAGTACAGTACTTTACCCTGTTTTTAACCTGGTGTGTACTTACACAGAGAACAGTAAAGTTGCCTGGAACCAGATCAGTGCAAAATTTCATCCGAAGGGAAGGAGAGTGTGCGAGGAGGCAAGTGTAGGAAAGCGAGTTTAATTCGTTTGGCTGCCAAGAGCAATCAAATCTCTCTATCCTTTAGTTACTTTCGTTATTTGAATCAGACTCATCTTTTTAGACGATGGCTATATGTTGGTTGGGTAGTCTATAACACTAATCGCAGTTACTATAACTCACTCATATACAATATAAATGTACGTTGCTTCCTTTCAGAAAGCACATCGTAAATAGGTCCTCCAGTCGTCTCCTACCTTATTTCTTTTCTTGCATGTGGTTCCATTTCTATGCAAATATTAGTTTTTTCTTGGAACTCTTATAATTTCTTATTCTATTTACATACACACAATCTGACTCACGCGCAAATACTAAATATCATTCACAGGACATTCAATGCTCAAGCAAAATAATCTATATAGAACCTACACATAAATACCAACTCGAAATTTCTTTTACGCGCTAAGCACATGAACCACTTTCTTCCTAAATCACATAATTCTGTTAATCTATCTAATAATTTTCTTGAGTTTCTTTTTTGCAAAGCTCCTCCTTGTGATTAAGTTGATGTTGATGATTGACCTTTTAAAAATATTTTTAGGATCCCCTGTGTTTTCTTTCAATTCTTTCCCTGGTCTTCATAAGTAGCATACTAGACCATGATGATTTCTTTTTTACCTAAATTGCTACATTAGTGCATACAATGTGATTTCTATCGAGATGTTTTTGTATTCTTTGTGTGTAAGAAGTACATGAATACATGTATGGTAAATTAAATGAGTTTCAGTTCAACGGAAAATAAGTACTCAAAATAATATTCCTCGTGAGTTGATGTTAAGTGTCTAGGTATGTGTAATGTTATTTCTTGGCGCAAACACAGTTAGTTCATTAAAAAGTGGATTTTAATTAAATCTTGAAGTTACGAGTGTTGAAAATTGTGCAATGAAATACTTACAAGTGGTCCTAGAGTCAGACGTAAGAGTTTCTACTAAATATCATGTCTGTAATGTAAAGTTCATTCTTTATGGAAATCATTATTTTCAACAAGGAACTGCACTACTGGTAAATACCTACAAGAAATTCCTTTTACATTCGTAGAATTAATAAATGTGCGGTACCTAATGCTCTTGTAGTAAGAAGTTCATTTCATGATGAGCAAGAAAATGAGAGACTGAAATGAAACTTTCGTTTTGGGTTTGCATTTATGAATAGGATAAATATGGAACTGGAAATTGCCCACATGGCATTCCGTGGTAAGACGAGCTTCTTAACTATTATTGTGCTTATCACCTATAGGAAACCAACTCATTCAGTGAAACTGCAGTAAAGCGAAGATTTGAACTTAAGAAGAAGCTCATATATAAATGAAAATTCTTATTGAAATAGGCATGTATGTAGAATAGGCTTATTTATGGGTTTTATACACAAATATGTAGATACGTATACTAAAGTGTATTATTTCCCATCAATGTGGTTACTGTAGGTCTGGTGTTCCATGCAGCGCATAGCCACTTAAATTCTTTACGAGTGTACCGATACTGCTAGTAATATTTCTTTACTAGGTAGGCTGAAATAGTGAAAGGCACGACCCAGTAAAGTAAGTAGTAAATAGCCGAGAGTCTTACTTTTAGTCTTTTCTGATGAAGTCTAAGTTAAGTGAAGCTGGGCTTCTGGCTCATTCGGGTACGTGTGTACAGTGTGTAGTCTCCTCCCGAACAAAACTGCATTATCATTTTTATGTGTAAAAAATGGAAATGTTCCCAGTCAGTTGTTTACTACTTATCTGTATCACGCTTCGTGCTTTCACGGCTTTCTCCGATCCAGAAAGTATGACAAGGAAAGGCATTTTTCCGTTTCCCCCACACTTTTTACGCTTTCCCCGTCATCTTTTATTAAGACTATTTTCAAGCGTTGGCAGCAGCTTTTAAATGATGCAAGTAAGTAAAGATAGGATTTATTTTAAAACTCCTTTTTACACACCATATGCTTTGTTTCTCCAGCTCCGGCTGTAATGATTTTCTAAACCAAAATATTTTAAGACAGAATTATTTGTTTATTCTCTTATGCTACTACGTTTCCCTACTGCATCGTCTTCGTTAATGCAGAAGTCCAATTAACTAGCCGCCAGAGCATCGTTACTTTGAATTGTTAAAACCCTTAAAACATTTTTCGAAAGAGCTACATGTTTGAACATGTTTCAATTGCCGAGTTCCTTTATCAAATGTATCCCTTGAATTTATTTTTATTTTTCAATAATAAATTTTTTGATGTTACATCATTGTTAAGGTACTTCCTCTTTTTGTTTTTTCTTTTGTTACTTTCCTTTTGATTCATTTATATTTCATGCTACATTGCATATATGTGTATTGTCAGAAATGGTAAAATAACCGAATTGAAATGTATGACATATCGTCATATAAGTATTTAAGTACCATTAGCAATAATACTACAAATCAAAAGTAAAGTCGTTATGAAGACTTTCTCAAACATGATTAATATGACGTTGCATAAAATTATCATGTTTTTTATGTCGGATGTATTGTCGGAAGCATAGTATACAGTGTTGAAATAAATTAGTTCAACATCCTGCTTTCTCTTACTATTACTTAGGAATTAGTATTGCGAACTGTTCAAGTTCCTTTTTTATTTAGATTTTGAATTTGCTAGATAGAAAGGACTGTGAAATTCCTATTTTTCTTCCCGTTAAATAGATCCACCGAATTGACTATTCAAAATCCGTACAGAAGAGTTGTAGAAAGACTATTAAGGGTAGAAAGTATGTGAAACTAAATTATTTCCATACTGTATAAAATTTCATTTCGGTAATTATTATTTGGACAAAGATTGGAGCCCAGCCATTGGTTTCGCTGAAGCTTTCCCATTCTGCTATGTATTGTCTGAGAGATTCGTCTTTGTCTCTAACTCGTTCGTCTCGCCTGTCTTATCTTCTTGACTTGTGTGAGAAGGAGAATGGTGGACGTGTGAGAGCACGACAAACAAATATAGGACGTCTCTACGTAAACTTCATACCATTTTTCAAAGTCTTGTTAGTTGGGTAGGAGGGAATACAATCATAGCTTCGAGATTTGCCACTCTTCAATAAAAGTAAACATTGGAAGAAAGCTTACAAGAGTGTTTTTGTGTAAACTCAGAAGATTACACACACCAAAAGGTCAATATAAAAGCTTTGTGCTCTTCCGTGTATATTGTAAAGCATTCTGCTAAACTTTCTTTTATGCTACACGCAGAGATACTTGTCCATTTCTTATTTTTAGGCACAGTGAAGTGCATTCACTTTTTATCCTGTCCTGTCTGATCTTTTAGTTGGTTTGCATTATGTATGCTAGTACATACATAAGACATAACCGGAAATTAATCTAATACAAACAGATGAAGATCGAATTTATATCTGCTATATTACAGTAAACATATATACAACGGTAAACATTCAGAAATATATTAGTAAAAAATGCGCTTGTCAAAATTCCTTGCATATCTGAGGATGAAAGTTGACAACTAATCGATTGAGATTTATTTACTATTTTCAATTTCAACTGGAAGTGTATGAAAATGGAAAAAGGAGTAGACACTTGCAGACAGACAATAATTGGATGCACTATTTTATACATTGCAAAATACTGTATGCAAGAAAGTATGAATGAGTTGCTAAAGTTATATATAGCAAAGTTGTGGTTGAAATAATAGATGCACTACAATGGTACTTGGGTGATGTACACATGTTCGTCTCGTGTACAAGTAATTGAAGTGGTAACTTAACTTGAGGAACCGGATAGTCTTGAAGGCAAACATCCTGAAATATATTGTTGTACTAATGAATTCAGAAAACTACACCGTAACGCCCACGATTTTAGTTTCCAACTTAAAACTTTCTCGATTTAGCAGGAGAAATACATTTTCCTGTCAAAAAAGTATGCTTACGTAGTACATAGGTATTTATTTGCTTAAGGATATTTACACATTCCAAACTGCTAGGTCATTAGAAGTCATATGTTCTGTTTGTGTTTACTACCTGTGCGTTCTGAATACTTTAGAATTCTAAATACTTTACGTAGAAATTTCTAGTAATATTTGAGGAAAATAATTTTGGCACTATGCGTATAAGAAGCAGTTATCATTTCTTTATCGTAGCTTTAATACAATATCCATTTGTACATGCGCCTTCTAATATAATACTTACCTATAATTTATGATTCTCCGAGCCCTGCCCGAAGGGCAGGGTGAAGGATAATTCATAATTATATGAATTACCTGTAATATGAAGGTATCACTATGTTGACATGTAGTAGTGATCCACTAGCTAAGGAAGAGATTCTATAATTTTAAAGGATAGTCCCTAAGTAAAAATTCCGCAGCCCCTTAACTCCCCCACACTCGTATACCTCTTTGCATGCCGTCCAGACCTTCATTTTTTAAAGAATAATTCTGAGAATAACCTTATTTTTGGGGCTACGAGGTGGGCGGGATAGTGATACCTTCATATTACAGGTAATTCATATAATTATGAATTATCCTTCACCCTGCCCTTCGGGCAGGGCTCGGAGAATCATAAATTATATTTTATACCTTCCATAATAAGGTATCACTATGTTGACATGTAGTTGTTCAAAGAAACAATAGTTATTCGAAGAATTAGGTACAAAAAACAATTTTATTTTATTAATTTACCATATAATATCAGATATAATTACTGACATTTAATTATTAATAGTACGATATGCACAATACTACACACTTATAGAAATAAACTTAATTAATTATTTTATTTGCTTAGTCTCGGATAGCATTACATTACAAAGTTCATGTCCACCTTCAATTGGTTTTTTATAAAACTTTGCAAACACCTTCGAATCCTTACTCCATCCTGCACATTTATAAATTGTGTCTATTGATAATCCAGCATTGCTAGCCTTAGATGTTGCAGAATGTCTAAAACTGTGACCTTTGTATATTGTTGTGTTTATCCCTGCTAATTCTAAAACACTGCACAGCCAGTGGCTCAGTGTCTGAGATGTAATTGCATTATAAGGAGCGTTTACCGAAAGAAATAGCTCCCTACACTTTCTTAGTTCTGATGTTCGTTCAAGATAATGTAATAGGCATTTAACCACACATAATTTACTATTTTCGGGAAAAGGCGTTAATACCAATACTGGTTGTGGGACCCCAGGTCTCGAAGTTTTTATTCTTTTCTTTATCACTATTTTAATTGTGCTATCGGTATTAATGTTATCAGTTTCAATAGAAACTAATGTCTGAGCTCTTTGAGCTGTCACTAATGCTAAAAGAGCAGCGAGTTTTATACTAAGGTTCTTAAGGGACAATTGACTGTTTTCCTCCCACGCATTGAATAATCTAAGAATTTTGTTAGCGTCCCAAGTATGGGTATATTTTCCTTCTGGGGGTTTTAATCTACCAATACCCTTCATTAATCTAATTACCATTGGATCCTGTCCTATTGGCTTCTCATTATGTGAAGGGAGCAAGGTAGATAGAGCAGATCTAGCTACATTAATTGAATTGTAACTTAAACCATCATTAAATAACTTAGTTAAAAAGCCTAAAACTGTTTTTAAATCTGTATGCCATGGATTTTTTGAACATTGTATACAATAATGCTGATATTTCTTAAATACAGACTCATACTGCTTCCAAGTAGAAGAAGCACAAGATGCTGTTATTAAGCTTATAACGTGTGAAGGCAATTCATAATTTATTAGACTTTGCCTGATAAGACTGCTGCCATCAAAGACAACGTCCGGTGTAGAGGATGTGACCTAGAGTCATAAGGAAAAATTAATAATTTAGGTTGTGGTTCAAAAATTATTAATTCTGAAATTTTTAGCTGTATGTAGTACGGGTACCATGGCTGTGATGGCCAATATGGTGCAACAACTATTCCTTTTGCTTCATCATCCGTTATCTTTTTTAGCACACGAGACATCAAACTAAATGGTGGAAAGGCATAGAAGAAATCCTTCCATTGTATTGTGAATGCATCTACTGATTCACAGTCAGGGTTTGGAAACCAGGAAACGTATCTCTTGCATTGCCTTGTTTGAATACTGGCAAAGAGATCTATTTGCGGTTTTCCAAAAGCTCTAACTATCTTGGAAAAGTATTCGTCGTTGAGTTTAAAATCACTATCAATTATTTTCTGCCGTGACTCTTCGTCCGCTATTACATTCTGGGATGTAGAAATATATGAAGCGAAAATCATAACATTCCTTTTTTCGCACCACTGCCACATTTCTTTTGCAACTCTATGACATTCTACTAACCGACAACCTCCATATCTATTTACGTATGCAATAGCAGTTGTGCTATCTACTCTCAATAATACTTTCATATTTATCGTTACAAAACATTTCAATGCGTTATAAATTGCTAATAGTTCTAATATATTTATATGCAATTTACTCTCATCGATATTCCAGTTTCCTCTGGCTCTTGTCTGATTTGAGTAAGCTCCCCATCCAGTTAAAGACGCATCGGTAAATATTGTTATATCGTATTTCCCATCATTAATTACACTAGATGCATTGGATATCTTATCTAACCACCATTTAATGTCTGATTTTGCTATTTCACTAATTGACATCAAACCATTATAATTATTTCCGTTTTGTTTAAGTGCTGTGGTCTTATCCATTTCTAGTTGCCTAGTATATAGTTGACCATAGTCTACCGCTGGGCAAGCTGCAATTAAATTTCCGATTAGTTTTGCTGCAGATTCTACTGGCACTATGTTTTGGAGGTATATCTGGTTACAGTAATCAAGCAGCTTTTGTTTCTTCAAAAACGGAAGTTTAATTGTCATTTCCTTAGAGTTAAATTGAAAACCTAAGTATTTTACTTCCTGTAGAGGTTTCAAAACTGACTTCTCTGTGTTTACCAGAAGGCCTAACTTAGTGAATAATTTAATTGTTTCTCTGACATTTCCTTTACACGATAAATAAGATGTTCCTATCAGGAACCAATCGTCAAGATAATCTACTGATATATAGCCTCTTAAACTGAGATTTGTGGCCAAAGGTTTCATTAGTTTAGTGTAGATATATGGAGCTACACATAAGCCGAATGGAAGGCAAGTGTATTCATATATTTTGTTATCCCAACGAAAACGTAAATACTTTCTATGACATTCAGCTATGGGAATAAGGTAATATGCATCCTTTTGGTCTATAGTAGCCATAAAATTTTCTTTTCGAATTAATTTTGCTACCGTTCTGCTATCATTAAGTTTGAAATGTTCACATTGCACAAATTCATTTAAAGATTTTAAATTCAGAATAAATCTAAACGTACCATTCGGCTTAGGTACGACAAATATTGTCGAAATGTACTGATCAATAACAGGGTCTACTGATTTTATCGCTCCAATACTAAGCAAATTTTTAATACAAACACTAAGAGCCTGTAGTTCACTACTGTCAAACTTCCTCTGTTCTGGCTCTTTCACTTGTATCGGTGTAGAAGCAAAAGGAATTTTATAGCCTCTGATTATTTGTAAAATGTGATCATTATTAGTAATTTGTTTCCAGTCTTCAATAAAATGTCTTAATCTACCAGCATAGTTACCTACCTCTTTTACTGTGTGTAATTGAATCGGTGATATGGTTTTTGGGGGTATCTCCCGTTGCGCTGTCCTCTCTGAAAGAAGTTTCCTCTGTAGCTCCCGCCTCCCCGAAAACGAGGAGACGGGTGACGCCAGTTTAAATTACCGGGTTGGCTTTTATTCGGATAAGGATTGTATCGGTAATGCGGCTTACTTGCTGCCAATTGTTTCATTATTCCAGCAGTTGCCTTTGTAGTTTTTAATGTTTCTGCCAGGTTATCACCAAACAGAAATTCTGACTCTGCAGTCTTAAGGGAACAAATTCCGGAGTACTCGGCACTAATGTGGGGTTTTATTTCCGTCTTCCGCAATCCTATTAAGTCATGATGCCCGACTGCCAAAGCTTTTGCTCCGTCTATAGCTTGTCTTAACAGCGATGATGTTATTTCCTTCGGAACATTTATTTTGCATTCAGCTAAAATATGCATAATCTGCGTTAGTGCTACTGCTCCCTTGGAAATCGCCGACTGAATTGATTGGAATTTTACATCAGCAACTCTGGCTTTAGATGGCAAACTATTCCATATTTCGCTGTTTACTTTTGGAACCGTCAATACCTTGACATTTGACGGAATTTTCAATTTCTGTGATATGTTGTCTCGTGTTTCTTTGTTTATTTCTTGGCCATAAATTGACTTTAACTTTTCAGCAACTATCTGAGTTATATCACTGTCATATTCTGTAACTGCGTCATTGATCTCCAGTAAAACTTTAAGCTCTGCGCTTTCGTCTTCAATATTGCCATTGGATTGTGAATCTCCAAAAAAATCTCCCATATCTGAATCATCAGATCCAGCTGCCTGGCTTGTGTTTATTATTTCATTTGTATTTAAGTCCATTTTTTCTTGCAGTTTCTGCACTGCACTTGCTATTGCATTTAATCCCTCAGGGATCTTTGACAAATCTTCAATCGCTTTTGCGTTTGCCTCTACTGTCCTTGACAGAGCAATTATATCATCATTCGGTACACTGCCCGTATTGGCATTGATTTCAGTTGAATTATCTTTCTTATTTCTTGTTTTTGACATTTTTGTATTTAGATTCGATTATCTATGAAATGAAACAAAAAGGGCCACTAAAACCATTTGTTACTTGATTTTTTATTTTGCAACTAATCTTTTTGTTGCAGTTTTTATTTTTAGCAACTAAACTTTTTGTTGCAGTTTTTATTTTAGCAACTAAACTTTTTGTTGCTGTAATTTGCGACTAAATCTTTTGTCGTCTAGAAAAACATGTAACTAATCTGTTTGCTACATTAAAAAATATTTTTCTTTGGCCGCTAATAGGAAATAAATAAATCTTACCTCTTTCTGCTAAAATTTCACGATTAACCGGAATGAAAAGCTGCGTGTCTCTTCCTTCGCTATTGAATCAACAATGAAGGTCTGGACGGCATGCAAAGAGGTATACGAGTGTGGGGGAGTTAAGGGGCTGCGGAATTTTTACTTAGGGACTATCCTTTAAAATTATAGAATCTCTTCCTTAGCTAGTGGATCACTACTACATGTCAACATAGTGATACCTTATTATGGAAGGTATAAAATATAATTTGTTTGTATTTTTTCAGATGTGGATAGACTACAGTCTTAAGTGGAATCCCGCTGATTACGGAGGCATTAAAGTGATTCGGATTCCAGCAGAAAAAGTTTGGAAGCCAGATATCATTCTATACAACAAGTAAATACTTTCAGTAATACTTTGAGCTAGCATAAAATAGCTATTATGGAAATTAACGACTTGCAACAATATTGATTCTCATTTTTCTTACAGCTTTTGGGTTAGCAAGACAATTTGTCTAAAAACCTCATCAGAGTTTAAAGACTTGAAAAATAGTGTCTGGTTTTTGGTGTCTAAGACTTGGAATCATAAATTGATATTATAAGTTATACTGTCTATATCAGAGTTACAGTACAATCGCTGTACATTTAATTACATTCATAATTAAATGGTGCCAATAATTGGTAATTTAATTATAATTAGGCATCCTGCACAGTGAGATGAAAGTTATTATGTAAAATGTAGTGGAACCCAAGAATATTTTATGAAAGTGGAAAGTAGAACTCTAGATACCTATGGTTTGTCGTCATCATTTTGATTAAATAGACCTCAAACTTTTTACTTGAAAAGGGAAAGTTTACAGGCAAAATAACTGTGGATTTCGGGTAGCTACTATACAGCCGGGGAATTTCGGGTATTTCAATGAAATTATTTTGGTTCCATTTGGACGAATGTATTAACTGTATCTGTACAGTGTGGTCCATTACTAAGGTGTATAGCTGTTCCGGAAGAACCGGAAGTAGTACAGCAAAACTGTTAACACCACTTGAAAGCCAATACAAAGTTACATTGAAATCCCAATTTTCATGCCTATATCCCTGCGCATTCGTTTACAATCACACTTCTCCCAAAAAAAGTCAATAACTGATAATATCCAATTTGATTGTTAGCTAATTCGTGGTTAAATCTCTCGCAGGAGAGTTAAATCAAGTTTAATCCTCCTACAAATTTTCAGTGCTTATATCAGTTACTTTCACTATAGCTTTCTTCAAAAATGTCACTTGTCAATGATACTGAAGAAGATCGCGTTTTTGATCGCATCAAAGGAATCGCATGGAAGGAGGTTCGCGATGCAGGAGCAAAATTCATAAGTCTGAGCGACTAAAGAGATCTCGACATTGCGGTTTCAACATTGCGTTTGCAATTGTCGAAGGTCTTTTTCGAAGTCTTTGGAACCCAATGTCGAGATCTCTTTAGTCGCTCAGATACCCAACGGGGACTTATGAATTTTGCTCATGCATCGCGAACCTCCTTCCATGCAATTCCTTTGATGCTATCAAAAACGCGATCTTCTTCAGTATCATTGACAAGTGACATTTTTGAAGAAAGCTATAGTGAAAGTAACTGATATAAGCACTGAAAATTAGGAGGATTAAACTTGATTTAACTCTCCTGCGAGAGATTTAACCACGAATTAGCTAGCAATCAAATTGGATATTATCAGTTATTGACTTTTTTTGGGAGAAGTGTGATTGTAAACGAAAACGAATGCGCAGGGATATAGGCATGAAAATTGGGATTTCAATGTAACTTTGTATTGGCTTTCAAGTGGTGTTAACAGTTTTGCTGTACTACTTCCGGTTCTTCCGGAACAGCTATACACCTTAGTTATGGACCACGGTGTATTATACAGGAGGGGAAAATAAACCGTAGAACTGAAAAATTTGTCTACGATATTTTAGAGAAAGGTAATAATCCTTTGAGAGTTTCTTTTCTTTAGAGGAGATGGATTTTCTAGCATCATCTGACTTCCTTTCTTCAGGAGCCTGCTAATTTTAGGATTATTCACCTTGATACAAGTACAATCTAATATCATTATCCGAAAAGAAAAAGTTTTTGTTGCAATTTAGGTCAGTGTGACAAGTTAGAGAGGAGAATTGGGAAAACGCTTGCTCTCCGGTATTATTTTACGGTGAATGGTGAACCAGGTACTTAGGAAACTAGCAAAAGGCCAATGCATAGTTGTGTAGCACTGCCACTTATATATCTTTTTGTTATTACATCATAAACCAAGGGATAAAAGAGTTGTATATAAAAGTTCGTTATGCTGTAAGTAATACAATATAGTACCCGGGTTTTCGGATCTAGTGTGCTCTTTGGTTTGCGTGTTAAGGTTTGTACGTAGGCTTATGTTACATCGTGAAGTTTCTCTTCTCCTTCTCATTGTGGTATATAATATGTAAGTACAGAAATACGTACACAATAGACAACCAGACGAGACCGCAGAAAACAATAAAAAGGGTAACACAAAACCTTAAGAGTTGCCTTAATATATATCTCCGTTATATAATAGTAGGGGTACCTCAAGTAGAGTTCACTTCACATAAATACACAGCAGTGGACTGAACAGAGCATAATATCACAGTGTGTTGCTGGCAATACAGAATAGAGACAGAGAGAAGATGCATGTGCAACTTGTCTCGTGAGGTTGACGTTAAAGTCAAGTTCTTTCATCGAATAGACAGAGTCAAGTCAGAGAAAGACTTCTCCTCATTCTTCTCATTGATTTCCTCTTGAGAATAACGATTACAGCTTTTCCCTGTCCGCAAATGCTATATTAAGATTACCTACGTGTTTCTGTCAAATAAGGTAACATGGATATTAACAATATGTCTGTCCGTTGAATTTTGATTTGGAAAAAGAAAACCCAACTAGTTTGGCGTGTTCAGTGCAATGTATCTTTGCACAATGTACCTAAAGCTATTTTGTATTGTATACATACATCTAGCTATGCGAAAAATGTACAATTTCTGCGTTTCTTCGGTAGTATGCATGAATTATGAATGTATACGTCCGTACATTGTATTGCAATTTATGTATTTGTGTGTAATGTAAATAAATAAAGGGGAAAAATCAGGTTATGTTGAATATCACGGAGGATCCAAACCAAAGCCAAGCTAAGCAGAGTGAAATTTCCTTTTCCTGGCTGGAGAGATTCCCGGTTTACGGATTCGTCGTGCTTTCATTCTCTTAGTTCGTTATGTGAGATGTTCATAGAATGTATGTAGCCTGATGTAAGTAAGTAGGGACCTGAAGTATGAATGGTTTGGTTTCCTTTGCCCGAAGCCAAGGAGATACAAGGAAGATGTGATCAGATGTGATGAGATGGGATGTGAATGCAAAGAATAAGAATGGAGTGAACATGAAGCTTGTCTGTATGCACATCCTATTCCTCTTTCTATTACTGTGGAGTAGAGCAGAGCACCGGGTTGCGTTGGTTCCGTTTCGGGTTTTGTCTCGCAATGGAATACAGACAGAGAGTTTCTGTACACTGAAGATGCTGGTGTGATGCGATACGATCCAAGTCACGACTCATCATTTAGGTAAACTTTTAAAGGCAAACCAAAGCAAACCATTGCACTAAACTACAACCGAAAACCAATAGCACCATGACATATGTTGTATAGTGTACTTAGCAGTGCTGTGCAAAGGTGCATGAGCAATACAAGAACAATAATCCAAACTATATCAAAAGCAACAAAATTCAACAGCCGCCAGAAGCTGAAGAACAGATGAGACTCTTCAAAGCGTAACTTAACCACAGTATAGAGAATCAGAAACAAAAACGAGAAAATTTCATAAATGGAACGATTTGAATTTGGCTTAGAACTCAAAATGGCTCACCCACGCTCTCCTCTCCACTTTATGTCATGGTTATTTATACCTAAATGAGCTTTTCCATGATTTAGTCCTCGTTTGTTTGGTTAACTTCACTTTTGTAGCTTTTCTAATGTAGACCACTTATCTAGTGTAGCAGGGCCACGCAAACCAGAGGACGTATCCAATGTATGGAATGTACTACAGTCGGAAGTTAAAAATAAACATTATTGTAAGGCATTTTCAGCTCTCTATTCTACAAACGTACAATTCATTTACAACGAGTTTCAACCATAAACTCTTACAATCAGCTAAAACTGTCACTTTCAAAGCCAGACTAGTTTATGTTCTAACATTTTTATGGAAATACTACAAAAAGGGTATAAACATACCAGTGATTTAAGGAACTTCTAGATTACGGAACTCCTTTATTTAAGTACATAGCTAATGCTGTCGATTCAAAGACAACTTTACACTGCGTAACCTAACATTTTAGTTATGTGAAATCTCAATAAAATCTGATTTCATTGAATTCATACGATTTCCCAGAATTTGTAAAATTTGTTACATTATTCTAACTGTTCGCTTGAATTCCTTTCCAGAATTCAATTGGGCTGATTAAAGTACGCCTTAATTCCGAAAATTCGGTTTAATCTTTTAAGTATCTTAAGTCCAAAAATTTTGCTTAATTATTTAAGCACGCCTTAATTCTAAAAAATTGGTTTAATTCTTAAACTATGCTTGAGTTTCAAAAATTAGGTTGAATTTATAAAATAAGCCTGAATTCCAAAAATTTAATTCGTAAAATATTCCAATTTACCTGAATTCTTAAAATACGTCTGAATTCCAATTGGACTGACTTCCAAAATAAGCCTGAATTTTACACACCTGATTTGCCTGAATTCATACAAAATGCCGGAATATCTTTTGCAACAATTCCTACAATAAGACTGATTTTCTGCAATTTGGCCACATTCCTTTTTATTATCCCTTGTTTATTACCCCTATTTATTATCACTTGTTTTACCAGAGATTGAGTACTTCAGAAATTAACTCTAGCTGACTTGACTGGCATAAACATTGCTGGCTGTGACAAGGAAAATAAATTTGAAGTAGAAACATTGAGTTCCTTAAATGACGGACTTCTGTAAACCAAGCGTATCTTAACTCTTTTATGTTCCATGAAAGGCGAGGGATTTTACTTTACGTCTGTTATCATTTAAGCTACTTGCAACACCTAATAACTGTAATAACGTACAAAATACTGCTACAAAGGTTGAACAGGATGAGCATACCTATATAGTATTTTTGCATAGCTAAGCACTTCCAGGAAAGCTATAGGTATTACTGCTAAATATGCATGCACTCGTATTAGAATATAGTACCTACTTCCGACCTTTTTTATCGTATTTTTTTACGTTGTATTGCAATATTTCGCAGTCTCGTAAAGAAGGCCATTTAAGCTAGGAATCGTCACTAAGCTAAATGATATGGTTATGTTATTTTATTGCTTTGGCTTGGCACTACATTTTACTTTGTCCAATGAAATCCTTGGCCTCGCCATGTGTGTCTTTACCTAAGTTGAAAAAATAAAATTGCTTTGGTTTCTTATCTATAGTTCTTTGTTGGACTATTCCTAATAGATACAATTTCAAGGTAAGACGGTGTTATTTTGCATTACAGAGGAAGTTGCGCGTATCATCGCCTATGTACTCTTTTCTTGCAAGCTTTTTTCTCACCCTTATGTATTGCTTAGCATTTTTCTGACTTGTATATACACTACGTTCAAAAAGTTGCAAACCGTATGATACAAGTATATAATTACTGCGTCACAAAAAACGTCATTACGTCAATACGTTATAAATTTTTAATTATCACTTGTTTTCTCTATTTCCACTTCCCTATAATCGACATTACACATGCAGGAGTACTTACGAGTGAAACTGAAACAACAAAAGAAAGTCACACCTAGTCAACACTTTTGCAGTATAACGTATTTGCCATTTGGAATGTGAAAACTGTTTATACAGAGATAATTCAAGTCCAATTAAAGTATACTGTAACTTTTCTATACAATACTGGTAAGCATTACTACACGTCTGTACATGATTCAAATACTTGTGTTCTTTTTGGTCGCCTTGCTATAAAATATCTTGAAACTACTGTGAGTCTCAAAAGTCAAGAGTCTTGTACAGAATGCCCCGATAAATATCTTCGTGATTGCCAGACGTTAGTTGGAATAGTTTTACCACACTAGGTTTTGACGTTCAAAAGGTGACAAATATAGTTGCTACCCTGAACAATTCTCCGTCAACAAAGAAATGGTAATTGCAAGAGGCAGGCGATCACTGTATTTATTTTATGATTCCTAGATTCCTATTATTCCCACGACCGATGGAGATAATACGAATACGACTTTCCCCCAACACATTTCCTTTGAAATACGTATAAATTGTATATGAATTGCAGCGCATATAACCTAAATGCTCTTCCGACCGAGCTCTTATTACACATTATCAAACTCATAATCGTAACACTAAAACGTTCGTAATAATCGTAAGAACTGCTACATTATAGAAGAGGTCATCCGATCAGGTGGTACGTAGTGTGTGTTATATTACATTACAATACATATACAGTGATTAAGTATATTTACTGTATAAACATTTTTATAACACCTTCATCATAGTCACCTATTACATTCCAAAGCAACTCCCAAATAGTGACTAAAACTTTCTCCTACTTTCTCCTTTAGGAAAACATGTTTCGTTGCAGATCATAGACTTCCCGTAAATGTCCTTTCTCCCATTCTTCCTTTGGAATTTATGAAATCTTGGAGTAGTTCTGGGAAGAACCAGTATATTAACTGCAAACTTCAGATTCTATTCCGTGTGCACAAAATGTTGCTAAATTTAGAGCAAGTTTTAATGCTGTATGTGCAAATGCTGCTTTCTTTGCTGAAAACCTTATTGCTTATATTATATTTTAGTTTTGGAAAGCATTTTTCCTAGTTTACCTTAAGTCCTGTAAATAACAAGTTTAAATTCGGTAAATTAATAATATTCCACAGAAAATGAAAGTTAGAGCAACTAAAACTATTATTCATGGTCATATCTGTGATAAGTTTTGATTTTGTAGAAATTAGTAATCTGAGTGTAAAGCCAACTGATTGTTGCAACCAGACGGATGTAGAACTTTTAAAAGATAAGAGAATTGGTTGAGCTGTTTGTGAGTTGACCTGTTAAAATGAACACGATATTACAGCAAACAGAGCGAGAACCTTACTACTATTGCCTGATATAGAAGACTTGAACTTGAATTTGTATCCTATTGGGTGTCTAGAGAGTTTACGGCGTTGATAGTTGTCCTATTTATTTGCTGTTGATGTTGATATCGGGATTGACTTTCTGTGAAAGGATTATAATGGGAATTTTATTGTTATTCCGTAGTGCGGACAGTCAGTACAACTTGGCGATACTAAGCACGAACGTGATCGTTACATCAGATGGAAACTTAACCTGGCTGAGTACTGCCATTTTCAAATCCTCCTGTCAAATCAACGTCGAGTTTTTCCCGTTCGATGAGCAGAACTGCACTATGAAGTTTGCCAGTTGGACTTATGACGGATTCCAAGTAAGTCTGAACCACAGATTTCAGATTATAAAGTAGTGACACCTCCTAGGCGTAGTGTTATTAAATAAGACCTTTATACTCTATGCTTTCATTCAATCCTAATGAGCTCTTTTAATATTTAAGCACACCAAAGTAACTACTAATCCCCACAAAGTTATCTTTAGACGTGCTTAGGGACTTACTGTTGAAACCATGTGCAAATTCATCTGAGTGAGTTCATCGATCGAGATAATATGTAATTAATCACACAAACTTAAGTTAGCAAAGAGCCATAAGTGCTCCTCAAGGATTTACACGACAAGAGAATTATCTTGATGACAAACGCCCTGTGTAAAGGGAAAAGCTCTGGATAAATACACTAATCCTCTAATGCGACTTTACATACTTTATGTACATACTCCATATCTGTTTGTTAATTGTTAATGATAAGTTAAGCTAAATAAATCATAATAAGGACACAGCTCTTTGTAGCATTATTGCTGTTTTCCAGATGCATACCTTGTGCCGCTTTATGTAGAGTAGGATTTACATACTAATATTATTAATGAAGACTTATCTCTACCCAGTTTCATCTTCAATATCTAATTATAACGTAATGTAGTGGAAACAATATTACTATTTCTTTCAACCATTTATTTATGTGTAGAGAAATTATGTATTTATAAGAATCGGTTAGGCTGTTGACGTCATATGCAATGAAATAGCACATCCAAATAGGTAATGTGGTAATAGAAAACGATAACCTTCCGTAATTCCATTTATTTGCAATATTAAACAGAGTTTACATAAATCCCTACTTTCTCTTATTCAACACGTAGGATGCTTTCTCCAATCACCTCCACTGAATCCAAGGCGAATACAAATGTTTTTCAAAGGAAGTATTATAATTTTTCTTTTGTATCAATCTACAATAAAAAGTTGTTATAAAAGTATCTTGTAGTTTTATTTCTTGGAACACCCAACTTTCTCGATCTAAACTATTAAAGCAAAGTAAAGGAAATGCATTTAAAATGTTTAGGTAACAATTTAGTAGCACTTATTGTGTAAGCTTTAGTATATCGAAGTAATTTTAAATAGAGTGAAAGCAATTCGGGAGAGTTGATAGAGAATTTGTTAAGTTGACTTTAAAAGTACATAAACAAGAGTCTCGTTTAGCTTGGCGATAGCTGACAGTAGCTTAGCAGTACTTTACGATTTGTCCAAACTCTTAAGGGAGTTTAAACTACTGATGCTAAAGCGGATATTATAGACTAGTCTCTAAAATATACTCCTAAAGTCGTTTGAATAGATGAAATGCAGCGTATAAATTGCAGATAGAAAACAGACATGCTGCGGAGTGTGTGTGCGGAGCAAGTTATGCAAAATTCACGTCCCTGAGCTCCGCTATGCGATTTATAATATTTAAGTAAAGGACAACTTAACAGAAATAAGTAGCTATCGTATGTAAAGGACATTATGTAGGAAAGCTGTAAATTATATGGCATTATAGTGAATACTGCAGTTTATTGGGGACATGAAAGCCAAGTCATGCTCCCTGTACTGTACATAGTATAAAATGAAAGTGCATTTACTAGCAAATAATGAGAACAGGGATACAACTCCATTTATCTTGCACCCTGTGCCTTTTTATACCGACACGACTACAATTTTATTATGTCTGTGTCCTGGAAAACGAAGTATGTATGTATAGCTAGATTGAAATTTCCAACACCCCAAAAGGAAACTAATACATTACAGTTTTTGATCCTATATTGATATCCAAAGGGTTTATTGTACAATAAAATGCAACAATGCAAGATCTGCTATGTCGCAAATAAACAGGCCTAGCAAGGATATAAGAATGTTTGTTTGTATTTGTACAACATCAATATTTACATTATAAAAACGTAACATAAGTACATAATCTAAAGGGCTGAGTAATATCTATCGTATAATACAAGTACAGCAGAAGTAAAGCAAGTGAACAAGGAATGAATTCACAATGAAGCAATTGCTTTGTTGGTTGAATGGAATAGTTCCCATTTTGTTAGTGTCTTGGTTTTGGCAGAGTCTAATATTATATCTTTCTCGGATTTACTTCCCTTCGATTTTATACTGGGAACCAGAAGAGGGTTCCGTTTCTCTACGTGCTTGGAAACTCTATGTATGAATATATTGCTTAGGCAGCAGTCAAATTTCACCAGTACTTCAATCTCTACTCATATATACGACTTACCAACAGAAACGAGCATTCAACCAAAGAAGGAAACAATACAGTAAGTACGTAGCCCCGTGAACTAAGAACTGATTGCGAGATGAGGATGAGAATGAGGACGTAGTCAGGAATATCAGTACCAACTATTTTCTGACTCTGATTTCGGCTATGGCTCTTGTGCTTATGGTCCTTGGGATATTCAGGTGCTTGTAACACTATAATGTGTATAATGTATGTCTATTTATGTAGCAGAATGTTATATGGCACTTCCGTCAGTTGTTTCTGCCTAGAATAATATACCTAGACGTGCTGAAAGACGACAAACCCAATTTAAGACTCCAGTCTTCATTTCTTGTCATCTTTCACACTTGATCCTTCCTCATTTCTCCTATAAGCTCAACTTGAATGCCTCATCTCAGTCCACTTAGCTCACAAGCAGAAACATCAAGTTTCTTCGCTTTTCCCAAACACTTCCCATTTAGCTACGTATTATTTATCTGTTTATAAACCAGTATTCCACGCTTACGTCGTTACGTCCTATTTTCTGCTAATGTTAGTATTCTCTCGGATGATAGCAATTCCACTATAAGATCACTATTTGCCTACAATTATCTGTTGTTAAGTTCAAATACTTAGGAGAAAACATTCCTCTCTTAAACAGGTTCCTAAACAATTATTTAAGGTATAATGTAGTTGTTTTAGATGTGGTTGGTTAGCAAAGCTCCGTTTTCCAGTGTGCGTTGACAAGAATTTTAATGATTAATAAGAATACCACGCAGAACCATTATATTCATATTATACAACTAAACATTGTTTAATGCTTTCACTCTCCCTCTCTCTTTTGTTACCATTTTTCACTAGGGAGAAAAGTGGCATATTTCCTCGCCCAGGTTTTCTAAAGAATGAATGCGCAACTATTAATACTCCTGATAAAACTATATCCTCACCAGCGGGATATTCAAGTTTGCGAGAAAACTAAATCCTCACTAGCGGTATATTCAAGTTTGCTAGAAAACTATATCCTCACTAGCGAGATATTCAATTTTGTCAGAAAACCATTTTCGAGAAAACTATATCCTCACTAGCCGAGCTATTACAATATGCAAGAAAACTATATCCCCACCAGCCGAACTATTACAATACGCAAGTAAACTATATCCTCATTCATTAGGGCAATTATAATTTGCGAGAAAACTATATCCCCCCACTAGCGGAACTGTTAAAATTTATGAGAAAACTGTATCCCCCCAATAGCGGAGCTATTAAAATTTGTGAGAAAACTATATCCTCATTACGGGACTGTTAAAGGTTGCGAGAGAACTATATCGTCACTAGCGGGATTATTTAAATACACGAAAAAAGTATATCCTCACTGGCGGGGCAATTAAAATTACGAAAAAGTTATATCCTCACTGGCGGCATAATTAGAATTACGAGAAAACTATATCCTCACTAACGGGACTATTTAAATTCTCTAACTATGAATAAATTTGCAGAACTTTCTCCGCCCATGCGGGGAACTTCACCCCTGTGAGCAATGGAACTTAAGTATCTAAATACTCAAGTATGGCTAAAAAAGTTTTCGGCTTGGCTTGGACATAAGGAGTACATAATGATCAATGTATCCTTCCGTCTGTCAACTTCCAAACTACCAAGCAATAACACACTCACTAGAAGATAAATAGGGATTGTATAATTGTGCTTAAAGTATATATCAAATCTTACAGTTGAAAAGTTGTTATTTAAGTTACGCTCCGCATTTGCCATTTGCAGGCTAGTCTTCCAGCTTTTCTACTCAGAGGATTGAGGAAGTGCTAAGTTAATTAAAACATTTATATGGGAATAAGGAAACTCTTCGTAGGTTAACTTGTCTTCAGATATCTTAAATTTTCTCAGTTTGCACTTTTCTCCAGTTCTGCTTCTCTGCTCTAGGCGTGTGCACAATAAATTTTGTTTCCTGTAATTGTCTTGTTGTATACCATTGGTCTTTGTTTTTTTGATTAGTAAATCTTTGGCGTTTCGCATTACATTGAAGGTAGTCAACAAGCATGGTCTCTAATTAACCACTTCATTATGCAAGCTAAACTAACCAGCACTGAAATGAAATGAAGCTTGTCTATTATCTGACGTATATAGTATATGTTTTTACGGTATTCCTTTTGATTCAGCTCACAAAACTGAAATTAACAGCAGAGAATATAAATAAATGGTTATACTATTAATTACTGTGCACTTTCCAATGATTTAAAAAAAGCTACAATAAAATAGTTTTTGTGCTGAAATGCAAGGTTAATTGAGATTCGTGCATCCATTTACACAAACATTTTCTTTATGCTCTATTGTTAATTTCAGTTATATATTAAGATATTCTTTAAAATGCTTAAACAAACGAAACTTTGCGTTGCAGTAAATAACAGCTTATGCTCAATACTACTAATATTAAGAAAACTCTATTTCAAATGATAAAAGTATGTATACCATTGTGAAGACGCATTTAGGTAAAAATTAACAAACAACGAATAAGGTGAACCTTGATTTTCTCCACATCTTATAAAATAAAGCTTTACCTGTTAGAAAATAGATACATAAGGAAATAGTGTTTCGCAACTGAAGTATTCTTTAATCTACTAGTCTCGACATGCACCTAGGTACTATAAATCTTAGTTTTCCTTTTCCCGTAAACTCAAATTAGAAAAGCAAACTGGTTTTCATTCAGTACAACTTTTCGAAGAGGTTGCTTAAAATAGTACTTTCAACGCATCATCAATTTCAATGGAATTATTTGTTTCTAAAGAATAGTTGCTACTTCTGTGAAATATAAAGACTATCCAATTAAAGTGTTTGAATGAGTTCTAAAATTTTAAGACATATCCATTTGCATACTGAAGTATTTATACTAACAGACAGAGAATGAAGTATTTAGATACATACCAGATACGAATTACTTTGGATACATACTTTACACATACACATACAGTTGAGTGGGTTTAACATAAAGTTGATTAAAACGTATGCGTAATAGGTTTAAGAAAAATAGACTATATCTATTAAAATAGTAATTTCAGAAGTTAAAACACTTAAAGACAAAACTAAGATTCATATTATTTTCTTCGAACCACCAAAAATATATGGCGGATCAGGGAAAGTGCTTATGCAAATTAAAAAGTTTGTTAATAGACAGTTTCATTTTCGGAAATAGATAGAGACGTCCCAGATTTTACTAATTGCATTTTATACTCCATAAGGCACACTACACTGTTGCTGAATTGAAGGGCACTGTGAGCCAACCCGTGCAAAAAGAAATAAGAATCTATATAAAACCGATAAAAAGGGAAAATTATTTGTTATAGCGCACGTATAATATGTATCTTGGGGCACCGTCTCCCCTCTGAGAATTTCATGTTGCAACCAGGACGATTCTAAGTAATACATTTTTGACTCTACTACGTGGACAATCTTTTCAGCAGAAGTTAGGCATACTCTACTGTGCAGACGAAAAGAAACCAAGTTAGGAAATCCAATCAAAACTGTCATCTTCGTTCGATTCTCGTAATATGAAAATTAATATCTTGATTTTTTTGAGGTAGATTGGAAGATAAAATTAGAGTTTCCTTCTACAAGAAGCATTTGCTTTTCCCTTTCGATTCGAGTTAAGAAAGGTTATCTGTAGGTAGGCCTTCACAATTTCTTCCTCGACAAACCATAAACTTATTAAAATCCAATAAAACTTTCCTTAAATCTTTCATGAGAGGCAATTGCCTTAATTATTGTGTGTCCTACCAATAATGTTCTTCCAAGTCACAGGCAAAATCCACCTTGGTGAATTTTCTAATATCGAAAGAATTACGCTATTGGCAATGCTACATTTTTCTCCCGTCTTGTACACACGTGCCTATCGTACCATCTTTACACAAGCCTTGTTTCCTTCCAAATTCAAAATTTCATTACGAATGCACTAAAAAGTTCTACCTTGAGTATTGCCTGAGCAGTTAGAATATTTCTACATGTACACATTTCTCAACGGGTCGAAACGCAAGTTTCTTTCTCAAATTCATATTGAGATCTTCCTTCTTGTGTCAATAAACTATATATGATGAAATTCTACTTTCTCCTAGAGAGAATAATGCAATATTTACTAATTTTTGTAGTCATTCTTACAATTGCTCTTAAGAAATATTCTTCTACAGCAACCATTGTATTCACAGTATTGAATAAATTTGAGGACTATTTTTAGATGGAGGGAATACTTGAATCGCAAAAGTAATACCTAAATGTCCTTGTAATAAGATCACCATCTCTAACAACAACTAACTGCATTCATCAAGAGAAAGGCATATCCACAGCTATGCATATCTTGGCTTCTTGATGTATATTTATTTAACTTTATTCCTATTGTGTTACATTATATCATGTAGGTGTATTTAATTTCTGCTTATAATATAACTCTCTACAAATTCTATACCATACTACAAATACCTAACAATAGATGAACCATGAAAAATTAGTAGAAGCATTAGTAATGTAATAACCATTACCCATTCTAGTTTATTTCTGTTGTAAGTGCAAATAAAGGTGAGGTAACACTCATATTAGACATTAGATCAGATCATTAGAGTATACATTTAATTCGGACTTAATTTGTAGTGTATAACACACACACAATAGCGAAGGCACATTGGTTTGCTGGTGCTACTAACGATTTTTCAAAGGTAACAACCTAGTATCTTAAGTACCTACGCGGTCTATTTCGCAATAGTATCATGTTACGTTTTGTTATGAAAACATTGGCTTCGGAAGCGATTAAAGATGAAGTGGACACTAATTAAGCCTTAATTGTCCCAAAGGAGATAATCTCGTAAGGTTATAAAAGTTAGATGGAATTAGTTTGCCAATTACTGGAAGTAATGTAAAAGATATGACTAAGAGACACTATGTGAAAAGAAAGCGCTAATATAAAGTGTATTATTTATCACAGCATACATATATATCTAGGTGTACCAAGTATAATGCCTGCGAACCTAAGTTAGACAATGGGCCAATTAGACATGACACATGAAATGTTGTATGTGACCTAATAAACTTGATGCTCCTCCGTTTATAGCATCCATGCTTAGTATTGTATATTTAGCTGCAAATGATGTAATTGACAAAATCGTAATGCTGTTAAATATCAAGTCATCAACAATGGAAATAACCTCATTATGTTTTGTGTACGCTCCGAGTGTAATTAGAATAACAGTGTTAGATATCGCTACAATGTTACCAAATACTATTATTATTGTCTAGCTACCATCAGATAATTCAAACTTTCCAATGCCAGTTCAGTTGTCTGTAAGACGATAGTGAACACTGAATCCGGTCTTCATTGTCCTATTTCATTTAAAAGATCTTTGATTAGTTTTGGTTTTTAACCTTGACAGCTAGAGTTCATGAGGCAAACGACTCAAAAATGAGTGTCTGAAACTATTTCCAAATAAAATGAATGCTTCTGGCTTCTGGTTTTGCAGTAATATCGGTGTTTCCAGGTAGCTTACAGGGAAACTAAGAAAATGACGTATTTATGACTCCTGCAATAACAGAATAACACCTTCCATGAATTATGTTGTTCTCTGTTAAAATTACCAACTGACTAGTTTAACAGGTCATTTTTTGGGTAATTAGTTTGTTGTGGTACACGGTGTTACACAGTTGTGTTTTCAGTAAATGCGTTAGTATTAGAAATTACTATCACCCTAAAGAAAAATGTTTCATACGCAGTCCACATTTGTAAGATGTTCTTTAGCTAGATAAATCATTAAAAAGAGTTCAAAGTATCAGGTGCGCACAAGAAAGACGAAAGACGTTTACGCTTTCTTCTCTGTGATGCTTGTAGCGATCACTCTTCTAGTATACACTATTTAGGAGCAGTAACCTTTGAGTTTGTTTTCGTACACACTTACGTAAACTACTGTTAGATTTCAAAACATTCAGTAACTTCAAACTAACAGAAATGTTTCAAATGCATTTGCAAAATATGTTTCACGAAAGCCGCAAAATAATTCTCTAACAGTGTTTCTAACAATAATGTAACTGTGTAACCAGTTGTATCAAAGACATCAAAGGAAATGTGAAATGCGAAATATTATTTTGCTGCAGCCCTTTTGCCCACGCACATTGGATTTGCTAACTCCTGTTCTTGCTGGGAATTGTACACAATGCACAATACTGCAAGAAGACTTAGAATTAGGTATAGACAAGAATAGAAAGAAGATTAATAACAAAGTTCTTTTCTCTGAATAACGATAACGATTCACTTCCCATTTGCTTTGTTACACCGTTTACTTGGCACAAAACTCAGTTAAATTGTGTCTTAAGATAAGTAGTACTCTATCTACGCAGGTACATTTATGTACAATAAAACAATGTTTTGCTATTGTACTATTGCTACAGTTTACAACAGAAAATAATTTCTTGCACGAACGATACTTGTGGAAGAACGGGATTCAAAATATCAAATTTAATGGTGTTATCCTTCTTTTCAGTAGAATTATGGGCGTTCTTTTATTTCCGCTTGTAAACATGAAGTATACACAAATAATACATAATAAAACTTTTGTGAATTTCTGTTTCTGTTTCGGTTTGATTATTTCCAAAACACAGATCATTCTGACAAACACTAAATTTTGCTGATCTTGCAAAGCGTCACAATTGCAGTTGCAATATAAAATATAACCCTGCACAACAGCGATTCACTATTCTGCTGCATTCATGTAACACAATTTTCGTCTCTTACTGTGGTATTAGTACAGATATTACTGGGATAGGGGTTCCTCGTTTGGCCATGATGTTAGCCAACCTCAAGATAGGATTTATTAGTATACAAACAGTCAGCAAGTACCTAGCATAGTAAATGGCTGGCCTGTCGTATATGCCTATATTAGCCTTATATATGTGTGTGTATTATTACACTGCAATAAAAAGTCAAGTCGAGTTGATAAACTAGAGATAAGCAGGTTGTAAGAGAGTAAAACTGTTTCTATTCCTTTTCCAGGGTCCACTAGAGTCTAAAAGTAACTTCTATAAAGAGTAAATGTGCAATAGAGAGTGAATAAAGATAGGCTTTATCCGGAAATTATGGAATTTCTTTTTCAAGCTGTAAATCTTTTGAGAAGGATTGACTAGCATAGTTCATGCTGTGCTGTCAAATAAATCCATTTCTTATTTTCAAAATGATAAAATATGAGTGCTTTGGTTTCTTTAATTTTACTTCAATAATTGTTTTTTAGAATATTTGTGTCATAGTAAATAGTGAGTACATCTGTGGAAATTAAACTAACAAATACGTAATACGGATTAGTACTATTTCCCGGTACGGCAGTTTACAATTTACAAACATTTGGGGATAAATATATGTATATGCTAAGGATAGAACACTTATTTAAGACAGTTTTGCTTGGGTTTCATAAACAATAGCTTTTCCAAAACAATCTTGATAACAAACTTGAATAAAAGTTTTTCACATATTTTCTTTCCCATGGGCTTGAGCGGTAAAAGTTAATTTATCAAAAGTACCAAAAGTAAAAATTAGGGGTTTGAGTTTTGACACATAACTTTTGAATTGTAGGTGAATTTGGTGATTGGAACAGAGGATGGTGATTTATCAAACTATGTCGAAAACGGAGAATGGGACCTGATTAATATGCGACAACATCGTCATGTCGTTTACTATTCTTGCTGTCAAGAACCATACCCAGACATTACGTACACTATCGTTTTACGGCGAAGACCGCTTTTCTATGGTAAGCTCTCATTTTAAGTTCTGCTATCCCCGAACGGTATAAAACTTATTATCAGGGACTATTGTCAAAAGGAATATCTGGTAATAAGCCAATAAAATGAAATGAAGGCTATGTGGGTTATTTCTACTACTCTCATTGAATGCTCTCACGATTCACGACCAAAGACTTCTAAGAAAAAATGTATTTTTCTGACATGAACAAATGAAATCTTCGATTAGGTACATTTTCCCTAGAAAAGCTCAAAGAAGATGCTAAAATCTTATCATTTGATATAGGTTCTGATGATATCTCACTTTGTACTCAACTATCTTTGACTGCTTCGTGTAGAACATAATTTTCTTATCTGTATTTCCAGTGTTCAATTTGATACTGCCTTGTGTGCTCATATCTGGATTGGCTCTGCTGAGTTTCTATATGCCATCGGATTCTGGAGAAAAAGTCACACTTGGTATAACAACGCTTCTTTCCATGACAGTTTTCCTGATGGTCATCGGGGAAAGCATGCCACCAACTTCAGAGAAATTACCTCTTATCGGTAAAGAATTTGTCCGTTCTCTTGAATTCATTGCTCAGCTAGTTAGTATTATACAATAACTGCAAGATTGTAAGATGTATAAATTCGGTTTTAACAAACCTTAAATGAATATAACTGACATGACATAAGGATGTAGTATAGGTATATAGGTACTTTTGTTTCGGTAAAGATAATTGAATTCGCTAGCCGAGAAAAGGATTGCGTTTTCCATGTCTTGGTTTTCCGTACAAAAACTCACTTTCCCATCTGTTCCACCTTAATCACGATTTTCTCAACATTTGGCTAAACTTGGCAATTGTAATCTTTGGTAAAGCATCACTAGATACTGGATATATAAACGATTAGTTGAGTACCAAGGTGGTTATAGTGAATACCACCTTAGTATTTCAGCAGGAAATTTAATAATTTGAAAATACTAATCGTAAATGCATTTTACTAGAAAATGATATATATTTTTTGTTTTGTTGCCAGCTACTGATTTTCGCAATTGTGTAGTAGCATAATATCAGAAGTGATGGTCCCGCTTTGCCCAGAAATATTTTTAGACAGTTGTCTGTTCATATCAGTTTTAAGATAAGAAACTCAAGTGTGAAATTGTAATACTGTGTTTCGTTAAACAGGTTTATACTACGGAGTAACGATTTCCCTGGTGTCATTTGCAACGGGTCTTTCAGTTGTCACATTAAATATCCATCACCGGGGAATGCGAGGAAGACAATTACCCCCTAGAATGAGAAAATTTATTTTCTGCTTTCTGGCTCGGGTGTTATGTCTAAGACTGGAGTTTCCAAATCGTGATCTTTTGCTGTCTTCCCAGACACATCCAGAAACATTGAATAGAAGGCCTGGAGGAAACTCCGGAAACGGACCTTCAAGCTCTAATGCACCTGTGGGTAGCAATGCTTCAATGGGCGTTAACACTCGAAATATCAATCCAAGAAATCCACATTCGAGAAAATTACCTGTGGTATGCTACCTTTTCTATTTTCTAAGTTACACTTCCTTTAGTATAGGTAGTCAAACTATTCCAAATACGTATACGTAGTCATTCCCTTTTCCCTCATGAATCGTAAACTGATAAAATTGTTATTTCATTAGTTACAATTATTACACTACATTGATCCGTAAATGTAGAAAGTAAAAGGTCATGACCTAAATTCTATTATATGATTTCCAAAGCAATTTGGACTCCAAAGTCAAGAGGTAATTAACCAATTAGCTTGCTCTTGATTGTTTTGTAGTAATTATACTGCTATATATGTATGTATTAGTGATTAAAGGTCAACTACCTAAGGTGGGCGATTTCGGAAGCAAAGTAGTACCAAAAGGTCTAATAATTGCTGTAGTAAAAACAGTTTTAGAACCGGAAATAATAGTTTCGTCATTTTACTTGATATTTTATGTGTAGCCCAAATTACTCACCGTAGTTGGGTAAAGGTAGGGGAGTACACTACTAATTTGGCCAATTTGGGTATATTAATGAAACAAAAGTTGTTAATTTTTATAAAAGAGAAACACGCTTAAAGAGTAAATACCTACGAGCATATTGCAAAATGAATGAAAAGGTTTGTCTAATTCTTTTTCGAATGCAAGTAACATAAATGGAGAGAATCAATTGTTCAAATATTTTGGTAGAGGTGGGTATTGTGAAAATGTAGACAAGGAAAGAAAAATGGCTTGTGCAATAGAGTGTGTTAACCAGAGTTGACACAGATTCTTTGAACCAAGTAGAAAATACAGGTACTTGCGTAAGCAAAAGTTTGTTTTTCTTACGTTAGTTGCCTACCTACTTGTGTAGTTCATTCTTTCTCGGTGCTTACAGACAGATGGAAGAGAATTGACTGCGCGGACTGTGACATGACATGATTTAAGAGAAAGGAAGTTGTGCAATTGCTTTCATCTTCGTACACAGATGACGATATTTGAAAATGCCTTGCTTAACTTCATTTGTATAAAAGTAATACGATGAGGTTCTCTGATCATGTTACTCATTCTAAGAAATCTTGATGAAACCCGAGTCCTAGTTCTTCTGTCTTAGACTGAAACATCGAGAAACAGAACAACTTTAGCACTCACCAGAGTTAGTACATCTTTTAGATTTGCTAGTTCCATCTTCAACCTACTTGTAATAGAAATTTAATTTATGCAAAATCTATAGGGTATGTATAGTATAGTGATACGCTTAAAAGAAATGTATAGTAGTATGGTATAAACCAACTGTCTGCATTTTCACTAGCACTGTTGTAAATTGTATTTATGGCAATTATCTTCAGAATGCAACTTAAAACAATCATAGACTAACAAGAATTTGAAATATTACATAATGAAATTGTAATTTACTCAAAATAACCATGTAATGAAAGGAACTTTAAATTAAGCAGTTGAGAAATTATTTTCTGCCGGACAGAATCAAATAGAAAATTTGCAATGGATGTAATTAATGTATGCAAATGTGTAATTTAGTTCTTTTGGAGTTTTATTTAATGTAAATTAGAACCGTGTACATAAAAGAATACCTTAAAAATGAATGCTAATGCAATTGCAATTTTCTTTGTTTTTAATATTGCAGAGTGACACATGGCGAATAGTGTACCCAGATATGCCCGCTACTCCACCAAATCTGTCTTGTTACTGCGATGCCCATCAAGAGATGCGGGAATCTTGGCAGAGAAAGTCGAGAAATCACATCCTTGATCATAGGTTTGTTTAATTTAAAAACTATGAAATTTCTAAGGAAAGCCAATAATTATTTCCACCATTACACTAATATACAGGTTCCAAATATTTCCCAAAGTGATGATTTTTTGTCAAAATGTGTTGAGGCTGGTTTTTTCCTATTCTGATATTTGATGCAAGTATACCATCTAGTAATTTTTCTCGTGTAGCAGCAATGGATAATGTGAATTGCCTTGTTTGGTAGATAGGAGACGGACATCAAACATATATTTACATGCATGTTTATTGGATAGACTGTGTAATGAATATTGGAATTTAGTGACTAAACACATACATGTCAATGCAACCAAAAGTGAATACTTCAAAAGAATTAGCAAGTAATTTACATCCTGCAAACATGCACTCATGAAAATGACGGTTGAAGCCTGCTCATCCTGTTCTCTTATTGCTTGCTGTCCATGACATGACAAGTAGAGCTAAATGCACTGTATTGTTTAATTGACTTTGGGCTACTAGCAAATAGCATCGGTGCTAATATTTGTTATGGTGAATGAATAGAGCAAACAAATGGGGCATAGGACTTGGCAGTGTTTGAGCGGAGATTACGTCATTGCAATTGAAGTGGCTGCTTAAAAAGTCAGTAAAGGAATGGTGATGTTGATTTGGACTTTGCTATGCAAATAGGTATTCATCATATGGAAATCTGCAAATAGTGGGCGGAGGAGTGCACGATCACGGTGGAAGTAGCAGTAGTTCTGCCAGTGGAAATCTCTGTGCAAATTGCTATGCAGCGTTGAATAGCAGATTCCGTCCTGTGATGAGAGTGAGAGGGATGCCGTCCGCAGCTGATGGTCCACTTCCACAAGTAACTCGTGATGACAGTGATGTTGACACGAAAACACACAACTTCAGTGGCTCACGTTGCTATCATTGTCCACCGCCTTGGGAGCAGAGACTTTCTCGACTTTTACATCAAGTCCATGAAACCATGGAGAAAAATGAAACTCGCATGGTTGAACAGGACAGAAAGGAAATGATGAAACTCGAGTGGCAGCAAGCGGCTTTGGTTATTGACAGGTATCCTAATTACGATTTTATAATTACATGCATTCTATGCTTGCTTACCTTTCCGAAATACTAATTACCCTCTAAAGTATTAAGTGCACTAATTAATTATTTTCTGTAGAATATTTGGGTAATTAGCTTTTAAATTCATTTTTACTTTTCTTCAAAGTTAGCACAGGAAAATTTGTGCAGTAAAATTTTAACTAGGATTATGTCATTTTTATTACAACGGGGCAATGTAGATGAGAAGGTCTGGTAAAGCCAATTTCTTTGTTTTAATGGCTTCACCCTACGTTACTTTAAATCGTCATCTATAATAGCATACTCTAACAGTTTTTGGACGATTACTACTAGGATTTGAAATGTCATTTAAAGAAAATATTGTGTGCAACTCCTGCAGTAGTAATGTATTTAAATTTTAGTACGCCTACGTATGCTACAAAAACTTCAGCGTATAGTGTGGGAGGGTAAATCGTCTATTACTCATTATGCAACATCTAAAAAGCTAAGTTAGGCAATAAGTTTTACTAAGCTTATACAAATAAATGTAATAAATAATAGAAAGGGAGGGAGCCAAGGAAGTATATCTAGGATAGGATGCTAGAATAGCAAGTTGTGATAGTTGTGAATGCCTATTCCATTTGGTGTTATTTGTATGCATTCATGTGTGCTTTGAAAGTGAAGGCAATTGTAGAATATATTGGATTTGAATATTTCCTTAGGCTACTCTTGTGGATATTTGTGATTGCAACTATTGGAGCAACTTTTGGGATATTGTATATGTCACCGCATACGAAACTTTTCACCACCTGATCTTTGCTCTCCGATAGCTCTAGCTCCCATCCGAATTTCTCCGGAGGAGTTGGCCACGGTGTGGAAACATTGGGAAGTCCTATTGCCACAGGAAATGATCGAGTCGAGACCTAAATAATATATATAATACCAATCGAATTGTTGTCTGGAGTAATATGACATTTCTGTAAGTTCATCATTGTTACCATTCTAAAGCAATAACAGTAATAATATCATGAAAAAATTGTTATTACTAGAAAAAGTCTAGGACTCCCTTTAAAACTGTAACAACTTTCAATATAGGGCTAGAGCTATTGTGAAAAGTTCTAAAGCATAGGCACCAAAATAATACCTATTGATAAGTAGTAATGATTAGATCACGAATAACATCAGTTATAAAGAACCAATATGTGACGTGAATGGAATTAATAAGCAATCAAAACTGCACTGCACCAATATTAATGGTACATTTGGAAATGGCGATATAATTATCAAACTACTAGCTATTACTATTATTACAATTTTTGTGTATAATCCCAATCGGATTAATCGGATATATGGCTTAGTGGCCAGATGACAATAGTCTGATCGAGTGTTAGGTTCGATTCTCGGTGGGGCGAATGCTCTTACTGGGTGGGGTCTGGTAGATACTGGTAGTATAGAGATATCCTAACTATAATTAGTATGGGCCGGTACATAACATCAAAAGTACAACGACCTGTTGACAAATATCAAAAAAATAATCATTATTCTTTATGAACGACCTATTATAATTTGTAAACAGTAATATTACCATTTAGGAACTGATATTTTCACTAAAATTTCATAAATCAATATGATTATATGATAATGTATTTAGCACTCGAGTCGAGGCAGTCTTAAGTATTCTTTTACATTTCAAATTTAATTGCTCAGTAATACGTATGTACATTAGTCAGATTTTGAATTATTTAGACTGTTTAGGAAGGGAACACTTTGATGTACCTCTTTTAATGTGGTTCGAAATGGGAGTTTTTAAGTTTACAACAGTAGACCGGCGCTTTATAATGTACCGCACGCAGTATTTCAGAAGCAGACTTATCTGACGACAGCTTATAGCGTAAATACAGCAATATAATATAATAACTGCAAGAAAATATTTCTGATTTTATTTCCAACATAATATCTAAGTTGTATTGTATTTTAGTTTGATATTTTAATTGTCTTGGACGTGAAATTAGGAAATTACAGAAGCTATCCACATAACCTATTTGAAAGTAAAGATAAAGATTATCATTATTTTTGAAAAATCTAGAGTTAGTGAGAGTCGAGTGATTCACCATCACAATGTGACAGCAAGTTAGAATAAAAAGATATACCTAATCGGTTAGTTTTAATTAATAATCAATAAAAGTAAGAGTAAAGGATAACAGTCGAACGTTTGTATGACAAGTGATAGAAAATAATAAATCTTCTGATATTACAGCTTTAATATTACTTCGTAATAGTAGGTACTATTTGTAGGTATTTATTATAATGGTAAAAGCATTATGCATTCGACAGAGTCATTGGGGGACTAAACAATGTAGCTATTTCAGGACAGATTACCTTTGCCTCAAATCCACCGTTATGTGAAGGAAAGACAATGTTTTGTTTGATAAAACCAATGTAGCACTAATTGTACTGTTATTGTTATAATTGCAGAAAAAGAATTTAGAGTTTAGACTGTTGATGTAAACATCTTCGAAAAGGATACGAAAAATAGGCTAAGACTTATGGCTAAGTAATAAATGATATTTAGAATGACTATCAGTGCAATTAATGTACTTCAAGAAAGTAGCTTACGCAATATTAGAAACTTCAAAGGAGTTTTCTAGTGAAATGTGGATAAAGTGAACTAAAAATGTGTAAAATGAAACAAGTTCGTATAAGAGAAATTAAAGATGATAATATTTTTATGATTCTGGGAATCCGATCCACTTTTGAAAACATTTATTTATTTCTAAAAATACCAGTCCCAGTACTCATATTTCATTTCATAACAAACTTTAATTAGTTTTACAGTATTATACCATTAAGAATAATAGCTAACTAAAAAGTAAGTACTGGCTGAAAGAAAACCGAGAAAGTTGAACCGCTGTCGCATCGTAAGCCATTATTAGCAATACTAATTGTAAATATGGTTATAATATAAAAGATGAAACGGGAACCACCAACGCAACAAAGAGAAAGAACCGACATCATTAACATTAAACATGAAAGGCACTAAAACACCTGGAACTCATGAGTTTTATTTGCCTCCACCTTATGCAAGAATACTTTGAAACTAGATAAGGAGGATTTTGATGAGAACACCCGAACCTCTCATTGATCTTAAAGTTAGAAGTTGGAATTTGAGCTATCCAGTGTTATTCTAGGTTTTACTATTCCAAGCTCTCAAACTCTCAAGGTAATAAACTGCAAACTACTACGTTGGTATATCATTCCTCCCACAACAGAATTGCGTATTTATTTGGATGAGACATCATGTATCATCGTCATCATCATCAGCGACGCAAAAGCCGAATGTTCATTAGCGTAAGTACGGTACATTGAAAATGAATCCAGTTTTGTTGTGATTTTGAACAGTGGAATTTGTAAATAGTGTATATGAAAACTGGGACAAGTCTAAATAATTCTCACACGTGTGTAACTATTTATTGTAGGTCTAGGTTCATCGTCAATATATGATATGCTTATCTTATTTTTGGTAACAATAAAAATACCCTGGTCTATTCTCTGTGGAAAGTGTTATAGTAGCTATTTTAATGCAAGAAGTGTTCCAGACACTCGTCAATGAGAACATAATAGACGTGCTGCGTCGTTGTTGCTGTATGGCTGTCATGTAGCTTAGTACTAATAAGCCAAGCCGATGAAAAGAGGGTCAAACTCCAACTTTGTCTGTTCTGCTGCGGAATACTATTGTAAATGCCAACAGTCTCCCTCCTAACAATTAATGACATGGCAAAAGTCTGCCAACAACTATCTCTATACCAAGTATAGGGAAATGAATGAATACGTAAATATACAGTAGACAACTCTGCACAATATATTAGACTGAAGTTTGCCTCTCGAATACGAAATTCTTTACAAAATGTCGTCACCGCACAACCAACCGTATAAAATTTGAAAAGGTAACTTATTTAAAAGTACTAATTTCTTTGTGTATAGGAATTGCATGCCTAAATTACATTATACACGACTGCAGACCTGTAATCATGATACAACTGGAAGTTTTGAGGTGAATGTTTTACTTTTCCTAGCTACTTGCCTGTGAGGTGAAAGTTGACTTTCACCACACAGATCTTAATTTTCGGATTTAATTGTATTTCGTTATTGATTCTATTCTTGATTCTTGCAGTCCTGCGAGTGTTTAATTAACTAATTCACAATTCTAGGAAATTAAAAATTACTGAAGGTTTTGATGAAGTAGAATGAGTTTGATAAAAAGGAAAACGAAATAATTATCATTTTACTATAATTAAGTTTTGAAAATTGTAAGAACACTTCCGCAATCCTTTCTCGAGTATCACAATTGGATAGGAAATAACGTGGGCGAAATGCTAAAGAAAACTTTCTTGTGAATGCGTATTTTGTCTAATTTTAACCGTAACATGCTTAACAGTAGATTATTGAACTAATTAAGTATTAATTGAGTTGCTATTGCTGTTTTGTGAAATTATTCATACAGAAGAGAGTTTTGAGTGCAATTGTTCTATCAGGGAGATATTATAGTAAAGTTTAGTGCAAAGTTAATATTCCCATTTTCGGTTTGGTTATAATTAAGGTAAATAAGAGTTAGGTAACAGAGCTTGAAAAGTAAGAAAGGCCTTCGGTGCAAGATTTACCGAAGTAGAACTTATACACAAAAAAGTTTCCAGAATTTCAATTTCTATATATATATGATGTAGTGGAACCGGATATAATTTGAATAATAAAAGAAAATACGGCACACAATATTCTTGACAAATAGAAAGCCTTCGAGACAAACAGAAATATGATTCGCTCATCCTTGCAAAATTGTAGGACAGGCAAGCTTACCTTGCTTATTGCGTTCAGGAAATTTGATAACGATTTCATTCCACAAATAGAATTCCAGTTTGAAAAGTTTAACTAATTGTACAATGCTTAGGGTATTATGTGCACATGTTAGGCTCATTCAGAATAATGAACATTATGCTGTATATCAGACTTTTAATCAATATAATTTATTGCAGACGAAGTTGAGTCATTGAGAGTTTCTATTTTCGCTGATGAAGCTTTGCTTAATTGGTACACATTTATATTATTAAATAAAGCAATTTGGCATGTGTGGTTCGTTAATTGCACCAAACAAATGCACAAACCGTATAGATTTCTCTAGACTATTTCTCGCAGAATGCTGAAAGCATAGGGATGTAATTCAATTTTTAGTCAGACTATTATTATTATCAGACTAAAACATTTTCTAATTTTCTAATTTTCAGTGGAAGTAGACATAGCTTAGTTATGTTCTGTTGGAACTGATACTGATGGAAAATTTGTGTTCAATAAATATTGCTGTTCAAAGTCTACTTTAGTCAATCCATTCTACTTCTAGCAGGGAAGGATTAGTAAATATGTAACATCCTAAATGGAGAAAGTAATGAAGAGATTCTACAAGAAAAGCTGTATAGCCTAAATAATAAGATCAAATATGAGATCATATTACGTGTACAGTATACCCTTTTGCTCCATTGTCTTTGCAATTTTCTTCCTTTGAAAATATCAACAATAAATAATCTCGTAAAAGAAAATTAGTTGAAGAATCGATTATTGAGTGTAGACAATACCTAATTGTGTCATCAATTGTTCAAGCATCAACTTTATCTGATAAACTGAACTCGTGAAATAAACACTTGAGTTTATTAACCTAAAGTTTAGTATTTCGCCAAATAACATTTTAATGGATCGTAATTTGAAGTATAAAATGATGTCCAACTGAAAGGGGAGTTGTTAGAGGAGCAATAGTAGAAAACATGATATAATATACCTACCTAGATGTAAACTATTCATTTTGGTTGATCCCCAGTGAGAATTATGTTGAAGATTGGATTGGAAAGTGGAAGAAGACATATGGCATGACAAACTGTTATGTTAAGGCTAAGTATCTGTAGCTTTGATGCAAATAGTGTCGTTCTCTTTATTATTGCATTACATGGCATTGCATTGCATTGGATTACTTTACATTGGAATAGAGGACAACTTAATACTTTAGTTTCAGATCTTGTTTCGTTTTATACACATTTGTAGGTAGTCAATTACAGTTTATATGCGATAACAACCTATATTCGGATGTGGAAGGAAACTAGGAGGGCTATAACAATCATCCAATCCAATAATGCATTTATTCGTGAGCTACAGAACAGCACAAAGTGTAGTGCCACATACAATTCATTTTGCAAGTAAAAGAAGCAGATGTAGATAATGGTCCAGATTTTATGAGTTGACAACTGTGGCACTTAATGTTCCAGAATAACTTTCGCTTGACTAGTACGAGTCAGAGGAGAAAGTACAAATCTCTATAACTCTTAGAATAATAAAAATCAGCTTTATTTCATAGAGATAGACTGTGACTGAACTGGTGTGTCTTGTCTCCTGCAACTTCTACTACTATACTAGTTGAAAGCAGACCAAAATAATATCTACACAGTTCCAAGCAATAAAATTCTAGTTATTGGTGCATTTTGGTGGAAGACTTCGACAGAAATGAGACAACCAACTCTGCCTCTTTCCTTCTTTCGTAGATTCAATAGCATCGCGGCTTTTCTTATGGCGAATTATTGCTTTTTTGATTTTCTTGCATTCCCATGCTATCTTCATTTCCTATATGCTCTCTTATTTTAATATTTTCCTCCCTTTGCAGTTGTTCCATCGATTCAGAAATTCCAAACGAAAGATTTCATATTTTATATACTTTTAATTTCCATAAAATTCCAATGCAGTACCTGATAAATCTGGAATTTGTATTTCCAGTAGAAACTACACAAAACTAATGGGTGGACAACCATCAATGATAGATTTACTACATAATACAACATTTAAGTTTTATTGCTGCCCTAACACTTGTTAGAAATGAATTGCTTTGCGTTTCCGATTTCTACTAATAAATCTGTAGCTACTTACGATTAGTTTCAATTTCCGTTCATTTCATTTAGCGTTATTTATAGAATGTATTTTTAAGAGGGAATATAGGAAAAGTAAATGAAAATAAAAGTTTATATTTAATTTTCTGGGACAAAGTAAAAGTGCAAATATCCTCCTAAAATAAATCGCTAAATGAGTTTGTCTTAGTGTTACTATAAATACAAATGCATAGTTGGGGACTTGTTATCTACAGTGTAGCTTTCGAGTTTTGCCAACTCGTAATTCAGCTGCAAACTCATTTACTTTTACTGGAAACCATAGTATGGTACGTAATGTAATGTTTAGTTGGCTTCATTTGCAGTAAATTACTTGAAACCTACAATGCTATTTCTAAAAGAAACAAGTTGTATGTAACAATAAACGTTTTACTGGTAGTATATTCAATAGTGTGAAAAGGGTCAGCTTCTTTTTGTCTTTACTTAAATGAAATCACATACCAAGTTACTTCTTTCACTTACTCAAGTATTAAGTGATGCTTTCACTGCATCAAACATTGACGATTACAGTGTTACCGTTACCGTACAGTACAGTACAGTTTAAAGAAAAGTGGGTAACTTTCATTAATTGAGACCAATGATTCTGTTACGGAAAAAAATATTTCGGTTATAATCCTTACTTTGAGTATGCAAACAGAAAACCATCTGGAAAATGATTTTTTATGAGATAAAAATTATTTCAAGATATACAAGTAAATAAATAAATCTTTACAGGCAATATCATGCTAGAACATATTTATTTGCTGTACATTGGCCAATAAATCTCAGCACTTTTCCAGTTGTAATAATAATCAGGATGGTAGCAAGTAATTTGAGTGAATAATATCATTATTTATTTCAGTGGTAAGTGTAGTGTCGCAATAAACGGCATCTCGGAATGAAATATGCTAATCGTATTGCAACCATGCTGAGTTGGACATTCATAATATTTCCAACATATCCAGTTTTAAGTATAAAGGTAGAAATGAAATAGGTATCCTTCTATGTCGAAAATAATATTTTGTAATGTTATTCCTTATCGTAGAACATAGAACTTCTCACTAATAGCTTTTCATACTGATTTTTGAACATTTAATAATGGGTCTAGCATAATGGCTTTCTGCCTCGTCACGCTCAATAAACTATTACTTGATTTCATTGTACGCAACATGTTACCAATATAATATATCATCGGGCCATTGTTAGGAATGGAAGTGTGTAATAATTATCTTACCGAGTACGGAGTGTGTTCTAAAATGTGCTCCTTCCAGCTCACATAGAATTGCGTATTGCGAATTCTACTGCATTTTAAAGAAACTCAATTAAAACTACTCTTTCTACTTTACCGTAATGTCTTTTCTCTACTATATTTAATTAAATTTACCAGCCAAAATTAAAACCTATTTTTTCCAACTGCAGGAAAGATAATTGGGGCTATAAATAGGTTGAAAAGAAACATCAGCATTATTGGTAAGTACTGAATTTTGTGTAAGGTTCCCTGTTCGTAAAAATGTAACCTGAACGTGGATTGGGCAACCATGTTCTTTTCTCTGTAATTTGAGTCTTGTACATTTATCGACGGAGGTACTTTGTAAGAAGGATCAAAGATGAATAATTGCCTTGGCTGGTCTTGCGCTTAAAAAGAAAATGGCTACATTTTATTTCTTCAATCAACTATTTGTGATCTCAAAGAGAAATTCTCCTCACTCAATCATATACATAATACTGCTTACCAGCTTCTGGTGCACGTTTGCCAGCTATTCATATAGGTAATATCTTTAGTCTCTTTAGAGTTCCTCTACTGTTACATTGCATTGCAAGACTTTATCGCTTTCTGTGTACGCATACTCGTACTACATACGTAAAAAGCTTTTGTGTGCTAAGTTCATGTCTTTACTATTAAGCAAACTAAAAGAAAACTAAAAACACAGTCAGCATAGCTATATATAGCTGCAGTTCAGTAGGATCAAAAAATTTATATTTTTACTTGCGTATATAGAAAAAGACGTCTTTTTATCATATGTACTTATTCTTCTATACAAAATATAAAATTCAGTCTAATCAAACTATAACTGCGAACTACTTATTAGAAAGGGGAAAAGTAGACTAATGTATATTATAGTGTCCTGTAGTATTTACTGTACATCTACTTCCTCCTTTAGTAAATGCATTTACAAAACCCCGAAATTAAGAGATAGGCAGAATAATGTACAATATAAAGAAACCAAAGATTTTTCTATGTACGACGGTACTACTGACTTGCACACGTATAATACAGATGTATTTTTCTCTCTATCTACGTGGAATTAACTTCGCTTTCATTTCTATTCCTTCCGCATATGTGATCGGATTTTATTGGAGACCTTTTCTTTCCAAGTCTTACGCTTCCTGTCCACAAGACACGCTTCTGTGAAAGTCAAAGGGATTTTTCTCCTTGAGTGACTGTCAGTCGACTCTATTTATGGTGATAGTGATGAAGGCATAAAAAGGTTGTTCTGCACGCGTGCTTATCTAGCATACCTACTAAATACCTTTCCAGCATACATTATCTGTGTGTGTAGCTTAGGAAAGGCACTTTCCGTGTTACTAAATTTATAATGTAGGCATAACAAGTAGCAACGACTGCAAAGCTAAGATAACCCTTAACCCTACTTCAAATAACTGACTTACTTACCTTTACCTTAAGGTTAATGATGCTCTCGTTCCTACAGAATTATATTACACGCTTCTCATTTCCATATTTATGTAGTTTCTCCCGTATCCGAGTTCTCCGTAGTAGAACAGTTTACACTCAGTGCTATCGTCGCACATAAAACTATTCACTTGATTTTTCAAAAGAAGTCAAAATGCCTTTTCTTTGGTTCCCATTATTTTTATCGTTTACATAACATCACATCTGTAAGTATATAAATTACACTACTTCTTCAGCACCAAAGATAAAATACAACTCCTATGATCATTTTACTCCTACTAATAAAGGGAATTAATCAGTAATTAATTTTATCTTGCCCTTTTAGTGTAATACTTAATATTATATTAGTTGTGATATTTCTAGAAGTTGCTGTTTTCGATGTTGCTTGATATGTGTACAGGAAATCTACCTAGTTTAGAAATTATTCATTTGTTTTTGGAGTTAGTTAAGTGTAGGAGTACTTTCCTCAATGAAATCATATTTATACACGGTCTGTAGACTTTGCGTGAGGCAGAACATGAAAACAGGAGGTGAAAGGTTCTACTAAAGCAGAAGCAGAATAGGAAACTCGTTCAATAAACTTTGCTCATAAAACCACGTAAAACCATGTCACCAGACAGTGCTAGTGCTGTCAAATGTTTGACTTGACACTTGCTCCCGAGAGCTTAACATAAAATGGCAGCGAGATGTTCCTATCAACAAAAAGCGATTTCAGCTCAAGTTGACGAGAAGTTTTTGATTTTTATAGCATAGTCGACTTCAATTCATCCATTTGCATATCTAAGTTATAGTCTCCCTAAGCTGAATTGGTTTACTTAAAACAACCTGCTTGTTCTGCTCAAAAGTTTTTACATTTAGTTACTGGATATATCTGTTTAGTACAATTCATAAATATATGGTATCAGACCTTACACAAGTTTCCTTTACATGGAAATCTGGATTTTTGAAGCCAATTCATTAATGACATGATATGAGAACCTTCTTGGTACCCTTGGTCTGTTATACGACCTGTTCTGCGCTTCAGACATTAATAGATATTAATGAAGTATTTGTGTGAGCTTGCAATTGGAAAAACCTTTGCCTATTCATTTCTTCCTCACAAACTCTTTTCTTTGACATATTTTTTTGAATTTTCTGTGAGTAACACTTCAGTGCTCATTTATTCGTACATAAAGCTAAATTTTATATAAATGCACTGGTTGACTTCGATAGAAAAGCATTTCTCAATTCAAAAGCGCATAAAGTAGGTATATTGAGTTTCTCCGATTCTTTAGACTAGTGAAAGTATATTACGCAGTATTATTAATATTACTTCCAAATTCCACTGCATTGCACGAAACAACTTGATGCCACTGACAAAGCAATTAATTGATATTTTCCTGGTTATGACAAAAATATAGTTCACATTTAGAATTTAGAATGAGCCTTTCTATCATTCTGAATGACTGCAGTCCTTGCTGTAAATACAATGAAAGTTGGTATTCGACAACATTTTGTTTTTGGAAATTGAGTCATGACTCACCGTTATTTACTTGAAATATGGATTTACTGGATTACCAACTAAAAGTATTACCTAAACGAAATTAACTTTCGTGTTTACTAGGGAAAACTTTCTAGTTCTAATGGTACAAAGTTTTCCCTACCTTTTATTATATGCTAGATGATTTTGTGGAGTGCTACTCTTGGACAACACAATATGTACTATTGTTTTATTATGCTTATTGAAATGCTGGGTGTGCATATGACATTTGAAGGTAATTTTATTCATGGTGACACAAACTAATTGCTCAATGAATTTCTTTAAAATAGTAAATAGGTCAAGTGTTCAACGCGTCTTTCCATAGATTTGTGCTAAATTTTGGAACGCATTATTAAACATACTGGAAATTTTCAAACGTTAAGTTTGGATTGTACCTTTTGGTCTTTGTTTACGAAAAGTTCCGTTATCTAAAACTATTTCATGGATTGGTCATCTAGTTATAATTAATTAAAATGTAATTTACAATTTACTATTTATTTTAATGTCGGTCCACTAGTATTACAATATTATTACCTAAATTCCTAGGTTAGGAAAAAACTATTCGAAAATCTGTAACTTTCTGAAAGGATTAGCTTTACCCATTCGTAAGGCTGTTGCTGTAGATTTATTTGCTTTCACAAATTTCTCATTACTCTGACTGAAACTTTAAAACACTAATAAAGCAGCTCAGTTTGATTACTAAAATTACTTATTCCATGTGTCTCGTCTCTCCAAATGGCAGATTGCAATCCTTAAAATTCCTTCAAACAACCTCGGGTAGTTTTTGATACCTCTAAGAGACAAATGATACAAAGACTTAATTTAATTTGCCATGAATTTTACCTATTTTATTCCCACACTTTAAATTTTAAAATCGTGTTTTGATTTTGTATTTTTGTCCGGGTATTTTATGTCTTTAAAACTTCACTTAAATTCAGATAGAGAAGCCAAACTTAGGTATGGTAAATGGTTCGAACAGAAATTAGCGAAATTGCGGGACTTCAAGTTGAAAGTTTTAGTAGATTAAGCCTAAAAGAAAAGACAAAAAGACCTCAGAGCAGAGATCTATTCTTTGTACTGTAGCATATGTTTGTATGAGAAGCACGGACATGTTTAACAGCTACAATACATCTCAAGACTTACTTTTTAGTCATCGAATTTGCATCACATCACACAACCATATCACAACACTTCTGCTCCATTATATCATTTTATTTCCACATTCATCTTAACCTTTGTAATTTATTCTCATCTCTATTATTATATAGATTCTACTTAGTCTTAATGTACCGTACCCAGCCCAGTTTCTAATAAAGCCTATGCAGTTTATACATATAAAAGTATAACATGCTCCTATTCTATACATGCAAGGTTGTAAGTTTGTGTGAACGAGAAAAAAACAGAAGTTTTATTGCAAACGAAAACTTTTTCTTCTTAACTTTGCACTATATAGCAAAACTATAATAATAATTTCTGTATTCCCCTATTTCCTACTTTCACTTATTTGCAAAGTTTTCACAATTAGAAATAATGCCGCTTCGGATAAAGATACAAGTAGAACAAGTTTTGTTTGTCTGTTTGCTCCTTATCCTCAATTGTCGGAGAATTTCATGGAATTTATTTAGCAGTAATGGATTTTCGGCCCATTACCACTTTCCACAACTCGACCCAATAAGTACACCCAAAACTTCACATTCTAAAAGATATTCCTATAAAATTGAATAAATATGCGTTACCTAAATTATTTGATTTTTGAAATGTCTTCAAATTGACAGCGAATAATCGGAAAGTTCAGTCACCCATAATAGTAGTATTAGTTGCAACGACTACAGTTGTAGTTAAGTCATGACTGCCTGGTATATTGATATAGCTGAAAATAATGCAGTACATAGTGCAGCAAGATAAATATAAGAAAAGGCAGAGGCAGAGTGCAACCATCCGAATGTGATAGTGTAAGTTTATTTCGGGTCTGACTGATTTATGAATCCTTCCATGATTATATTATTTGGGTTAAGTGCCCTTAAAAGATTGAATTATGTAGATGTTGAGATTAGGATATTCTTTTCGTGGTGCTTGGTTCTCTTTGTCCAATGCAAGTGTTTCCAAGAGTTCCTTTATAGTGGAATACTCTGTCCTTTCGATTTAGAAAGAGCTATAAAACCCATTTTAAGTGGTCAAAGATTTCTATGCATAATATCACAAACTATACCATTAACTGCAGAATAGTCTATAATTTTAATGTCTTTTCATAAGTTATGGTGCATAATAACAATAGTAAGTAATATTCAGCTATATTATGTTTAGGCTTTTAAGTGGATGAAAATGAAAATTTATGTATGAGAGGTCTTTCCCTGCACCCAAAGTTACTTTCGTGGTGCAATGCATGGAATGCTGTAGATTTGAGTAATAATCAATAGAAATCTTGAGATATCTCTTGTTACTAGTAAGTTGATGCTAACTAACTAGGTATGTGTAAGAAATGAAAACTGTGAGATCATCTTTCATCACAAATTGGCTGTAATAGAGACGTATCAAACGTATGGTGACGTACTTCACGATGTAAGTATTTATCCTAGGTACATGTGATTCTGTGAACCTTTCTTGGCATTTAAGATTTTGAAATGTTCTGAATTTTGGTTTGAGAGAGAAAACTGACATTCCTTAACCTTGTAATGAAAATACCTTTTAATCTGTCAAAAAAATTCTTTTGCACTTGTAAACATAATCTCGATGCTTAGGTACTTTGTTTAGATGATGCTCTTTCGAACTGTCTCACACTTAAAAGTGCACTTACCTCCTACACCCACATGCACACAAAAATATTATTTTAAAATTATTCTTGAACATGCTGAATTTGGTTACGGTTGAACCTTTCAAACTTAAATCATTTCACAGAATACATTAAGCATTAAATCTAAACATGGTGGTAAATTCTGGATTTTTAGATATTATGTGTAAAGGTAATAATATTCCGAGCATTTAATCATTAGAATTTTTGGAAATTTTATAACAGTTAACAGTATTGCATTTGATTTTTATGTATAGGTACATGTTTCATTTGTATATGAGGTAGATTAGTAGATAGTAGATATCATACAATTATATTATTTTTCTTGCGATATTCATCTATCAATTCTCGTCTTAGAATTTTTCCCGAAGGTGCTTTTGGGATGCTGTCTCTCCACTCAATGCCCCCTTTGAGGTGCTTGTAGGAAACAACTTTTGGCTTGAGAAAGTCGTGAATTTCTTTTTCGCTGACTTGGGATTTTGATTTACGAACTATGTATGCTCGCGGTAGTTCTCCTACTCCTGAATCACTCGTGTCTGGTACACCGATTACAGCAACATCTTCAACTTCTGAGTGCTCTCTTAACAAATCTTCAAGTTCACTAGGAGCCACCTGAAGAGTCATTTTAAAATGCATTCAACATTCATTTCTATAGTCTCAATCCACCTTCTTATCAAACTCAACAACAAAATATTATAAAACCAGATAGTATTTATTATTGTTAGCCTACCGGAGTAAACACCCCTTTATCATTATAAAATATTTCTTTTGCAGGCCAATTTTCATACAAAAAATACAAACAAAAAGCAGCAACACACAAATGACAACTAAAAGCATTTTCAGTGTTTATTTACTCTTGTTTAAATGCATTAAAGACTTGTTTATAAGATTATGTAATAAAGACGCGCATTACTTACTTCGTTCATTAATATTTGATTTCATGGTTGAATAATTACTTTAATATGTTCACGTTCTTACTTGGTGACCGCTGACTTTAATGAGCTCTTTCATTCTGTCAACAATGTAGCAACAACCGTCATCATCGTAGTAGCCAATATCTCCAGTGTGCAGCCATCCATCTTCGTCAATGGTATCCTTAGTTGCCTGAGGGTTATTATAATAGCCTTTCATGACTTGTGGTCCACGCACACAAATCTCTCCTCTCTCGTTCTTCCCCAATGTCTTCCCAGTTTTGGTATCCACCATTTTCATCCAAGTCGAAGAAAGGGGTGTGCCGCATGAACCAATTTTTTTGTTTTTCGTCTTATAAGAAAGTACGTGACTGCAAGGGGAAAGCTCAGTCATTCCTGATAAAACCATGAAATATTACTTTTATTTACTTTCACTGCATAAAAGATGGAAAAATTTACGTTTCATGATATTCAAGTAGCATTTACGTATACTTAAAAAGTTTCTAATTGTGATTGTATTTCATTACCATAGCCTTCTTGGAAGAAAATATATTTTCCAGCTTTATCCAGTACTCTTTCAATAAGATGATGTCCGATCGGAGCAGCAGCACCAAAAACTGTAGTACATTGTTCAAATTCCGATTTGGTGTAGTTGGCACTATTCACGATGTGAGATATCAAGGGAGTTACCAAATGAAGAGCTGTTGGCTATAATAACAAGAAATGAAATCGTTTCCTGAGGACTATACAAGTATATCTCAAGATGTACAAGTAATTTGATAAAAACATTACTATATTTCTATATAAATTATTTGGCTTAATTAGGTAGGAGGAATGAATTTTACAAATTCTTTACTTTGTGTTTTCGTATGGCATTTAGAAAAGTCATTTCTTGGAACTTGCTCAAAGTGAGAACATGACCACCGATCCACATTCCAGAGTGTATTAGAGCGTGCATTCCATAACTATGAAAAAATGGCAGGAGAGCCACGTGCCTTTCCTGCCCTTCTTCCTTTGTGTAAGAATGAAGCAAAGTAAAATCCAGCCTAGTGTCCGTTTGTGCAATATTCGTAGCAATATTTGAGTGCGTTAGCATAACTCCTTTTGGCGGACCTTTAGCAAATTAATATCTAATTAGCTTAAGCAAATACCGCAATTCACAAGCTTGTTGCACATAAAAGCAAGAATCCTTTTAGTGTTCGTTAACCCATCCTTAACTCATTGAAACAATTATTACTCTGTTCGCATATATCTACACAGCTCATATAACTAGTGCATTTTGTATATTATATAATAGCAAAGGTGCATAATGTAATTTATAATTAATATCTATAAAGTGCATGGAAAGTGAAAATGCTAATGAATATTCCATTGGAGAAAGTCATTAATTAAATTGTGATTACCTGTAGTACCACTGGAGTAGGGAAGCAATGCAACTGTGTCTAACGTGTTGCAATCCTTTCCTTTGAAGAAATCTACTCCAAATGTGTCTTGTTTGACCATCTCTTTGTACGTGTGACATCCTTCTGATGGTTCTCCAACGACTACTACGGATTTTATATTAGGATTGGAAGACTTCGCTTTTCGGACAGATTCTAAGTATTCATCTGATGTGACAGCACACACGGCACCGGAACTATCCAGTTGGCGCTTGATTTCCTCTAGATATTAATAAAAGCACAACTTTATCTGTAGTTCAAATATTTGTAAACAATGTATAAATACCATACAAATTAAAGAATCAACCTGAAGTATATGCAGGATTAATTGGTGATGCAACCAATCTAGTATAAAAATAAAAATGTATAAAAAAATGTAAAAATTAGTTTTTAGATGGTTTATTTCTATCAAGGATGCAAAAACCCATGGGTTTTTGAGCAAAAACCCTCGACCCATGGGTTTTTGTGGGTTTTTGGGGTTTTTGGGTTTTTGGGTTATTGGGTTTTTGGGCTACCAAAACAATGTAATACTCTGTGTATATTACTTAATATTTATTCTTTTTGAGTCACACTATGATGAAGAAGGATAGTTCTTAACTATTATTGTCAAATATATTCATATTTTGCAGGATAAACGGTAATTTGTTATGAAAATTACGGTGTGTTTTACATTCCCGCCTAGCAAAAACCCAAAAACCCCAAAAACCCATGGGTTTTTGATAAAAAAGTGGGTCGGGTTTTTGCTCAAAAACCCAAAAACCCAATAACCCAAAAACCCTGGGTCGGCATCCCTGATTTCTATAAATTGTGTGTAAGAATTTTTTTGCGGTATAATGCGTAAGGGGAATTATTGTAAGTACCCTGCTTCCCATATTCCATAAAGTACGCTGGGATATTCTGGACAATTTGCTAAAACGATTCCTACAACTTGTCCTCTTTTCAAACCGGATTTTATTAGTGCAGCAGCAAAACCTCGAGAGTGTTTCAATACTTCATCATGAGTGTATTTAAGTCCAGTGGAGGCACATTCCTTGAAATAGAAAGCGATGCCTCATTCTGCATTACTCGTTATTCCATCTATGTTTCATAATAATGTATCTGTATGAAGAAATGTGATTTCTTACAAAGGCAGGTAAATGTCCCCATGAGCCAATATTCTGGCGAATAAGTTCAGGTACTGTGAAGTCAACTACTGTATCAACATTTGGCAACGGACTCTTAACCCATAGTTTTTCGTCATCCAACGACGACTGTCTCGGAGCTGTTGACAGTTGAAGTCTGGAATGTCTTTGAGCGAATTGAGATTGAGTTTGACAAACAGATGTACTCCTTGCTGTAGCTGTAATCAATCTCTGTGCACATATGGAAACTCGTGTCATTTTTCCGATTGTGTAAAATTATATTGACAAAAAAGTAACTTAATATTACTAATATTAGCAAAAAATGATTTAACGATGAGGAAAAGTCCTCAACTGTCAATGCAATTGTGATGAGTTGGATTCGTTTGTATTATATTACGTTTTGGTTTTAACAACTCACAAATTAGTTCATGTCACTAAAAGGCAGAGCAGAGTTCGAAGAGATAAATATTTATTATGAAGATAGTATTATGTATACTATCTTTTGTATGCTTATATAATTGTGTACCTAATAAAATAGAGGTATTCAATGCAGTACTATTTACGATTTCCCGTTTACCTAAGTGTAATTCTTGAGTACATAAATACACATGCTTATAGGTTAACCACACGTGTATAGTAATAATGTGTCAGTTGTGTCCTTCATGTTTAGTAGCGATTACAACGCAGCCATAGTTTTCATTTATAGCCCATTGAAATCAACCTTTTAATTTAACACTTGGCTGAACAGAGTAAGATTATCTCCTCTAATTGCCCATACCATCCTTCATATTATATCGCACAAACTATTTATTATCTGTAACCTCTGAATATCAATACAAATTAAGAGGTCTCAGTCTGTGTTACATATACATTACTCTTACTAACCAACGTAACATATTCATAGTATATTATCCATCATTTACCATGATATTTCTATTCAACCTTGTTTATGTACTTAAATGTTAAATGTCTAATGGAGAATTTAACATTTTGCTCCCAACATAAATGTATCTATATCTCTTAGGGTTTTCTTTAATACACTGTAAAGGATGTAGAGAATGCAAATTTTCATTATTGAAATGCTTGGAAAGAAATTTCCCAAGCATGGGTTTCTGACTCATTAGTAGTTCAAAATCTCGAGACAACTTTTATAAATACAATTAAGTATACATAGGGATGCGATGTTATATAACTGTCCTTACCCGACATGTATTTTTAATTCTTTTCCTTTATGTTTTTTTCATCAGTAGTACTGTTTTAGCGAGTAAATACATCTCTGAGCCAAAGAAAATGTTGAACGTCGAAAAATGTACAAAATCATATACCTTCTCACGTAAATTCATAAAATTCACAAAATGCATCAAATCTCTGCGCCATAAGTACTAGAGAGCATAATATTTTCCAAGTGTTTCACGACCAAAATGTGCAAAATACAAGTATATATTACGCAAGTAATCTCCTATGTTTCCCAAATACATGAATATTTCTGCGCCACAGTTCCTACAGTTATCAGTTATGGGGCTTGTAAATTTTGAAAACGTAAATTTTAAAAGTCCTAGAAAATATCCCAAGTTTTATTCACAACTTTGATTGTTTGGCTTTATCGACTCTCTGCCTCGCTTCTGTTAAAGCTTGCTGTTAGTTTTTCAAAGTGCAATTAAATGCATTTTGTGGATATGAGATTTGTTTGGCACGTGCAAAATCAATTCCGTAACGCAACCCACAAGGTTAATAACAGGCAAAGTCGTGACTAGAAAGTACGTTTATTATTGTTGCAATTACTCATGTTTGTTTAGTAATAATTATCTGCATTGAAGTATCATGAAATTGAAATTTGACGTTTATAGTTTTAAATAATTGGTATTTTTTGTTCAACGCTTCTTGTACAACCACATAGGTTTTAAAAGTTTACAATTTTGTCATGATAGGTTATGTGACAATTTAACATTATGCAAAACTATAAACACTAGTCTATAGTAAACTTTAAATGAACGCATTTATTAATACCTTTAGTGTCTCAGTCACAAAGCAAAACAACCGCAACTGTTACATCACAACATACAAAGGAGTAGGAACATTAATACTTGTATCTTATTACTATTCAGCTTCTTATACTTTAATTTAATGTCTTTTGCTCTTTGGATTTACTAGAACGCAAAAGTCTATGGTACTGCAAAATGCTCTATAATTTTAAAGTTGGCATTGAAAAATGTACTAATAAAAACATGGATTGGTTCGTTACATTGCACATGAGGAAAGAAATGACAGAGCATTCACCTTATTGCTTATTGACTTCAGCTAAAGCCGTAAAATTGAATAATGCTCTAGGAAATGGTTTCTCAATTGTTTCTCAGTTGTGTAAACGTATAACTATTATTAGGCATACTAATGCATATGCACTAATACTCTAATACTAATTACTATTTCAAAATATTAAACTAAAGTTTCCGCATACAATATATCAGAAAGTATATCCTAATTGCCAACAGTCCACATAACAGTGCTGACCTAATTTCAGGATTTCAAACTTAATAATAAACTGTATTAGTAATAATATTAATTACGATTGCGGACAGGGAATCTACAATACATCTACAGACACATTAAGTGGATACATTAGAATTGAAATGCAATTTTGAAACGCCCAATCAACAAGTAATTAAAACTAAATTAGCATATCTATATACAAAGAGGTTAATTTTACAATTAGGTATTAATAGTTATCACAACCAATTTGAAACAGTACATCGTGTAGTGGTCTAATATTATTCATCTGACTTTCTCCATGGTCAAATAGCAGTGAATTAACTTGAGCTCCATTGAAAAAGAGAAAACTTGTCGAATTCTTGCCAACATACTCACGGCTGTCAAATAATTTTAAGGTTTCGTGCAAGGGAACCGCATCCTCTCTGAACGGTTCACAATTAACGCCATTTCCATTTAAATTGGCCAGGATTGTCACTGTATTTACAAATATGTCATCTTCGTCATTGTCCGTCTTCATTTTGTGGTCGTTGGCATCAGCACAGGAGTCTTGACCACAACAATCATTTAAAATAGAAAAGTTTTGTTCGGGATACGAAAACAAAGTTGTAAAGTGGGATCGGATTCCATTATTCACGTCAGTTCCAAAGGTTAGCAAAATTTTAACAAGTTCTTCAAATTCGCCTTTTTCTCTCCCGTTTATTTTCGATGAAATGAACACGACTGCGTTTTCGCTTTTCAAATGCATATTTACATCCGAACCACAAGATACCAAAAACTGCAACAATGAGTTTTCAACCTGCTGCTCCTCCATTGTCAATTTCTTTAGCTTTTTTCTTGTTTCGTTTTCCTTGAAGGAAACCCGGTTTAAGTTTCTTTTTGATGATTTCATACTAAAATCTTAATTTGAACGAAGATACCAGAATTAAAAGTTTCGTTCTGTATACATTAGCTTTGAATAATTTGATTTTCAAAGTTGAACACACTATTTAATCTGTTAACAAACAGTTAAGCTTATATTATGCTACAGTTATTGTTATATTGCACAACAAATATGACCCTTGGTATTAATTCCATTACTACTAATAGTACTAATACACTTTCTAACAGATATATCTTGGTTTTGTGTATTAAGCAATAGTATATTCTAACAGAACAGACAGTAATTGTATATGAATGTGAAAATGGTACTACTTATCTCAAACTCTATACCGATTACGTGTCATATACAATATTATTGTCTTATTTGTAGTTATATGAATAAAATACAAGCATAAGTTGTATAGTTTACATGTAGTATATGGCGACAGCAACTGCATGATATGATAGACATTAAGTATCTTATAATGTAAACTGTGGCTAGGCTGACTCACAATTTAAGCCGAAACAGTCCAACACTCCGTTCAATTTGCTGACAATGAAAGAGTAGACTATTAGACATGATACTCAAGCATTTAGCTGTCGATAAGCCAAACAATTCGTTTAAACAACGTTTGTTGGACTGTCAATGTCATTTGAGTAGACATGTACACACACATTTGTACATGATTTCTTCTGCTATCGCAGTTTCACTTTTAAACTGCCTATTTCACAGTAACAGCAGTAAGTCGAACAAAGAGCAATGAGACAAATTAAATATGATAAGCAATGATATACAGCAATACAGCAAATAATAAGCCAGTCGTTTGGAATTTACGCAATTCTCTTTTTACAGTACTTTGCATAGGTCGCAAAATTACGGTAGTTTAAAACATCGATATCTAAATTATAAGTATACACTTTGGTAACATTGATATCCAGTATTACAACTTACATAATATAGTAAATACAATAAAAACGAAGCAATTGTAATACATAGGATGAGTTTTTTAAAATTGGAAAATAATTTGGTTACATGCATATAGGAAATCTGACCTGTGCATTAGAAGCTAAGTAGCAATATAATGGATATGTCTGTGCATACAATATGATTAAAAAGTTTTACGTTACATAAAGATACTAAAGTGGAATGGATAAGCTGGCTGAGCACGAAAAGAACAACATGCACATGTTTTTATCACATGGACTTTGATGTCTATGCAAGCAAACAAAATAATTTAATACCAAGTAATACAATCTGGCTTTATATTTATAGCCAACTGAACATGAGTACGCGTACGGACGCTTCTACCTAGGAAAGGAACTAGGTACGTGAACGTGACACATTATTGACAATACACAGGAAAGTGCAGTGCATTTGATATCTACTCTTGTATCTGAACAGTACCTTATTTTGATACTTAAGTGGCGATTTGGTAAACTGAATCTACATTTGGTAGGCAGACGTAAATGAGTAGGAAAATTATACTGAATTTAAGTTTTGCTGTACAAAAGTAGGCTATACTTAAATGTTAATATGAGATGTATAATTTAAGTAGATAGATATGCTATTATAATAGTTCGTTTGGATTTCCATTTTTCGTATCTTTTTACTTACCCATTTAATACTACCACCAACCAGAGCAGAGCACTTGCATCAATATGCTTATTATTGCTGTGTGAATGATTTTAATTTAATTTTACAATCATCCGCTCACATGTTCACACTTTTGCTTTGTCACAATATTATTTCATCACCACACAAGCCAGTTACAAGCAAACCTTGCACTATCATCATCACAGTGGCCACTCCAGTTCAGACTACTTTGACTTGCCGTATTCCGTCAAGCTATCCAGATTCGATGAAGCATAAGTTCTGCTTATAAACAGAGATTGGTTATAAGCAAGTAAAAAAGCAAACCTATATTAGATACTTGTACATATATTTTGTGCCATGTGCGTTCTCTAAATGTGCATGATATTATGTATATAGGATAGGCTATGCTCTCAGGCTCTCAGCTTCCAGAAGTGTTTATAGACTGATCCAGAACTGAAATAATATGTTCATTTACGATATAATCATTCGCGTTCACATTATAAACAATACTCAAGTACTCATAAGTCACTCATATAAAAAACGTCTCATAATACCATAAAGTTTGCATAAGATTCATTATAAAATTACATACAGTATACAGCACAGTGATAGTGATAAAATATAGCATATGTGACACTTTTGTGCCTTATTTCTTAGAGTTCTTTACGATTAGGTGACTAGTAATCTCTCAACTCTATCGCTTCTTTATTTACATTTTGTTGTCTACAGAATTAATATTAGAATACATACAAGTCTTAATACACTTGTATTATAGGCAAACAATGCATCTTAAATTTTAGCTGGGCTCTAAAGCTACATCGTGGGTAGAGAAGTAGAGATTCGGCAGAAATCTCCCTTGTGAGTATTATAGCTTTGTCAACTCATCCTATACGTGTGGGCATTTTGTTGCTAAGATTTGATAGCGTTAGGTAGCTTCTATTCTAACTGGTTACTGATGAAGACAAATATTTAATTACATTGCATTTATCTAACGTGATATTTTGTTTACCAAGATATCCAAAGGCAAGCGTAAAATAAATGTAACCGGAAAATTAGTAATGTAGATTTCTCTAAGAATTTGGTTAATTCACGCTTTACTACAGTGGCCAGACGGCCCGGATTTTCCGGGAACCACCCGGAATTTAGACCTTACCCGGATGGCCCGGAATGCACCCGGATTTTAGAGTAGTACCCGGATTTTTAGATTTCTTGGAAAAGTGCATTTTTGGTTCATTATTTTATGTGGTAACAAACATTTTTGTTCGGGTGCCCAACCTCGCTCTACCGGAGTAAAATAATAACATAACAACACCGAGTTCAGCTACCTACAATGACAACAATGAGTAATAATATCACAGAAAGTACAGCTTTGCATGTACACAATTGTGATTCAAGCTTACATGGTGCTTACTTCCAATCAACAAAGGCATTTCATAGCTTTTATTACCATTTTTCACGTCTTTTGATAATGAATTTGCTGATAAGTTTTATTGCAAGTATTTTTTCTCAAATAATATAATGCATGTGTGAAACGCATTTAATTATTAGTGTTGTGTGCTTTGTGTTCGTCACAATAGCGTTTATTTATTTTAGCTTATTTAAGTATTTCAAGTATTTACTTTATATTTTGTCTTTGAGCACTAAAATGAGTAAAAGAAAACATTCGGTATGCAAATTTACATCAGATCTTGAAAAGGATTACCCGTTTCTTGAAAAACGGTTTAAAGTTGATAATTGCAGTGAGTCGGTCTGCCGGTTGTGTAATTCTTTCTTTTCGATTGCCCACGGTGGTAGATCTGACATAAAAGATCACATTAAATCAAAAAAACATAAAAGTTGTGCTGTGGCCAAAGCATCAAGTAGTGAAGTTAAAAACTTTTTTGGTAGTTTAAAACCAAAAAAAGAAGACCTGGAGCTGGCCGCAAAAGAAGCTTTGTTTTCCTATCACACTGTAAAACATGATCAAAGTTTTCGTTCCATGGACTGCACATCGAAAGTAATTCGATCCCTTTTCCATCAAAAATTTTCTTGTGGAAAGACTAAATGCGAAAAGATTCTGACAAATGTGTTAGCAGTCGATGCCATGGAAAAACTTAAAGTTCAGTGCGAACGAGCAAACTATGTAAGTATTTCAGTGGATACTTCTGGACACAAAAATATAAAGCTGTTGCCCATTGTTGTCAGATATTTTTCAAATTTCTTTGGAGTGCAAACAAAATTGCTGGAGTTAAAATCTATACCAGGGGAGACATCAGAAATAATTTCAGAGGAAGTAATTGAAGTGCTCAAGAAATGGAATTTAGAAAAAAAGATTATTTGTGTTTGTGCAGACAATACCAATACCAATTTTGGAGGAGTACTACGGCGGGGTACGCAAAACGTCTATTCCAAGCTAAAACAAAAAGTAAATAATAATTTGTTGGGGGTAGGTTGCTCTGCTCATATAGTTCATAATAGCATCCAGACAGCTGCCGATATGCTACCTATTGATATCGAATCTATCATTGGAAAGATATACAAATACTTTTATATTTACACAGTCAGAACAGAAAAACTGAAAGAATTCTGTGAATTTGTCAGCATTGAATTCAAGCAAATTTTTGGTAGTTGCAAAACGCGTTGGCTTTCATTAGCACCAGCCACAGAAAGACTTCTTCAAGTATTTGAAGGTGTGAAATCTTTTTTCTTAAGCGAAGATGCCTGCCCATTTGCTATAAAGCAGTTTTTTGAGAATCCTGCAAGCGAATTATATCTTTGGTTTTTGCATGGGCAATTACATACATATAAGCAAACAATTCTAAAACTAGAAAAGCAGAATGTTTGTGCTACAGAAGTTGCTGCCACAGTAAAAAATCTTAGCGATACATTAGTTGCTAGACGATTTGAAAAGTTTATCGGAGTCTCCGCAAAAAATATTCTTAAAGCTTTGGTTGATGATGGAATTTTAAACGAAATTAAATTTTACGAAATAATCGACAATTTTTATGCAACAGCAATTGAATACATTAATCGATGGACGACCCACTTAAATGAATTGGAAATGTTTTCCTGGGTTTTTTTAAACAAACAGCCAACATGGAGTGAAGCCGAAAAGTCCATTGCATATTTAAAAGAAAAACATGCAATAACACTAAATGATAGCGCATGTTTTGATGAAATGCGATGCATAATCAGTTATTCTACCGCCGCAAAAATTGCAGAATGGCAAGATTTTGAAAATCGCACATTTAAGCGTGTAGATGAACGTTGGATTGAAATTTTCGAACATTTTCGATTAAAAGCGATTAATCATGAAGTGATATCAGAACTGGTAGAATTTTGTTTATGTATTCCTGGAACAAGTGCCCCGGTTGAAAGACTGTTTTCGTTAATAAACAATACATGGACGGAACACAAAACTCAAATGCATGTAGAAACTGTCAAGGCCATCACTATAATGAAAGTTAATGTAAGCATGGATTGTCGTGAGTATTACGAAGAAATTTTAAAAGATAATGCGCTTTTGGAAAAAGTCCATTCTTCAAATAAATACTCCTAAACTTGATCTGAGTAGTAATTTAAAATTATAAATTTTATCATTGTTATATCGTAGCTAATTTAGTGGGTAAACTTAATTTACGCACATACACGCATGTTACGCACTGGTTTAAGCACTTAAACTTGTGACCCGGAAAATATTTTTCCCCTATGTAATAAAATGTTCGTTTTTATAGGATTTTTGCAAATGCACCCGGAATTTTTGCTGAGAAATCTGGCCACTGTACGCTTTACGATTGTTAAGAAGCATGTTTGAGTTAATGTTAATGAGTTAATGTTAATGTTTGAGTAATGTTAATGTAAAGAGTTAATGTTTGAGTGGAGAACACACTGTTCATTGTTCATATATATAAATACCCAAGTGATAAAAAGCGAGTACCAATTAGTTTAGTTATCTTATCTGTTCTGGTCCTGACATTTCAATAGAAATAAGGCCATTGTCATACTACTAGTGAGAAATCCTGAGGCAAACTTGTTTTGAGGAGATTCTACAAAGGTAAAATTATTATAATAAGCATACATACATAAAATATCAAGATGCTTATGTCATATCCACGCAAATATATAATTTTGTATTATCCAACAACTTATCTACTACCCGTGTAAAAGTATTCTGCTTTCAATTACTGATATTGCTATAGTTGTCATGTAAAAATCGCTAACCGGGTGTGTTGGATTTTTGTGGAAAATATTGTCATCTTGGTCATTCATAATAAGAAGATCGTTCTTGGCAAAAGTTTATAAAAATTCTCCAGTTTCTTATACTAATAGCAAATTATGTTCGACAGGTAGAGAAAATCGTTATGATGGAGGCAAAAGACAATTCACTGAAGACTTCCGATAACAAAGAAAATGAAATGGACTGCGATATAAAAGTTCCACTCTTGGGAAAAGCTACCAACGCACCAAAGGCCTTATATGAGTTTAAGCCTTTTACATTTAAGGAAATTAGTAAGTATTCTGTTTATCTAAATTAACATTTCTATCATTTTTTTATTAGTAACGTTTATGATTTAGTTTGTCAGCTATAGAATAATTAAAATTGTCAATTCGTTTTTCAAAATATGTAGATACAAACTCAAAACTGAAAAAGCCAGACCCCCGATCAGGTCATCGTATAGTATGCAGCGAAAGTGTCATTTACTCATTGGGAGGATATCTTGAAATTGAGGAGAATAGCAGCCGGAATCGAAGAAGTCTATCTATCGGTGAAAAAAAGGTTTTCAAAGAACTTTACAAATTCAATTTTTGCTACGAGCAGTGGAAAAAAGTGGCAACCAAAGGAAAATTCCCGGTAGGACTGGTATCTCATACTGCAGCGCTACATGGAAATTATTTAATAGTTTACGGTGGCACATCTTTACCATTCGGAGAAATTTCGTCGGATTCAGTAGATATATGTAACTTGAATACGAAGACTTGGACTGAGTTAACAACATACGGACAAACCCCTGGAGGAATTTATGGACACTCTATGATTGTTGATGAAGTCAATAAATGTGTATATATTGTTGGTGGTACAACCGGGTTTCGATTTTTTATTGATATACACAAACTGGATTTGATAAGTGGGCAGTGGGAACCCTTATTTATTTCTCAAGGAGATATTTTACAAACAGGAGAACCTTCCCCAAGATATCGTCACGAAACAGCTTTCGATGGAACTTTAATCTACGTTGTTGGAGGAGGAAGACCTACATGTACCGAAAATCTTGCTTCTATTCCCGTTTTCAATATCACTACTCGAGCATGGTCGACAAAGGAGACCATTGGGGATGATATTCATCAACATCCATCTTCAAGAAAATGTCACGGACTTATCCAAACAAAGGATAACATTTGGATGTCTGGAGGAGAAAATGGAATTGATTTGTTTAACGAATTTTGGAATCTTCATTTACCTACAATGAAATGGACCATGATAAGTACAAGAATTCCTATGGAATTGAGTTTTCATTCTGCTAACATAACTCCTCAAGGTTGTATGTACATTTTCGGAGGTGTCAATAAAGTCAATCAAGATAGACGCGGAGCTGTATTCAAAGATCGCACGAATACCATTTTCAAAATGTGGTTAACCATTCCAACGTTAAAGGAAATGTGCTGGGAAGCTTTACTCCACTACGATAACTCCATCAAACATTTATCTCCTGATCAACTAATTGTTAAAGGGATTCCGAGAGAATTTGTTGCAAGACTTTATGCATAATTCCCCGTTTTACCTTCGTTTTGTGCTAAATTATATACCTATTTACTACTTACCTATATAAAACAGCTGTCATAACGAAGCAGGGAGGTGAATTCGACAGTGATACATGGTGATATTGAAATTAAAATTGTCAATGTAAAGAAATTACGGGGCAAACGCCAAAATAAGCATAAGTATGTATTTTTGGAGTGAATTGTACAAAATAATGTATGAATACAGACGGGCCAATTTTCTTTTGGCCTTCAGTTAATGAGTTAATACATATATACTAAATGTTTTATGTACCATGAAAAATACGGAACTTATCAAAGAATCTAATTTTGATACTTAGATTGTCAATAAAAATACTTCCAGTTCATATTTATTTATTTAAGAATTTTGATATATGATGAACCCTTCACAAATCTTCATATACGTTGCTTAACAAAGTAAAGTTATTGACACAGACCTCCATTACTAACTGTTGCATGTTGAAAGAGTCAGTTAATTGGTGGTCTGGGACTGCATTGTTATCAGGACTTTGAGGACCCCAATTCTCAAGTAGGTGCGCGATTAATAGTTATTACTCAATCAATACAGCAATCCTTTGACTAAAGCTTTCAGCAAGTTTATGTATTCATGGTTTAAAATATCGAGCATTAAATTTTAGCGAAGGTAATCCTTTGCAACTAATCCTACTTTTTTATTTGACCTTGGTTTCTTTATAGCAAAGAGGTATGACAATTACAATAATTTTACAGAGTAGTTTGATTCGCAGAGCTGCAATAAGAACAAAGTTTATTTTACCTGGATGTGGGGTTTTTTAATATATTGTAAGGTTTGGTGCATTGCGGTACGTATTCACTATTTAACTGGAAGGAATAAAACATGGTGAGTGATGTGACACGCATTGGTGTGTCATAAATTGTTGTACACAGTACATATAATTTACATTTCCAGTGTCACTTATTTTCATTTTTTCCCACTACTTTAATTTATTTGCCAAAAAGCACAATTCTCTTCACAGTGCAGTATTACAATGCACAATGCTCAATTTTATAAAGACCGAAGAAATTCTCTTCCTCTGAAATTGATCAATTCGCTTGATATTTGTGTTCAGCCCAGCAGACTATAAATAACAAATTATATTTAGTAAGACGAATTTTCAATTTTGGAGTAGGCAATACTGAGGAGATAAAAATTCGGCTTTATTACCTATAATAGTAAATAAGTATACTTTCTCTGACTTTCCCCGCTTTATTGCATAAAAGAAAGTCGACAGTATTTAATAATTTAGCTTATTGGTCTTTTATGAAACCTTCGAACCTTGAGCTTAATGGTCTGCTGAAATAAATTAAATTCGTATTCAGATTCCCAAATTGCTGAGAGTTATTGATTTGTAAAATTGACATGACTTTATTGGAAAAGGTTGCGTGGGCCCATTTTTGTCAAGTTTGCTATTCGTAATAAACCTAATAGTAACAGTATACGGAAGAGAGTAGTTACAGTTTACAGAGTAAGTGCACATACTTACTCTGTTACTCTGTTCAATACTAGCATGTATAATTCTCTGTTTATTTCTGCTCAACTAACTTAACCTGCAACAGATTGCTTATATCCTTCAGAATGGTAATGGTAAAGTAGAAGTATTCAGGTATCGGGCAGTACATTAGCAAGTCGGTTTTAGGTTCCTGAAAGAGTTTGGGTTAGACGTTAGACTGTCCTTTTAGTGTTACATGTCCTATTGATTAATAACCGTCAGCAACGAAATTATTAGGTATTCTTAAATGTACTTTTTAGTATCCCAATATTATTGAGTTGCGCAATGCAGACAATGACAAAACGGAGTGCCTAAACAAGTGCCGAAACAATGTTTGTTTTAGATCATGCTTGTGGTCAGACAATCGCAGTATTAGCTAGTCCCAAATTTTCTAAATAGGTATGATGCTTTTCAAGTAAACTCCATAATTTGCAACTCTCTCAAATGCATTTATTTAATACACATTTGTTATAAGTCTTAATTTTATGTGTCACTTCTAAATTACACGCCTTGAACATACAATGCCCAACAGTACAAGACTTTTCTTTAAATAAGAAATATTAATACCCATTTTACGACATGTTTTCGAATTCTTCCCCATCGTTATACACACATGATGCAAATATTTGTATGCGTCAAACAATTTTGGCGTCATGAATTTGCTTATACCATACGAAAACTCATTCTATCACAGTACCAGTGGCTATAAAGTTCAATATTCTATAAAAATGTCATATATTGGGCAATTTTATCCTTTCAAACAAACTTCGATTAACGCATTTATGTATCGTTTTATGTAGCTTAACCTCAAATTGTATTATAAAAGGCCGACTTTATGAACTAAGGAATGTTAATATGCTGCCGAGTGCCGAGGTAGAATGGTAGAAATTGTATTTTGTTCCTGCTCGATACTCGTCCTTCCTGTCCTGTCAGTTGATTTTATTGTTTCCAAACTTACAAAGGTAACAAATGGCAAAATGGCACAATTTTAGCATTTTGCAAAGCTATGCTCTATCATGTTCGTGTCGTTTAGTACATTCCGTGTTATAGAGTCAAAGACTGCAAAGCTGCGTAGAATATTAACTATAACATGCGAATTCGATTATTCTAGCCATCGGTATCTTTAGTTTGAATTGAGAAAATAATAAAATTCGTCTCCTTCTGTTTCCTTCCAGTTTCAGAGTCAGATTTCCAGTTTCTTTATTTCATTTTTCAACGATTCGTTACCAATGCCCCCTTCTCTGATTCTGATGTAATTTCGAAGGAGAATAGACACCTTTCTATCGTAAAATCGTAGAGCATCGACACATTGGCTGACAGCTGACCGAAAACAAAAAGAAAAGTTTTCATCAATCATTCCTTTAAAGTAAGTCAGTAGTCATCGTTTTTTTCATTGTAATTTTTAAATAGACCATTCTTATTCACGGAATATGAATGGTACATATGTTACAGGAATATTTTCAATTCATATTTACAGATTCTTTTTATAGTATTAATAAAAGGATGCTTAACAATGAAATCTTGCCTTTCTTTAGGTTCAAGTTCAAATAAACTTCAAAGCCGGTATTCAATCGAAATCAGTATTAATCACTGTACATTCTGCAAAATACCTCTTTTATACTACGTCCTCTTTTTTTAAACGTAAAGTTTATTTATTGTTAGGATAAGCTGTAGAGAGTAGGTCTTAGTAGGTCATAGGAGAAGGCAGCTAATTTGATTTTATTTCAACCAAATCCATTCATTCAACATTTGCTAGCACAGCTTTGCTTTGATAATTTGGTCAAGGTTTAATTTATATAAACTCATATAACTCATATTTTTATATTTTCGGTTGATCCGTGGTTTTTATAAATGCCCACTACCCACATGTTTAACATTCAGATGCAAATTACAATCTAGGTCGAGCGTAGGTATTATCCGTCAGTTCCTTCACAAATCGTAACAGTTTTAATACATATAGTAAGTTATAAAGCATTTCATATTGTATTATAATTTTCAGTATAGCAATTTTATCAGTATTTTCAGTATTGTTTATCTACAATAAATAAGTGTCTGTACATACGCAATAAGTTTCAGCTTACGTTGTAACTTGTAAAACTCTAGTCCTGGTCATCGCCAGTCTGATTTCAAAAGAAGCTTTAAATTGTAATGATGACACAGAAGTGCTTTATTAGATAGTTTACTTATATTATTATTGTGTAAGCTAGGTAATTTTATTAGAAAGGACCAAGTCTACAAACCGAATTAAAATACAATAAATCATATCGATAATCGAATTTAAATATAATCACGCAAACGACATGCCGGAAAATAGTTTTGTACAATTCGTGGATGATAATCTTTATGCAACCGGGGCTGCATCTGCTGTAGCTGTTATTGCAGCTTACTATGTTTTCAATGTCGCCAGAGTAAGTTCTTGATTTTTCTTTTCTCAAAATGAATTTTGTAGTAATGTATTAATGCTTGAGATTAAACTATGGTGTACACCACTTTACAGAAGCCAGTAGTATACACCAGTAACGAAAGTTTGCGACAGTTTCTTAGCGTCAATGTTCCAAGTCTAAAAGAAAAATACTGGCCCTCTTGGTATGCTTGGGAAGGAAGGCTCCAATCTGCTCTTGGGCTTAAATGCAGAGTTTCCAGAGCTCTTGCTTTGCCCTACAGAAGGGAGATCCTTAAACTCAGCGACGGTGGACAGGTCGGAATTGACATTCTTGGTGAAGAGACAATGATCGAGTGTAAACCAGAAGACAGGTACCGACAGCGTATTTATAATGTAGCACTAGTAGCACTAAGATTATTGTGTTCCTGTTCATATTGGGAGTTATTATAGGTTTGTGAGTGTGTGATTCAATAAGATAATGTTAAACATTTGTAACGTTTTACTCAGAATGGTCGTTCTTCTTCTTGGTGGCTTGACATCATCCTTTCGAACCCAATATATCAAAACACTGACCCTGTCAATTATAAATGCCGGTGCCTCAGTTGTTTTTGTCAATTATCGTGGACAAGGGGATGTGCCTTTGACAACTCCTCGGGCTTATTGTGCCTCAAATGATTCGGATCTCAGAGAAGTTGTAGCTTACATGAAAGAGAAATACCCAGGGATCAAAATGATGGGTGTCGGAGCGTCTTTAGGAGGGTACTCACACGGCTTCCTCTTCCTTATTTGCTTTACTGATCCAGAATCTTTAAAAAGCTTATTAATTGTAAAATAATGCTATTATGGTTTTGATGTAGAATGCTCCTGTCTCGGTATTTGGTTGACCGCCCAGAAGAAGCAAAGGCATCATTCCTCACGATCATAATTTTGTCAATCTGTTGGGATCCTATGATTGGCAGTGAAAACTTGGAAAAAAATCTGCTAAATAAATACATCGTAAATTATGCTATGGCTTACGATCTCAAAAATTTAGCTTGCAGGTTAGGTTGCTTGGATTTTTACAATCATTGTGTTGTGAATCATTAATTCAATAATGCTATTCTTGTATTCCTATGTGACTTCTAATAGCCCTTTATTAATTACATTTGTTATAGATACCGGACAATATTAGAATCTCGGAACTGTTGGGACTTTAATAAAATCTTACGCGCAAAGACGATTAGAGAATTTGACAATAGTTTTACGTGCCCTGACTTTGGCTACGCTTCATATCAAGACTATTACAAAGCTTGTGCTATTGACTGTGATATTCATAAGTTTCCAATTCCTGTGGTAGCCCTTAATGCGTTGGATGATCCTTTACAACCCCAAGAAAGTACGTAAAATTGTCTATTCGATCTATACTATTAACACATATTGTAGGTTTGTTTATGTCAAGAATTAATTGCTATACGTTCTCTATACTACTATTCAATTTTCAGTATGTACTAATAATTGTTATTATGCTATTAGGTTTACCAATCAAACAAGCCGAGTCTCCTGGCTCGCAGTTGGCCTTAATTGTGACGTCCAGAGGCGGACATTTGGGATTTTTGGAAGGAAATCCATTGTCGAGTAATCAATTCCATTACATGGAGCGAATTGTTGGTGAATATGTGAGAGCTGTTAGAATGACTGCACAAAAAAGTACTGATCATGAGACCTGCAATTGCAATTAGCATCAAATCCTTGAGTCACTGCAAAATCACGAAAACACAATGTCAATCAAACCAAATCACCTAATAAACATAGTCAACAAGTATGAAACTAAATACCTCCAACCACTAGTATTAAATAGATAGTCAAGAACAGTATAAGAAACTTAACTACTAATTGTAATCCGTAATCACGTACATCTAACAGTATAGGTCTGTTGTTGTTAATAGATAATAATTATGATAGGTTATGGTTAGCTCTTTAAGGCATACACTTTACGGAACGACGCTTGTATTTTTGCACTGGCAATCGAATTGTAATTTATAAACACTTTAGAACGAAGTACAGACGAAGGAGTAATGCATTGCAAATCAAACAAAAATATCAGCTATTGTATTACTTAACAATATTCAATAAAAATTTGTCAAAATATCCGAATAGTTCGCAGTTATTAGTCATTTTTATTATATTGAAGATAGTAGAGTTTTTAATTCAATCAAAACCATTTTTAAAAGGGATACGTGAAATGAAGGCAATTAGCTCATCTTCAGAAATACCATCCTCAATGCTCTGCATGGTTTCTGAAATGTAATTGTTAACACTGTAGGTTGACGATCACCATTGCGCATTGTTATAATTGCATTAGTTCATAAGTTATATACCCTTTGTAGTTGCAAACGAATTTGGCATATTTCGATCCCATCTTTCTCTTAACAAAACCCATTTATCGTTCTGCCATTTGCATTCAATTATTTTGCCGTCTAAGATTTCAAGGTCAGATGTAAGATCAATAGTTCCAAAAGGCAGATCGTGCCCTGAGACATACAGATTCCCCAACCTGGATTTCAAAACGTATCACGTAAAATCTTACTTGAGTTTAGGTTAGAGCATATTAAAGTAAAATGGTTCTAATGTTAGCTTTTCCCCATAAGCTATTCAGTAATTATTGTATTTTAACCTTTTTTCTTTGTCGATTCTGAGCTGAAAATCAACCGTGTTCAATGATGCTGGCTTCCATTTCAACGCGTAATGATTAACACCTGGCACTTTCGGCCAGCAATTATACGCCTAAGCATTTATAATGCAGGGGTACAAAAGTTCAATTCACAATTAAGGTTTTAATTTACCAAACAAAGCATACCCTTTTTTCGGGATAGAAAACTAAACCATCAGTTTCGAATGGAAGACTTCGCTTCATAACTTCTTCAGCATCTTTCACAGAATAAAAATCGGCAGGTTGAATGCTGAATGGCTCACCTTGCGGTTCGATTATCTTGGCGTCTATGGCCCCTTTCCGTGCATCAATAATATCCTGTAGAAACAAAGTAGGTAATAATCGCTTATTTTTGAAGTGTTTTATTGTTTCAAAAACGAGATTTAAGTATAAATTAGTAACTACTGGAAAGGAAAACTGGCAGACCTTTATACAATCATTGCGCATTGAAAAGTCGTACTGCGTAAGATTATTGTTTTGGATGCACATAGCATCAAAGATCATGTAATAAGGCTTGGAAGCTCCGTTTGTATTCTTGGGAAATATCATTTCCTAAAATACAATATTGACCTACCTATATAACTTTGAAAGTACACCAACCAAATATCCGATGTAGTTTTAATATACATAAAAAGTCTAATTTTCTAGTGTTTAGCTATTTTGGGTATTATTATGATTATTTTAATCACCCCATCCAGCAGGGTGTTTTTAAGATGTTCTATTTTTCCTTTTGAAATGACATTGGAAGAAGGAAACTGGACATGAGAAGTGTGAAAGACTTCACCATTTCTGTTTATAAAGTAAACCAATTCAAACCCATCAATTAGCATTAGGTAGCGGGTACCATCCAGTTTACTACCGACAAAATATTCTTCATCCTTTAGTAAATCAATGTTTGATTTAGACATAGGCACTAGCACCGAACCAGGAAACCCGTCTCTAGTAAAACCAATTGAATTAGCAATTACCTAATAAATAATTCGCTTTCGTTCAGAGAATTAGAATTGTAAATACCCTTCCCATCCTGTCATCAAACTAGCTTTCTTTAAAACTTTAGTACGTAAAATGGTGTCAGTCACTGGAAATATTTTAGAAACACCTTTCATAAATACTGGTGCATTTTCAACAGAGGCTGGTGAACCCATGGCTTCAAAACCGATTCTGTTAATATTTAGACAAGTGCTGTAGAAAATAAAATTACGCAACACAGAAAAGAAAAACACCGGGGCTTGAATAGAAGTAAAGTGTGATGAGACTCTGTCTTGGGACTAATGTTGTGCAAATTTTCGGAGTCTGCTAACTCCATCCATGTACACAGTAATGTAATAGAAATGCATACGTGTAAGCAGGAGTACGCATGCATCTAAAGGGGTTGTAAGCTTCTTATATGGTTAGATATAAAGTACAATATTCCCTTATATGATTTCATTTGCATACTAGCAACAAGCTTCTCCATTCACCACTGTGTATACCTTAGCTTATACCTTACCATTTCGTCTGGAAATGTACCATTTGTTAATGTCTGCAATGAGAGAATCTATATTTTAGTTGAATCGACCACATCTTCCTTATAATTTGAGCTGTAATAAATGCTATTGACATTGCAGATACAAGTACATATAACGAAATTGCATGTAGTTAGTAGTTAGGCAAAGATAAAAGATACCGATTAAGATATAAGAGTCTGAAAGGTACGGTACATGCCATGCACAATATCAAAAGCATATTATTGAGATATATAATGGATAACGTATATGATTAGATGTAAATGTGACTTTTAAACGAAGGTACCTAACCATATTCATTGCGAATTTGTGAACTACAACAAGGGTAACCGGCAAGAAAGGAAGGATCTACATCTATTTCCAGGAACAGTCATCTAGAATGGTGCTGTGATGTAAATAGAAATTTCCAAACCTAAGCCTTATTACAATACTAATCGTCGACTACAAGATAGGGACAAGGGACAATTAATACGTATGCGGTTTACAAAGCAAAGTTTTTTCTTGTTTCATAAAGAGGCTTTTTAAGTACTTGGAAAGTCATTATACTTCTCCAGTTTCACAATGCATACAATCCTGCAATACATTTGTGACGTAAGATTGCAAAACGTTTGCTTGGTTGGTATGTGTGACAAGTGTATGCATTATGCAATGGTAAGACCTGTAATCTTGCAGTGTACAATAATATTCTATACGTTGAAACAAGACACGCAGCATCAGCAAAATGAATAACTTTGTCATTCCAAATAAGCAGATAGGTTTAGATAATAATTAAGTAAAGTAACACCAGAATAAAATCTGGTTTGTGTTTGTGATTTGTTATCTATACAACTAAAGTTTTACGTATTATATAGGTATGTTGCAATAATACGGTTTTGCATTCCTCGTGTAATATTGCTTTTATAAGAAAGGAGTTCCAGCCAGCTTGACCTGACCTGTCCTCTTTGCTTTGTACACATGGACCTCATGCAAAATTGCAAAACTGATATTCTTTGCATTATGGTAAATGAATATATTAACAATCTGTCTATAACTGAGGGTAAATATTAATTTTACTTTAATAAACAAGTATTTTCATTTCTGTGTTCATATATTTATAATCCATATCCAAGAGGCACACCTGAAGTGACATTATTACAAGTTACCTATACACTAATAATGGGAAAAAACTAACGCTATAACACCAACACTGAATAAATCACTACAGCAAAAAGCATTTGATGTTACCCGACAAAATAAATAAGGTCGATATGTATAAGCCAAAAACTAAAATCTACTAACAATACAATAATATATATTTTTAATCTACTTTTAGAAATATAATTACATACATGTGAAGTTATTGATTTGACATACATTTCATTGTTTTTAGTAATTCAGTAAATAATATCCTTAATATAATTCGAAATCGGTTAACTCTGTGCGCCTTGTCGTAACTTAAGTTTAACATGTCATGCAATTTTTCATGGGAAGCAGATATTACAATAACAGTCAGAGCATGGTATACTCCTAATACACTACATAGACTATACTTGCTTATACCATACGATACGATAAATATTAGCTACCATATTTGCACAATAAGGTAGATTAACCTAATATTTGAATAAATATTTCCACCGAGCTAACAATTCTACTTATTTCAGTTCCTATTGTCAAGATTTAGCTGATGTTAGGTACTTAATTAAATGTACAGAATTTTATTGCATAATGTATGCGTCTACATCATTACGGTAGATTGTGCCGATTCACGGGGGAGTTTGGATAGGCTTTACAAACCCTCCGTGAACAGGCCTTTAATCGTGTAGTCAAAATTTCTGTTCTCGTACTTTGGTCATCCCTACCTCCACAAAATCGCTGTTTTGCGGCTTCGGTGATTTTGTGGAGGTAGAGATGACCAGAGTGCGAGTATTGCATGCCAGAAATTGCATGAATATGTCATGTATTAGATTAATTATTAGAATGGCAATATTTCCAGCAATTGGGGCACATTTTTGTAAAGTCTAAAGAGGAATACGGAAGACATGAAAAGTTTTCTGAGTAGCAACATTTGGACATTTTTCTTATTGTTTTGTTCTTTCTATTACTTCTGCCATCTGAACAATATTTCTTGCTTGATTCACCGATGGCACATCAATCATGCTTCCACGATAGTTAAATGCTCCCTGCAAAGCATTAGGAAATGTTAAGGACTTAAAAAGTAAAAACATAAATGGACAAAGCACTTTAATATCATTAAAATCACCTTTCCAGATTTTTGATGTTCAGCAAAAGCGCTAATGAGTTCCCTAGCTCTTTCAATTTTTGCTTGTGATGGGGAAAATGCTTCTTGACAAACAGCAATTTGCCCAGGGTGGATAACTTGTTTTCCTGTAAATCCCATTAGAGCTCCTTCTATTGCTTGTTTACGTAATCCTTCTTCATCTGGATTAAGAATTTAAAAAGCATTATGAGATTAAACCTTCAACTACATACCTTAATAATCTAGGAATAAAATTATGAGTCACCTTTAAAATCAATATGAACGATATCAATAGCCTGGAGTTTAAATGCTTTTGCAACCATAACTATGTATTGTCTCGCATACATGAGTTCGGTAGCTTCTTTAGTCCTGTTAGCACCTATAATGTTTTACAAATATGTACATAAATATATTTCCACCATATAAACACAGCACAAAAATAAACAGTTGACGCACCTATATCAGCAACATAGTCGTCGGATCCGAAAACTAGAAAACAACAAAATCATTTAATTATCTGCACAGTAAAACATTATAATTTATAATCCACCCAGGTATAACTTCAATCAATTTTATGCCTTTAGTTACATGAGATTACTTTTACGAAAAAATAATCTGAATCTGAAGTATCAATAGAAAATATCCATTTAATTTGTAATTTCAGATGTACCATTAGTTTAAAACGGGTGTAAGTGTATAAAATATAACAATAGTAATTAAGAATTCTAAGTTTAAAATTCTAAACAGAATGCAGCAATTTCCAGTAAGACAATAATTTTAATTTACAAAGATTAAACCCTCACCTAAGGCATCTGGAACAAAATTATACTTCTCTGATAAATCCCAGGCTGTTTGACAAATCTGTGGAAGTGCTAAGATTGATCTTGCAGACTCGACAAAAATAATTAGATTGATTTTTTGTGGGTAAGAAGTAGCACTTAGGTGTTTTGTAGCTGTATCTGCAAACTTCATGCAAATGCAAATCAAAAACATTGATTGTCTAGCATACTGTATTTCAAAATTTGACTTCATAAATTGTAAATGAGAAACTACAAGTAATACATGTTGGCAGAGAATATTTTTACCCATTTCAAATGATCCGGTTCATCAACTTTAGGTATATGTATTGAACTAGGCAATTTTTTTGTTGGCAAAATAACTTCTAAGTCTTCAGCACACAATCCACTTTCAACAGAATTTACGCGTACAGTACATTCAGTCCTTCCAAAATTAACTGATCCGGAGTCAAGAACTTGGCGAATTGTTTTTCTAGCTTCATCCTACATTTGCAAATTTATCAAGATTTTACATAGCGCTGAGTTTAACTTTAGTGAATCTTTCAAATATAAACTTGGAAATAGAACTGAAAACACTACACCTACTGAAAAACGTCTTTTCAAAAGCATTTTA